>CM052439.1:156886868-156928224 GCA_028533085.1 Varecia variegata | reverse complement strand
AAATGTATGTTTGAAAAATTGGAAGTCTTTCTATTTTATAGCAGTCTTTAATTAATTTCACTAAAACATTTTGAACTTCCTAAGTATTTTGATTTACAGTTTTATAATTCCTTACTGATACTGACTAGCAATCAGTATTTTGTAAAATAGTGGTACTTTATCATAAAGGTCTAATTTAACCAAATAAATGGTTAAAGTATACATAAAAATTGAGTCTCAATTTTTGAACTTCCTAACTGCTGTTTCTTCACTCCTTATCTAGAATTCATTTTACAGAAACTCAGTCTTGCATCAAGTCTCATTTATCATCCATTAAAATTCCACTGTAAAACAATGAATTCCTTTCCATCAAGCCACATAACTATTAAATTCCACCATATGTTATGTGTCTTTCGGGGATGACATATTTTGGAAATCTATATAGATCTTAAAATAGTCAACAAATATATGTAACCTTGTTATCTAGATGATTAAGCTTTAAAATGTTACTTAGGCCTGAAGAAAAGTTATTTTTTCTTTACTTACAAGACACATCTGTATTTAGAAAAATAACTTCTCTGCTTATTTTCATTGATAAGAAACTTAAATACTTTCTTTAGCAGAGAAATCAGAATATTTCCATCTGCTTCTGCAATGATGAAGTTAAATTAAAGTTGAAGTCAGTATTTTAGAAAAAGTAAAATAAGAAAGGCTAAAAAGAACACATTTCTTCAACAAAATGGGGCAAGACCCTATGGCCTGAGAACCAGGGTTTCTGAGGGTTACTAAAGGGTTTTTGTGTGAGGAGTGGCCAGAGGGCATCTGGCCTCTCAATACTCTTGATTTTTTTCTCAAGTGTTGGTGCCACTCAGGAGAAAAGGAAATAAAAGGGGGCCTCTTAGGCCAACTGGTGTTAGCTTTAAGGGAACAGAATAAGTGAAATCTAATTAAGGATTTCTTCCCCTAGAAGGGTTTCTTCCCCTAGAAACCCTTAATCAGATTGGGCAGTTTATCTTCCTAGGGGAAGAGAGAAAAAGATTGGAGCAGGGTCCCAGAGATGCCTAAGGCATGTGCATTTTGCTGTACCTGTGTTGCATCTGTTAGGACCAAAGCTCTGTGCTTGTCCGCGGGAGTAGAAAGATGCAGGCTTTGAGGCAATGGAACAACTTTTGCCCTAAGGAGGCTAGAGCAGCGCCTGGGGGCCCTTGAACTCCATCTCACAGGCTCTGGATCTCTTTGGTGGAGACTATGGGCTGGTGCAAGTCCTTGAAAGCCAAAATTACATCCTACATTTTTTTCTGGTTTCAAATACCAAATATAAAGGACGAAGAAAAGAGGGAGAAGGGTTTTATCGAAAGGTACCTTCAGTAACTGCCAAGACATTCCTCTTTAGTGAAGTTTCTTGTCTCTTTTTTTTTGTCCCAGAGTTGCAAATTTGTTGGATTCTAGCAGCTTAATGTGGCAGAGAAGAGAAAATGCAGGCTGCGTTGGGGTAAACTGCCTTTTTAGTCAAGTCACATGAAATCTTACCTTGGACATGATGGTGGCCCTTTGGGAGGGAGTGTCTACAGCCAGCTTAAAAGGGACCTTGCCCAACACAGCCACTGGCAATGGATTCTGTCAGAGAGCATCTGTGTGTGGTGACTGCAGGATTCCCAGGGCTCAAGCATTGACTCCTTAGCACCCAGACATATTGCCATTGACCTAAGATTTGCCATTTGATGTTCCTAGTGGGAGAATCTTAAGAAACCCAGAAAACTGCTCATGAGAAAAGGCATCAATATTGGGAATCTGCCATAACCTGAGGGCACCAGTATCAGATTATATATGTCTTTTAGTTCAGTAGGAACTTTCTTCTAGCTATGCCTGCTCTCACCCTCAGCTCTAGTCCTGGATGGTTTGGGATGGGTAGGGGAAGGAGACAAGTTCAAGGCTGGGAAATAAAGAGAAGGACCATGTCTTTTTCCCTACCATAAACTTCTCAGTGGAAGTAGCACTGAACCCGAGGAAGGGAGGAGCTTTAGCTTTAAATAAAATATGACATTTTGATTGTAATAGTGGACCGGGTGTTTAATTACTGGATTGAGACTGACCAGAAGACTTTTGATATTCAAAAGGGATCAGAAAATCATGTGCGCTGCCTGAGTTATTGAGTTGCATTGGGTTACTAGCTACCAACCCACTGAGCTAGCTTGAAGGGCAGCAGTGAGGAAAGTAACATTGCTTTGTGATTGCATTTTTTATGTGTCTTGTTCCTCAAGTACTGGTTACAGCTCATCCAAATGTCTCAGCTTCTATTGGCCTATGAGAGTATATATAACAATGCTGTCTTAGTTAATATGGGGCTGCCCTAACAAAAATACCATAGGCTGGCTGGCTTATAAATAACAGAAATTTACTTCTCACAGTTCTGGAGGCTGGGAGGTCCAAGGTTGAGGTGCTGGCAAATTTAGTGTCTGACAAAGGCCTGCTTCCTTGTTCCCAGACCACTCATAGTCTCCTCATTGTGTCCTGTGTGGAAGAAAGCCAAAGGAGCTCTCTGGGGTTTCTTTCATGAGGGCAGTACTCATTCATGAGGGCTCCACTCTGATGACCTGATCACCTCCCAGAGCCTCCATCTCCAAATACCATCACAGTGGGGATTAGGTTTCAACGTATGAATTTTGGGGGAACATGAAGCCAGTCTATAGCATACATGAAGGTCTATTTCTAAATTCCCATGGCTCTTAGCTCACACTTGTTCCTGTAGGTTATCACCCCACCCTACCCAACCACCCCAACCAAGGTTTCCCTGGGTCACATTAAGGAGTTTTCCAGGGTCAAGGAGGTTCCTAAGGCCTCAGTGCTGGCTGCTCCTCCTCTTCTGCTTGTCACTCTCGGATGTCCATGGCTTGTCACTCTGCGTGAGGTTTTGACCCATAGCCTTGGAAGACAGTGATATATCAGAGCAGGCCCTAAATGCAATCATACATATCCCATGAGAGGGAGGGAGAGGGATATTTGACACAGAAAAGAGGCGAAGGTGATGTGAAGATGGAAGCAGAGAAAAATTTGAAGATGCTGGCCTTAAAGACTGGAGTGACGCAGCCATGTGCTGGGCAATGCCAGCAACCACCGGCAGCTGGAAGAGGCAAGAAACGGATTCTGCCCTAAAGCCTCTGGAAGGAGAAGTACCTTGCCAACACTTTGATTTCGGCACGGTGAAACTGGTCTCAGACTTCTGGCTTCCAGAACCACTAAACTTCTGTTGTTCTAAGCCACCAAGTTTGAGGTAATTTGTTGCAGCACTTTAGGTGAAACTAACAAACTGGGAGAGCACTGCCCCTTCCTTCTCTGCAGGGAACAAGCAGACTTTCTTTATGGGTATGCCACACTGTGGATTCAGTTTGGTCATCTGACCCCCACAGCAGCACTGTTTATGCCCTGAGTTTCACATGGACTTTGTGGAAAAATATCTGCTTTAACTTTTCTTATGTAGGGACTGAGAAGCAACCAATCAGGTCTAAGGCAGGGGTTGAGCGAGGTGACAGTATGAAAGGACGCTGGGTCTTCCCCTCCATTGCAGCTTTTTCTGTTCCCTTAGTCCCTTGCCTCCAAGTTCCTCTTAATCTCCAGCAAAACACAAAACAAAATAAATAAATAAAGCACAATTCCACACAACCCCAACGACACTTCCCATGCTTATTGCCCAATATTTGGGATGAGGCTGTCAGTCTTCACTTTCCAGAGAAGCATTGGAGTTTGCTCAAATCCAGGCATATTCCATGAATCATCTAGACATACTGAGCTGCCTGCTCCAGAGCCTGGTGCATAAAAGGTATTCAGAAAATGGTGGTTACTGATGGAGAAAAACTGTATTGGAGGTGGTAGGACTGGGTTTGAACCCCCAATTTTGCCTTTTACTGGCACTGGTACTTTTTCCTATCTGTAAAATAGGGATAAACATATAAATCTAGAAGACTAATTTTAAGAATTTAGGGAGCATAGGGCCTGGTACACAGATACTCAATAAATGATAATTCCTATTCACTAATGCCTTCACATCTTGATTATTCCCTTATTTCCCCATGGCATTTTATATGTAAATGTTTTACATTTATGTATAAAGAGCAATAAAGATAGAAATAATCTTCAAAATGTAATTATCTAACTGTCTCACTCTTGAGATCATGAGTTCATTGAAGACAGACTTTTTTTCATCTTCTCTATTGTTGAGAACATAGTAGACTTCATAAATGCCTGTTGACTAATTGACTATTTAAAATAGCTTCAATGGCAACATTTCCTTTTATTAATAATTCTAATCAGAAATACAAATGCAAATTAGATTTAGAGACAAGGTAGTATGTTCATCTTCCTATGAAATATAAAAACAGAAGAGAATGTTGTGAACAGGAGTCTGGAACAGACTTAGTATAAAAAAAAGAACTTGTTACCTGAGCCAATGTGTACACCTCTATGGGTTCATAGGGTAGGAGCAAAGTGCTTTGGAAAAAGCAAGAGTCCTCAGTGACCCAGCTTTGATCTGTGCTTATTTCATGAAGTGACCTTTGAGCGAACGTTTAAGACTGTTTACTCAATCCCCTATAAGGGTGCCTCATTTTTTAAAAAATTCAACCCATTGAAATCAAAACCTACCAATAAATAAGGAAGCAATTGTTCCTATTTCAAAAGGAATTTTCTCCTTACAAAACTATCAGGTTCATATGAGGAAATTCCTCAGAGCATTGAAAATATGACTACATTTTTGTTCTGTAACTTTGGGCAACAGTTCCATGGTGTAAAATAAAGTCCAGTTTCAATTTATATTCAGTACTGTCCATTTTGGTATAGTGTGATTCTCCTCATTTATCCATTCATTCACTTTTCTATTTGTTCAAAAATCTGTTCAACACATTTGACATGTATCAAGCAAGCACTGACCACAAAGAAGGCCCAGTAAAGACCGTATGATCTAAGTTAGTCCAAATAACTATTGAGCCTAATCTCCTCTCAGCTCATGTGGCATCATATGCCATACAGGGAAGTTCACATGATTTTGAGTAAAACATTTCTAAGTTTGAACTCTATTCTTTTTTTTTGAGACAGAGTCTCGCTCTGTTGCCCGGGCTAGAGTGCTGTGGCGTCAGCCTAGCTCACGGCAACCTCAAACTCCTGGGCTGAAGCAATCCTCCTGCCTCAGCCTCCCGAGTAGCTGGGACTACAGGCATGTGCCACCATGCCCAGCTAATTTTTTCTATATATGTTTTTAGCTGTCCATATAATTTCTTTCTATTTTTAGTAGAGACGGGGTCTCGCTCTTGCTCAGGCTGGTCTTGAACTACTGAGCTCAAACAATCCACCTGCCTCAGCCTCCCAGAGTGCTAGGATTACAGGCGTGAGCCACCGCGCCCGGCCTAAGTTTGAACTCTAGCACTACAAGTTGCAATACTAACTGTGCAACTTTGGATAAATTACCATCAGTCTCAGTTTCTCCCTCTATAAAAAGGGATAACTCATAAAGTTGCCATGAGGATGTAACAGAGTAGGCACCCTTCCTCCCATAGATCATTGACCATTTTGACAGATAAGAACAGTCTATTATTAAGGCAGAAACGAATTTTCCATTTTTAAAATAATTGTGTCGGCTTAACTGGATAGACAGATGGATTTAGTTTTGGCATTGTTTTTATACTGCCTTGGCTTTCCTATTTTGCAGCAGAGATAACTATGTGCGAAAAAGTGCTGGCGCGATGTCTCATGGAAAATCAACATTAAAACACAAACCCTAACTCAGGCATTTAATTCACAACCTTCTACAACATTGCGTTTCAAAGAGTAGGTCATGATACACTAGGTCAAGAGATCAATTTTACAGACAAGACCACCATTAAAAAATAGAAAATATCAGAATGTGTCATACGTAGTAAAGTTATTATTTTGTGAAACATTTGATTTAGGAGTGTGTGTGTATGTGTGTGTGTATGCTAGGTCATGTTGTTTTCCTTATGTGGGTTGCAGTCAAAAAAGATTGAAAAGCACTGTACTAATGCTTATTTCCAAGGCTATGTATGCAAAATCTATACCTTAGTTCAGACTGGTACGGTAAACTAATAATGTACATTTATGGGATACCGCCCAATAAAAGGCAATTATCATAAGTGGTACTTTGGAAGATCTAATGTAAAAGACCTGAGAACTACTTTATGATCTCATTGTGGAACTATCAGTCTTTCATGGCATTCAGCACCTTGATGAAATCTGAAATGTTTGTCCATAAATCCCCAAATATGCAATAGGCAATATAGGAGAAATACAGTGTGACTAAAATTCTGACCAATTGATTGAATTTTTCCGTCTTCATCTAAACATTGGTTTCATGCAGCAAAGATACTGCCACAGATAAACTGACATCTCTTTCATTTCAAACAATACCAGAATTTCATTATTTTTCTCTTAGATTTGCAAGAGGCATCCATTTCAATTTTTCTGGGCTCATTTTATAAAACAGAATGTGCTACTCATGTGTAATAGGAAACTAATTCTATATCTGGAATTAACTCATCTCCCTGTTCTTGCCAACTCGACTTGCAGGGAAATACTAAAGAGCAGGAGAGAGGCACAGGAACCTGCCTTCAAGGGGATAATTAATTCCTGGTCTTAGATTCCTAAGCTCCTGCCCATAATCAAAGACAGGGAAAACCCTCTTGGGTGCTTTGGCACCCCACACCTACTCTGTGCATGAGCGCATGCTTCTAACTTTCAAGAAGCCTTAACATATCTCTTTGCCAGAGTATGCAAATTTCTCAGACCATGCAAATTTGTCTCTTGAAACTTTCTCTTCCCTTCTCTTGTCCTTCTTAGTCCCTCTAATCATTTCCTTGCTAACACTCAGTATCTTCACATGGCCCACCTGGGTATTTTGGGCACTCTGTCGAAGGTCCTCCTTCACCTGCTCTTTACAGCACCATATTCCCTAGAGATCTTTCCTTCTCTCATCAAAACTGACCAGTCCTGTGCATCACTATCCTTAGACCTCAATTTTCTGCTAGGTGGTAATAAGTGTTAATTGGTGTTCTGGATAAATGAAGCTTTAATGAATGCACTAATTCAGCAGTCCCCAGCATTTTTGGCACCAGGGACCAGTTTCATGGTAGACAATTTTTCCATGGACCAGGGTAGGGGGATGGTTTCAGGATGATTCAAGCATATTACATTTACTGTGTACTTTATTTCTATTATTGTTACATTGTAATACATAATGAGATAATTATATACCTCACCATAATGCAGAATCAGTGGGAGCCCTGAACTTGTTTTCCTCCAGCTAGATGGTCCCATCTGGTGGTGATGTGAGACAGTGACTGATCTGACAGGAGGTGGAGCTCAGGCGGTGATGCGAGCCATGGGGAGTGGCTGTAAATAGAGATGAAGCTTCCCTCACTTGCCCACAGCTCACCTCTTGCTGTGTGGCCTGGTTCCTAACAGGCCCAGGGTTTGGGGACTGCAGCGCTAATTAATAACAGGCCTGACTGATGCCAAGTGTACTATTCAAATGATTTGGTCCTACTATTCACTGGTATTATTATCTACTAGTTCTTCAAGAAGGAGAATTAAAAATGTTCCTATTGCCAGAGCTGGTAGAGAAGGTAGAGAATGTTTCATAGGAGGGTGGGAGGATGCTAGGATGGGAGATGACTGGCCTCTGATACTTCTTCCATTGGGACCTTTTCCACTCTGCTGACGGTAAATCTTCAGGAACAACCCAAGAGAGTCCACAGGCCTGGAGCCTGTCCCCACTTCATAAAGACCGGACAGTGTCTCCCCAGTTCCTCTTTGCTTCCTCATCTGGTTGAGCTGGAATGATTCCATCCTTTCCAGTCTTCCAGTTCTAAATTTCTGTGTTCAAAGTAATCCCAGGTGGGAAACTTCCTCTTCTTGCCTCTTCACTGATTTGGCCCTGTACCTGCCACCATCCTCTGCCTGCAGACTCCAGTTTCTTTGCTTCAAAAGGGACTTTTGCCCATGATTAGACTGATCATTCATGCTAGTTTGCGTGGTTCAATCCCAGTTGATGTCTTTTGTCCCAACATAATTAATAATAGCGCCACTTTTGCTTTCTAAATGTCCAGTCTGAATGATAAATTGCTTGGCCACCTTATCTAGGTGAGCAGTGGCTGGGATGGGTGGACAAACTGAAGAATTATATACTGGTAGCTGTGTTGTCCTCATTTTTAAAAATAGTTTAGAGGCCTTTATAATTGCTAAGTAAGATGACAAAAGTACTCATAATTAACTTTCCTTACCACAGCAGGGCTCCCAGCACATTTTTATTAAAATATATTTCCTTGTTGTTTATGTATAAAGTTTCCAATTTGAAGTTCAGTTCAAGGTAAATCCAACTATCCCCGACACAAATTCATTCCACTCTGGAGCCCCTTGAAGCTGGGCTCCTTCCTCCTAAATGGAGCACAAATACATTTACTGTAGCTCCAGTAACCAGCTCTGCCTTGGGACTCATGCTATTTAGTCTACAACTCTGTAAGCAATAGGCTTTATTCCTGGAAGGAAGGAAAAAAAAGTCTCAAAAAAGTAAATAAAGCATTTCATATGATTTTTTTCCTAAGTGTTCCAAAATTAAAATGCAAATTCCTGCCTTGGGAAGGAGGAGGTAGGTATATCATTTGCTTTCAATACTAAGACCTTTAAGACCACAGGTACGGAGGTAGAGATTAAAATAAAACCTGAACACAGTCTTTTATCTGTCTGTTCATTTCTATCTTAGAGAAGCCAGTGGAGTCTGGTTGAGTATTTTGAAAACTTGATTATTATTATACTTTGCATGTGTTGAAACTCACTGTTCACCCAAACACACCAGGCTTTTGCTCACAGTACATTTTTGTTTAGTGGAATTCCAGTCTTATATTTGTCATAGTCCCCTACCCCAAACCCTGACACATCTAAACAAGGACCCCGAAGTTGCTATTCTAGTGAGTGTCTTAACTTTTTTTAAGATGCTACTTTGAGAGTCCTCAGCCTCTGGCAGACCACTAAGAAAAATAGATGCTTACTCTGGGGTCTTGGGAGTTAGAATTTAACGCCAGTATGGGAATCAGAGCACCTTGTTTCAACCCTGGCTTATTGGTGTTTAGCTGGGTAAATTTGGTGATGTCAATGAGGCAGGACGCGCAGCAAATAACAGAGGTTGGACGCAGGAGGGTGCCCTCCTGGCTCTGCCCCTTATCAGTGTGTTACCTCTGGCCTGTCATATAACTTCTCTGTCTCTCGGTTTCTCTAAAGCGGGGATGACAATAGTCTCTAGATCATAGGGTAGTGTGAGCCATGAAGGAGTTCTTAGACATAAGGTACTTGGAGCAGAGCCTGGCAGAAAACAGGAAGAGCAAACACCAAGCATCAAATAGCTGAATCTCTTGAGGTCTCTCGTCTACATCGGCTCTCCTTGGTCCTCCTCCCCACCCCCAGAAGACAGGACCCTTCTTTTGGACTTCTCTCGCATTTGGATCACACTGTTTAGCACTTATTTATTTCCCTTGCTCAAAAGACTGTGACCTTCTCAGTAACTAGCTAATGCCTGGCACGTAGTAGATGCTGAGTATATATTCCTTGAACACCTGAATGAATTAATATGCAACATCAAAGAGTTGAAATAGATCATTCCCGGTCAGTTCAGCAGGACCACAGTGGGATAAATCAATTGGCTGGGATGGTGTTCCATTTGTTCCAGATACCCATAACTGTGGCCACAGTGCAAGGAGAAAAGACCACATTTTTATACGAGGTCCTTTTTGTAACAGTGTCCTGGAGCAGGGGCTTCTCAAAGGTTTTTTAGCTACAGAACATTTTCTTCAAAGGAAATCTTATGAAGGATCATAGATCAACAGATAAAAGCGGAGTAGCTCCCTCTGAGCTAGCCTGGGAGCCAGAACCTCATGCTTTGACCCTCGTTTTTCTTGTGAGATCTCCCTGAAGAGGCCTCTGCATGAAATACTATTTATAAACCACTAGTCTAAGCAGGGATTTATTACCATGCTTCATGGAGCTCAGGGGATCTTGGGAAGGACATCTCAGCAGCAGTGAGTGGGGTAAGGAGACAGGCGGCCAACTTGGATGTCAGGGCTCAATTTCCCCTTCACTCCCGATCCCAGCTGGGTGTCGGTCTCCCCTCTGCTGTTATCTGTTGATTGTCAGTAATGATCTGACTTGAAGAAAGGAGTCAGTGGCTTAAAGGCATTTGAAAACCACTGGTCTGGAGAGATGAAACAATCACTTGGAAATCATCATTGGAAAATTTACTGGACTACTTATAACCTATTTCTTTTCACCTGGGGTACTTTGCATTGAGTAGTGGTTCCTTCAGGAGAAATATGGAGATACCATGGAAATTTTAGTGTAGGAACTGGGATTTCTGGCTTCCAGTCCTAGCTTTGGCATGAATGTCACATGCCAAAGTCTCTTGTTTGCTGTCCCTCTCCTTGAGCTTCCCCAGTGGTGTGGTGAAGCACATGTGAATGAAGTAGTGGATGGAAAAGGATTTTATGTTAGTTCAGGTCCTCTCAGGAACAGTCACCTAGACAGGATTCAGCTTAGAAGAGACAGGGAGAAATGCTACAGCGGGAAAAGGGGAGAGAACCCTGAGCATGAGATGCAGGTCTGACCCCAGGGAAAGTTGAGAGGGAAGAAAGGTGGGATGGGCAGGAAGAGTCTTAGGATATACCCAGTTCTAAGAAAGTTTTGGCCAGATACTGGGGAGTCCTTCAGTCAAAGTCACTCATCAGAGGCATCCTGCAGCTTGTCAGCACCGGCCTGCCCCATTTCTCCTGCCACGTGCACAACTGGGCCTTTTGTCAGTCACATTCCTGCAGCAGGAGATGTGAGTGGCACGCTTTTATAGCCCACCACAGGCTTGCACACTATTTCCTGATCATTGTCCTAGACAAATTATATTTTAAAGCAATCATTCCTGAAACTTAGACTAGACAGTGGTGAAATTAAAAAACAAACTAAAACCCAAAAGAAACCAAAAAAAGGAGGCATAATGAGATTGCCATAGAACTAAACTTACTGAAACAACTGTTCTTTTCTCTTAGATTATGTCCTTCCTTACCTTTTTTGGGGGGCATTAAAATATCCTTTTATTTTTAAAGAGATGAAAGTGTTGCTAGAAAGTAGTGATATTTTTAATGCTCTTAACCTGGAAAATTTAAACGTGCACATCGCTATGGAGGTCCCGATACAATTTTATTGGTTAGGTTAAAAAGACAAGGACTTGTATCTCTAAGATAATTGTAAACTATAATGCACAGTTCAAATGAGAAAGGTTTATTGTTAATAGGTTTTTTTCCCCCTCTCTCAGAAACAAGAGGGGAATAATCAGTATCGAACATTCACATCCACTGCAGGCTGATGGTGGTGAGGGTCCCCAGAGCCCACCTGACCCAGGCCCTTGGCTTCTGCACTGTCCTCTGCCTCTTTCCCTGCAGCCAATCTCTGTTCCTGGCAAATCCCTCCTCTGGCTCCACAGAGGAGAGTCAGCAAGTATGGACAAAGATAATGTCATGAAAACTGGTGAGTCTGGTCCCTTTATATTACAGATAAAATTGATAATTCCACTTGTAGGAGAAGAGACAAAGTTTACTGTTTTTGGATTAGGGGCTGGAATTATCCAGGCTGACCTCATCTGTCCACTGTGCTTTGCATGCATGGCTATAGACTCTGAAACCACAAGGGAGGAGGCGGTGCCAAGGAACGCCTTTGTCACTGACATAAGATTTACCAAGGAGATCTAACGAGTGTGTGATTTTACTAACGTGCCATTCATTTACTAAGCTCCAGCACCGGATCACAGAAAAGTGAAAAAATCTACTCAGGGACATTATTTTTATATTTCAGGACAAAGGCAGCTAAACACCAATTTTTTTAAAAGTATACTGATACTTAGCAAGCCCAGGCAAATTTCTGCTTGAGCAGGAAAAAAAAAAAAAAAAATCAGACAGCCTCCGCTCTTATAAATCCACATATCTGTATTTTAACATGACAGCATTACCAAGAATTAGTAATTTGCTGGAAGTATCTGGTCAAAATCAAATACTTTTAAGTCAACCAGCTCCCATGAATTCATTTAGTTGATTTCAGATAATAAATTGCTTATGCAAAGTTGCTTATAATAAAACAAAATAAAGGATGCCTGAGGACATCTTGTCAGACTTTAATCATTGTAGATTAATTTCATTTTTCAGAAGCAAAACACATTGTTTGAGGTGTTTCCAAGCTTGGCAACACCCAGCTGGTGTGTCAAAAGGAAGATCAGTTTAGGCAGGTAAATGTTTTCAGATTACTTGTGGTTGAAAGGTTGCCAGGCTCGGTTCTCAGTAAATAGAAATTCTGATTTGTGGGGCCAGCACTGCTCTACTGGGAGGGAGGCACTGACAGATACCATCAACAGGTAAGTTTGTGTAATGACGCAGAAAGCTGTTAGGGGAATACCTCTAAGTGTTTACCTACAAAATTTTACTTGGCACCGCCAAGCTGCTAGTCATTGAACACTTCTGGGCAAGATACTATGCGTTTTTTGGATGGTATAGCTTGGATACCATGGGTTCTCTCTTTCCTACTAACTTGGTAGGAGGAGATGGGGCAGCAGAGAGAAATTTAGAAAGCCACATCTCAGGGGCACATTTAAGTATCTGTGACTGATAAGGTGTAAACCGACCACAGATTAACAGTATTTATATAAGTAGGTTCTTTAGAAACATAATTTGAACCTGAACTGTTTTTTTACTATTTCTCAGGGAAAATGTATGAAGAGGTTATGGACACGTTAAAGAAAGTACTCTTTTATAAAGCACCTAGCTAACGTGTGGAACTTGTTTCCCAGAGGGTTAGGATAGGAAGAAAATATAAACAAACTAGAGAAAGGTTTAGATTTATGTTGCAAGTAACAAGGAGGTGATGATCACTCAGATTCATCTCTAACTTTTTATTAAGGGGACCAAGAACATCAGAATACGACAAGCACAGGTGAGGCTGTGCAGGGTAAAGGAAAACACACTACGAAAATGTCTGTCAGTGTCCAGAAACGCAAATCCAAGACTAGGAAGACCACTGATTTTATAGAACCTCAATGATTATTATCCTTAGAGAGGTGCAAGTGCAAATACCTCCTTTGGCCCAAAGAATCTCAGGTCCTGGACTATGGGTAGAACACAGGAGATGGTAGAGGAGTGTGGCCTGTGAACTCCAGTGGGGAAAATTGACAACTTTTTTTCACAACTTGTAACTGAAATTTGACTTTTCCTTATGTTATAAATGTAGGCAACAAAGCACAATAGAATTAGCAGTACTTTACCAACAGAAATAAAAAATATTTTCATATCATATTTCACTCGGTGTAGGTATCTTGAACTGTCATTTGTACTCATCACTCTTCAAAATCACAGTAGGTAATAGGCCTATCACTAGACCGGGCATTTTATGCATTTATGATAACACACATATTATTATATTACAAATTTGATGTTTTACTATTTTGAGAACTGCATTTCAATATATTTCCTGTGTGATCTCAATATTTTGATAACTGCATTTAGATAGAATTTATTTCCTTTGCAGTCTTATATTTTTTATGCAGCTATGCATCACCAGACTGCCAAAGGCTTCCGTGACACCAGCAAATTAAAACTCCTGCCTGTGGGAAATCAAGAGGCCTGATTTACCTCTGTGTTAGTCATTGACTCATTTTTTTTAAAAAACTTGATTTTTTTTAGAATGATTTTAGATTTGTAGAAAAATTGCGAAGATAGTACAGAGAGTTACCACATACCCCGCACCCAGTTCCACCTGTAAATAACATGTGATATTAGTATGCTATATTTGTTACAATTAATGAACCAATATTGACACATTATTGTTAACAGAAGTCCATTCTTGATTCTGATTCTCTTAGTTTTTACCTAAAGTCCTTTTTCTGTTCCAGGATCCCTTCCAGGATACCACATTCCTTTTAGCCATCATGTCTTCTTAGACTCCTCTTGACTGTGAACCAACTCTTTCCTTTAACCTAAGTTAGTCAATGTGTTGGTTCTCATTTTCAAATTCTCATTTCCATCTATGCTATGTCAGCAAACTCAGGTCTTTTCAAGTTATCACCTCTACAGTTTTCAGTAGAGGCACTTTTACTTAGTGGACACAGTCTTCTGTACCAGATCCGGGTAAGTGGTACATAGATCTGTTTCAAACGTGCTCTGCCCTCCTGTAGCGGTAGGGGCTCATAACTCTACCATCTCCATGTTATAACTCCATATTGTCACTGATCCTTATGACCATCCCATGATTTGGAGCAACTTTCCGTGCTAAATGCCTTAACTTTTATAGAAACAAAAGCTCATAGATGAAAATACTGCCAGAAAGAAGCTTTTTTGATAAGAAGAAATCACTCAACTTAATTCTACAATGAGTAAAGCTTATATTGGGCAGTCTGAAATTATCACCCTCAGCTTGTAAATATTCTTTGAAATAAATCTTATTTGATAGATTCAATAGATGATATGTGCTAAGAATTGTGCCATTCACTGCATCCAAATGGTAGGGCCAATTTACAGAGAAGTTTTGGGAGCCAGTAGTGGCTCACCCAAGCCACCTCTCTTAGTCTCTCTTTCTCTTAAAAAAAAAAAGGCCTTATTACCTCCAACATTTTGTATTTATCCTATCTTTCATTCAGGACAGATATGGAAATACTGTTTATGATTGTAAATTGTTGCAAATGTGAAGACTATCTGATAAGGAAGAGTTTGCTTATTAAAACTATCATCTATCCATCTATCCATCCATCCATCCATCCATCCATGCAACATGGGGATATGATAATTTCACCTTTGTAAAGCACCTAAAATGGGGAGAAGACAGGGTGTTAGCTAGCAGTGTTCTGAAGGTGAAACCTACCTTGAAGGATGAGATAGAAACTAAAGGAAAATTATCTGTAATACTAAGTGGGCCAGTCTTTTGCTTATCTTCTCTCAGAGTCATTTTTCACCCTTCTCCAACTCTGCTTAGCATCACAGAGAACTACACTTCCCAGGATCTCTTGTAAATTGACTTCCTGCTAGGATCAGACAATGGGAGCTCTAGTGGAACTTAGAGGAAGTGAGGTAAGGAGAAGTCATAAGTATATCAATCTCCTCCCCTTTTCCCCTCTCACCTCCCTACACACACACACACACACACACACACACACACACACACACACACACACACCCTCTGCCTCAAGCAGCATCTCTGACAGGAGCTGCATCTTTTCTGCTGAGTAGACTCCCTTCATGGTCCAGCTCCTACAGAGCCAACCCTCCCTGCCCAAGTGAAAACTTCTGCCAGGTGGTCCTAGCTGCTGGGCTCCGGGAACACTGCTTCATTCCTTTTTACCTGCAGTCCTAGAAAAAGTTCAAATAGACTTTTCTTGCTGTTGCTAATCATCTCTGGGTTGGTTGCCTCTCACCTCTTTAGCTTCTCAGCTTTCATCACCTGTGTAACTCCATCCCTATTTTATATTTCATGTATAAAATATCTAGAGTAATATACTATGTAAAAACCATTTATCATGGCAGATAGTCTTAGGTATACAGGCTAGGACTGCCAACTTGGCAGAAGCACCCAACTGCTGAGAGCTATAGTTCAGGTTTCTGGCTATCACTGTCTTTCATCATGACTTTACCCACTTAAGTGGATAAAAGATTCAAAGAAGCCACCCCATAATGGAGCAGCTCCTCTGAAAACTGCCACCTCTGAGTTTGGAATTCCAAGAGAAGCATCTTGGCTTCCTGATTCTCACTTCCCAATGAGCCCTGAGCTGCCCAGGCCCTGTACGACTGTTTGAGAAGATGCCTTTTCCAAGGGCAAGCAAGCCAGCACCAGTCTAACTCCACATGCATTTTCCCCTTCCTCGCCCATCTACCTTCTGTTCCCAAAGCCTAGAGTAGAAGGAGGAAGAAGTAGAAGTAATAAGGCAGCTTAAATAAGCTCAAAGTCTCTGCTTTGATATTATCTGGACTTAAGAAAAAGAGAACCTTGATTAGTGGATTAAAATTCTCTTCAAATCTAATATAAATATGTATACATTACACTTGGTGTTCCAGAAAAGCGTTGTTTGTTGAAGCCAACTCTGAACTATGTTTACTTGAAAGTCTACAGGAGAGGGAAGAGCAAGGATTCCTCCTGTAAGTCACCGAAGCCTGGGTTTACGTTAGCTGCATGCCAGAGATGAGGAGGCGGGTGCCCACAAAGTACACCAAGCAGCTTCAGGGGGGAATGGAATCACAAAATTTATGCTCATTATACTAAGTGATTTCCCTTATTTGTATAGCAATTTAATCCCTCTCTCCCTTTTCCATCCCATTCCCAGGACCCCACTGCCTGGCCTGAGTGTTGAGGGGGTGGGGGTGGGGTGGCAGTCACAGAGAGAGCAGATGGCAGGAAAGATGAAAAGAATGTAACTAAAAACAAAATATCTGGCTTAGGAAAGACATAATAGAGAATATTTCTTCCCAAATCTGGGTCCTTGTTTTCACTCCCTTCTAGTACATTCCATTCCTTTCGCCTTTCCTACCCACCTTGCACCCATTCCTTGATGATTCTAATTACCTTAGGAATACTGAAGAATCTTCCTTTGCTTCGTTGGTCCTAGTAAACAGCCAGCCCACAGAGTTCGCTTCTAGGTTTCGTGGTAGTTGCCAAGATGAGGTATCTTGTGGTCAGAGCATTTTTCAAGTGAATTGAGAATTGGAGGCAATTCTATTTTTTTCCCCTGAAAAAGTCCAGTAACTGCCCAGGGAGGACTGGGAATACTCATACTTATCCACTGATTGGGACAAGGGTGTATGTATGTAAGACTTCTTGTACTGGGTCATTTTTTGATGATCCTTTATTGGATGCGTGGTGAGGGGTGAAAAAAAGATTTGAGAAGATCTTCTCTCCTGCCTTCCATCTAATTCCTACCATCCTTACCCTGCAAGTTCACACTGGGCTTTTCCATCTCTAAACTCATGAGGGCTTGAACTCAAGCTCTTACGTTTTTTATTTACTCCACCAATTCTTCACCAACCAAATAAGTGTTTGGTAAATATGTATTGCTTAATTGATTGGTGGCCTAGCCTTTAAGGAATGTAGTTTAGGACAGATTGTATCTGGCAAAGATTGACTTTGTTCAGTAGGCATGAGTTTTTTTAAAAAAAAAATCTTTCTTTTGGTTTAGTTTGATTTGACTTTTACTATGAATTTGAGTTTTAGGCAGAGCATGCATGCTCCAGTTTGACCACACTTCCCCTGATTCCCCCACCCCACAATTCCCTACTATACTATATACTTGCTTGCTTTACTCATTTCTGTAACCTGCCTAGTCCCTACAGTCTTTTGAGTTTTCAACCCCCTGTGTAGGCTCTTGGTTGGGCTCCCCTTACTAATTTTTCGTGTTTTAGAGGCTATTGAATAACATTCTAAGTTTAACATTGCAAATAAGTGTCACATATCCAGAGAAGGTCTTGGTGGGGCCCAGGGAAGGGGGAAGGTACATCTGGGCTAGATATTTGGTTTATTTATACTATGCCTTATCTTCTCAGCTTGAATATGAATACTTAGGATATAAACCATCTATTTTTTATTTTGCATCTATAACTCTTTTCCTTCCTTTTTCCCTACCATAAGTGTCTACCATGGTTCCTGCCATATAGTAGAGGTTCAATATAAGATGTTTTATAAATTGTTCTTGGTTTTTTTTTAGATAGACTTTATTTTTTAGAGCAGCAAAAAATAGTTTTTTTAGGTTCATAGCAAAATTGAGTGGAAGGTATAGAGACTTCCCATAACTCCCTGCTCCCACATATGTACAGCTTCTCACACTATCAAAATCCCACACCAGAGTGGTACACTTATTACAATCAATAAACCTACGTTGACACATCATTATCTTCTAAGTTTTGGCAATTATGGATAAAACATTGTCAGCATTTTTGTACAGGTTTTTGTGTGGACATAAGTTTTCAACTCATTTTGGTAAATACCTAGGGGCACAGTTGCTTGTAACATAAGAGTATGTTTAGCTTTTTAAGGAACCAACAAACTGCCTTCTAAAGTGACTGTACCATTTTGCATTTCCATCAGCAGTGAATTACAGTTCCTGTTGCTCCGCATCCTGACTAATTTGGTGTTGTCAGTTGATAATTTATTTTGGTGTTGTCAGTGTTCTGGATTTTGCCAATTTTAATAGGTCTATAGTGGTATCTTATTGTTCTAATTTGTAATTCCCTAATGACATATGATATTGAACATCTTTTCATACACTTACATTTCATCAGTATATCTTCCTTGGTGAGATGTCTGTTCAGGTCTTTTGCCCATTTTTAAATTGGGTTCATTTTATTATTGCTGAGTTTTAACAGTTCTTTATATATTTTGGATACCAGTCTTTTATTAGATATGTCTTTTGCAAATATTTTCTCCTAGGTTGTGGCTTATCTTCTCATTCTCTTGTTAGTGTCTTTTGCAGAGCAGACGTTTTTAATTTTAATGAAGTATAGCTTATCAATTATTTCTTTCATAGATCATGCCTGTGTTGTTATATCTAAAAAAAGTCATCACCATACCCAAGGTTATTTAGGTTTTTTCCTATGTTATCTTCTAGAGGTTTTGTAGTTTTCTGTTTTACATTTAGCTCCATGATCCATTTTAAGTGAATTTTTGTGAAGGGTGTAAAGTCTATGTCTAGATCTTTTTTATTGCATGTGAATGTTCACTTGTTCCACCACTATTGTTAAAAAGACTATCTTTGCTCCATTATAGTGCCTTTGCTCCTGTGTCAAAGATCAATGGACTATATTAATGTGGGTTTTGTTTCTGGGCTCTCTAGTCTGTTCCATTGATTTATTTGTCTATTCTTTCACCAATACCTTATTGTTTTGATTACTTTAGTTTTATGGTAAGTCAGTTTGTGTCAGTTCTCTGACTTTTTCTTCTCCTTCAATATTGTGTTGGCTGTTCTGGGTCTTTTGTTTCTCTTATCGTCATATAAACTTTAGAATAAGTTTGTTGATATCCACAAAATAACTTTTCTGGGATTTTTATTGGAATTTCATTGAATCTATATATCAAATTGGGAAGAAATGATATCTTGAAAATATTGAGTGTTCCTGTCCATGAACATGGGATTTTCTACAAGGAAAATCATATAATTTGTGAACAAAGATAGTTTTAATTCTTTCTTCCCAATCAGTAGACCTTTTATTTCCTTTTCTTATATTACTACATTATCTAAGACTTCTAGTATGATGTTGAAAAGCAGTGCTCAGAGAGGAATATCCTTGCCTTGCTCTTGATCTTCGCAGGAAATCTTCCAGTTTCCCACCATTAAGTATGTTATTAGTTATAGGTTTTTCATAGACGTTATTTATCAAGTTGAGGAAGTTGCCTACTATTCATAGTTTTCTGATAGGTTGTTGTTTTTATGCACCTTTCCCCCCATTTCTATCCCAGTTCAATTATGGGTTATTTTGTCAATTTGCCAGTTGAATTATGAGTATTTAATATTTTTATCTTTGCTTCCAAGTGCTTAAGTGATATCTGCATCAGTTATCTACAGCTGTGTAACAAACTACCTAAAAGTGAGCAGATTAAATCAACATCCATTTATTTGGGCTGGGTTCAGCTGGGTGGTGGTCTTTTGCCAGTCTTACCCGAGGTCATTCGTGAGGCTATAGTAATTTGGCAGGTTGATTGGGCCTGGATAGTTCAAAATTGCCTTTCTCACACTTGTCATGGTTAACTGGGTCTGTTGGCTTAATTGTCTCAGTTCTCCTTTATGTGGACTCTCCTACAAGACAGTCTGGGTTTCCTAATGACAGAGGCAACATTCCAAGAGGGCCAGCCACAGTATGAAAGTGCTTATCAAGCCTTTATTTGTGTCACATTTGGTGATATTACATTATCCAAAGCAAGTCACATGGCCAAGCCTAGAATCAATGGAGGGGAGATACGAGGATGTAGATACTGGAGGTGTGATTCATTAGGGGCCATTAATTAATAATCTACCAAATTACTGTAATATTATCTACCTTTATCAATGATGAAGAGGTTTTATTAGCTTTACCTTCCAGATATGGGAATTAATATTTAGAAATATGTAAGTTCTTGAGGCCATTCAGCCAATTAATAATAGTAGCAAACACTCATAGTATTTACTGTGTGCCTTGCACTATTCTAAGCACTTAGCATATATCACTTCAGATAAGCTTCACTATCCAAGGTTGGTACTATTATTTTCTTTTCCATTTTACAATAAGGAAACAAAGGCACAAAGGAGCTAAACAGATTGTGTAAGATAATGTAATTAATAAGTGGCATGACCACAATTCAAATCATATACCAGAGTTGCAGCTTGAAGCCTGATTCTTGAGACTAATGTTCTTCTTGTGTAGACCTACAATCTATTGGTTAGGCTTTGTATAGAGTATATCCTAGCCTCTTCCTTGGACCCTTGGAGTTCTGTCTGAGAACATTAATAATGTAAGGTTAAGAAATCGGAGCCTCCTGAGTAGGCTCCATCACACAATGTGATTTGGCCAAAGATTCCATAAATGAGAGAAACTCTTTCTTTCACCCAAATATGACATGTGTTTTTTTCTTCTTTTTATAAACAGCTTTTTAAGCCGGGGTTAAATAGTGTTAGATGCTGAAACAAACAATCCCCAAATTTCAGTGCTTATCCAAATGAAGATTTATTTCTTACTTATAACCCAATGACAGTCAGTAGTGGAGCTCTGCTCTGCCTATGCTACGGCCATATTGCCTCCAACATGTGACTTCTCTAGGTTGCCTTGGTGTCATCCAGCCAGCAGACGAAAATAATATAGAAAGTTACATCCTTAATTTCTTCATTTCTATTCATTCCATGGGTAAGAATTTGTTATATAGTCCAGATTAATGTAAGTATCTGGGAAATGTTATTTAGCCATGTGCCCAGGAAGAATAAACAGGTTTGGCAGGTATGTAGTCATTCTCTGCTAAGCAATTTTTTTTGTATTTATTTAAACAAGAATAAAAATTACTTCATATGTAATGTGAAGCACAGCTTTACCTGAGTGGTTTTTCAATAAGGTAGGAGCTCCCTTAAGGGTTCAGCTCCCTTAAGGGAATCTATGTTCTGAAGTATTTTTGGCTTGAAATTATGTCTGTATGAGTTTAACAGACTTATAAAGACTCAAAAAAAAGAAGTGCTGAGCAGGGAGAAGTTTTTCTTTCTAGTAAGATCTATGAAGATTGCATATGACTGTTTCTCCATATAACTTTTGAAAGGGATGGTCAAACAAGCATGCAGATATCCACAGCTGTCTCTAGCAAAATCATGAAAGAAGTGATGTGGCCAAAGCTTTCTCCTTTTCCTTGTTGGATTTCTTCCTCTCTATAACTAGCGTGGGGACTGGTAGTTGTTCCTAACCTGGTCTCTTAGGAATTCTATTGTGATAGTCCCCCAGTTGTAAGGCATTTTATCTCTAGCTGTTGATAACAAGCACCTGAAAGGAAGAGGGAAGACCTGTGAGCCTCAGCTCCACTGAAGAGACCTTCTAAAATGCAATCAGGGTTAATTTTAATTTTATGTAGAATTTTAATAAGGCAAGTAATCTGATTTCCAACCCAAGAGCACAGTGGAGGTAACCAAACAGAGGAAGCAACAAGAGGGCTTCCTCTGACATGTCAAAAACAATTTGGGCGACTTGCAGTAACAAATAACATGAACTTGGAGGGAAGAGAAAATAAAACAAACAAACAAATCAAAGGAGCAGTCTGGAGGCATTTAAGGTGGAGATAAACATCTTAATAAGCTCTGAGAGCAAATTTGCAAAATAATGAAGTGAAATACTAGCTGTTTAACAACATTTAGAAGAGATGGAGATATATTTAGATTTCTGTCAAGCAGATTAAAGTTAAAAGTTTAGATAGGATCACTAAGGTCTGCTGAAAGGAACAGAAATCTCCTGAAGGTGGGACAAAAGTGAGGAAATACTGCGAAATTGAAGGGGGAGAGCTCCCCGTTCTTTGGACACCTGCCTTGGACAGCCACGGATAGTTAGTATATAAAAATATGCAGCTGTTAATCTGGCCTCACTGGGTTTCTGCATATTCTCCACTGTTTTTCTGACAGAGTGTTTACAGTACAGGGTTGTCTAGCATGTATGCTAAAATACAAGTACTTCTCTCAAAGCTAGAGAGCCTGTTTTAGCAATATTTGGGGATTCTGATTCTTTGCAACATAACCTACCAGAAAAGATTAAAGATTGTGTTGGTCCGAAGAGTATTACATCAGGGGTCACACGCTGTGAAGTCCATAGTGCTGAAAAAGGCCAACATAGGGAAGCAAACTGAGCATCGTTGCAGTGCTTATTATCAGAAATCATAAATATTTGCTTTAAAAATAGTTGAGCGCTGAAAGGGACTACCTTAGTTATGACCATAAGTAATGCAAAAGGTTTATGTAAGGTGTTTTTAATGAACAGGTTTTTTTTAGTTTTTGCCTTTATTGGTTTTAATTCCCATACATAGAATCTGCATTCGGAGAAAATGTAACAGCTGAAGTTTTGTAAGAACTCTTTTCAGTGTGCTGGGGTGGTGGGTAAAGACTGTGGTACATGAGCAAGAGCTTCTGGATATATCAGGGCAGAAAAAAAGTGAAGTATAATGTCCATCACAAAATGGTTTTGATTAATGCAAACAGAAATGACCTCATCTCTTCTTAGCATCCAAAAGGGAGGAGATTTGGGTTTAGGTTACCAAACATTCTTCTTATCTGTCCAATTTATTTGGCCATAGAAAAAGAACTTTTGCTTAGAATTACAGACTGCTTACAGCTGTGTTTCCCAAACTGGGGTTCATTGGGTTCCCCAATTTGCCATGAAGAAACATTTAATGTTGTATTTTCAATGATAATTCTTACTGAGCATTTCAACGACTATCTAATAACTGGGTACTGCCTGGCTGTATCTAAGAAATCTTTACCTAACTCAAAGTCATAACATTTTTCTCCTGTATTTTCTTCTAGAAGTTTTATAGTTCTAGATTTTTCATTTAGGTCTATGCTCTATTTTGAGTTATTTTTTGTTTATGGTGTAAGTTAGGAATAGAAGTTTTTTTTTGCATATAAATATTCAATTGTTTCAACACTACTTGTTGAAAAGACTACCCTTTCTCCATTGAATTTCCTTTTCAACTTTGTCAAGAAATAGTTGAACAAACTATTATGGAAGTAATAGTTTGTTACTATTGTCCAACTATTTCTTGGACAACAAGAAATAGTTGTCCAAATGTGTGTCTACTTATAATCTCTCTGTTTCATTGGTCTAGATCAACTTATCTGTCTTGATGTCAATATTACACTGTCTTGATTACTGTAGCTTTATTATATTTCTTAATATATTTATTATTATTTATTGATAAAATATTTATTATTGAAATCAGGTAGTATTAGACCTCCAACTTTTTTTTCCTTTTTCAAAATTGTTTTGACTACTCTAGGTCCTTTGGATTTCTATATAAATTTTAGAATCAGCTTATCAATTTCTATACAAAAGCCTCCTGGGATTTTGATTGGGATTGCATTGAATATATATTGTTGGATTAATTTTGAAGAACTGATATCTTAACCATTTGGTATCCTAACAATCTCTTAACTGGTATCATAACAATCTTCTGACTCATAAACAAGGTAAATTTAGGTTTTCTATTTAGGTTTTCATCAATTTCTCTTGTCAATGTTTTATATCAATAATTTCAGCATATAGGTCTCACACAATATTGGTTACATTTATATCTATTTCCTATTTTATGCTGTTGTAACTGGTAACTTTTACATTTCAACTTCAAATTGTTCATTGCCAGTATATAGAACTACAGTTGATTTTTATATATTGATCATGTTTCCAGCAATCTTGCTAAATTAACTTACTAGTTCTAGTTCTATAATCATTCATCTGCAAATACAGACAGTTTTACTATTCCCTTTCAATATGGATGAATTTTTTCCCCCTCTTATTTTACTGGCCAAATCCTTCAGTATAGTGCTGAATAGCAAGGGATGAGGATAGATATTCACATGTTATTCCTGATCTTGGAGAAAATAATTTAGTTTCTCACCATTAGGGTATGATGCTAGTAGTAGCTTTTTTTTTTTTTTTTTTTTAGCAGCATGAAAATGTTCCCTTCTATTCCTAGTTTTTAACAGGAATGAATGTTGGATTTGTTAAATGCTTTTTATTCATCTATTCAGATAATGAAGTGTTTTTTCTTTTTCAGTCTTTTAATATGGTAAATTATATTAAATCGATGTTTAAATGCTAAACTAACATTGAATTCCTGGGATAAATTCCACTTGGTCATGATTTGATTTACTAAAAATTTGTTAATTTTTACATATGTGTTCATGAAGGATATTGGTAAAATGTTTTATTTTCTTATAATATCTGATTTTGGTATTAGGGCAATGCTGTCTTCATAGAATGACTTGGGAAATATAATGTTTTTGAAAGAGTTTGTGTGGAACTGATATTATTTCTTCCATAAAAGTTTGGCTGAATTCTCTAGTGAAGTCATTGGGGCCTGGAGGTTTTTTTTTTTTTTTTTTTTTTTTTTTTTTAATTTTTTAAATTTGTTTTAATTTTTATGGAAAAGTTTTAACTCTAAATTCAATCAATAGGGGCCTACTCAGGTTACCTTGTTTTTCTTAATTAAGCTTTGGTAGTTTGTGCTCTCACTTACTTTGGCTATTATCTGTGTTGTAGAACTCACTGACATAAAGTTATTCACAATATTCCTTTATCTTTTTAATGTCTACAGAACCCGAATCTGTAGTGATATCACCTCTCATTGCTCAAGCTGGTAATTTGTACTTTCTTTCTTTTTTCCTGGTCAGTCAGGCTAGAGTTTTATTAATTTTATTGATCTCCTCAAAGAACTAAATTTGGTTTCATTGTTGTTCTCTATCGTTTTTCTTTTAATTAATTTCTATTCTAATCTTTATTATTTCCTTCCTTCTGTTTATTTAGCTTTAGTATGCTCTTCTTTTTCTAGTTTCTTAAGGTAAAAGCTGAGGTTATTGATTTGTGACCTTCTTATATTCTGCTATAGTCATTTAGTGCTCTAAATTTCCCCTCTCAATAGATAGATGCTTTAGCCACATTCCATAATTGGAATGTGGCTTTATTGTCATTCAGCTCAAAATACTATCCAGTTTCCCTTTTGGTTTCTTCTTTGATTCATTGGTCAAAGAATAGGGTTATTTAGGTTCTAAATACTAGAGAATTTTCAAGATCTCTTTCTTTTATTGATTTCTAATTTATTTCCATTCTGATCAGAGAGCATACTTTGTTTGACTTGAATCTTTCTAAGTTTTTGGAGAACTTGCTTTATTGTCCAGAATATGGCCCATCTTGGTAAATGTCCTGGGTGGACTTGAAAAGAATGTGTTCTGCTGCTGTTGAGTGGAGTGTTTGAAAATGTTATCAAGTTGTTAACATTGTTCAAATCTACGTCCTCATTGATTTTGTTACTAGTTCTTTATAAATTATTGAGAGAAGGGTGATAAAAATCTCTTTGGACTTGTTTATTTCTATGTATAGTTCTATCAACTTTTGCTTTGTGTATTTTGAAACTTTTTATTAGGAAGATACATGTTAATAATTGTTATGTCCTTTTGATGATATGACTGCTTTAATATTCTGAAATGACCTTCTTTATCCTCTGAAATAGTCTTTGCTCTGAAATCAACTTTCTCTGGTATAATTATGGCCATTCTGGCTGTCTTTTGACTAGTTTTTGGTATATGATTTCCTCATTCTTTCACTTTTAACTATCAGTGTATTTATATTCAAAGTAAATTTTTTGTAAACAGTGTATAGTTGAGTATTTCTTTTTAATAAAATCTAATATAGAAATTATGTTTTAATTAAATATTTTTATTGAGGGTCTTTTTTTTTTCAGCTTATTATGGGGGTACAAAAGTTCTGGTTAAATATATTGCCCATGCCCCTCCCATCCCCCCGAGTCTGAGCTTCAAGCATGTCCATTCCCCAGACAGTGCACATCTCACTCATCATGTGGGTATACACCCATCCCCGCCCCCACCCCCATCCCCCTGAGTCAGAACTTCAAGCCTGTCCATTCCCCAGACAGTGCGCATCGCACTCATCATGTAGATATACACCCATCCCCTCTCCTCACCCTCCACCTCTGTCTGATACCCAATTGGTGTTATTCCCAAATGTGCACTTAGGTGTTGATCAGGGAAACCAATTTTCTGGTGAGTACATGTGGTGCTTATTTGTCTTTTTATAATTCCATTTTATCTCCTTTGTTGGCTTATTAACTATAACTCTTTGATTCATCATATTAGTATGTTAGCGGTCACTTTATGGTTTATAGCATACATCTTTAACCTACAGTCTACCTTCAAGTGATATTATATCACTCTACATATATTACAAGAACCATTCAATAGTACATTTTCAGTTCTCTCCTCTGGCTTTTAATGGTATTTTTGTTACATTAATACATTTTATTTATGTATATAAATCCCACAATACATTGTTATCATTGGGTTTAATAATGTATTTAATATATATACCATGTAGTTTCTATTTCTGATGATCTTTATTCCTTTGTGTATATCAGATTTCTATCTAATATCATTTTTTTATTATATGAAGTTCTGCTACTGATGAATATTTGTCTTTTTTTTTTTTTTTTTTGAGACAGAGTCTCGCTCTATTGCCCGGGCTAGAGTGAGTGCCGTGGCGTCAGCCTTGCTCACAGCAACCTCAAACTCCCGGGCTTAAGCGATCCTACTGCCTCAGCCTAGTTGGCCAGATAATTTCTTTCTATTTTTTAGGAGATACAGGGTCTCACTCTTGCTCAGGCTGGTCTCGAACTCCTGAGCTCAAAGAATCCGCCCGCCTCGGCCTCCCAGAGTGCTAGGATTACAGGCGTGAGCCACTGCGCCTGGCCAATATTTGTCTTAAAAGATATTTTTGCTGGGCATAGATTTGTAGCTTGACAATTTTATTTCTTTCAGTACTTTAAAGGTGCAGCTCAACCATATTTTCACTGGCATTTTTTTCCAGTGAGAAATTTGTTAACATCCTTATCTGTGTTTCTTTGTATGATGATGTTTTATTTTTTTCTCTCACTGCATTTAGAATTTTCTCTTTATCATTGTTTATCTCACTGGTTTTAACCAACTGGATTAGGATGTGCCTTGGTATAGTTTTCTTCATGTTTCCTGTGGTTGGGGTTTATGGAATTTCTTAGATCTGTGGGTTTATAGTTTCATCATTATTTCTTCAACTGTCTTTTATGCCTCATCCACCTTCCTTTGGGAACTCTAGTTATACATACATTAGGCTGCTTAAACTTGTCCTACATCTCACTGATGCTCCTTTTATTAAAATTAAAAAAAAAATTATCTGTGTTTCATTTGGATAGTTTTCCTGACTTTGTCTTCAACTTCATTAAGCTTTTTTACTAAATGTCTAGTCTGCTGCCAAACCTAAGTGGTGTAGTTTTCATCCCAGACATTGTTATTGTCATCTTTAGACATTTGATTTGGGTTTTTAAAAAATCTTCCATCTCTACTTAATTTTTTGAAAATCTGAAATATAGTTATAACTATTTTAATGCCCCTGTCTGCTAGGTCTAACATCTGTGTTACTGTGAGTTGGCTTGAATTGGTTGATTTTTGTCCTGATTATGGAATGTATTTTCCTGCTTCTTTGCATGCCTTGTAATCTTTAATTGATGCTAGACATTGTGATTTTACCCTCTTGTGTTTTGGATATTTTTGTGTTCCAATGAATATTCTTAAACTTTGTCTTGGGATGCAGTTAAATTACTTGAAAACCATTTGTTCCTTTTAGTTTCACTGTTAAGAGTTGCTAGGTGGAATCAGAGGAGCATTTAGTCTAGGACTAACTTTTTTCCCTTTACTGAAGAAACTCCATTTTCAGTTATTTCCCGTGTCCTGTGAATCATCAGGTTTACCAGTCTGGTTAGTGCAAACAGGCATTATTCTGATCCTATTATTCTTTTCCTGGCCTCAGGTGGTTTCCTCATATGCCTGTACCAGTCAGTACTCAGTTAAGTACTTAACTCCAGAATTATGTCTCTGTGCAGCTCTCTCTTCTTAAATACTTTGTCTTATGAATTCTAGCCTCCTTTGTCTCCCTGGACATTTAACTCTATCTCCTCGACTCAGGGTGTCTGCTGTGCTTTATTTGGGTTTCCCTGTCTTGTACTGAGGACTGTAAACTCTCAAGAAAGTAAGCTAGGGGAATAGTAGGGCTCACCTCATTTATAACTCCTTTCAGGGATCACTGCCTTTTGTTTCCTGATGATTTCCAATGTCTTGAAAATGGTACTTTTATATATTTTGTTTATTCTTTTGTTGTTATTTCAGGTGGGAGGGCAAATCTCTCTCACTCAGTCTATTACAAAATCAGAAGTCACTGAGTTTTTATGTTGTTTTTGTTTTATTACAAATCTATAGATTATCATTTTTTAAATTGTTGGTATTTTGGTGTACTGTTTAAGCAATCATTGACTTTCATGATCACAAAGGGAGTCTCTTTGTCTTTACTTTAAAGGCTTTGTTTTACATTTTGCATTTAGATCTGCAATGAATCTGTAATTGAGTTTTGTATACAGTGTGAAGTAGGAGTCAAAAATGATATTTTCATATGGATATTTAATTGACCTAGCATTACTTATTGAAAAGATCATTCTTTCTGCACTTCAGTGCAGTATAACCTTTGTTGTAAATCAGATGAATATACTTATTGTATAATATGTTTGTTTATGGAGTCTCTGTTCTGGCCTACTTTTAAAATTGCTTATAATTTCATCAATATAACACTTTTCTAATTAATATAGTTTATAATGGATCTTTATATATTTAGTAAGGCCTTTAGTTTTTTAATTAATTTTTTTTGAAGATTTTCTTATCTATTCACAGGCCTTTACCATGTGAATTTTCGAATCAACATGTCAATTTCTTCAAAATGAGATTGAGTGTGATTATATTAAATAAATAGATTAATTTGGGGGAAAATTAATATCTTTATCTATTAAATCTTCCTATCCATGAACATGGTATAGCCTTCCATTTACGTTGCTCCTACTAACTTCTTTGAATAATCTTTTGTAGTTTTCAGCATAAGGTATTGGACATCTTTGGTGTGCTTGAAATTTTAAACATCCTCCATGTTACTAGGACTATTAACTCATTTTCTCATCAAATATTTTGTAAGACCTCACAATAATGAGAAAAACTAGACATGACCTCTGTCCTGATAAAACTTATAATCTAGTGATATTAAAAAGATTATCATATTCATAATGCAAGTAGTAATTTCACATCACTAAAGCAACTGTAAAAGTCACATTAAATTAATATATTGCTAACTCAAATTCTATGAATTTTATGAGTTTATTTTTACTTTATACATTTATTTAGTTTTATAATATAAAATCAACAGGTTTAATTAACATCATGATAAAAATATTTTAACATTGGAAGATCAGCACAAACTTTTTCTGTTTGATAAATGTTTTATATCACTCAAATTTGAAAAACAATTTAAGGAAATGTTTTTTGGCTAATGTTAATTTTCAAATTAAATGACAAATATATGGATATAATTGTAGACACAATAACTCAAAAAACTGTTCATAGCCTTTAAATCTTTGGTTAAAGATTTTAGTTGCTAATGGCGTTTCCTTCTTGACGTAGAAGAAAATCTTCTACATAAAAATTCTTTTATTAAATGTAATTGATCAGAGGAAAAATGCTGACATATCAAAAAACAGTGTTAGCTCTAAGTCTATCATAGTTCATGAGAAATTAACTTGTGGTTTTCAGTCATTTGTATTGGGGCCTTTATTTGTACCTGGTTTAAACATCATTGTTATCTTGGTAGTATTCACCTGAGAAACAAAAAGTGTACAAATATATGAGCTATTTGTTTTGGACTGAGCTCAAAACCAGTTGATTTTAAAGAATTTATACTGAAGTTTTTTTTTGTTTTTGTTTTTATATGTGATCTAATAGGATCTCTGGAACATTATGCTGTGAGTATTGTGGTAGAGGGAACTAAAGTGTAAAACTAAAGAGGCAAGATATATCTATATATAAATGCCTAATATTTGGATAAAAAGTGAAGGACTTAAATTTAATAAGATTTTTCCAAATAGATATATTTGACATTATGTAATTTAAATATCCAGATCTATGACCAGTTTTTCTTCTTTTCCTCCCTATATTTGGCATCATAACCATGATGATCTCAAATACCAGGCACTGTATTTTATAAATATGTGTTGAGCTGAAATAAATTTTATTTACAAATGCAGAGAAAATCTTTGTCAAAACAAAAAAATTAATAGTTAACTTTTGAGAAAAGCCATGTTAAAAAATTTCCATAAAGGTAATAGTCATCTTACTATATCTATAAGCTCATTGAGAAAAACCATATTAAAAATAATTTCCATAAAGGTAATAGTCATCTTACTATATCTATAAGCTCATTGAGAAATACCATATTAAAAATAATTTCTATAAAGGTAATAGGCATCTTACTATATCTGTAAGCTCATTATGAAATATCTAAAAATGTGATGCCTTTGAAATCAAGAGGAGAGACCCTGCTTTTTTTAAGGTCTTAGTGACTAACAGGGAAGGTATGTGACTTTTGAGGCATCCCTGCAGGTACAGTGAATGAGCAAATTCTTAGTGACATTATGACATCACCAGGGAGCAGTGACTTGGGTCAAGAGCTTGGCAGGAGGCTTTGGGAATGTAGAATCAACAGCAATCAAGACTGGCAAGCCAACTTACTGGCCACCATAAAACTGAAAAGAGAGCTCATTGTACCTCACGCACAGCAGCAGGTTTAACAGAAAAGTAGACATGTTTATAGTCCCAGATTTACAGCACGCCTTATAAACACCTTATTACTTAGAATCCAGTCTGCTGTCCTAGAAACTAAGAATGTGACTTTGTTAAGCAGTAGGGTTTGTTGACATAAATGTCTTGACTAAGTTTGCCATTGTGGTTAACCAAAACGCATTTATTCCTGGGAAAGTAAACACAAGCAAACAAAATGCCTCTTATACTACAATACAGTAAGTTTCAAATTGACCAAGCTTAATGCTATGACATAAATATGCTTAATGTTTATGGAATATTTTAGAAACCTTTTGCCATGTTGGGTTCACCATCCTGTATAAGTCTTACTGAATGGGAATGTGTTTTCCGAATTACATGTGCTTAAAGACTTCATCAGAAATATTCAGAAAACCTGCCTTGAATACCAGGGCTGACCACGCAGCAAATAAAATGGGTCATGGTCTCCTCAGACACTAACGTGGATAAATCAGTTCTGCACCATGTAATAGCTACACACTGAAATGGTTACCAATAATTAAAATTAGAGAACTAATGGAAAATAATGTTGAATAAATATTATAAAACCACATGAAAATATGTTCAAGGAAAGGAAAGTATCTGGCTGAAACCCACAAAGTTGAGAAAATTCCTAGGGAAGAATAAAAATTCAGACTGATCTTCTGATGCTTAGAAATTCATGTATTTAACAGTAGATAAAACTGGTTTGAGAGTAGATTTTTGGAATTACAGACTCACAGGACCATCGGAGTCTAACCAGATCAACTCAGCAACTTTCCTATCTTTTTAGCCTTCCAGTTAGCCCTTGCCAAACCTCAAAAATTTTATAGTAGGAAAGGTCTTTTATGTCTGGATATAAATGGACAGTCATGATTACATACTTTGGATCTGAAATAATAACTAATTCTTTCCCAACAAAATTTATATCAATAAAGGTCTATGGGAAATTATTACAAGAAGATGGTGTCTGTGTGACTGACAAAAAGTGAACAAATATATAGACATTGATTTACCAAATCCCACAAACCAGGTCCTATAAATGAAAAGAACCTAGAAATCTTTCTGACAGAACCATGTGGCTAACTTCGTGAGCCACAGCAAAGGAAAATGACCACATGAAGCCATAAAAATAATTTTATAAGTTCATAATATGGGAGTTGTGGTTCTGCAGTAGCATATTCAAGAATGATATTGGGGATTTAGTTGGCTAAGCTCCATGAGTCTCCCCCAAATCAAATGCAATTATAGGCCACATTAACAGAGGTAGAATGTTGAAAATGAGAGAATCGATGGTTACTGTCACCGTAGGAATTAGTTGACAGTTCTGGGCACAGAAATTAAAACTGACATTGACCAACTGAAGCATGTCCAAAGGAAAGCAATTAGAATAAAGAGATCAGGCCCACGTATTCTCACATTATGAAAAAGTTGAAAAAAATCATGGATGTTTAGTTTGTAAAAAAAAAAAAAAAATGTTTTCAGAGGAATATGATCATTGACTCAAATACATGGAATAGAGCACAGTCTAGTTCTGTCCTGGTAACAACAAATAGAAATCACAAGGAAATCATCAAAAGATAAGAATGAATTTTTTAAATAAACAGTTAAAGCTGTTTAAAATTAAGATAGCCTTTCTTAGGAGGATAGGCACCACTGAAAATGTTGGAATCAAAACCATAGCAGTTTTAATTAAATCTGTTCTATATATAGTGCTTTACTGAAGATTTCATTTTGCAAAAGGCATGTACTATTAAAAAATCTTGCAAATCATTAGAGAAGATGATTTCTGAAGTCAGTTCTGATGTTATTCAGTGACTCAGATTTTCTGGCAGAATTCCATCTTTATGATGTGACCCACTGTCATGTTACTAAGGCTAGCGTAGCTCTGTTTAATGAAATTCTGGTACTCAGAAGTCTCAGAGCATGGAGTGTGAAGGAACAGCAGTAAACATGAGCGTTACTACCAAGCCTGTGACTTAGGCAGGAAAGAATAATTCATAATCAGGGAGATGGTGAAGGCAACAACTAAATAAACAAAAAAATCCTGCAGTCTTGAGATATGAGACATTGGAGTGTTTTCCAGGAGTGAATATTATCCACAGCATGGTGAAAGAGAAAGTATCCTTGGGCTCCAAGGGGCTTCTAAATGCTGATACTACTCAAATCAGATTTAATTTTCAGTGGAGCATTAATTTTATGAGTTACTTGCAGAAAACCTAAGTCTCTGAGGACAAGGAAAAAGCTGATTTCATTTCTTAGCATTTTAAGACCTCTGGCATAATTCCAGGGAAAGAGGAGAAAAAGAGTGCATCCTTCCTTGGCCATCGTCTTCTATATAAAAGCAGTTGATAATTTAGAGGTATTTTCCCAGACATGATCTCACTTTGTCTCTCAACAATGACCTAAGGGATACAAGGACATACATTTTTGTCCCATTTCCCAGACGAAGGAGTTAGAAATCAGCAACAGTAAGTGACCAGACCAAATCACACAGCTGCTAAGTGAAGGGGCCAGGATGAAATCTGTGTTTTGATCCCAAGTTTAAAACTCTTTTTCAGTGTCCTCAGCACGTGATTTCTTCAACTTAGCAGCTCTGATAAAGCTCAGAGTTACCTTAAACTTTGTGGTCCTTACAATTTCTTTGTGTCTGACATACAACTGCTATTTGACACAGCCTTAGGTTTGAATATAAAAGTGGACAAAAACTCCCACTTGGATTCAAATAGTAACATCTCTATTAAAAATCAACAGTACTCTAGAAACAAACAGGTCTATTATTAAAAAAACAAAAACCTTTATTCAGTGACTCAGCAAATCATGCTGTGATAGCTCTCAGTAATTACTTTTTATTTTTGTTTTTGTTATTTTAAGTGTCTATGGTAAGAGAAGCATGCAGGAAAACATCAAGCTTTGTATGCCGTTTAATTTTCATTACCTATTCTACCACTTGAGAATGCCTGGCCTTTGCCAGTCTACTGAATGTCTGGCAGGTGGACTAGTCTTGGCAAAACACTGGGTTATATCAGCTGAAAAACAAATGCAATGGACCCAATAATAAGCTAGATTTCCCCCAGATGGTGCACTTGAAATGTGTCAATTTTTCTAGACTTTTTAATCTCTAGTTTGAGTCTTCAAAGTGCAAAATGCTGGGGTCTTGGGTATAAGAATTCTTAACAAAAAGTGAATTCCAGAATGGCAGTATATGGGAGAATTAATCCACTAACATTCAAGATAATTATTGATAAGTAAGAAGTTAATATTGTCATTTTGTTAATTGTTTTCTGGCTATTTTATAAATCCTTTATTCCCTTTTTTGATGTCTTCCTTTGTGATTTAATAATTTTCTGTAGTGATATCCTTTGATTCCTTTCTGTTTCTATTTTGTGTGTCAACTATAGATTTTTGCTTTATAATTACTCTGAAACTTACATAAAACATCTTAGTTTATAACAGTCTATTAATATTTTAAGCTGATAACAATTTAACTTCAGTAACATACAAAATTCTATATTTTTACCCCTATTTTGTGTTTCTGATGTCACAATTTATATTTTCATATACTCTGTATCTACTAACAAATTATTCTAGTTATACTTACATTTTAATTTTGTTTTTGTTTTTTAACCTTTATACTAGTGTTATAAGTAATTTACATGCTACTGTTACAGTATAGGTTGAACATCCCTAATCTGAAAATCTGAACTCCAAAATGCTCAAACTCTGAAATTTTTGAGTGCCAGCATGACCCCACAAGTGGAAAATTCCACACCTGACCTCATGTGATGGGTCTTAGTCAAAATACAGGTGCACAACACACAGTTAATTTATTCAGTGTCCCCAAGGGGTTTGCTGTATAGTGTACCATAATCTTTTAATAAAACACAGCATCATAGGTGGAGACCGAAAGCCTGCTGTTGCTATTGCTTTTGTTTAATAGCTGATACAGATATTCTGGTGATACTACTGTTCTGCTTACTTACCCTGAACACATTATTTTTTCACTATATTAATGGTATGTCATATTTTTTACTGTTAAGTACGTATGTGTGAATAAATATAAGAAAATGCTTATATGTAGCATATAAATTCAGAGTCAGGAATGATGGTGATGATAAACACCCACAGATTATCTACATGGGTGGCTGAGGTAGTGACACCTTTGCTTTCTGATGGTTCAGTGTATGCACACTTTGTCTCACGCCAAAAATTACTTAAAATATTGTATAAAATTGTCTTCAGACTATGTATATAAGGTATATACCTTATGTATATGTAAAACATAAATAAATTTTGTGTTTTGACTTGGGTCGCATCTCCAAGTTATCTCATTATGTATACAAAAATATCCCCAAATCTGAAAAAAATCTGAAATCTGAAAAACATCTGATCCCAAGCATTTTGAATAAGGGATACTCAACATGTATTAGAGTAGCCTAAATTTGACTATATATTTACTTTTTACCAGTGAGTTTTTACTTTCATATGTTTTCATGTTATTAATTAGTGTATTTTCATTTCAGTTTGAAGACCTCTATTTAGTATTTCTTGTAATTCAGGTTTAATGGTGATGGACTTTCTCAGCTTTTGTTTATCTAGGAAAGTCTTCTACTCTCCTTCATTTCTAAAGGATGGATTTGCTGGGTAAAGTATTCTTACCCAGCAAGTTGACAGTTCTTTTCTTTTCTCTCCCCTTCTTCCCTCCCTTCCCTTTAGCAATTTGAATATATTTATTCCACTCTCTCTAGGCTTCCTGGTGGATAAACCCTCCAGTTTTTGCTGAAAAATCTCCTAATAGCTGTACAGAGATTCCTTCATATGTGAGGAACCTCTTTCCTCTTGCTGCTTTTAAAATTCTCTGTCTTTGATTTTTGACAGTTTCATTATAATGTGTCTTGGTGAAATCTTCTTTGGGTTAAATCTGATTGTACACTTTTGAGCTTCACGTACCTGGATGTCCATATCTTTCCCCAGATTTGGGAAGTTTTTCAGCAATTATGTCTTTAAATAACCTTTCTGCTCCTTTCTCTTTCTTCCTTCTGGTATATTAGAATGCAAATGTTAGCTCTCTTGATGGTATCCCATAAATCTCATAAGCTTTCTTCATTCCTTTTCATTCTTTTTTCTCCTTTGACTGGATATTTTGAAATGACTTGTCTTCAAATTTACAGATTCTTTCTTCTGCTTGAGCAAGTCTGCTGTTGACACTATTGCATTTTCATTTAATTTTTTGTATTCTCAGCTTCAGAATTTGTTTTTTTTAATAATTTTTATCTTTTTTATCAAACTTCTCATTTTTTAATGGTTTGTTTTTATGATTTCATTGAGTTGTCTGTGTATTCTTGTAGCTTGCGGAGCTTCCTTAAAACTAGTATTTTAAATCTTTATCAGGCAATTCATAGTTCTCCATTTCTTTGGGGTTGGTTACTGAAATACTATTGTGTTTTCTTAGTGGATTCATGTTTACCTGATTTTTTTGGTGTTCCTTTAAGTTTTAAATTGCTGTCCTTGCATTTGAAGAAAACAGTCACCTCTTCCAGTCTTTACTGACTGTCTTTAGGAGAGAAGTGCCTTCACCTAACAGCCTGGCTAATAATTCTGAGGTTCTTCATGACCTTTTCTATGGTTGTGGCTGCTCCCCACCTTTGTTCCCTATAAGGTGGGAATTCTTGAAATTTTTTTGTGTTCTCTCAATCCTTTAAAGCCAGTTTTGGTGCTAAAAGCTTCTTGCTTATTTTTCCTATGGCAGTGCTCTCAAATGCTCAAGTTTGAGTGCTTTCTCCCAATCCTGCAGAGTCAAGTCAGCTGTCTGCACAATGTGCTTGCACTGCTGTCTGCAAAGATGTGCTTTGGAATCCAGCCTTGAGAGGTGAGGCATGGAGTATTTAGAGTGCCCATTGGTCAGTTGGGAGGGGGTCCAGAGTCAAGGCTTCCTAAGTGGCTCACAGGCAGTTTTCCTGGAGCCCACAGAATGATTAGTAGTTATCTGTGGCCTCTTATCTCTGCTCCTGGTGTTTCCCAACCACGTAGCTGTGCCAGTCATCTCAATATTGTGGGTGGGGTGGCAATAGGATTCTTGGGCAGCATCCTACACAGTTGATGCAGCAGGGCACTAACTCGCTATGATCTCACTTTCTTTTGTCAGAGAAATTGGGCTGAGGGGGGTCTCTTTGGCACTGAGCTATGCTGCCTTGGGGGAGGGGTGACATGGGTAAAGTAAAATTCTCTTCTTACCCTCTTCAATGTGTCTATTCTTGAATTTTTTTACACAGTGGTGTGCTGGAACTGCCCTACTTGACTCCCAGACTCCCACAAATTCACATTCATCGATAGTAGTTGTCAAAATCAATGCTTCTGTGGGAAATGATGGTAGAAAGCTCCTATTTTGCCGTCTTTCTGACATCACTCCTCATTTTCAGCTCTTCACATTCTTTCTGGTACTTTTTCTCTGAGCTCTGCTTGTCAGTATTGTCCCCTGAGCTCCAGTATGTCCTGAGGGTGTGTTTCTCTCCTTTACTTTTGCAGTTAGCTTCACAATGGCAAGAATCCAAATGGATCCTTAAGTTGGTTGTGGAGTCCAAAGTCAAAGTATGGTCCTTGGAAGATGAGTTTTGTGAAATATTCTGGTATAAAAGGGTTCCATTGTCAACCAAATACCAAATCTCTTTTGTGGAGAATCATACTGCATATGGGAAATCCTGTGGTTAAGAAATCAGTTGTTCTTTGTTTAACCCAGCAACTCTTAAAGATAGTTAGCCATGTACTTATCCCTTGCTTGCCCTCTCCCTTCTCTCCTTGGAATTGCAGGAAGGAGTGTAAGGGAGGGGGCATCCTGGCAAGCTGCATTTTTCAGGCTTCCCTGTCAACTAGCTTCCTGCCCTTAACAGGAAGCTCTGACGGGAAATTGGAGGGTAGGAAGAAAGACAAAGCCAAAATATTCCTTCTCTTCTGCCCCACCCAATGCTTCAGTGGAATCTTCTGTAATAGCAATGCTTTCTCCACAGCTCCAGCTCCCTCAGGACGGAAAGACTTTCAGTGGGTCCAACTTCTACTGGGTAGCCCCAGATACGTTTTTTTTTTTTTCTTTTGAACTAAGGGTGGTAAGGGCTTCTTGCTATTGGTAATCTATGGGTTGTATTGAAAGTGGTGGGCCAGGTAGTTTTCTGAAAGCATCTGGCATTCTCCTTGCCAGAAATCATGGAACATGCCCACTGCCTTTGTAGCAGAGTCTTATATGCATAGATGTCAGTGTTGTAAGAATATTGTTATCAGCTTCATGGAATCTGCCTCTGTGTCATGCTTCTAGATTTTTAGAGATCTGTTAATCCAGATAAGTGCTCTGGCCAGTTTGTTGGTAAGCAGCATACCTTACCCTAAGGCTTTTGAGCAACTGGGTCCCTAAAGCTGGATCTGTGCCTGCTGCATGTCAAAAAAAAGTGTCACTACTTACACATTCTCACATTTATGAGGTTGCCAATAAGTGCCCATATTCTTTACAGCCATAGAAAAAGGACTGATAGTCCATACCAGTTCCTGAACTCTTCCCCATAAGCATATCCCATCTGGAGATGGATAGTGTCACTCTTAGGATAAGTGGCCTCTCCAGACAAGTCTGAGACAATCTTACCAAGTTACTGATTCCTGGGTAGCACTGAATGCTGTGATTTGGAACCTTTTCCTGCAAAGAGCAGTAATCAAGTATGGTAAGCTAATAATGATTCCCCAAAGATGTCCACGTTCTAATTCCTAGAACCTGTGACCATGCGACCTTACATGACAAAAGGATTGCAGATATGATTAAGTTTAGGGTTTTGAGATGTAATATTAACCTTGGATTATCAGGTGAACCCAATGTAATCACAAAGGGTCCTTACAGAGGGAGGCAGGAACATCAAAGTTGGAAGAGATGTGATGACAGAAGTAGAGTTGGAATGAGGCAGGCCATGAACCAAGGAATGCAGGCAGTCTCTAGAAGCTGGAAAAGACCACAATACAGATGCTCTCTTAGAGCCTCCAGAAGGAACAGAGCCTGGCTCCCTATTTTAGATTTCTTATCTCCAGATCTACAAGACAATACATTTTTGTCGTTTTAAGCCATTAAGATGTAGTAACTCATTACAGCAGTGATAGGAAACCACTACACCAAGGGTGCTGAAGGTAAAATATCAATACAGCTTGGGTAATTGCAAAATCTGAGGTTCATCCAGCTTTCCCACACAGTCTAATTTTCTCCAAGAGGATTACATGGAGCCAGTCTCCCCATCCACTTGCTTAGTTGGGCCTGGTTTGTCATTCTCAATTTAATCACACCTACTGTTCTTTGAAATAATAGTTTCTATAATCATAACACATGCCAAGTGATTTTTTCTCCTTCCTTACACATTGATATAATATTTAGTGAATGGTTAAAATTTAACATAAATTCCAAACTACTCTCCACATTATCAAACTTGTATCCCATCCAAATGCAGGGCCACAGAGACTTTGGGGTAGCTCTTTTATTATTAGCAATCTTTTGATTGTGAGGATACCTAGCTTGAATGGTAGAGGGGAATTGTTGGAAGGTTAACAAATACAGACTAGGAGCAAAGGCTTAAAAGCCAAGCCTTGGAAGAAAGGAGCCAGGGCAGGAACCAGAGCCAAAAACAGAGTCAGGACAATCACAATGATACAATCTCAACTTCTCCCTCCTTCTTTCCTTCCTTTGTTCTTCTTTTTCTCTATCTGATTTAGTTTCTTTCCTATCTCAGTGTTCTCTCCTCTGTCTCTTCTGCTCTTTCTCTCTCTCCCCACTCTTTCTTCAGCATATCTTGTTTTCTTTCTGAATGTCACATTTGTGCTCTTCTTCTAAAGACAGAAGATGATCTGTACAATCAGAGATGCAGCAGCTAGCAATAGATCTATTCCTTCAGGGTCACACAAGAAAGGGCATTTTTTTCCCCAGGGAAAGACACTGATTGGCTAGGCTTGAGTCCTGTGCCAAGTCTGTGCTATACACATAAGAAAGTGGAAGATGGACCTCATGTTACTTCAGTGAGTAAAGAGGAGGGGTGGGAGGCAAAAAGAAAAATAAGGAAACTATGCTGCAGATACAATAAATGTCCATTTGAGGCTTGCTGGGTATTTTTAAAAACTGGAATGGACCTAGTTCTGATGACACATAAAATTTTCCCTCACTTATAAAATGTTTAAGTGTGGGCTCTGAGAAAACTTCACACAGTAAGACCAGAACAATTTAAAATTTAGATTGCAGAGATATTACAGAAATATTCTAGTGGTTTCTTTGCACTTGGCTCAAATTTATAAACATATATATGTGTACAGAGACATTTGGAATTCTCATTTGTAAAAGAGATTTATTCACATTCAAATTCAGCACTACTAAGAAAGTAGCTTGTCTAATTTTTTAGGACTTTAATGCGTAAGTTTCCTAAACATGACATAGTCATGTAGATAAGCAAATCAATAATTGTTAATTTATTTACCAATTTTATAAATGCTCCATCTAATACTTCAATACTGTAAGTTTTCTATGACACATATCTTTGAAATGATAGGTCTTAAAATATTTAAAAGTCTGTAATGGAAAGAAAGTAGAGTGAAGTTATTAGGAAATATTGCTCAGTAGAAATTCTTTGTGGATCTGGTTTAAGAAACAGATCTCATAATTATGTACTATCATTTATGTTACCAGAAGAGTCTAAAATATTTTAAAAATGTATTACCTTGAAAGTTTTAAATAATTTTCCTTGAATATTGTTTATATTATTATTTTCCTAAGATTACTTTTTAATAGAAATTTCATAGTAGCCTTCCATCAAGTCTTTATCCAAATACTATAGATTCTATGAGAGGGGTCTTGGTCTGAATTAACAGGCTGCTCATAATTTGATACCTTTGTGTAGGCAGAGATGAAGAGGCTTGTATCAAGGGCCAACGATCAACAGCAAGATTGATGAGTGTTACAAAAATCTAATCTTGCTTTATAAGGATAGGGTTATATAAATAGTTTCATTTTTTGAAATTACTATGGCTTCACTGAGCATCATAGAAATAGTGCTCCAGTTTGAGTGCAGAAATTCTCACTGGCATAGAATTCCTTGTATTCTAAGGAAATTGTTCCCTTCTTAAGTCTGGATCCAGGAAATAGTACTGCATACAAGGTAGTTTGGACATATTTGTGACACCTAAGGTGCTCAGTTTTGAGCATGACATGGTTGTGGCAATGGCAAATGGCAAACACTTATGTAACAGTTACTACATACCAGGCAGACCTGCAAACAAATTAGTCCTCCCACAAGTAGTCAGTGTAACCCTAACCACTTAAAACAGATGTTAGTTAGCACACCATTGGCCATCAGCTCAAAATTGTGTTTTTATTTGTGCAATGTAGCATAGTGA
>CM052439.1:156794483-156886768 GCA_028533085.1 Varecia variegata | reverse complement strand
CCCCCCCCCCCCCCCCCCCCCCACATAAAAGCCAAGGCAAGTCTGAATGGGATGAACAATGGTGTTAGAGTTCAGGTCTTTGAGGGAGACATTGGCAGGGAGAATTAGCCTTTAGCAGAGGAGTGTAGGTCAGCATCCTTATCAAAGATAGTAACCAAGCAGGAAGTACCACCAGATGATATCCCAGGGCTCATCCAAGCCCCGGGAATCTAAGGTTTGGTGAAAACAGAACGAGAGAGAGAGAGATTGAATATCCTCATTAACTCAACATACTTTAGGTGAGATGAAAAATGCTAAATGAATTTGCCAGCATGTACATTCCATTCTCTAAAACACCTTAGTTACCTAAGACAAATGTACACTAGAATGGGGGAATTTATAAATTGGGAAAATATCCTAGAAGACCTTTAAAAAGAATAGAATAATTTGGTTTAGGGTTCACATTGACTAAATAACAGTGAAAATGGCTCATTTGCCTTTAGTTATGGTTTTTGAACTATTAAAAATACATTCAAATACAAAAATTGCTCTCTACCATGGAAACCTGTGTGTCCCTACAATACTTTTTAATGCATAACAATTCTGTTCATGGCTATTTTGTCCTTATTTGCATTCAGAGTTTAAAGGTGAGGACAGAGACAAATATGTAATAAAATAAAATTTAAAAAATTTCAAACTCATAGTACATTTAGATTTAAAAAACGAAGATATCCTCAAAAACCTCCCACAAAAATCACTGTAGAGTGCTGAATGAAATATTTTACACATCTTTTAAAATGTATGGCTCATTTAAACTCACAAAGAAAGCAGAGTGGGAAACTGATGCCAGATCTTTAGCTGCCTTCAGGGCATTTGACAATCTGTATGCCCAGAGGTTTGGGTATTAAAGGTGTTTGGTATTAAAGGGGGTGGCAAGATGTGGAGCTGGACCTGAGGCCCAAGATTAAAGCTGGGACCCTAAAGGCCTTCACCCTTGTGAAAAGTTTTCTGTATTATTCTTTAAACATTTTTGTATGTCTAAAATACTGTCTTTTTTTAAGCTCTAAAATGCATTAAAAGGATGGAAAACCACATTTTTTTTCTAGAGGATTATATAAACTAATTCTCATTCACTTAGCTAAATATTAGAGTAAATTTTTATTTAAAATTTTTTTAAATTCTTACAATTTTTAATTTAACAATATTGACACATAGTAGTACAATCAACACTAGATAATTGGTTGTAAAGGATGAGAGTTGTGTCATGGATAAGACCAAATACTGGCTATATAAAAGTAATTTCTTTCTGGTTTTTGACATCTACTCATTCAACCAAGATGAGTGGGGCACAAGCTATTCTGGGTAATTGAATACATACAATGCATGGATTAAAGCCACTGCCTACATACCCAACATCTCCAGTGTTTACTACTCTTCCTGGTGCTCATATTCAGGAAGATTCCTTTGGCTATTTCCTTTCAATGAGATAAACCTTACACCAGTGCAGATGGCCCACCCAGGGAGCATACGAGCTCATAAATGACTAGATTCTGGTTACATCTGTTCTTCCTCAGGTCTTTTGTAGGTGGAGGCTGGCTTTGGTGGTGAAGCCATTTGGCAAAACTGGATGCATCTGTTCAGATCCAGTGTCTTCTTGGAGCACAATCTGAAATAAGTAAAAGTGGGCACTAAAACAATAGCATTCCTAGGGAGATTGGATGTACATTTGTTTCTTAATAAGAACAACAACATTTATTGTGTGCCAAAAGAATTCTAAATACTTTCCGTTTATCTTGTTTAATCTTCAAAACATTCCAAAAGAAAGAGATAATCATTTCCATTTTATAGATGTGGAAATTGAGGCTCAAAGATGCTAGTATCTTGCCAACATGTTAAGATATTGGCAACAGAATTAGTTGTGGAGTCAGGATTTAGACCAACGCAATTCATTTCCCAAACCAAAAGGGTTCTAGACTTTTTATTTTTTCAGCCAAGAAAGATGGCTTTGCCAGGCCAATATGGTTACTTCTTGGCAAACCTCGGGGTAAGTGCTAGGGAAATACCTAGCTTGTATGAAAAGAATCTTTTTGTCCTGGTTTTGATCTAGTTGCCTGGCAGCCTGGTTAAGATTTGTCTTAACACGTACATTTCCCTTGCCAAAGCACACGTGGTATGTTTGGACATATGGTCTCATTTTTATGATCTTTTAACCTTTACATATTTTAAATACTTCATGGTGGGGTTAATTATTTGTGGTGGCCAAGATTGGCAGCTGGGCTGATGAGGCCATGTTTAGAATCCCTAAGGAATGAGAGGATTGATACTCTGTGGAACATACTTTCAAAGATAAATATATAAATGTAAAGGAGAAATTGTTGACACACTTAATGATAGGAGCCTAGTGATGTCTTATAGGAAATTGGTAAATTTACTCTGAGACCTATCACTGTAAATGGTTTTGAGATTAGCCTTATTGTGCTTCTAATTATTTAAAAATGGATAAATGTTGAGTAATCTGAATTGCTTAGAAACTATTGGTTGTCTTTATATGTTCTGAATGCATAATTAGGCTGGAAAGTTTAAAACACTGAAAACAGTAAGATTGACTGAAGGATGTCAACCTATTGAACATTAAAAATATACCTCAGGTAACTTGATGGTGAGATCCCTAACTTCATAGAATTATGAATAACTTTAAAGCAGTTTTAACTGCAAAATGTGATGGTAAACTAATTTCTTATCCATCGGGGCACCTTTTGACAAGGTGACTAAAATAAAATGAACAAAGTCTGTGAAGGACCAAGTGGAGCCAAAAAGTCAGAAGAGGTGTGCTTGCCAAAGACATTATGTAATATCAAGTTTATATGGTATATGTACAGTATATATTTACCACCACTTCAACTGCTTAGTCTCAACAAACCATTTAGTGGACTCCTATGAGTCTTCCTTTATTTTTATTTTTTTTTTAATTTTTTATTTCAGCATATTATGGGGGTACAAATGTTTAAGTTATGTATATTGCCCTTCCCCCACCTGAGTCATAGCTTCAAGCATGTCCATCCCCCAGACGGTGCGCACCGCACTCATTATGTGTGTATAGACCCATCCTCACCTTCCCCTTCCCACCTGCCCGACACCTGATGAATGTTACTACTGTATGTGCACTTAAGTGTTGGTCAGTTATGTCAGTTAATACCAATTTGACGGTCAATATATATGGTGCTTGTTTTTCCAATCCTGTGATACTTCACTTAGTAGAATGGGCTCCAGCTGTATCTAGGATAATACAAGAGGTGCTGTGTCTCTGTTGTTTTTTGTGGCTGAGTAGAACTCCATGGTATACATATACCACATTTTATTAATCCACTCATGTATTGATGGGCACTTGAGTTGTTTTGACATCTTTGCAATTGTGCTGCTATAAACATTCGAGTGCAGATGTCTTTTGTTCTTTTGGGTAGATGCCCAGTAGTGGGATTGCTGGATCAAATGGTAGATCTACTTGTATCTCTTTGAGGTATTCTCCATATTGCTTTCCACAGAGGTGGTACTAGTTTGCAGTCCCACCAGCAGTGTAGGAGTGTTCCTATCTCTCCACATCCATGCCAACATTTATTGTTTTGAGACTTTTGAATAAAGGCCATTCTCACTGGAGATAAGTGATATCTCATTGTGGTTTTGATTTGCATTTCCCTAATGATTAGAGATGTTGAGCATTTTTTATATGTTTGTTGGCCATTGTTCTGTCTTCTTTTGAAAAGTTTCTGTTCATGTCCTTTGCCCACTTTTTAATAGGGTTGTTTGATTTTTTTCTTGCTGATTTTCCTGAGTTCTATATAGATTGCAGTTAGCAGCCCTTTATCAGATATGTAGCATGTGAATATTCTCTCCCATTCTGTAGGTTGTCTGTTTGCTCTCATGATAGTTTCTTTGGCTGTGCAGAAGCTTTTTGAGTCTTCCTTTAGAAGTAGTAAAGAGGCCAGACTCTGTGATGCAGTTTCCTTAGATTTGAATCCAGTGAACAAGATTGTGGGCCTAAGTTGTGGGTACCTGAAGGGCTTGTTTTCCTACTCTATAAACATGGGGCAATTTTTCATGGAGGGAACATTTGGCAACATCTGGATACATATTTGTTTGTCAAAACTGGGGAAGGGTATGTCATTATCATCTAGTGGATAGAGGCCAAAGATGCTGTTAAACATTCAGCAGTGCCCCAGAGAGTAAAACAAAGAATTATCTGGCCCAAAATACAAAAGCGTTGAGGTTGAGAAACCCTGCTATAATCCAAGATCACCTAAGTTGATTTTTATAAATCTCAGGCTATTTTCTCATTAGATTTCAGGAAAGTCTCTTACACTACACAAGTAAGTTAAAAAGTCAATCTGAATAAAGATCTGAATAAAGAACAAAGGTTCTTAAAGTGCCTGAATAAAGAATTTAGTCTCCAGATTGATTCACAACTGTTCTGAAATGTGAGCTTTAAATCTTTCTAGGTTTGTTAACTGTCAGCAAGGTCCTCTTTGGATAAACCTAATGTGTATTTGTTCCATATTCAAAAAGGGCAACTTTTTAACAGTTTAATATAATTCTTACTGCCTAAATGTTACAACTCTTTTAATCTATTATCCAAAATTTATACCAAATACTTGCTTGTTGAACATCAATTCTGCATTTTGCAGACCATGTTTCTTAGTCATTTTGTGTAGCTATAACAGAATACTTGAGATTGGGTAAGTTAAAATAGTCAGAAATTTATTTCTTAAAGTCCTTGGAGGTTGGAAAGTCCAAGATCCAGGTGCCAGCATCTTGTAAGGGCCTTCTTGCTGTGTCATCTCATGGCAGAAGAAGGACAAGAGAGGGTGAGAGATAGTAAAAGAGGGGGGCCAAACCCACCTTTTATAATGGCCCCAATCCCTGAGGTCTAATCACCTCTTAAAGGTTCTATCTCCTAATACTGTTACAACAGCAATTAATTTCTAACATGAGTTTTGGAAGGGACAAACCATTCACACCATAGCATTCTTACCCTGGTCCCCCAAAAAACTCATGTCCTTCTTACGTGTAAAATACATTAATTCCATCATGATAGCCCCCAAAGTCTTAACTCATTCCAGCATCAACTCAAAGGTCCAAAATGTAGAGTCTCATCTGAATCAGAAATGGGTGACACTGAAGGCACGATTCATCCTGAGGCAAACTCCTCTCCAGCTATGAATCTGTGAAATCAAAGCAAGGTAAGTGCTTCTAAGATACAAGGACAGTTAAGGTTCCAAAAGGGAGAAATAGGAAAGGGATAACTGGTGTCAAGTAAGCCCAAAACCCAACAGAGAGAGCAACATTAAATCTTAAAGCTGGATGACAACCTTAACTGACTCCATGTCCCACCCACTGGGCACACTGGGGTTGGGGTTGGGCCCCACGGCCTCAGGTAGCCCTGCCCTAGGACTTTGCCTTGCTCCACCGTGCAGCAGCTCTCCCAGGCTGGCATTGCAGACTGGTAGCTCCTCAGTTCTGGGGCAGCCCCATCCTCGGAGCCACACTAGGTCTGGTGGGGACTCTCTATGGTGGCTCTGACCCCACAGTTCTACTAGGCATTGTCCTAGTAGGGGCTTTCTGCAGTGGCTCCCACCTCTTAAAACTGTCACAATGACAATTAAATTTCAACATGACTTTGAGGGGGACAAACATTCCAGTCATAGCACCAAGGCTTTACATGAGGAACAGAGGGATTGTAGATAAGGTTATGTCACCAGATATTGTCATTAGAAATTTTACTACCTCAAGGAGAATGCAACCAGTCACTGCTTCATTTGTGGCTTTTTGACTTAGAGCCAGAAATTCTTTAACAGCTCATTACCACAACCTGGACATAGACTCCTACTTACAACTGACAATTATACAGTGAGTGCTCCATAAAAAGGTCAGGATTAATAGAAATGATCTCCTGATTAAACTCTGTACTCAGTTAAAATGGAGATGTTCTATACCTCCCTCATCTCTACTCCTATCTCCATTCTTTAACTTATTATCTGATATTTCTGTTAAAGAAACCACAAGCATTTCTCCTTTCTCAGTGAATAGAAAAAAACCCCAAACATCCTTTATGTGATTTTTCTATGTTATTATTTAAAATAAAGGTTGGCCCAAATAAACAAGTGGCCTGGTTAGCCAAGTACATCAGAGAGAATTCTTTATAGTAATTACACTTTAATCTAATTTTCTTTTGGCTGATGTTCTCCAACACTATTTGTTTACTTTTAATTAATAAATAATTTACCTTGTCAGGTATATTAGGATATAGTATTACTGAAGCAAGGTATGCGGGAGGTTTACTGAATGTCATTTTCTTTGCTGTTGCTGCTGTTGGTTAGGAGTTATCGGCACTTTAAAAACGTTTTCCAGTCTAAAATCATTAAAGCCATGCTGCATGGAACAAAGAACAGGTAGACAGATAAAGCTTTTCTGAGCAGTGATGTTAGAGCTGAGACCTGCATGACCTGAATGATATAGTTGTGGGATGATGTGCAGAAAAGGCATTTTACGTACAGGACTGGGTTCACAGGCAGAGTTGACCTCAAGGCAAGATTTCTGTGTCTGTGCAGAAGTTGCTCATTATTCATGCATCCTTTCTCAATGGAGTTTAAATTCAGCCTCAGAATCCTTTTTTATGTGAGACTTCAGGCAGCAACTATGGCAAAGTCAGACCTGGGTTTTAGAAATAAAATCAAATCTTGCCCTAGTCATAATGGGATTTCAAGGGCAATGGAAAACACATCTTGCTTTCACTTTTGACTTCCTTACCTTGGGAAGATTCCCCTGTCCAGTCACCTCACTGTTATGTGATATTATTTTTGACTGACAATACAACCATCCCTTCAACAATTAGAAAGATAAATCAATGCTTACATATCCTTTCCAGCTTTCTTCTTATCTTTTCCCTCTTCAGGTACCCTCTGTCATCCCTTCATGCTCATGTGTCCTCTCAGACACTTACCTTAAAAGAATTCCTCCCATTGCTTGAGGACAGGAGTTTGAGAACAGACTGAGCAACATGGTGAGGCCCTGTCTCTAAAAAAAATAGAAAAATTATTTTTTCTTGCTGATTTGTTTGAGTTCTTTGTAGATTCTGGATATTTAGCCCTTTATCAGATGTATAGTTTGTCAATATTTTCTTCCATTGTAGTTTGTCTATTGGCTCTGTTGATTTTTCCCTTTGCTGTGCAGAAGCTTTTTAAAGTCCCATTTATTTATTTTTGTTGTTGCAATTGCCTTTGGGATCTTAGTCATAAATTATTTGCCTAAGTCAATGTCTAGAAGAGTTTTTCCTGCATTTTCTTCTAGAATTTTTATGGTTTCATGACTTACATTTAAGTCTTTTATCCATCTTGAATTAAATTTTGTGAGTAGTAAGAGATATGGATCCTATTTCATTCTTCTGCGTGTGGCTATCCAATTTTCCTAGTACTATTTATTGAATAGGGCTTCTTTTCCCCAGTGTATATTGTTGTCTGCTTTATCAGAGATTAGTTGGCTGTATGTGGATGGTTTTACATCTGAGTTCTCTGTTCTGTTCTGGTCTATGTCTCTCTTTTTGTACCAGTACCGTGCTGTTTTAGTTACTATAGCCTTGTAGTATAAAGTCTGGTAATGTGATGCCTCCAGATTTGTTCCTTTTGCTTAAGATTGCTTGGGCATTCAGGCTCATTTTTGCTTCCAAATGAAGTATAGAATTATTTTTTCTAGATCTGTGATATATGATATTGGTATTTTGATGGGGATTGCACTGAATCTGTAAAGCACTTTGGGCAGCATGGGCATTTTAATAATGTCAATTCTACAGATCCATGAGCATGGTATGGTTTTTACATTTGTTTATGTCCTCTGTGATTTCTTTCATCAGTGTTTCATAGTTCTCCTTGTAGAGACCTTTCACCTCCTTAGTGACGTATATTTTTAAGTATTTTATTTTCTTTGTAGCTATTGTGAATGGTATTGAGTCTTTTATTTGACTATCAGATTGACTGTTATTGGTATATAGAAATTAAAAAGTGGGCAAAAGACATGAACAGAAGATTTTCAAAAGAATGTAGACAAATGGCCAACAAACATATGAAAAAATACTCAACATCACTAATAATCCGGGAAATGCAAATGAAAACCACAGTGAGATATCAATGGATGCAGAGAAAAAGGAATGCTTATACAGTGTTAGTGGGACTGCAAATTAGTACAACCTCTATGGAAAATAGTACGGAAATTCCTCAGAGAACTAAAAGTAGACCTACCATGCAGTCCAGCAATCCAACTACTGGGTATCTACCCAAAGAAAAATAAGTCATTATATAAGAAAGACACCTACACTCGAATGTTTATAGCAGCACAATTCACAATTGCAAAGATGTGGAATCAACCTAAGTGCTCATCAATTCATGAGTGGATTAACAAAATGTGATATATATATACCATGGAGTGCAACTCAGCTATAAAAAAGGATGAATTAATGCCTTTTGCAACAATTTGGATGAAATTGGAGATCATTCTCCTAAGTGAAGTATCTAAAGAATGGAAAAATAAACATCATGTGTACTTGCTATTAAATTGTAACTAACCGATAAGCATACATGTGCCCAGAGGGAAGTAAAACTCAGTGGAAATCAAGCTGAGGGAAGAGGGGGGGAGTAAGGGATGGGTGAAAACCTACCTACTGGGTACAATGAACACTAGTTATGTGATGGTCGCACTTAAAGCTGTGGCTCAGGCATTACAAAACTGATCCATATAACCAAAGACATTTCTAGTTCTTTAGTATTTTGAAATTAAATAAAAAAAATTAAAAAAGTGAAAAAATAAACCAAAAAATTAAAATAGAAAAAGAACAATTAGCCAAGCATGGTAGCACATGTCAGCGCCTGCCTGTATTTTCAGCTACTGAAGAGGCTGGGGCCGGAGGATCACTCGAACCCAAGAATTTGAGGTTGCAGTGAGCTATGATGATTCCACTGCACTCTAGCCCAGGCAACAGAGCGAGACCCTGTCTCAACAAAAACAAACAAACAAAACTCCTCCTAAAACTGTTAGTTGCATAATCTGCCCTCCTATCTTTCTGGCCTGTTAAGTTGTGGTCTGGGTCTGCTGCATCTACATTTGTGCCATCTACATTTTGACTACCTATTTCTTCCTAATCCTTAGCAGAGTGATTTCCATTCCATTCACATTCTATTGCTGTTGCTGCTATATTTTCCCTTTATTGAGAACTAACAGTGGTCCAGAATTTGTGGTGAAACACGCACACAGCCATTTAATCACTTAAAAAAGATCTCTAGGAGTTAAGTGCTAGAAACTACGTATGAAGACATTAACTTGTAGAAAAATACAGAGATAGTAAGTGGAAGAATGAAGAATCAATCCTGATCTAATCCTAAAGGTGTTGCCCTTAACTGCCTTGAAAGACCACCTTCATGTTCACTTTTCTTCCAGTCCTTATATTCCTCAATCCAACACTGTCTAAAGGAACTATCTGGAGTGACACATTGTTCCATACCTGCACTATTTTTTCTGGAAGCCACTTGCCACATAAGAACAAGAACACAGGCCCTGGGACAGGGCGAAGTTGGTGAGTTCAAGGGGCTGAAGAAGTGTCACAATGGCTGGAGCACAGGGAGCAACAGGGAACATCTCAGACAGTGAGCAAGACCTCGATTGTGCAAGGCCATGTGGTGTGGAATTTGGATTTTATTCTAATTGCCACAGTGAAGCAGTAACAAATCTCCTTTCTGAGGAGCCTCTTGACTTTCACTTCTATTAAGACAATGCCCTCAATAGGTTTCTTAGTGTGTGAGAAAGGATATAACCCCAGTTCTATTGCCTGAATTAACTGAACTGGTAACGAGTGAAAATCACTGGAAGAGAACAGAAGGGCAAAACAAAATTTCCAGAATGAGTTCAGTACCCCAGGCCCAGGCCAGCCAGGTAGACATACAATTGCAAAAGACTCATCATTCCCAGGGTTTTGACTCCAAATTATATCAGGCCTGGTAGAACTTGGTTATGCCAGTGGGATCTTCCATAGAGGTTGTAAAACCTTAAATATTTGTTCTTGGGCTAGAAGTTTTATTTATAAAGTGTTCCACAGAGTGTTGGCATTGGAGTAAGCTGCTCAGGTTCAAATCTCAGCTTGTCATTTACTAGCCAAAGACATTGAACAAGCCATTTTATATTTTTATGCCACAGTTTCCTTGCCAGTAAAGTAGCAATATTAGTACTTAACCCACAGGGTTGTTGGAGGATTAAATGAGTAAATACATGTCATTTGGGACAGGTTCCTAGACAGTGCTAGTAATAAAATAAGTGTCAGCTATTGTTATCATCATTATTGATGAGAACCATCATTTGTCTCTTGTACTCCTCTCTCTTTTAAATATGTGTTGAACTTGTGTGTTCACTTTCTTTCACATAGACGTTAATTTTAGGGACTAAATATCAGACTTGATTCTTTCCCTTAGCACTCCAAGTAGATGGGTCTTCTTGAGACTGAGGGAAGTTGAGGACAGAGTTTGACCCTCAGTTTTATTTTTATAATAGCAGTTCTTTAGGAAGGACCCAGGGAGCTGTCTCTTCTCTCCAATGACACTTCAAACTCTTGAATTATAGGGAACTTGAGTTTTAGAGAAATGACTAGTACTTTTGGAGCCCCTCCCTTTCATCTAACACTTTGTACAGTGTGATGATAATCAAAAGAAGACCAAACAGAGAGTCAGGATTACAGGGTTCTAATCTAAATTCTATTCCCAACTAGCTGTCTGACCTTGAACAACTAAGCACAGATGTAAAATTGGAGGGGGTTAATTAAATAATCTCTGAATCACCTTCTAGTATTAACATCCTATAGTTTAGAGCATGTTTTCTACAAACCCTTGCTTTAGGCAAGGCCTTTATATATGGAGAAGGGAGAAAGGATGATAGGAAAAATTGAGAGGGAGAAATATAAGGGAAAACAAAAACAAAGGAGAAATAGATTATTAGGAAAGAAGTACAGTGAGAAACAGAAGGCAAAGGAAGGCAGGTTCAGTCAGACAACTGGCTGATACTTCTTAACTGGGCACCCACAGAATGCCAGGCCCTGGGGATATGACAGCGGACAAGCCCTTGTGGAATATGTAAACAGACAGCCAGAAAGACAACATAAGAAGCTAACATCATCCGGAAGATAAGGGGAACCTTCTCTGAAAAAGAAAGGTGGAGGCTGGGGGCCGAGCATTCTGGGCAGAGAAAACAGTACTTACAAAGACACTGGGAGAGGAGAGAGCCTGGTATTTTCAAGAACTGACAGATTTCATCTATGGCTGCTATCAGGAAGAAAATGAGGCAAGAAAAGATGAGCATATTCTTCAAGGACCACCTAATGGGATGAGATGACTATTATCCATTTCGTCCTCTCCTGTGTCTGCTATAATGTGGGTTACCCTCAAGTAAAGCACCCATATGGTTTGACCCTCCCCAATTGCTATCAATCACCCTATACTAAGCAATAACACAAATCCTAGCCTGGTCATCCCCAGAGAATCCCTTCCAGGCCATCTTAGGGCAAAAGAGAATGTTATGTTTTGAGAGGGGGAAATTCTTTAGCAAGGAAAAGAAGTGAAGAGAGAATGTTAAATATGCTTCCATATGTTTCCATCTTACCCTCATTCCTGCATCCCGTGCAAAGCATTCCCCCTTTTCCTTAGATTCTGTCTTCCTCCCTCAAGAATAGCTTTCATCCCCCCTCCCTTTTATTTTTTTCTTTTTCTTTTGTGTTTTCTTTTTCTACTTTTGGCCCAAATCATGGTACTGAAAATGTAAAACCTGCAGTTTTGGGTATGTTACCAAAGGAAACAGTTTTACTTAAAATCTTGTTTTTGCCAAAATATTTTCAAAGTAGCTGGAGAGCTGTCAAACCACAGTGGCTCTCAGCTGCATTTCCTTCTAGCATTTCCCCAGGTTCTCCCAGCACAGCACTCAGTAATTGGATATTATTTGAAGAGGAGGGGATAAAAAAATGCTGCACGAGATAGTTTGTAAATTTAAGAATTATCCTCCGGGTGCTGAAGGCCGGAGATCCAGAGGTGCTCAGCTGCCAAACTCCAAGGCTGCGTGACTGTGTGTCATTCCTAGATGTAGCTTTCAGCGAGGAGACCTAGAGGAAACACGCTGGTAATGGTCAATTTTAGACTGTTATTCCACAGTCTTCAGATTGTTTTCTGCCTTTAGTCATGTGACTTTGACCAAAAGAATCTCTTCTGACAGAAAAAAAATATTACTGAAAGCAGCTTGAAATGACACACATTTTGGCATTGCAGGTACTGACGGCCTCCCCCTTCTCCTAACAATCTCTTCTAACCATAGCATACATTTGTGGCTTTTAGGTACCAGTATTGTACCTTTAGAATAATTTAAAAGCAGGCAGTCAACTTTTGTGCTCCTCTAACAACTTCCTTCAAGTACCTTGAAGGAGGTGCCAACTTATTATTTGAGACCTTATTATTTATTATTTAAGAGGCAGTAGTTACTGTGTACACTTAACTCATCCAGAAACTAAAGTTCAGGAAAGTGACATGACTTCCCAAGGTCATATAACAAGTCCAAACTGCTTCTTCCCTATAATATGCTTCTAATCCATTTGGTTGTAAGACAGAATAAAATAAAGCAAATTAAATTATCATAAAAATAATAATTTCAATGACTATATAGAAATTATGACAATTATCAATTATCCAAATGATAATCACTAATTGGCAATAGATTTGGCCTCAGAGTTCAAGTGCTACTACCTCCCAACTATTTTTACCAGATCTACTAGTGTCATTAGGGTCCTGGCAGGGAACAAATGGCACACTCTGAAGCAGTAATTGAAGAGGGTTAGATGGAGTGGGCAGGGTCAAGGGAGCCAGTGGGAGATAATAAAGCAGCCAGGACCACTCTATCACTCCTGGGCCTGGAGGGGCTGGGGAAGGAGCAGTGACCAGAACCCAGTGAAACGTCTCACTGTAGGAGAGGAGCTGCCTGACATGAGCCAGTGGGAAAACAAAACCTCTGACGTTGCCTTTCTCTCCTTTCTGCTCTCCTGAAAGTGCCTGCCGTTGGCCAAAACCAGCAACAAGCCAGAGGATAAAGAAGCTGGATGATGACATCTAGAGGGCTTGGACCTCTTCTCTTTAAATACCATTTCTGTGCTTATGACAGGCAAGTTTTATTTCCTACTGGTATCTCAGGTGAGCCAACTGATTCTTCACTAAATTTTGTTTTTCCCACAATCCTCTCCATCTCCTACCAGTTGCAGGCCAAAAATCTTGGAGTCATTCCTAACTCCTCTTTCTCTCTCATGACCAGAGTCCAATCCTTCAGCAAATCTTGTTGGGCCTACTTCAACATGTACCCAGAATCCTAGCATTTCTCCCTGTTCTCAGCACCGCCACTGCAATCGGGGCTGAATAATCAGTTGCTTGGAATATTACACGACAGGCACTGTTTCCACCTTCCCCTCTTAAGATTTAATCTCAACACAAAAACCCAAGTGATCTTTAGGCAAACCTAAATTAGATCATGTCCGACTTTTATTCAGAATGTCTAATAGCCTCCCATTTCACTCAAACTAGAGAAATTCAAATCCTTACAATGGCCTGTAAAACCCAGCATAATCTCTCATCCATCCTCTTAGCTCTGTGGCATTTCCTATTACCTCCCTTCTCTTATTTTTTCTGATAAGACTGAACTCCATTCTATGCTTCAAACAAACCAGCCGCACTCTTACTTCGAAAAAGTGTTTGCATTTGCTGTTCACTCTGCCTGGCACACTCTTCTCTCAAACATGTACGTGGTTCAGCCCTAAGTCTCCTTTGAATTTTTGTCAAATGCCACCTTCTTAATGAAGCCTTTCATATAATTACCTTATATTAAAATGCAACCTTTCTCCCACGCTAGCATTGCCAACCTACTTCCCTATTTCATTTTTTCCCAGAATACTTAGGACTATCTGACACATTTTATATTTTCCTTTTTTATTTATTATCTGCCTTCCCCTGCAGGCATTCCATCTCCTTTCTATAATGAAAGCTCTGTAAGCCTGACATGCTCACAGGATCACGAGGAGACACGAGTAATTGTCAAAGTTTCATTGCGTGAAAGGAATCTGCTTCTTTTTGTCTTCCTCATAGCAACTGGCATGGGAATAGATACATGCTCCCCAGCCTGAACCAGAAGAGTTTGAAATATACCTATACTGGGCTAGGAACAAGGGGGTTTAAGTCTGAAATTTAGGCAATTTTCAAGCCCTTTCTTTAGAAACAAGTTAAAAGGATTCTAGAAACCTCCTTTAAAGTGGGGAGAACAACAGAAAGGCCTTTTTTCATAAAAACATAATCAGATTATCTGAAGTCACCCAGGGCCAGAGTTTATCCTGAGAACAAAGCATATTCTACAGCACTGCTGAAATCTAAGCCAGGTTAGAGTTTAAGAACTGTGAGAGAATGAGAAAAGGTTCTAAAGCAGTTGAACTATGGAAGGATTCTATATACTTTATCTAGTCCTGGCAAACATTCAGTCAAAGAAAGTTCCTGGCTATATTTCACAGCCTAATTTTTAAGATTTTAATGTATAAGACTTTGAAAAGTAGTAAGGTATGTAAGGCCTCACACAACCTGGGAGTCGAAACCAGTAAAATGATAAATTGTTGAAAAATACTTCTGAACTTTTCCCCATGTTATATTAAACAAATATCAATAGGTTGATATAAGCTTATATCTGATGAATGAGTACACAAAGCTTTGCCAGATTTCAGCAGAATAGAAAACCTGAAAAGAAATTAATTACCATTGAGGCTTTTTCCTTATGCAGAGAATAGAATGGCATTAGCTAAGTAATATGATTTCAGGGACCCAAGAGGCCCCAAAGTATAAGAAATCTGTCCTTATAAGCTTGCTGATATCCAAAATTCCACAATCTAACTCTTAAGGATTCAATCCTTATTAAATGCAAACATCTCCTAGGTGAGGTTCTTCATCAGTTATTTATTCCTCAGAGTGAAAAAAGAACCTGAGAACAGGTTTTGCCAATGGGAAAATGAATGGTTATGAGAATCTAGAGAACCCTGTGATCCAGAAAACAAAGGATTAAGAGGCTCAGACAACAAACTTCATCTACCTCATAGTTTTGCCTGGATTCAGTCTCACTACATTGTTTTAAAGATTCCTTATCTCCAAGATGCAATGTTTTTTTCTGGGTAAGTTGTCATTTCTGAGACCCAGATCAGCTTTCATAATCCCACTGTGGGTTGGGGAGGGCAGAGCAGTGGTACCTGTCAGACATGTGAGTTACACAGCCCCTCCTTTATTCCCCATCTACCCTCCCGTCTCTCTCTCATTCTGTCTTTATAATGAACTTAGTACCATCAATGAGACGAGTAGCAAATTTAGTCACAGAAGAAATTGATAATAATGAATAAAATCCATTTAGTAACCTGAATGCATGGGTGGATTTCAATTACTCAGCCTCTTTTTTCAATTATCCTAATTCCCATACTGGAAGATAACTCATATTACAATGTGTGTTCATTAGGCTCATATTCACAGCAATTCTCCTCCAAGAAACACTGGATCACTTGATCGCTACCTGATACTGAATTATATTAAAAGACTTATGAAGAAACATAACACAGTAAATGTGCGATTACAGAAATCTCCTTCTCTGAACTTATTTCATTAGTTTAAGTTAAATGAACAAAAAATTATAGAAATAATACTCTTACAATAAATAGGATAGAACCATGAATCCTAAATTTTTAGTGTCTTTAGATAACAATTTTAAGAATAAGGGAAGATTTTTCTACTATCACTTGCCCCTCTCCAATATGCGCACACACACACAAACATACATACACGTCAAGCAGAAGCTGTACCATGAAAAAGAAAGTGAGTGGACAAAATCCTGAAAAATCTTTCTATGGCCCAGGGAAGAGTAATGAAGGGTAGGTGAATGAGAAGCCAGAAGAACCAAAAAGAGTCACAATTTTGCTTTTTCTCTCTTACAGGACCATGAGAAAAATACCTCAGGAAGAATTACCCAGAACTAATTGTCTATAATAAATAAAAGTCTGGCAGAAGAAAAGATGAGAATAAAAGGAAAATACCACTCCAAACCACTGGATACTTTTCCATAGTAGCTAAAAAGCATCACATCAATTGTGGGAAGAACCTCTAAATTTTGAGTATTTCTCCAACATAGCCACAAGTGTGAGGGAAGGAGGAGAAATGACTGGGGAATGGTGAGTTAAGCAGTGGTTGTTTTTATACATCCAAGGACTTAGTAGAGCTAAACTCGTGGACTCACTTTAAAAAGCGGGAAGGGTAAACACTATAATACCTTCATGGATCTGAAGGTACCCCAAAACAGACAGAATAAGACCTAGTAGAAAAAGTTTAAGAACTTGCAAAGAAGGAGATTAAAGACAAAATACTTGAATGGCATTGGTGCACACTTCTACTCTTCTGTGTCTCCTCCATGCAACCACTGCCTTCTTCTGGGTAACTTAAAACCCAAACATAGCATCTAGCCAATAAGATTGAGGGTCATTTAAAAGGACCAGAAAAAGTAGAAATAGGCAAGGAGAAGCTACTCATATATTTGTGAAAAGAGTAGGGGGAGTAGAAAAGACAGAGCAACTACAATGAAACAAAGTAGCAAAATAAATTTAGAAAAGAAAAAACAAATAAAATATAAGCATATATCCTGCAACCTACAAAAATAATCCATTCTGGATGAAGATGTCAGTAACAAAAAATATTTATGAATGAAATAAAATTAAAAGACCAGTTTTGAAAGAAAAAAATTCACGGTGAAATTACAAAATAAGGTAAAAATGTGACTGGAGAATGAACTGGGGAAAAAATAAAACTATTTTAGAACCAATTAATTATTTATAAATAGCAATCAATGAATGGGCACAGCAGGAGACCAAGTTGATGACAATCTCAAGAAAATATTACAGAATGCCTAAAATAGGAAAAATGGTAAAAGAAGTAAAGAGAAGCTATGGTGAATAGATGGAGACCAGCTACATATGCATAAATTGTTTTCCCCGAGTTAGTATACAGAAATGATAGGACAAAAAAAAAAATTCAAAGAGAAAATGAAAGAACTGAATTTCCAAATTGCAAGTACAGTGTATTGTTTGAGTATAATTTGATAGAAAATGATCAATACTGAGACATACTCTATTGAAAATATTGAATTTAAAGAATTTTTTTAAAAAAGCATTAAGCTTCTTGTTTCAACTCCAACATGTAAAGAGCTTAGAAACTGATACTCCTCCTTATAAGAAAAATGTTGAACAAAATGCAGATCAATGACTGTTCTTGGATCCATCGGAGAATGAGGTTTTAGGGCCACCTGCCATCCCACAATTTGAAGAGACAGGCAAGTACAAGGAGCTACAATTGTGGTAAGTTTACCTGGAGCAGAAGCTACTGAAGCCATAAACTGGTAGGAACACTTATATAGTAATTTGGGCAAATTGCTGGGGGCTGAGTGTGGACTAGCATGAGAGTGAGAAACTCCTGAGGGCCACAGTCTTAGAGGGCCCTGCACTCCATGGCATTTACCTCCAGGAACCCCACCAGGTTCTGACAGTGAAGAGCCAGAATAACGTCCCTCATGTTTCTGGCAGAGGGAAGGGAAAAGTAACCATTTTGAAACACACCCAGAACATTCTTCATAACAAAGTACTGTTCTTCAAAGGGGAAGACTACCAGAGCATGATCCCACCGGGAAGAAGGGCAATTACCCAACTTCAGCCCCCTCTAAACTTCCTGTTTCACCTAAGAGAGGGAAAAAGCTAGGAAACACGTATGAAGGTTCCAGCTCTGGGACACAGGCCTACAAAAAGACAGATTTGATCATATGATTATAGAATACTTCTCTTACCCCCTCCCCCCAGTGAAGAAGTGTAAAGAGAAATTAAGGCTGGAGTACCTGTATTACCTCTCTCTAATCTCACACACACACATGTTCTAGTGGTTTTGCTACTCTGGTTGAACCCTGATACAGAATTTAGTACTGACACAAAAAATTATAAGCTTGTGAAATAATATGGAAATTAGTCATTCCACAATGCATACATATTTGAAGACGACATGCACACTATAAATATATACAGTTTTATTTGACTGACATGTACAGAACATTCTACCCAAAAACCACTGAATATATGTTTTTCTCATCAGCTTATGGGACATTCTCTAAGATTGACCATATCCTAGGCCACAAAGCATGTCTCAAACAATTTTAAAAAATAGAAATTATACCATATATCTTCTCAGACCACAACAGAATAAAATTAGAAATCAACTCCAATAGAAACTCTCATCTGCACAAAGTCGTGGAAACTAAACAACCTTCTGCTGAACGATTATTTCATTAAGGAGGAAATCAAGATGGAAATCAAAAGATTCTTTGAACTAAATGAAAAAGGAGACACAAGGTGGAGGAAGTCATGCCCCCATGGGTCTTGCATTCTGTGTACCTGCAGAATTAGCACCATGTGTATGCTGCCAAGGTTTATAGCTTGTATCTTACAAAGTGGCAGGTCAAACTACACCTGGGCATGGGTCTTGCATTCTGTGTACCTGCAGAATTAGCACCATGTGTATGCTGCCAAGGTTTATAGCTTGTATCTTACAAAGTGGCAGGTCAAACTACACCTGGGCCCACTTGAGCCATGTCTGGGACGCCAGAGAAGTGCTGAACTAGAATGCAGGCATTAGAGACCCAAGGTGAGTCTGTGCAGTGAGCCTGAAGAGGGTACCTTGGGCCTTTCTCTGAAATCATTCTGCCCTCCTAGACTTCTGGATCTGTAATGGAAGGAACAGTCTTAAAGAGCTCTGAAGTGCCTTCAGGATCACTTTCCTATTGTCTGGATAATTCCTTCTATCTGTACTAATCTCCTTAGCAAAGGGTCACTTGGCCACATGCTTGGTTTTTCTCCTGAACACTTTTTTATTATTTATGTGACCAGGCTAAAATTTTCAAAATCTTTCCATTTTGTTTCTCTTTTAATTATATTAATAAATTCTGTCTTTCCTCTCACATCTTACTGTATGGAGTTAAAAATAGCCACACAACTCCTTTAATATTTTGCTTAGAAATTTCTTCCACCAAATAGTTCGTTGCTTTTAAATTTTACCTTCTTTAAAGCTTTAAGACATGGACGAAATTCAGCCAACTTCTTTGCCACTTAATAACAATGATGGCCTTTATTCCAGTTTCCAATAAGATATCCCTCTTTTTCATCTGAGACTTTATCAGAATGGCTATTACTATTCCTATTTCTATGAACATTTTGATCATAACCACTTAAGTAATTGCCAGGAAGGTTCAGACTTTTCCTACACATCTCTTCTGAGCTCTCATCAGAATTGTCCTCAATGCGCCATTCATGGCAATCTAGATTTTTTTCTAACCCTCCCCAAATCTTTGAGCATAAGTAGTGTCCCATCCCCCAAAACCCAGGGTCTATAAGTGCCTGGAGCAGTCACATCCTCAGTGCCACAGCTAAGCCAGTACCCTGGCCCTTGGAGACCTCAGACCTTTGGGACACCAGAGTAGATGTGCATCCTGCCCCCAGAGATATTAGGCCTCGTTCATATTGGAGCAGTCACACTTCCTCAGCTCCACAGCTAAGGTAGCACCTTGCACCTGGGGACCCTGGGTATCCTGCACACTGAAGCAATTGTGCCCCCAGGTACCACAGCTAAGGCAGTGACCCACTCCCAGGAATCCAGAAACTCCACTGACTCATGGAGCCAGGCTTTCTGGAGCCAAGCAGACAGGATGTCTCATATCCTAGGGAACCAGGGTGGAGCCTTGGCTGAACTATGGCACCCTGTATTCCAGGCTGAAACTGGAGCTGCCTAACTGGAGCTGGACTTGCCCACTATGGTCTGAGCTGCTGAGGCATCCTGTCTCTTTGGGGAATGGAATCATTGCTGCACTGCTTTCCACTTCAACCCCTTCAGGAACAGCCACAATGGCATCTTGCCATTCCTAGGTCCTTGCTGCTGGTGCACTTGACCTCACAGAATCCAGGGTCCCACCACCCTAGGATCCAGAGTCACTACTGCAGGGTACCTTATCCCCCAGAGCCCAAGCTGTCACTACACCCTCTGTTCTGAGTTCTGAATTGCAGGTGTGCCCTACGCCCTGACTCTAGAGCACCCCTTTTCACCCACAGTCATGTCAGCGTTGTGCCCTGCCCTCCAGGGTCAGAACCACAGCTACATCCCAGTCCCCTAGGCCCAAGCTCCTGGGGTGTGCCTCACAGCAACAGACCCTGGCTTACCGGGAGAATAGTATCTACTTGTGCCTTGGAGAGTAAACTGGCAGTTCAAGTCCCAGGTGGTATAATAAGTTTCATAAGGCCTCAAGCCCAGGAATGCAGCTCCACAGCTTCTGTGAGCACTTGTGACCTGGATCCTAGTGTTGCTGTGACCCATGTATCCACAGTGGCTGCCTGTGATCCATGTCAGACCCAACACTAAGAGAGATCCTTTCAGCTAAGACTCTCCACTGTGAGGAAGACACGAACAGGAGGATCCCTAAAGACCTTGCCATAATAACATAAGCAACCACCCTCACTGCCACAAATTCCTATACCGTAGCCCACTCAGGCACCTGTAGTCATTGCTAACACTGATCACAATTGAAGAATTCTTTTTTTTTAATTAAAAAGAAATTAAAGGGAAAAGTTAGACAAGACGACAAAAGAATTATAAAAGCAGCAAGAGAAAAAGCATCAAGTTACATGTAAGGAAATCCCCGTTAGATCACCAGCAGACTTCTTAGCAGAAAACTTGGAGGTCAGGAGAGAAGGGGATGACATACATAAAGTGCTGAAAGAAAAAAAAAACTGCCACACAAAAACATTATACCCAGCAAAACTGTACTTCAGAAATGAAAGATAAAGTCTTTCACAGAGAAGCAAAAGCTGAGGGAATTCATTACCACCAGACCTACCTTACAAGACATGCTTAAAAGAGTTCTTTAAGTGGAAATGAAAGAATGATAATTACTATCATGAACACATATGAAACTCACTGGTAGAGGTAAATACATAGTCAAATTCAAAATAATACTGTAGTGGTGGTGTGTAAATCATTTATATCTTTAGTATAAAGATTAAAAGTCAAAATTATCAAAAATAAAGCTATAATAAGTTGTTAAGCAATACTCAATATACACATTTTGTGACATCAAAATGTAAATTTGGGGGGAGGGTAAAAGTCTAGAGTTTTTGTATGCAACAGACATTAAGTTGTTAATCACTTAAAATGGTAGATTATAACTATAAGGTGTTTTTATGTAAGCCTCAGGGTGATCACAAAACGAAAAACCACAGCAGATATACAAATAACAAATAGAAAGAAATCAAAACTTAGTACCACAGAAAATTATCAAATCACAAAGATAGACCACAAGAGAAGAAGAAATAAACTACAGAAAGAACAGAAAATAACAAAATGGTAGTAGTATCCTTACCTATCAAAAATAACCCCAAATGTAAATGGATTAAATTATTAAATTAAAAGACAGAGTGGCTGACTAGATTAAAAAGCAAGATCCAACCATATGCTGCCTATAAGAGACCAACCTTAAGATTTCACGACACACATAGACTGAAAGTGAAAGGATAGAAGATATTCCATGCAAATGGTAACCAAAAGAGAGCAGGGTGGCTATACTTATATATGATTAAATAGACTTCAATTTAAAAATTGTCACAAGAGAAAAGGAGGGTCACTGTTTAATGACAAAGGGGTAAATTCATCAAGAGGACATAACCATTGTAAATATATATGCACCCAACATTGGAGCGCCTAAATACATAAATATTAATGGACATGAAGGGAGAGATAGATTTCAACACAATGGTAATAAGGGACACCAATATCCCACTTTTAACAATGGATAGATCAACCAGATAGAAAATTAATAACAAAACACTGGCCTTGAATTGCATTTTTGACCAAGTGGACCTCACAAATATAGACAGAATTTTCCATGCAACAGTGGCAGAACACATTTTTCTCCAGCATACATGGAACATTCTCCATGATATACCATATATTGGGCTACAAAACAAGTCTTAACAAATTTAAGCAGATTGAAATAATATATAGTATCATTTCAGATCACAGTGGTTTGAAACTAGAAATCAATAACAGGAGGAATCTTAGAACACTCACAAATGTGTGGAAATGAAACAATATGTTCCTGAACATCTAGTGGATAATAGAAGTCAAAAGGGAAATTTAAAAAAATCTTAAATGACAATAGAAACACAACATATCCAAATATGGGATTCAGGAAAATAGTTCTAAGAGGGAAATTTATAGCCATAAATGCCTACATTAAAAAAGAAAAGCAATCCCTAATAAATCATCTAACATTATGCCTCAAGGACCTGGGAAAAAAAGAACAAACAAACCCAAAATTAGCAGAAGGAAGGAAATAATAAAAAATAGAACTGAAATAAATCAAATAACAGAAAAACCATAAAAAGAATCAATAAAACAGTTGGTTTTTTGAAAAAATAAACAAAATTGCCAAACCCTTAGCTAGTCTAATAAAAAAAGAAAGGAGACTCAAAAGTAAAAATGAAAGTGAAGAAATTATAGCAGATGTCTTGAAATTAAAATGATCATTAGGGACTATTATGAACAATTATATGCCAATAAATTAGAAAACCTAAGGAAAATAGATAAATTTCTAGAAGAATACAACTTAACAAGATTGAGTCAGGAAGAAATAGAAAGGCTGAACAGAACACTAGCAAATAAAGATATTGAAAAAGTGAAACTTCCCTGAAAAGAATAATCTAGGACCAGATGGCTTCATAGCTGAATTTTACCAAACATTAGAAGAAGAATTAATAACAATATTTCCTGAACTCTTCTAAAAAATAGAGCTAGAGAAAATACTTCCAAACATATTTTATGAGGCCAGCATCACCTTGATGTCTAAAGCAGACAAAGACATCACAAAAAAAGAAAATTACAGGCCTACTTTTCTAATGAACATTGATGCAAAAATCCTCAATAAAATATTAGAATCCAACAACACATCAAAATCCAACAACACATCAAACATATTATACATCATGACCAGGTAGGATTTATCCCTGATAATCAAGGCTGGTTTAGATTGTGCAAATCAATCAATGTGATATATCACATTAATAAAATGAAGGGCAGAAGACACATGATCATGTCAAGTGACACAGAGAAAACATTCAACAAAGTCCAACATCCTTTCTTGATAAAAACTCTCAAAAGTTTGGGTATAGAAGGAAAGTTTCTCAATATAATAAAGTCTATGAAAAATCCAAAGCTAACATTATAGTTAGTGGGGAAAAAACTTAAAATTTTCCCATTAAGATCTAGTACAAGGCAAGGATGTCCATCCTTGACACTTCTATTCAATGCAGTACTAGAAGTACTGGCAAAAGCAGTAAGAAGAAAAAGAAAGAAAAGGTATACAAGTCAGAAAAAAATTAAAATTATCTCTATTTTCAGATGACAAAGGTTCTACAAAAAACTGTTAGAACTAATAAATGAATTCAGTAAAGCTGCAGGATACAAAATCAACACACAAAAATCAGTAGCATTTTTACACACAAATTACAACCTAATTGAAAAATAAGAAAACAATCTCATTTATGATAGCATCAAAAATACTTATGAATAAATTTAACCAAAGAGGTGAAAGATTTGCACACTGAAAACTATAAAAAAGTGATGAAAGAAGTTGAAGACACAAATAACTAGAAAATATCCTGTGCTCATTAATTGGAAAAATTAATATTGTCCATACTACCCAAAGCAATATACAGATTCAATACAGTCCCTACCAAAATGTCAATGAAACATTCTTCACATAATTAGAAAAAACAGTCCTAAAATTCTTATGGAACCATAAAAGATCCCAATAGCCAAAATAATTCTGAAAAAGCGAAACAAATTTGAAGGCATCATACTTCCTGATTTAAAATTATATTACAAATCTATAGTAATCAAAACAGTATGGTACTGGCATAAAAACAGACACATAGATCAGAAGAACAGAATAGAAAGCCTAGAAATAAATCCAAACATATACAGTCACCTAATTTTTTACAAGGGCATGAAGAGAACACAATGGGGAATGGATATTCTCTTCAATAAATGATGCTAGGAAAATGGGATTTCCACATGCAAAAGAGTAAAATTGGACCCTTATTTTACACCATACACAAAAATCAGTTCAAAATGGATAAAATACCTGAACATAAGACCAGAAACTATAAAATTCTTAGAAGAGAAAACAGGGGAAAGTTCCTGGACATTGCCTTTGGCAATGATTTTTTTGGATATCACACTAAAAGCCCAGGACATAAAAGCAAAAATAAATAAATGGGACTGCATCACACTAAAAAGCTTCTGCACAATAAAAGAAACAATCAACAAAATAAAAGAGCAGCCTATGGATTGGAAATAAATATTTACAAACTGTATATCTGATAAGAGATTAATATTCAAGATTTATAAAGAACTCATACAACTCAATAGTGGAAAAACAAATAACCCAGTTAAATAATGGGAAAAAGACCTGAATAAACATTTCTTCAGTGAAAATGGATGGCCATAAAAATGGCCAACATATATATGAAAAGGTGTTCAACATCATTAATCATCAGGGAAATGCAAATCAAAACCATTATGAGATGCCACTTCACACGTGTTAGGATGGCTATTATCAAAATTTTAAAAGATAGCAAATGTTGGAGAAGGTGTGGAGAAAAGGGAATCCTTGTACACTGTTGGTAAGAATGTAGATTGGTACAGTCATTATGAAAAGTATTACGGAGGTTTCTAGAGAAGTAAAAAAAATAGAACTACCATATGACTCAGCAATCCTTCTTTCAGGTATATACCCAAAGGAAATGAAATCACAAATTCATAAAGCATAAAATGTATTATTTTTCTTTATGGATTCTGTTTCCCATCCTACCTAGGAAGGCCTACCTTACTCTAAGAAATGAAATATTCTCCATTTTATTTCTTATATTTTGTTTATTTTGATTTTTAAGGTTAATTTTTTGCTTTATCTGTAACTTACTTGGATTAAGTTGTAAAGCATCAAGATTTTTCCCAATATAAATGGCTATTCACTCTGATACCATTTACTAGATAATCTTTCTCCCCATTGATGTGGAATCATACAAGGGTCCATCATAGTAGTAATAGGAGTCTCAGAAGGAGAGGGAGAATGAATTAAAAAATATTTAAAACAATAATGGCCCTGAATTTGTCACATTTTATGAAAACTATGCACTCACAGATCTAAGAATCTCAATAAGCCCCAAGTAAGATAAACATGAAGAAAACCACATGAAAGCAAATCATAAATTGCTGAAAACAAGTACTAAGTTTAAAATTTTAAAAGCAACCAAAGGCGGGGGAAATCATAAAAAGCAGAGAGAAATAAAGATAAGGATCCACACACTGCTTGTCAAAACTGTGTAAGCCGAAAGAATATGAAAAAGCCCTTTTAATTGCTGAAAGAGAAAAAGAATCTATCACAATGGAATTCTCTATCCAAACAAAAATATCCTTCTAAAGTAAAGAAAAAACAAATACTTTTTCACATCAACATGAACAATATAGAAAAAATGTGGCAATTGTACAAATTACCACAGCAAAAGGAATGTAGAACACTAATGACAAAGTACCCATTTTGAGTGAAAATTTCCTGCAATTGATTGGGCTACAGAAAAATTTAATACAAACATGAAATCAATAATCAAGAATATGAAAACAGCCAGGTGAGGTGGTACTGCACCTGTAGCCCCAGATGCTCAGGAGGCTGAAGTGTAAGAACTTCTTGAGCCCAGGAGTTTGAATCCAGCCTGGGGAATATAGTGAGACCCTGTCTCTGGGGAAAAAAAAAAAAAAAAAAAAGTATGATAACTAAATTTAAAAACAACAGAATGAGAGCAAAAGAGAGATTTTAGCTAGGAAATAACCTGAAGACCAAAGTCACATTATTAAAGAACTAATAAACCTATTAAAAACATCAATGAATAATCTAGGCCTGACTGAAGAGTCAACCACTGATTGAGGAATGATACAGAGATAACAAAAAATAAATTTTGGAAAAGAAAGATGAGTTTTAAAAGCACTTAGAAGATAATAGATGTAAGGGACAAAGGTCATCCAACATAAGAATTATCCCTTAAAGTGTCCCAAAGCAGAATAGAAATAGAGATATAACATAATAAAATTCCCTGCTATAAAGGAATAACTAATACAATGTGCTAGAAAATTTCAGTGTGGAATTATTAACAAGACATCACTTTCTTGTATTGAGATCTAAAGATTATGCATTCGACACTATCTAAAAAAAAATAGAATCACCTATAAGGAGGTGAATACCAGACATATAAAGGTAACAGACAGACATTCTCAACATAAAAGAAGAGGGAAAATAAAGCACCTAAGAGTCCTTAAAATCCTAGCCAATAATAAATTCAGCCAATCAAAAATGAATAGAGGAGCTGTGATAGAGGGAATTGTGCCAAATTCAACACCCAAAGACATTGGAACAAAGCCCACAGTCTTGTGGGAGAGAAGTTGGGACACCAAACTTTTATACCCAATCAGCTCAGTGTGAAGAATACCAGTAGAAATTTGGACATATGCAAGTCCTGTGAGAGCAAGCACTGTTGAGTTTACCCTCAAATAAACTTGACAAGGAAATCCAGCAAACAAAAAAATGAATCACAATTTTTAAAAATAAATAATATAGGAGAGCAGAATCTGTGGTACAAGGACAGGTGGGGAGCAGCAAATTCATTTAATTTTAGATATAAGACTAAGCCATGATAATTATAGAATCATAGAATTATAAACATAGGATACAAATACTCTGTTAAAAAATGTTACTAAAAAAACTCAGAAGATGAGGGGAGTAGAAAATGAGGTGAAAGGAAAATAAAAAGCTTTAATTTTCTTATCTTTCATAGCAGAGTTAATCAACTTGTCTAAAATTCAACAGAAATATTTAAAAAAAACTTTTTTAAGCTTAAATAAAAAGGGGGATGGGGTGGGGGAAGGGATGGGTCTAGACCTACAAGAAGAGTGCGATGTGCACTGTCTGGGGAATGGACACGCTTGAAGCTCAGACTCGGGGGAATGGGAGGGACATGGGCAATATATCTAACCAGAACTTTTGTACCCCCATAATAAGCTGAAATAAAAAAAAAAGAAGTAGCTCAGCAAATTTATCACCAGAGGAATTACACTACTTGAAATGTTAAAAGACTTTCTTCAGTTGGAAGGAAAATGATACCAAACAAATTTGTGTCTATACAAGGGAATGAAAAATGACAAAAATAATACAAATCTAGGTAAATGTTAGAAACCTATATTTAGCATTTAAAAATTTCTTTAAAAGATGATTGTTTCAAGCAAAAATAATAAAATATTGTAAGATTTGTAATGTATAGAAGCAAAATTGATGACAATAGCAAAAGGATGGGGGAATGTATATGAGGTTCTTACATTATATAATCTGGTATAACATTATTTGAAGGTAGAGTGTGATAAGTAAAGAAAAAAATCTTATTGTAGAACCTAAAGAAACCACTAAAAATGAAACAATGAGACATAGCTAAAAAGGCAGAAGTGGAGATAAAATGGAATTCTATAAAATAATTTTTTAAAAAGGCAGAAAAAGGAAAAATGGGAAAAACAGAAAATAAAAAGAAATATGGGAGTTTTAAACCAAACCACATTGATAATTAGGTTAAAATGAAGTGGTCTGAGCACTCCAATTAAAAGACAGAGGTTGTCAGAATGGATAAAATAGCAAGATTTCACCATATCTGTCTGCACATAATTCACTTTTAACATAAGGTCATAGATAGATTAAAAGTAAAACGGTAGAAAAATAGATGCCACGAACAACTAGTCAAAAGGAAGCTTGAGTGGCTATATTAACATCAGACAAAACAGATTTAAAACAAGGGATATTAGTAGGGGAATAAAGAGGGATATTTCACAATGATAAATGGGTCCATTCAAAATGGGACAAGAAAAGGTAACAAACCTAAATGCATGTATAAGCTATAATAGAGCTTTAAAATACATGAGGCAAAAACTGACAAGACTAAAAGGAGAAATGGACAAATACACAATTTTACCTGCAGGTTTCAACTTTCCTCTCTCAGCAATGGCTCAAACACACAGACATAAAGTGAGTGAGGTTATAAAAATGGGAGCAACACCCTTATAACCAGACCTATTTCACACTGATTGAATACTCTAAATAATAACACAATCATTTCATGTTCATGTGGCCCATATTCTGGGCCATAAAACAAATCTCAACAAATTTTAAAAGACTGAAATAATAAAAAGTAGAGTCTCTGACTATAACAGAATTAAATTAGAAATATCATTTAAATATCATCCAAAAATGGAATGATATTTGGAAAAAGAACATTTTGGAGGAATCAGCATAGTCAGCAAGGCATTTAAGTAGTTTAGAAAAAACATTCCTATTGACGTGTGAGGCAGATTAAAGGATAACAGAGTCAATTCAAGAGGATCTAAAATTGTTTTGAGTAGTTCATAATGTTCCTGATCAGACAGCGCATAATATTTTTCTATACACTTTTATTCATCTTTTCCCATTTGGTGAATAAAAATGCTCTGGCAACTTAAGAAAAAGATGTGTCTGCCATATAATTTGTACTATTTTGAAAGACTCAAGAATTTTTAGAATTTCGTTCATTTCAGCAGAAAAACAATGACTAGAAGATGGAAAGGAAGCGGGAGAGGGAATAAGGACAAGCTTTCCTCATTTGTACCCTATAAAAGAAAAATATATGATCAATACTAAAGATAAATATTTTCATTAAAGTTAAAATCATCATCATACAATTAAAATATCTTATATATTATATAATATAAAATATATGATTAAATTATATTTTAGAAATACCAAGAATTCCATCTTAGAGCAGGTAACCATTCACATGAACTTTGATATCAAAAATTCAGATTCTGAAATCTTTCGCAGGCTTCACTACAGAAATAACTACTTCAGAAACTGAGAGTTTGAAAAATCGGAGTTCACATACAATTTAAATAGGTCGAGCTGATCATTGAAGGCTCTATTTTCTCAATATGGCTTAACATTATGGTAAGCAACCCACAACATCAGAGCCTGGCAATGAGTCTTTGCAAAATTTAGAAGGTAGCCAACTTTACCTTTGGAACTTTCTTATCTCCACCTGTTGGTTCCCCTCCTCTCTCCTCTTCTCTGCGAGAAATTTATTCAATTTCTCAATTCAGCATCAATTCAGCATCGTGTTCTCAGAAAGTCTAAAACATCTATAGAGATTATTCCTATTGTGATGGGAAGCAAGTGAAGATGGGCCTATATAATGACCAAGTTAAAGAGGCTATGAGATCAACAGAAACCGCATCTTTTTTATATGATTTTTTATGTTCCATATCTAGTATTTTTTATTGTAGCACTTGTAGCTATGGTTAGAACTATAGGAAAGCTGAGCCCTATTCCAATGTTAATTGTTAAGGTTTGAGAAGCTTGACTCCCAAGAGTACTTGCCACTGAAATTTCAGAAAACCCAAAGTCTTACAGATTCAGTGAATGGTTCTTTAATAGTGAGATTTTAGGTATCTCAAATAAATAAGAAAGAAAGGAGGGAAAACATTCCTATTTTTAATCCCCAGTATCCTAAAATTTTCTTCCCACTTGAAAAGTTGTTAGTGAAGGTCTATAAAACTCTCCCACCTTTTTGATAAAAGACCAATTTCCCCCTTTTAGCTTCTCTTTTTAATATTATAGCTCTTTTCTTATTTTTCTTCACCCCATCCTTATATGCCCCTTTTCATCGTAAGGCTGTAAATTATGCAGTGTAGCATCAAAAGAACTGATAATACCTTCCTCCTCCATATCACACTACTTGTAAAAACAACCACTGGTTCATGTGTCCAGAGTCACAATTGGACATTGAATATGGGGCAATAAAACCAAAAATATTAGGCATTAGGTCTTAAAACAATTTAAGTAACTCTATTTTTTCTTTCTGTTTTCTTTTTCTTTGGTCTTCATGGTTATTTGTTCCATAAGAGCAATTCTGAGTGGATTTGCTTAAATAAATTACTAATGTCTGCATTCTTAGATAGGTGCATGAGAAACATTAGAGATGGAAAAAGAGACTGGCAAAAAAGGTCAAGATGAATATAAATCCAGTAAACTAAATATAAATTCCTGGGATCTGAAGAAAATATTTGCAGAAGTTAGAAGAATTTGAGGTGTTTATCCTAAATAACAGTAATTTAACCTGAGTTTCATTTCAAAGGCTCTAATAATCTATAACATGATTTGTCTTCCAAAATCTATCACAAGACTTTGGGTCTGATTAAACTCCAAATTAGTAAAAAATATCATTTTTCACTAGTTGATTTTAAGATCACATCTTCTGTGACTTGAGAAATTTCACATTTTAAAAATATTGACACGAACAACTCAAATCCCAAATGACTACTGAGTAGAAAAGCAGACACAGAAATTTAGAGGACCTCAGGCCTTGGTAGTCTGAGCCCTGAGTTCCCAAGTAGGTAAGGTCAAGTGGTCCATTTGCTTAAGGATACAAATCCTCCAGATACCACTCATGGGAAATCTATACCTCAAATTGGCATGCTCCTTGATAATTTGTTCCATTTTATTCAAACATTGTCTGATTAAACATGATAAACCATTATACAAGTAAAAAAAAGAAATCAAAGTGATTCTCATTCCAGTAATGTGATTTATGTGTGGACATGGTCAAAGAGTAATGAATATCAGTGTATTTGTCATCTTAGATAACTATCAATTTGATGAATTATACATTCTAGTAAATAGTAGGGTGACCGTAAATCTTAGTTTTCCGGGACAATCATACTCATGCTTTTTGTCCTAGCATCCCTTCTGGTTTAGTACGTCTCAGATTTTTTATTTCTAAATGAAGCATTATCATTAATGCTTGCAATTAAATAAGCTTCTTGCATAGAGAAAAATCAATTCATGAGCTTAACAATTTTGAACTTATAGCAAAAAATGCCATTTCGAAGAAATATTCAGGCAATTTTACAAAAAAGTTAAAAAGAAAGCCATAAAAATATATTCTTCAAAAAAGAAAAAGTCAGGGACTCAGCAATAGAGATGGATATGGCTAAGAAACTGATTCAAGTATACAAATTGAATTGAGAAGAATTATTCTGCTCATGTAATTTTTTGATGTTAAGTAATAGAAAGAAGCTTTTAAAAAACTTTTCTTAATATACAGGGATATGTTACTTTTACTTTTTTTGAGCCAGAACTTTAATTTTGGAAATAGTTTTAAAATGTAGAACCATTTTGTAGTTACACCAAATGAAAATTTATTTGTAAAGTCAATTTTGTAAGAAAATAAATTTTGTAAGAAAATTTATTTGTAAGTCAATAGCTAATTTAAAAATTATAGAATTTTAGTAATATTAGCAACCCCACTGTCAACCACGAAGAACTGAAAGACCACACTGCTAAGCTGTAAGACAAGGTGTTTATTGGGGTCTTAAGAATTGCAATTCAGAAGATACAGATTCTGGGAGAAGCCAAATTGTGTTCCAAAGAGAAGGAGGGAGTAGGGGTTTTTTAAAAGAAAATCAAAAGGAAGCTAAGGGTGATTACACAAGTTGTTTTGAAGAAATTATCATTGGTGGAGGTTGGCTTAGTACGTGAGCTCATTGGTTGTTGGGGTTGAGGAGTTGTAGCACTGGCGAAATTCACCTGTTTTCCAGGATGTTGTGATTGTTTTTGCTGTTTGGCTCTGTTCAAAGTTTCAAAGGTTCAAGGCAAGTTTCTGAGGTTTTGTTTTTCTCGTTTGCAGGAGGTGCAGGCAGTCCTTCTTAGAGTGACTTTCTGACTCCATTTTAGGGCTCTGAACCAGAGTGATGCCATTTTGTAAATCACATTTCACAGTTTTTACTTTTAAGTTGGTCCTGACTTGGGAGATAAATTTATATTGTCACCCTAATAATGATCAACATAATCTAAACTATATAAAAATAAGGTAGTATAATAACTATGTATGCTTTCAAAAAAGAAGCAGATTTTAAAAACATTATTCTTAAAAAAGACACATAGACAAGAGAAAAACTTTTATAACTAAATGTAACCATTCTTCTGAAAGAAATGAGATTCTGGTAATAAAAATGTCTACACTTTCTCAAAATAAGATATCTAGTAGACCTAGAAGTATCTTGTATTAATATAAGATATCCAGAGTACTTCACTGATGTAGGAATCTTCAGCTTATACATGTGTGCATGTCCAGGTAAGAGTATATTCCTCTATTAAGCACAACAAAACAGCTTAAGATTCTATAACTCTAATTGTGTAACACGGTCAGATCACATTGTCTCTTAAGTAGAACAAGGGGTATGGATAGAGTCTGAGTCCTGCCTGAATCTGTGATTGAAGGCCCAGAGTTTCATGTAGAGAAAGGCTCCTTCCTTTTCCATGTTCTCCTGTATTCAATTTCTGTTTATATGTTATTTGCAATTCTGACTTTCCAAGCCAGCTAGGAACTTGTAATTTTTATAAGCTATTTTAAAATCTCTCCCTCCAAAACAATATGATTCTATCCAATTTTATTAAAACTCAACAGAGCTAAAGGGAGCTCATAAGTTTAAAAGAAATGAGAGATTCCTACAGTATTGAAAAAAGCACTATAGTCAATTCTGATGGTATTCTAAACTTGGTATATTGGTTATTTTCCATTTGCCAGCACCCTCCCTCTCTTAACTATCCAGATTTTTCTGCCTTGCTCTGGCCTGGGGAACTGAACTTTATGGCCTGTTCAACTAGAATCCCTTTTTCTCTGGCTTCCCTTTGAGTTCTGGCTTCTCTTTGAGCAGCACTAGTAATAGATCAGAGAGACTGGGATATGCTCTCCTCTTGCTCTCTCCCTGTCTTGCCACAGTTCTGGCAGTTGCTGTGCCCCTAAGGCCACACATCCTGGCAAGTGGATCATCTTCCACAGCTCTGGGTCTCATCAGCCTCTACAGTAGAAATGTTCTCCCTCATTACTTTTTCAGACTTTGTAGTGATAATGGTTTCTTGCAGTTGATAGTCCTGGGGTGCTTCATTATACCTTGCTGGTTGCCCTGATTCTGCCCACAAACACTGCAGATATTGCCTTCACAAATTTCTTCAGTTAAGCCCTTTTGAGTGTGTCAATTGCTTCCTGTAGAACCCTGAGGGGCAGGACTGGTATCACCAAAATGAATCTCTTTGAATCTGCCTCCTAAGCATTACTGTTATGCTTAAAGTATTAGCAGTTCACAGTTTATGGGATCTAGAGGTTTATTTTGGAACCATGGGGAACTGAAAAGTAAATTTCATTTAAAACATGAGCAAAGCAACCTGATTTAACCTGTCTTCTAGATATTTCTGAAGAAAAAGAAATAAGGAATAGTCTTAATCTCCAGCATGGCACTGTCATTTAGCAGTTTAGTTTGGAAAAACGTGTCTTTCATTGCACCATAAGTACTGTTTTATGTAGAATTTGTGAGTTGCTATAGGTTTCCACTAAACAAAATTTGAAGGCAACTATCATGAGAGACACTCAGACCGAACTATGATCATATAGCAGGTTAGAAAGTTTACCCTCATGCCAGGACACACAGTAGATATTCCAATGATGATAAGGCATTTTGCTTGCATTCCTTCACTGGGAAAAAGAAAATGTAATCTAGAGATGTCACCTGAGACTGCCCTGACCCTTACAGCGGTGACAAACTCCCCATTTCAGAACCTGGAATGTCCAGTGGCCTCCCCATGACCTCTGCAAAGGTCTAACAAGCATCTAGTGAGTTTTTTGTTTTCATTCTAGAATCCTGCTGGTTGGTTAGATTCAGCATCTTGCACAAACTTAATGCAAAACTTTTCTCCATTCCTCCTTGTGCAGGAAAATCAACAGATCAACTACATTATGTTTGTAGATTTAATGAAGAATTCTGGAATCACAGTGAAAGAGTCACATTGAGAAACACCCTGCCACCATTTCTGGCTACCTTCCTCTTTCTTCTTGTCTGTCCTCATCCTCCCTTCCATTTTCTCTCTCTCTCTCTCTCTCTCTCTCATTGTTCTTCTGCCTCCTGCTCTTTCTTCCTTCTTCATGCTGTCCCTTCCATAAGTCCTTGTACACTCACTACGTATGACCACATCTGCCTTCTGTGATGGCACCTGGAATCCGTATTGTCACATACACTGCTTTTCTCAAAGGAAATTCTAGTGAATACGCTTCTCTCTGCTTTGATGCATGGTTTATGTAAATACAATTCCTGGAAAAATGCCCAATTAATTCCTTAGAGAAACCTGAAGATCTACTACAAAGGGAATATAACAACTTTAGGAAATTAACTACAGAACAAGGCTTAATAAAAGTACATTTTGAACCTCTTAACCATGAAAAGAGACCCAGAGCTTTACAATATAAAGTATTTCCAAATATTCTGTGATAGTCAAAATCTGTGAATTAATAAATCTTAGCAAAACCCTTTAGAATCAACCACCATGGGTTGTGTGTCAGGGCGACCCGAGGACAACAAAGATAGATAATCAGAATTTTCCCTTACAAGTCAGAATCATTTTGCAGATGTGCTGGAAAGCCCTGTAAAAGAGGTTGGGTGCCCCAGAAGAGAACTATCAGATGGAAATTTGTACACAAAGATTTCTGAAGGAAGTTCTACTAGAAGACAAGAGGGAAAGAAAGAAAGAAAGAAAGAAAGAAAAGAAAGAAAGAAAGAAAGAAAGAAAGAAAGAAAGAAAGAAAGAAAGAAAGAAAGAAAGAAAGAAAGAAAGAAAGAGAAAGAAAAAGAAACCAAGCAACGATGTATTTTTAAGGAAAGTTTAGTGGAGAGTAGATTCATTCCATTCCCACGCATTAGACTGTGACTTATGTCCCATCCTGTGAGAAAGGCCTTCCCCATGTCAACTCCCAGGCACTTTTGGCTTTCTGTGCTTGTGGCTGAAGAGCAAAGTGCAGTGCTTCAAGAAAGAACATAGGGGCAAACTCCTGCGAGCAAAAGTACTCCAAAGCTGGGGGCGCGGGGTTCGGCACTGTGGTAATTTTAAAACATTTCCACAAATTCTTTGACACTCTTCCCACAAAAGGGGATCTAATTCTTCTCCTTCCTTTAAATATGGGCTTGCCTTAAAGATCACTTTGAATGAATACAACACAGCAGAGGTGACACTGCATGAATTCCAAGGCTAGGCTCACAAACATGTTACACCTCTTGATTCTCACTCTCTCTTGGGCTGGTCTTGCCCTTAGGAATCAAGTAGCTCGTAATAGGAAACCCAAGCCACATAGGGATATGGGCTGACAGCCCCAAGGTCTAAGTCCACAGCCAGCATCAACACACGCAGGTGAATGAGGCAGTCTTCCAGTGAGTCCACCTCTCAGCCTTCCAGCTGATGCTCCAGAGATCATGGGCAGAGGCCACTGTGCCCCTGCTCTGTCTGGTCCCAACTCCTGACCTGCAGAACCCACGAGCATAATGAATGGTTGTTTTATACCACTGAGTTGTAGAGTCACTTGTTACATGTCCACAGGATCTGGAACAGGTACAGAAAATAGGAGTTCCTGTAGGAAGTTTCTGAAGGAATGTGAGTGGAGCACGAGCATCTGCGACAGTTCCCTAATGATATTTTTTGACCAAGGTATTGAGAATACCATTTCTGCCTCACAGATGACTGGACAGACTCATGGGATAGTGTGATTCAGTGCAAAAAGCATTTGCCATGGAGTCACCAGGCCGGGGTTCAAATTCCAGCTTGGCTACAAGTTCCTGAATCTCTTATAATCAGAGTTTTCTTACTGGTACTATGGAGATAACTATCTGACACGGTTGTTTTTGAGGACTGAATAAGATAAGATATGCAAAAGTAACTAATAATAAAAACATTTACCATAATAAAAAATGCATCAGAAATCACCTGTATATAAAGCTAATAAAAACATTTATCATAATAAAAAAAGATACGCAAAAGTATCTGAAACAATGTGTACAGTCCCATCAAGCAGTGTACGTTCGCTATGAAGTGTGTGCCCACTTCACATAGACTGATGTTATTTTATCCAATTTTTGCTCATGTGAACAGTTCTCTTTGCTAATAGGGACAAGGCTCAGACTTTTTCTTTGACTAAGAACATTTTCTCTGTTAGGAAACATTTTTCTACCCTGTTAATAGTCTCAGAGGACACTTGAATGAACTTACTTTTCCAATACTAAATAGATGGTCTGTGCAGTTAAAGTTTTAAAAAGAGCATTTATAGTTCTTTGTTAAGGTGCCATTATTATTAAATAATGTGGCATTCTCCATTATAGAAACCATCTAGACTGTTGGAAATATTGTCAAAACCATATTTGGTAAACCAGGAATGAAATGCATCCTTATTAAGTTATTCAACAATTTTGAAGTTTGCATTTGGAACCATTCACAGAGTTCTTTTTAAACTATTAATTTCACATGAGGCAAGGAAGACATGTCTAGACAAATGTTCCTTAAAACAAATATTTTAAAATAAAGTCTTTTCTGAAATGACTATACATTATTGTGCCCTAACATTTTACTTTGAACTTACTGTGATGTTTGCTCTCTTGAAAGCAAGCTAATGTTCTACCTAATGTTAACCAGACTTCAGAATTTTCTGATTTTTACAAAGGACAAATTTTCAGGGGTGTGAAAAAGCTTAGTTTTATTAGCAGAAATTCTTTTGACAGAACATTTTAATGAAAATCTTTTTTAAATGTAATAGGATTTATGGGCCTACAGATGTAAGAAACAATGGGAGACCATATTCCGGTCAACAAGAACTCTTGTGATTTATAGTGGCACATCATTTGGTTATTGGCAAAATGACCGGCCAAGACCATGGAATTTTAAAACCTTATTTGGCTTCCACACCCTACTGACTTTCTCAATGAGCTGTGTTTGACCATATCAATATGATACAAAAAATTGTTGGTGATACAAAGTAATTAATTCAGTTGAAGCTGATGTATGGCTAATTTTTCTCACCTGAGAGGGGTTTTCTAGGCAGAAGCACTGGAGTCAGATTCAGGTCTATATCTTGCCTGATTTTCTGCCTTCTCCAGTGCTATCTCTAGAGCAGGAAGTGGGAGAACTGCCTTAATGAAACACTTCCACACAAACTCATAGCATGACCTGAAAGGTGACCCAAGAGGACACCTCACTGCCACATCCCACAGGTAAAAGGAAGGATAGTCACGTTCAGACATTTTGGAGAAATGAAGGTTGTTGACTTCCTTATAACTCTGCTAACACTCATTCATTAATTCAACAGCTACTTACTGAGTGCCTACTGTGTGCCAGGCATAATTCTAAACACTGAGAGTATGGAAGTGGATGAAGCAGAGAAAGATCCCTGCCTTTATGGAACACACATTCTAGGGTGGGGAGGCAGATGGTAAGTAAACAAAAGAAAACACATAATAAATATAGCTGACTGTGTTAAGGAGCTCGTAGAAACATGAAGCAAGAAAGCGAGTGTGGAGGTAGGAATTATTATTTTACATGGGGTGATCTGGGAAAGTCTCACCTATAAGGCAACATATGAACAGAGACCTGAAGGAGATAAGGAAACAAGCCATTCGAACACCTGGGGAAGAGCAGTCCAAGAATAGAGAGCATCAGAGCAAAACCTCTGAGGTGAGAGCAGGCTTGGCAAATACAAAGAATGGCTAAAGGACCAGTGAGGCTGGAGCAGAGGGAGCAATGGAGCAGAGAGTAGGGGTGGGGGTCACGCAGGTGACCTCAGAGTTAAATTCATACAGTGAATGCAAGAGTTAAGAGAGTCTTTGAAGAGAAAGAAAACAAGATATCAAAAATAGAATGGATGGAAATGTCTCCAGTGGAAACAGATAAGGAGCTAATGAAGGATATTAAAAGAAGATGACAAGGAGACCCCAAGAGAGAACAGTGTCACAAAGCCTTGAAAAGAGAAATTAATAAAAGAGGGGCTGCTCAACGGTGTCAGTTGCTGCCTAGTGTCTACTGTTTTATATTGTGCATGAAAACAAGGACTGAGTAAAAGCATTTCCACTTGGTAATTAGAGTTACAAAAGATCTTTGAGAGAACAGTTTCCCCTGAGTAGTGGGAGTGGATGTCAAGTAAGAAGAGCAGGTAGCACATGTAGACTGCTTTGCTTTTTGTTTGTTTGGTTTTTGGATAATTTTGACCACAAATGGAAAAGAGGAGATAGGATGATACTTTGAAAGTACAGAAAGTATTTGTAAGAACAGCTATTGTCTTTCTCTCTGTGTGAATACATGGCCAGTGAATTACTGTGGAGCTCAAATGCAGAACCAGGTGCTCACAACAGGTTTTGGCTAGGGAATGTATAGTAATCTACAATTACTCGAGCCAAAAGACTCATTGGGATGAGACATAATCTCTCCTTTAGTCAGCTCTTAAGATAACATTAGTTTTTGCTGTGGTTATCTATTCAGGCCCCCTCCCCAATGCTAATTTAACAGGAAGATTCAGTTTTCTAGTACATGTTGGCACACTTGTGAAGAAAGTGGAAGTAGTATTTCCAAGAAGGTAAAACAGATCAATATTAATGGATTTTGGTGAAAGGGATTAACAGAATCCTTTAGTTAGGTTTCATTCTGCAGTGGTTCTAAGGACATATTCTGGGTCTTTTTTTTTTTAATAACTGCTTAAAAAAAATTGGCTGATGTATGCTAAGCTAACTGGCAGGCACTCTAATTCTGTGCTTTGTTCAAATCCTTGGGCTGTACCGACATTCAATAAATGTTATATATTAATACTTTCCATGTTACCTTCATTAAATTTTTATACCTTAATTAAATGATTACACTGGAAGCAAACCAGATGATCGGATGATTGTAAAATATCTCAACCCCCAAAAGTCAAAGATCAACATGTTAAAATCCAATGCACACTCTTTATAATTGACCAAAGAAAGCACATTTATGGCATCACATATAAGGTGTGATTTGCTTTTCTCTCTTTAAACTAGGGAACAAAATGAACATCCAATGATGTTTTTGGCTGGTTGGCCTTCCCAGGATGTGCTATTAGAATATCTTCAGGTCAGCCACATTTGCCTTCACACAAACAGTAAGAGGCTAAGCTTGAAACCCCCACTAGAAAAAGAAATTTTACAGTGGAAAGTAGAATCCGGCTCACTGGTGCTACAGTTTTCTCAGGCACCACCCCATCATAACCTAAATCACAGAGCAGGAAAAAAGGGAAGATTAATGTCAAATGGATCAATAGTATTAGTAAAGTTCTTGGCAGGGAATGCTGAGAACTATATGGTATCTCTTACTGAGTAGGGTAGGAGTCCAGTGAAACTTCTGTACCAGAAAGATCTATTTAGAGATAGGAAAGCCTTTCCATTCCAAATCATCTAAATCAATTCTGAGTGTGAGGGAAGGTCGGGATGAACAGAGGAAAGAGTTTTCAAAATATACATTATAAAATCTAAAGTGTACAAAATACACATCTCAAAAATTGGCCTTAACAAAATGATTTAAGGCTAATCTTAAATATCAACTATTGAAAATATTCTCCTAAGTTTGTGACTCTTTTAAAGAAAATGGTAGCACTGGTGGCTTGCATTTTGCTTTGTGACTCTTCATTTTTAGTATTGTGTTTTGTTTTTCAAAAACTGTGATTTTCAAAATTTATTTTGTGTTAAAATGTCAAGCTGAGTGTTCTTAACTTAAACTTATTTTGTTAGAACTACCCTCTAAAATACAGGTGTTTCCCCATCACACAGGGATGAAGCAGGATCTTTGTGATCCAACAAACTTTCATTACAGAATGTATAACACTTTTACTGTTAATGGATTAATGCTCCAACATTTGATTGACAACAGAATACTAGAAGTAGCCAAGAACAGAGAAAGTATATATGTCTCAAACTCTAAAGTTAAGGTGGGAGAAAGAAACAGGAGAAATTTGTTATGAGAATCCAAAAATGTTTGTACATTAGGGATGTCTGACTGATTACTGATGACCATTGTGAAAAAGAAGGGATGGGTCTTCCATGAGGTATTATTGGTGTGGGGGTGGGAAACAGTATAGCCTTCAATTATTTTCCTTCTTTCTTTAATATGCTCTTGCTTCTTCTTTCCTCAGGTGAGATCATATACCACCAGAAACTGTTGGTTGAAGAATGATTCTGGATATCAGATAAACTCAAGTTCCAAGTATTAATTGACATCTGTGATATGGAAGCTTCATATTTCTTTCTTTGTTTTTCAATATCCCCTACTCTATGTAGTACCCCAAACTTAACAATATTTTTGGATAATCAGTATTATTTTTCAGACCTAAAAGATTTATGCTCTTTAAATTAACTTTAAGAATAAGGATTGAATGTACTTTTTCCATTCAAAATTTAACAGTTTAACTTAGTTTTATGGGAAGATGCTCATATATACTCAGGGTTGATATTGCCAGGACCAAGATCTCTCTGGTATTGGTACATTATCTTTAGCACAATTCCTATACCCAAATTGCTCTGTTAAGCAGAATTTTAATAAAATAAATAATATACATTGGAAGAAAGCTAGCCAGTCCCTTTGTAGGAAACCAGCATGTAGAAAAGGAAAAAGTTGTAATCTACATACTGCTTCTGCCTGCTAAATAGATTTCCATAGTTTTTGTTTTTGTTGGTGTTGTGGGAGTTATGATGATTAACTAAGATATTAAATTTGTTAATGTTGATTTCCTCTTAATAAAATGATTTAAGCCCATTTATAGCCCCCGATCTCCGCTAGCCATTTTTATATGTTCTACGTGACCGTAAATTTAGTGGAACAAGGAAAAACTACAAATGTTCTTATATTTCCTCACTTTTTAGAAAATACTTTCTTTACTTTTAAAGACCATTTGCAGAAACACTCTGTACCCTTAGTTTAAGTTTTCCCCTAGTAGTTAGTTTAGGATGTGTCATGGATTCAGGTCTATGGAGGTCTCAACTACAAGTGCAGTCTGGGACAGTATGGTTAGAAGCACAGCCCAATTGATAGTTAAAAGGACTATATACTTTTAATTAACTACTTTCCACCTCAAATTCTTGTTAAAATAGTTGCAAAAGCAAAAAGCCATCAGGTCAGAAGTTTCAGTGGGCAAGAATGGTTGCCATGAAGTTAGAAAGCCTCTCCTTCTCAAAGTTGTCATTTGTAAGCACACTGTGGATAACAAATGTTCTTCTGATCAATCACCTCCCAAAGAAAAGTCCACATATTTAGGTTCCCAATTCCAGACATTCTTTCTTCAATGTCTTCCAAAGTTGATTCTGGTACCAAACCAAAAAAGATTGTGGGTTCGAACTACTAGGAAGTAATTAGGCGTTGATGGACTGTACCGTCTGCTGGCATTATGGAGGATGAGGGCCTTGAAGCTGAGATCTTAGATCCAAAATTCAGTATGGCAGACCACCCACAAGAAGATCAGTCTTCTGACAACCCACAGGAAAATGCCTACTGCAAGAGACCATGAGCCAAGGAACAAACTAAACTAAGCACAGTTTCCTGTAATAGAAAATCTTTCTCTCTCTCTCTCTCTCCAAACACGCATATACACAAATATACGCACCCAACATAGATATACAATTTATAATTCCTTCAATATCCTGTCTTTAATCACCTCCCCAATATAACCAAACTAACACAACACAATTTATTTATAACATTGGTTTCAGGAAAAAAGTTGCTCATTAGCATCACAGACAAAAACACACCACTCCAAGAGAGAGATACCACAGTAAGAAAGATTTTCTGTTCTCAAGAAGTTTACCATGCACTGATGGGGGTAGTATTTTTCATGCACTGATAAAAATAATATATATACAACCTGAAGTGGAATTAAAATAATCATTAAAAGGGAATACAAATGTGTTAAAAAGACCCAAAGGTGGATGGGATATGTCCATTTGGCTTGGCCATCCTTGTGAATACAGCATGTATTAATATAATTTAACCCTCAAGCATAGCAAGGTAATTAAATGCATTTTCATTAAATTAACAACCATATTTATTTTCTATAGGTATATAGTGTCATTCATAAAATAATTTGATTAGTAGGCATTGTTATTACTATAATACTTCTCATGTATTGAATATCTTGGTGCATGTTGAGCATTTTATTTTTTATTTGCTATTCCACTATTTTTGAATGAGTGAATGAATGAAGTGCTGAGAATAGAATGGCCAACCAAGGAACTGGCTGATTCCAAAACCCTTTCTCTTTTCACCAGAACATTCTACATTTCTAATTAGTAGTCTTAACCTTGGTTGTACATTGGAATTATCTAGGGTGTTGAACAGTACTGATGCCTAGGTATCATGTTCTAAAATTCCAATTTAAGGGGTCTGGTGTACAGCCTGGGCATTAGAATTCTTTAAAGCTCCTCAGGTGTTTCTAATGTGTACCCAAAGTTGAGAATCATTGCTTTAATTATACTCTTTTGAGATAAAAATACAGAAGCTCTTGTTTTCTAGACAAGAGTTTTAGCAATTGAAACAAGAAACTCATCATTTTAGCACCGTGTTTTAGGACGGATGTAGACTGCCTGTATATAATTAAACACTGTTAGGCTTCAGGGCTTTGTAAATACAAGGGACAGGTGGTGCACTTATAAAATTCTTTAACGTTAAAAAGGTAATACCTCACCCAAAAGATAGAGATATATTCAGGTGAATAGAATCAGCATTAACTAATTATAATTATATGGCTTCCTGTATGAAAATGCATGGGTAATTAGGCTCAAGGAGGGCTTTCTGTTATTTAAGAATTTTCCAAATGTCTTAAGCCTTGTATTGGTCAGATTTGAAAAAGTTTTATCTAAATTTGAGGGTCCTTTATCCAGGCCTGAGACTGATCTAGAGGTTCCCAGCAGACCTATCCACAGTTACCCCCGTTTATCCACTGCAGCACGTTTGGATCAAGTATGTAGTAACTTTATACTAGTAGATTTATTGTCCAACCTACAAAAAGCCACATGAAAGGAGAGAAAATCTGAGATCTGTAATGTGGTCACTGCCAGCTCAGCCAAAACTAACTCTTTGATATCTTTATGCTCTTAACATCTGCATTTTGCTAAGTCTCCAGTATAGTAGGAGAGGTAATAGAGGAGACAGATGAGAAAAAATGGAGGAAAAACAGCCCTCCAAAAACACTATTATAAATTATTCTAATGTATCTTCATTAATCATGCTCAGCTATGGTTTCAATTATTTATTTTTCAGTGGAGGTTTCAGGGTGAGTGAGTGAGGCTTTCTTTCAAGCTGCTTTATGATTCTTTAAAAATCTGGGATGGAAAAAATTCTTAGACCTTAGAACTGAGATCCTAATTGAAGCCTCATTCCTACTAAGGCCAACTAGAGGAAGAAGCATAGAGGCATGATGTCTATGGGAACCTACAAATTCCTTTTAACTGATAAATAGGATCAGGTCACTTTTTCCCCTCAACAAACTAACTCAGCTTTATTTTTTTCTCACTTTCTAGAAATGACAATTATTCTAAGGTGTACAAGCTGGCTTAAAGAAACTTTCCATAGGATTATGCTTCAGTGGTAGAAATATTATCTTCCCAGACTGTTTAAACCAGAGTCCCTATACAGTAGAGGAAAGATGCTTATTCTAGGATCAGTGTAAATGACTCTTCAGTTTTCATGATTTTGCACCAGACTTCAACTTCTAGTCACAACATGACTTAAATAGTTTGAAAATGAGCCCTCTCTCCTGTGCCAGCTGAGGGTGGCCTTTTCTGGAAGCCCACAAAAGACAGAATGTCTGAGATCCTGAAGGTTTCTCTCTGGAGTTTTAAGACAGTCCACACTCCTCAAAGATGGTGCCAAATTCACCAAACTTTTCATAAGTCTGACCCAAATTGTAGACTCTGCACAGGGCCAATCACCAAGCCAAACTCATCTGGTTGAAATGTATAATGTCGTTTGTAAAACTGGCTGCATCTTGCAAGGCCAACAGTAGAACTGGGCACTGATGTGCGGCATGTGAGCACAGAGCTGGGGATAGGCACAGGCTTAGCAGTCAAGAAGCTTGACGTGGGCCTGGAGGTCCACACTGGCTGAAAGGAGGAAGCCAAGCAATAGGTGGTGAAGCTAATATATACTTTCTTGCAAAATTGCTTATTTTCTTCAAGTTTAAGGAAGCTGAACAGACAAATAATAACTCCTGCTATTAGCACCCAGATATCTTACCACTGTTGTGAACTGGAGTTTTGTTTCAAGTAGATGAGACTAAAGAATGAAAGACACATGGCCATGAGTCCAGACACAGGGCCTTGGAACCTTGGAAATGGGGTGGGGTGTGTGTGTGTGTGTGTGTGTGTGTGTGTGTGTGTCCCTGTTCAATCTCTGGGTGGGGTAGCATGAAAAAGGGACCTAGTGGTTTGGGACAGTGAGGCCCTGAAGTTCTATTTCATCACATCTGGTGACCACATGTTCCCGTCATATCTTGGGATATGGAAGCAAGTTTTTTCTATTTCTATTCATTGAATATGTTGTGTTTCTAAAATTCACATGCCTCATAATGATATCCATACACACACACACACACACACACACACATCCCTAAAACCCTTATGCCTTAAGGCATGCTATCTCTCAAGTTAACACCTCTTCCTCCTTTTTCTTCTGCTTATCATGATCTTAGCCATTGACTTAATGCAGAGGAAGGTGATCGAGTCAGGAAATTAAAAAGTAAGGGACACATTTTAAAAAATAAAAGGCCATCAGTCATAAAAGCAGAAAACCAGAAATCAATGGAAAATAATATCATAAGAAGTTGCAGAAGAAGCAAAAATATCCTTAAAACTTGGATAAGACTAAAATCATATATAAATTATATCAGGAAATCAATAAATTTTCATACCAGACGTGAAAAAAATGGGAAAGAATGACAATAGCCCTAAACAATGATGTTAGGGGCAGTAAAATCATTTATTCGATAAATACATTGATGGTCATTTCCCTGGAAAGCCTTGTAGGCTAATGGGGAAAATATACAAATACATTTTAAAAATATGCATTATAAAAAAATCTATGAAACCATGGTAGGGAAAGACTTGATCTGAGTCTGAAAGATCAACAGGTTTCTGTAGGAGATAGAGTGAAAAAGGTCACACAATAGCATGACCAATCATCTGCAGATAGAAAGAAAAGGACTCTTGGCAATTGTGGGTAGATTTTAAAGACCGTAGCATATAGTGTATGCTTCAGAGTCAGAGGTGATAAGGCTGGAGAAGCAAGTAAAATGTCAGATGTGGCAGGAAGTTCAAACTGTGTGGAAGGCAATGAAGATCCAACAAAGAATCGTAAGGGAGTAACATAATAAGATAAAGCAATTTAGAAAGTTAACTCTGTCAAACAGTGTGAAATGGCTTAATTTTAAGCATGTACTTTGATGGAGGCCAGTTAGCAGATTATTAGAATAGTTCACATAAGAAATAATGAGGGCTAAAACTAGGGCAGTCACATGGGAATGAAAATAAGGGAATGGACTCAATTGGTATTTAGGGGATAGAGAACAACAGAATATAGGGACAGATTAGGTGTGGTTAGAAGAGGAAAAAGCAAAAGATGATTTTAAGATTCCTAGTGTAGCAACTGGGTGGATGGATGATGATGAGGAGGGACCATCCTTGGAGTGGGGAACTGAAAAGTGAGTTCCCTTGGGACATGTTATGTTTCAGGTGTCTATGAGTCAACCAAGTGAAGAAGACTATTAGGCAGTTGTAAATATGGTCTGGCACCCAGGATAGAGGTTTGGACAGGCTCTGTGAGTCATCAGCATATAGGCGATCGTTGAAACTAGGGAATAAATGAGATCGTCCATGGAAAAAGTAAAGAGTAAGAAGAAAATCTCAATGATGATCCTAGAGGACATAGGGCCTAGAGACCTAAATTCAGAAATAAAACAGAACAATAATTTTAAAAAAGAAAAGAAAAAAGTAAGAGGGAAAACAAGAAAAGAGAGCATAAGGAAAACAACTGAGACATTCTGCAGGAGGGAGGTGGGGTTAGGGGCAAATCAACAGTGACAAATGTTAAAAAAATTCAAGCATGATGTTGCCTAGGACTGCTCAAAAGCATAGGAAATTTGACCTTCTGTAGGGACTTTGGCAAGAGCAGCATTAGTGATACATTAGAGGGAGGACTTGCTCCTTAGTGAACGGACAAACAGATTGGAAATGAAACTAGAAATTCTATTCTTTGTCCTACTGTCTTAAGAATACTACGTGGGAAGGAATGGGAAGCAATTACTTGGGGAGAATAAAGTGTAGAAGGATTTTGGGATTTTTTTGTAAAGAATTTATTTACTGGCTAGGGTGAAGAAATCAGTAGAGAGGCAGCAAAAATAAGGAGTATGTGGCAGGATTATCACTGAGATTATCTGAGAGTTTTATGTAGAAACTTTGAAGGTAAAAAAAGATAGACGTTAATGGAATCGTTACTCAACGAGATGTCGTTCTCAAGAAGTAGGAAACCATGTCCTTTTCTGAGAGTGAGGGTGGTGCAAGCAGAATCGAAAGTTATGAATATGGATCAGCCTGTTGGAAATGGGGGTATAGTTAGTTGTAAGTAAAAGGATCTCTGCATAGTATACAGTCTGTCAATGATCCTGGGAAACACAAATTTGTAATAGGGCTAAGATACCTGCATTTCTCCTCAAACACTTGGCAGTCTGGGTACAGTAATGAAGAAGGCAGATGTTTTGTTTGACACAGGCTTGAAGATTGATGAATCAGGTAGGCTAAAAAGACAAAGTCATTCAGAGTACTGGCAAGAAAATAGAAATGAGATGTATTGTAGTATCGGAATAGTCTTAGCTAATGAATCCATTCGAGAGAGACAGACATGAGACAGACACAGAGCTAAGCTGTGGAGTAAAATCTCTAATCATTTCTGCCTTTCCTCTGACAAAAAATGCCTTTCCTCCTACACCCGAATGTAGCAATTCTTCTTCCATCAATTTGTCTGATAAATATTCCCATAAATATGCAAAGTATATTCACTGCGGCATTGTCCATATTAGCAAAATATTGGAAACAACATGAATGTCCATCAATAGAGACCTGTTAAATTATAGCACAATGGAATAATGGAATACTAAGCAGCAATGAAATGAAATGAGACAGATTTACATGAAATAATAAGCAGTAACTCCAAGATATATTAAGTGAAAAAGCAAGACTCAATGTGTATCATGTGCCATCATTTGTGTAAAATTAAAGCACATATATATAATATATGCATAATGTCTCTGGAAGGATATAGAAAGTTTGGATATGGTAATAGCCTTTGCAGAAGGGGCTAGATGGCAGAGGGTAGTGGTGAGGAAGAAAAATTTACTCTCACCTTACCATATATATTTTATCAATTTTTTACTATATGCACATATTATCTGTACAAAAAATAAAGGAAATTTATCTGCCATCATTATGTGCTATCCCCAATAGGGATGAGTGCCAGTGGGGCAGCTCCAGTCAGTGGCACATACTGAAATACATTTGTTCTTGCTTTTATCTGAATCCTTATGGACTAGTAAATTTTTAATTACACTAGCTAAAATGAGGTAGTTTATTATATGCAATATTTTTTATGTCCTGGACCAGCAAGACCTTTAGTTGGGGTTTAGAAAAACATGGGGCTATTTTGATACCAGTGGCACATGGAGCAGACATTCAAGTTGAATTATCTTACTGACAAATGCTAAGCCAAAGGAGCATCTTTAGAAACACACACCTTCTTCAGAGCTTAAGGAATAGGATGAGTTTATAAATGTTCAGTAAGTCTACTGAAACTTACATACAACATCTTAAGTAATTTCTTGTTTATTAAGATTTCTTATGGCTTGAGAAAGAACTTTTGATTTAAACATTTTTGAGGGTGTACTTAACTATGGGGAATGCACCTTGTTAAGCAGTGAAAACTGTTAGTACTTTTCTCCATTTACACTAAGCTAGAGACAGTCTTTGGCTGCCTTGTGCATAGATGGCACCTATGTTTCAGCCTTATCTGAAGAGACAGATGCAAGATTCTGTAACCCATACCTTGTTAAATGACACTGTACAAAATCCAGAGTCATATTATTTGGTGGATAACCCAAAAGTTCTATGCAAAGCTGTCTGATATAGGCCATAGGATGGAGACAACACAAATATACTTGGGGATAGCCTGAAAAAAACATGATGTACCACACAAGCAGCTTCTGTAATGCCCAAGTCTGGTATGTATTCATCATTCAAAACTAACAGTAATTACTGCCAAAGGCCACATTGTTTTTTGTGCTGATTTATATTGTGGTTGGAGTGGGGGATACAAAGAGGAGAATGAGAGAGAGAAAACTAGAGAGCAAGAGAGAGGCTAAATTTTTATACCAAATACTGGTCTCAGATGTTCTCTTTTCTGGCTTACGGGAAATCAGATTATTTTGAATCATTTCAGCAGGATCTAAAGGTAGGCTCGCCATTAGTACACCTGTGCTTGGGTTGCCAGCTCAGAGGGTGAGCCATGGGTCCAAGGAGAAACATGGCCAGCACTGCTTTTCCTGTGTACAATAAGTACTCTTGTACCTCTGTCACTACACCTGTGGCCCCTACTGTCTAGGATGTCATTTCCCTACTTTAACACCTGAAGGGCTACACATCCTTCCAAGTTTGGTTCCAGTGTTCTTTCTACAGTGATTTCTCTGCTTCTCCAGGCTTCGTTCTCTGTTATTACAACTCCTTGTTCACACATCTATTGCAGTACTTCTCCCACAATTCTATAATTACCATTCCATGTCTATACCTGTAACGATGAATATCTGCTTCGTCACTGGACTATTGAAGTCCATGAGGGCAGGGACCTTGTCTTTTTGTTTTTGAATCCCCAACAGGTAACAGTGACTTGGGGGCCCACAATCTTTCCCACTCTCATTTTCCTTATGTGTAATGCAGAAAGAATAATTTCTGTCTTTAAAAGCTGTTATAAGGATTAAAAATAATATATGTACGATGTCAAGGAGAAAGGAAAATCAAGAGGGACTCAAGACCAAAAAAACACCCATTAGCCATATTCTACTTGAAATAGTCATATTTTGTCAGACAGCTTTTGGAGCCGAGAGAGAGAGAGTCTACAGGGAGAATAATGAACCAGACATGCATCAAGAAATAGGGATGGGAGATGAAGTGAGGTCATGCATGGGTCTCCCTACAGCTTTGCAATTTCAAGTTCCAGTTTTCCTGAGGCCCAGCTGCATTCTTTGGCATTAAAATAAATGGGCTTAAAGTATAAAATGCTCAAGAAAGACTAGCTTAAGAAGAAGAGAATAGAGAATTAGCAAACTGGGAGGAACTCACATCAATAATGTTTATATTGTGCCTTTTTGATGCTTTGGGATGATTTTCTATGAGATCCCCAAAGTTCCCTTGAAACGTATCCAGAAGCATAAAAAACACTGGTTCTATCCACAGTCTAGATTGTGCACTATGGCTTCTACTTGGTCTGTGAATGTGTGCTGACTTGCCAACCAGACTGGGGGTTCCTAGACAGGGCAAATTATATCTTCTTCCTTTCTATTCACCATAGAGCCTACCCTACTGTTGAACACATAATTGATATCCAGTAACTCAGTCAACATTTGTGAAGTGAATGAATACAATTTTAATAAGCCCTGATACATACGTTAGATTTGTATATAAGGTACATGAAAGGAATCTAGAAGCCATTGAATCAACAAGGGAAGTTTCAACCTCTTCTCAATCAACATACTTTATTTGGGTGACTCAGTAATACTCAGAATTTCAGGCAGTTTACAGGTATGGATGGTATTCACACCTTCCTCTCCAACCTTAGGCTCTGCCTTTCATTCACAGGTGCCTGTGGTCACTGGATATAATGGGCTACGGGCCTCTCTGTCTCAACACCATCAAACCCTGATCTGCAAACGTCATGTTCTCCAAGCTTGCCTCTCTGCCTACATTCTTGGTCTCAGAATATGGGCACCACCACTGGCTACCCAGTCTGCCTAGCTGGAAAACTGTGGGTTATTCTTGCTCTTCATTTCCTTCCCTCTCCATGCTTAAGAGGGCAATGTGGTGCATATAAAAGGGCACAGACTTAAAAGTCTGACAGGCCTGAATTGTGGCTCTGCCACTTAGTCGTGTGACCTTGAAAACATTACTGCCTTGTGACTCATTGTCTTTATTTGTTAAATGAGACGATTAATGCCTATCTCAGAAGGATGTTTAACAACTGGATATAATGTCTATAGTGTTGCAGATTCCCACTACTATTTAGTGCCCTGGACATGCCTTTACTGTCACAGAGTACACATGGTGTGTTTATTTTCAAGTCCCCACCAAACTTTAAGTAAGTTGAGAAGGAAAGTATTACTTCTCTCTAATATTCTAAATTTAATGAATAATAGCATAGTTTTTCCTAAAAGCTTTGAAACTATGTGTCAAAAACATAAAAGAAACAAGAAGCAGTGGCAGGATAAATAAGTCTATCTTATTAAGTTTCATCTATATAGTTTGTATATATTTTGTATATATATAAGGTGTCTGTTTTTCAAAAGCATTTGCAAAAAGGTAAGAGACACTATAAGAAGTGAAGAATATGCTACACTTTTTGGACTAGAAGACGACTATAAAATATCTTGATGAACAATCTAAATCAGACAGAAATCCCTTAGACAATCAAAAACACGGTTAATATGGAATGTTTGGTCTGGCGAGCTGGGGGGACGGGATGGTGGGGGAAGGCACAGCCAAGAATTGCATTTCAGTGACTCACTGCTCCTACAAAACGGTGGCTTCTGAGAAATACAATTTAGAAGAAAATACCTATAATAAAATGTGTGGTGCCATACCAAAAATAACATTCACTTAGAGGGGGAAGCCCTCAATTAATTTCAGTTAGAAAAGAGATCTTTCTCAGAAATCACTGAGGATCTACCTGAAGATCTCAGAAGGTTTATGCGACCTCATTTGTTCATTATTGGTTCATTCATTCACTCATTCAACAAATATTTATTAAGTGTCAACAATAAGCCAAGGCTGAGACAGTATGCTAGGAAACAAAGCAGGCGCAATTCCTGCACTCAGGGAAGTTACAATTTAACAGGAAAGACAGATAATTAAATAAGTAAAAAAAAAATGTGATATATCCCCTATTGAGCATTACTCTAGAGGAGTAGAGGGAACTCCTGTGGGAACAGACAGGAAGAACACTTAAGCCATCTGGGTTTATAAGGAAATAATTTCCTCAAGGTGAAGAAGGAGTAACAAGATTATCAAGCAATGGGGATATTGTTTGCAAAAACTTAATGGTAAGAAATGGAGAAAAGTCCCAAGTGGGGAAAACTTAAAAAAGTTCAAGATGAAACAGCTAGAGATTAGGCTGCAGAGAGAGGTGAAGTTAAGTTACAAAAGGTCTAAAACTTTTTTTAAATGAATTGAATTGAGGTACAATTTACATTCAATAAAATGTACACCCTTAAGGTCAAATGAATTTTGAAAATATGTATGTATGTAACCTGCAACCCAATCAAGCTATAGCACATTTTCATGTCCTGATGAATTTATTAGTGCCCCTTTGCAGCTATCACCTCTCCCTTCCCACACCCTCTGACCTGGGTAAAAATTGCTTTGCTTTTCTTTCTATTCCTATAGATTGTTTTTGTTCTAGAATTTCATATAAATAGATTTTTTCAGTATAATATTGTGATATTACTCCATGTTGTCATGTGTGTCAGTAGTTTATTCTTTTTTATTGCTGAGTAGTTTTTGATTTATAATAATCTGTAATTTTTTAATCCAGTCATTCATTTACTAGAACCTGTCATTATTTGGGTTGATTCCAGTTTTTGGCTACTATAAATAAAGCTGCTATAAACTTTCATGCACAAGACTTTTTATGGACATAAGTTTTCATTTCTGAGTAAATACCTAAGAAAGGAATTCCTGGGTCACATGATAAAAGTATATTTAACTTTATAAGAAACTGGCAAACTGTTTTCAAATGTGGTTACTCCATTTTACAACTTACCACAAACGTATGAGAGTTCCTGTTTCTCCATATCCTTGCCAACATTTTATATTACCAGTCTTTTTAATTTTAGACATTCTAATAGGTGTGAAGTAGTCTTTCATTATGATCTTAATGAGTATTTTCATGATTATCAATGTCGAATATATTTTTACATGCTTATTGGCCAGTTGTATTTTGTCTTTTATAAAATTTGTTTACCTCTTTTGCCATTAAAAAAAACTGGGTTGACTGTCATAATATTGTGAAAGAGTTCTTTACATATTGTTGATTCAAGTACTTTGCCAGTTTTATTGTTGTGAATATTTTCTTTTAGTATACAGCCTTTTTATTTTCTTTAGTGTCTCCTTTGAAAAGTTGATTGTTTTAATTTTTGAAGAAGCCCAATTTATCAATGTTTTCTCTTCTGGCTACTGCTTTTTCCTTTTCTCTGTGTTTGCTTGTAGAAGCTTTATAGTCTTAATTTTTACATTTAGGTCTAGAATCCATTTTAATTTGATTTTTGTACATGGTTTGACATAAAGGTTGACAGCAATTATTTTGCATAAGGAAATTAGATTCCAATTGTTTTAGCACCATTTGTTGAAAAGACTATCATTTTCTCATTAAATTATCTTACAGAAAATAAATTCCATTTTTACAGGTAGTTTTTCTTTTCTTGACTATGTACAGGTCAGGCATCCCTAATCCAAAAATCCAAACTCCCAAATGCTCCAAAATCTGAAACTTTTTGAGCACCAACATGACCCCACAAGTGGAAAATTGCACAACTGATCTCGTGTGATGAGTCATAGTCAAAACTTTGTTTTGTGCACAAAATTATTAAAAATATTATATAAAATTACCTTCAGGCTATGTGCATAAGGTGTATGTGAAACATAAATGAATATCATGTTTATATTTGGTTCACAACCCCAATATATCTAATTATCTATCTGCAAATATTCCAAAATCCAAAAAAATCTGAAATCCAAAACACTGCTGAGTATCAAGCGTTTTGGATAAGGGATACTCAACCCCTATTACATTTCTGTTTTTTTATGATGAAATATTAGATTTTTAGATAATATAATATAGAGAATTAGGATTTTGCTATCTTCCTTGCTTCCTATTTAGCAACAAATTTAATTTCTGGCTAGCATACTAGAATTTGTGTGGGCTTAATTTTGTGCTTTATTAGTTAGAAACTGTGGAAAGCCCAAGGTATTTTTCAAACCCCTCTAATTTGGTGAGGCTCAATCTGCAAACTCTGTTTCTCTATTGATTTTAGGCTTTCCTAGGGCAATTCTATATTAAGTCTCACTCTACGGCATGGTCCTTACTCCCAAGACATGGCCTTTCTGATGTCTCATTTGGATGCCAGGGGTGTTTTTAATAAATAGACTTTAAGGAAATCTCTCCACTCTGACAAGGCTGAAACTCCAATGTCTGCAGGTACTGCTTAACCTCCAATATCTTTGTTTAGCTCCCAGACTATAGCAGTTGATAGCTGTTAAGCCTCTGGTAATTTGCCTTAACCATACACAGCTCACCCTTAGCCATGGACTTGAGGTGGTCCATCGCACTGATTTCTGAGACATCTCCCTCTTCTATGATGTTCTACCTATCACATTCCAGCTACTCAGCTACCCAGAACTCTGATCTCTGCCTCCTCAGTTTAGTGGGACCACTGTATTTTGCTGGACTCCAGCTCTCTGTGCCTCAGTCAGAAAATTGTTCCCAGGCAGAGAACTGGATGACTGTGGGGCTCACTTCATAAATGTATCCCCTTGAGAGGATTGCAGGCTTAAATTGTCTGTCGTTCATTCTTTGAAAAACAGTTGCCTGAGATGTTTATGGCAAGAAGTCTAGTTGGGCACCATTTACCTCATGATTGCTAGAAGATGAAATCCCCCTCTATTGGGTTTTTAAGCAGAGGAATAAAATGCCCTATTGGTACTTTAGCATGGTGCCCTGGCTGCAATGGCGAGTGAGGAATAAGTCTGGGGTAGATAGACAACATGTGGCAGCAGCAGTAATCCTGGAAAAAATAACTTATTTGATAAATACATATCTAGTGATCAGTACGTTCCAGGTCCCATTCTCATTCTAATATTGACTCACTTAATTGTCATCAATCCCATGATATAATACTATTATTGTCATCTCCATTTTTTAGGTTGGAAAACTGAGGGACAGAGAGGCTAAGTAATTTGACCAAGAAATAGAGCTGTAATTGAATCCAGGTGGCCTGCCTCTAGAGTCCGTGATCTTTGAAACCATGTACTTCTATGCTAACGGTAGCCTGAAGTGGTGGAAATGAGCAACATTTGCTTCATGTGTCTGAAGGGGAAGCACTTCCCTTTCTGGACATGAATACTGGCACACATACTATGTGCTAGCGTGAATAGAATGACAATCTAGGCCTCTTGGGAGATAGGAAAAGGGATTCAAAGCAGAACAGATTCTCAGCCTACAATCTAGAGAAGAAGTCTAAAAAAGACATAAAATCATGCAAAAACTAACAGTTAAACAAATTAATATACTGCAGAGCAGCTCCTGAAGTGCTAAGCAGATGCTAGGGGAAGTGACAATTGCAAGAATAGGAAAGACTATAGCCATGTTGTAAGATTAGTGTCTATTTTTATATGAGTTATATTTGACAAGAGAAAGCCAGCCATGGTCCTGAGAGCAAAGGCCTGGAAGTCTCTGAGAATTTGCCTTATATTAATAACTCATGAAAAGTCATTTGCCCCGGAACCTACTTCCCTGGCTATGAAATGGGACTAAAGTTGTAACAATCAGAAGCATACATCACTGACTTCATTTTAATGTTTTTTTTTTTTTTAAAGTCCATGAAATTCTCTTAAAATGCAATTTGGTGCAATTGCTGAGGCAATGAAATGAACTATAGAGGGAATAATAAACCTAGAATATAAAAACATGATGAAAATTTGCCAATCTTGGAACAATGACTGAAACAAAATATCTGTTATTATGAAATTACCCCCTTAGAGAGGTCACAAAAAAGTGGCTGCTAAGGCTAAAGTCAAAATACTCAGATAGGTTGTGAGCTCAGAACATCTGGGTCTAGGTCAACATGTCATGTGTACCAAGTCAAGGGTGTATTCTAAATTTTGGTGATAAACAACCACTCAGATTGAAACATGCCATAAAAGTCATGTTTTTAAAAAAGTACTGTTTACATTCATCTGTGGAAACTTCTGTCCTGCTGATAACCCAAATGCATGACTTAAACCATCTGCCTCTTCCGCTGATGTGAAAGGGAATGACGTAAATGCTGTTTACAGCAGTGAGTTGGTTTGCTGGGAGGCTGCTGTTCTTTATCAGCATTTAATATGGGATAACTGAGATATCTACGCTTCAGGCATATGAAAAGAGTTCATAGGCATTTCTTCTGGTGGAGGTGAGTTTACCTGGAAGGGCACTATGATGATAGTAGCATACGCTAGTAAGAAAAAAGAACAAGATTCACTATGTTTACAAATTTCCAACTCTACTCAAGATACACATGTAATCCAGACAGTTTCATATAAGAGACAGTGTGAGGGAAATAGCACAGATTTTGATGGGAGATTAATCCAGACTCAAATTCTGCCACTAACCTTGGCCAAGTTATGTGAATTCTCTCAATCTTGGTTCCTTCATTAAGCTCATAAAATGAGCTTAAATAACTGCAGTAGGTTCAGTGGTAGCCCCCATATGTTCATGTTCTAACTCCAAGAACCTGCGAATGTGACCTTATTTGGAAAAAGTGTCTTTGCAGGTGTAATTGTGAGAAGTGAACATTTTGGATTTTCTGGGGGAGTCCCAAATCCAACAACAAATGTCCTTATAAAAGACCCAAAGAGGACAGACGCAGAGACAGGAAAGGGCCATGTGAAGATGAAGGTAGAGATAGGAATTATTCAGCTGTCAGCCACGGCATACATACTTGGAGCTACCAGAAGACTGAAGAGGCAAAGAAAGATCCCCTTCTGGAGCCTTTAGAGAGAACACAACCCTGAGCAAATCTTAATGTCAGACTTTGGCCCCCAAAACCTTCAGAAAATAGATTTCTCTTGTTTTAAGCCACCCAGTTTGTGGTCATTTGAAATGAATTAGTGAATGAATACAATGGCCTTATAAAGTCTTTGTAGGGAATCTAGATAGACCAGTAAACAGCCCAAGTAAACAATTATTGAATGTTAGTTACTATGATAATGGTACATGATGCTTCCACACATGACCACAAGAAACCTCGTGGAATTGAGGACCAAATGTCTTCTACTCCAACAGAAAAGTTTACAAGATTATGTATCCCAGTTACCTCTAAGGATGTTCAAAAGAAGATAAGAAATCTTGAAGTCTAAGGAGATTGAGAAACTTCAATTTTCTTGGATGCTGATAGGAAGTTCACTTGTAAGAGAGCTGCCTTTACTGAAGGTAAGATTTTAAAAGCTCATTTCAGAGTCACAAAATATAACTTATGTGATTCTCTCCCTCCCTTCTTTCCTTCCCTCCTCTCTCCCTCCATCCCTCCCTCCCTCTCTCTTTCAGTTGAAAGTGCAGAGAAACTGGGCTTCAAATCCAAAATAATGTAGAAAACTGAGACAGTGTGTGACTGTTAAAATGGAAGGGAAAAATAATATAGGTGTTATTTAGTCTTTGCCTAGATCCAAGCATCACCTCAAAGTCAAGTTTGGGGCCAAGGGGCCTATGTGTGCAAAGAATTACCAAAGATTAGGCTGAAGTCTTGATGCTCCTTCTCCCTGAGTAAAACTTCACTCACCAAACACACAGTTCAACAACTAAAAACATTTTATCCATAAATTTCAAGAATTCTGGAATGGAAATATTTTTCTGAGATGGAAAATTCTAAGATGGAAATATGTTTCACATTCAAAAATCTGGTCACGGCATGTATTTTTTAGGGCAATATACATGATTTAAAGGTGGTTATTTTCACTAAGGTTACTCCAATTCAAATGCAGCTACAACTGGTTATAATCATTTGCAATAAAACTAATTCATCGACTTTATATATGTCTAATAAAGGATTGAATTACCAGCAAAGTTACATACTATATGTAACATGCCATCTTTAAAAATTTTTTTTGATTAATCAAGGGGGATTGATCACATCAAATACACATCATATAATTAGAGAAAGATTACATGCTAAAGTGTCAACCTGTTGTAAATAATATACAAATTCAAATGATTTAGAGTCAAATACAGACCAAAATAATTGGGAAAAGCTTTATGGCAGAACAGGGGATTTGGAGTAAACATTGAGGGAGAATCAGGTGGTCAGCAGAGGTAAACTTCATAAAGGCAAGCCAGCTAAACTCCCAGGATTCCAGGGATGAGGGTAGGAGGGGAAAAGGGATATTACCACTCTTTCACCTCACTGAGGAGCAAATCTGAATGAGAACTGAAGTGTCTGAATATGGAAATTATATTCAGCTTGTACTTACCAAATGGGGGATATGGTAAATGGGACTGTGGACCAAAAGAGCAGACAGAGAGCTAATAATAGGAGGGATAGTTTCTGATGTCCTTAGGCCTATAAGCAAAGGCTAAACTATAGTGGTAAACTGAGAATTTGGAAAACATTTTAAAATTAAAATGCAGTCTCCTCTTAGTTTGAAATTTTTGCCCGAGTGGGTAGATTGGTTAGTCTGGACCCTTTGGAGACTTTTAAGCATTCCAAAGTGCCTCCAATGAATTTAAAATGCCAAGAATGTGCACAAATTTGGTATTTAAAATTCTAGACTTGCATTTGCTAATCCAATTAAGTGTAGCTTTGCCAGACACAGAGGCTGAACTCCACTTCAAATCATGTAGTTGAAACAGAAATACTCAAAGAATTTTTGTGAAGAAAAACTCATTCTAAGCCCACAATACCTATTTCTAAAATGACTGTAAATACTTGAAGTTACATTTTTTGGAAAGTGATTGCTACACTTTCAATCCTTTCCCTATGACAAAAAGATTACATGAAATCAACAAAATAGGTAGAAAATTTTTTGTGTTGCAAATATACTTTATTTACACCGATTTTCTGTTTAAACTTGTATTCATGTTTTTACTCATACATTCCATTCTTCTCAGAAGCACCTACCTCATCAATTTCACCTAATGAAATCCATTTAAGTCTACTTCTAATATATTTTATGCTTCTGAAATCTTTAACTCTCTCAGATGAATAATGTGTCCATTTTATCATCCCTAGAAGATGGTAATCTCCTGGAAGGAAGAGACCATGTCATATACTTCTTTTATATCCTCTTGATGCCACCTATTATCATGGTAGACCCTCACTTAACATGTGTTGATTTGATTTTCATTAATTCAGTTCCAATCTAGCATTTTTATAGCAATATTATGTAATTTACTCTATAGTAGATTGTATATGGGAATTGGGGTTCTTTAAAATAAAACAACACAGCAATGTTGAAAGATAGGTTTACGTGTTGAAATTCTGAAATCTTTAACTTCCTTTTAAACACAACATATTGAACACATAGTTATCCCTGTAATGTCCAGAAATTGATCCAAAGAAATTTCTAAAAGTATAAATTACACAAAAAAGGGTAGAAGAAACACAGAAAACTAGATATTTAAACACAATTTTGGAAGATGGAAAATAAAAGATTGAGTAATACCTAACTTAATAGAGCAGATAAAATTAAAACTCAAGTGCCAACAGAAAATAATGTCAACTAGAAGCAGGACAATTTGCACTGCAAAAGCCAGAAATGGTCAGAAATTACAGGCACCAGATAGCTATGAAATCCCCCCTCCCCTTCCCACCTGCTTAGCACCCTGTAAATGTTACTTTCCCTATGTGCACATTAGTGTTGATTAATATCAATTTAATGGTGAGTACATGTGTTTGTTTTTCCATTCTTGGGATACTTCACTTAGAAGAATGGGCTCCAGCTCCTTCCAGGATAATACAATAGGTAGTTTGTCATTTTTTTATGGCTCAGTAGAACTCCATGGTATACATATGCTACATTTCATTAATCCACTCATGTATTTATGGGCACTTGATTTGTTTCCACCTATTTGCAATTGTGAATTGTGCTGCTATAAACATTCCAGTGCAGATGTCTTTTTTATAGAATGTCTTTTTTTTTCCTTTGGGTAGATAACTAGTAGTGGGATTGCTGGATCAAATGGTAGTTCTACTTTTAGTTCTTTCAGGTATCTCCAATACTACTTTCCACAGAGGTTGTACTAGTTTGCCGTCCCACCAGCTATGGTTTCTGAGGAGAAGTCAGATGAAATTCTTATCTTTGTTCCTTTATAAGTAAGATGTTTTATCCCTCTGGCTTCTTTCAGGATTTTAAAAAAATTGATTTTCTGTAGTTAGAATATGACATGCCAGGTGTAGGGTTTTTTGTTTGTTTGTTTGTTTGTTTAATTATACTACTTGGTGTTCTCTGAGCTTCCTGGATCTGTGATTTCATGTCTAACATTAATTTGTGGAAATTCTCAGTCATTATTATTTTAAATATTTCTTCTATTCCTTTCTCTGCTTCTTCTCCTTCTGGTATTGCCATTTTGCCTATGTTACCCCTTTTGTAGTTGTTCCACATTTCTAGGATATATTGTTCTGTTTGATCAGTCTTTTGTTTTGTTTTGTTTTTCAGTTTTGGAGGTTTCTAATGATATATCCTCCAGCCATGTCCAGCCTACTATTACGCCCAAGAAAAACATTATTTCTGTTGCAATGTTTCTGATTTTTAGCATTTCTTTTTGGGTTCTTTTACTTTTTGGGGGACTTTCATCTCTCTATTTACATTGCCCATCTGTTCTTGCATGAAGTCCACTTAATCCATGAGAACCCTTAGCATATTAATCTTAGTTGTTTTAAATTCCTTGTCGGATAATTCCAAGACCCCCCTCATGTCTGGTTCTGATGTTTGCTCTGTCTTTTCAAACTGTGTGGGTTTTGTTTGTTTGTTTGCTTGTTTTTGCCCTTTAGTATTTTTTATAATTTTTTCTTGATAGCAGACATGATATACTGGGTTAAAGGATATGCTGTAAATTGCCCTTCAGTCAGGTGGTTCTGAACTGTGGAAGGAGAGGGGATGTATTCTTTAGTCCTATGATTAAGTCTCAATATTTTAGTGAGCCTATGCTCTGTGCTGTGAAATTCAAAAGTTTTTCACAGTTTTTTCTTTCTTGTACATGGGATAGTATGGCCAAAGTGGACTAGAGTTGGGTATTTTCTTTCTCCTACATGGAAGGATAGAGCTGGCTGGAGATGAGTATTTCTCTTTCCCCAGACCAGTTAGGCTGTGATAAAACCCATGCATGTTAGGCTCTGGTTAAATTGTTTCTCCTGAGGGCAGACCTTATTAAGAACAGAGTGCTCTTTCATATTTCAAAATTGTTCCTTTCCCTCTTGTTACTGAAACCATGAGAGGATTTATCTCTAATATTTACTGTGAGAACTTAGTTAAGCTCCTTGAAATAAACATCAAGGTATGGGGTGGGGGGTGGACCTCCTATGATTGGGCCCACCTGGAGTTTTTAACTCTCACATTTGCCCACCACTAGCCTCCAGCAATTCATCACAGTTCAGGTTTTCCCACCCTGGCACTGGTTCCTGAGGAGGTTTCTGCTCTGGTATGTTGTGATTCTCTGTATCCCCCTGTCTGTTTCTCCAGTTTGGAGACAGCAGTTTGCCCTGTGACCTCGCTTCTCTTAAAGACTTAAAAAGAGTTGTTAATTTTTCAGTTTTTTACTTATTGTTAGGATGGAGTGGTAATTTCCAAGTTCCTGACATGTGGAACTGGAAACTTGGCAGAGTTTTGTTTTGTTTTGTTTTGTTTTTGATGAAGAAGTTGAAGATATGGTTCTGGTGCTAACTATATTTTGTGATGAAATTAAGACTTTTAAGAGTAAATGATTAGCTGGCAAATACAAATGCAGAAGAAAATCAGGACTACAAATACAGGCATGGAGAATTCATCTGTTTAGAAATCACACTTATAATGAGAAAAGAAGACTTCTAAGAAAGACTAAAGAGAGTAAAATACTTCAGATTGCATCTTGAGAAATGTTTACATTTAGAAGTTGGGAGGAGGAAGAAGTAAAGAAGGCAGAGAAGAAATTGTTGAAGTGAATGGAAAAATAAGCCATGTTATGGAAGCAGAAAAAAGAAGCATTTCTTAAAGAAAGTGATGATATGTGGCTTCAAATGCTGCATTTAAGTCAAAATGAATGACTAGCAAAGTCTTAGGGAATTGAAGTTTCAGATCTTAGAAGAAAATACACTGAAATCATGAAAGGGTGCTGAATTTTGTCAAATGCTTTTTCTGCAACTATTGAGATGATCATATCATCTTTGTTTTTGTTTCTCTTTATGTGGTAAGCCACATTTACTGATTTCTGTATGTTGAACCATTCTTGCATCTCTGGGATGAAACCCACTTGGTTATGGTGGATTATTTTTTTGATGTGCTTTTAAATTTGGTTTGCTAGTATTTTATAGAGGAGTTTTGCATGTGTATTCATAAAGGATATTGGTTGGTAGTTCTTTCTTCTTGTTGTGTCCTTTCCTGGCTTTGGTATCAAGGTGATACTGGCTTCATAGAATGAGTTGGGGAGAATTCCCTCCTTCTTGATGTTATAGAATAATTTCTGCATTATGGGTACCAGCTCTTCTTTGTAGGATTGCTAAAATTTGGCTTTGAATCCATCTAGTCTGGGGCTTTTTTTTTGTTGGAAGCATTTTATTACTGCCTTCAATCTTTTTGCTCATTATTGGTCTGTTCAGGAGTTCTATTTTGTTCTGACTGAGTCTTGTGAGGTTGTGTGTTTCCAGGAATTTGTCCATCTCCTCTATGTTTTTGAGTTTATGTACATAGAGATTTCATAGTATTCACAGATATTTTGTATTTCTGTGAAATCGATTGTAATATCTCCTTTTTCATTTCTGATTGAGCTAATTTAGGTCCTTTCTCTTCTATTCCTGGTTAATCTAGAAAGAGGTCTATCAATTTTGTTTATATTTTCAAAGAACCAACTTTTTCTTTCATTGATCTTTTGTATTATATTTTGTTTTCCATTTCATTTGGTTCTACTCTGACCTAATTTATTTCTTTTCTTCTGATAGTTTTGGGTTTGGTTTGCTCTTTATTTTCTAATTCCTTGAGATGTATCATTAGATTGTTGATTTGTGATTGTTCTGCCTTTTTGATGTAGTTATTTAAGGCTGTGAATTTTCCCCTTAGGACTGCTTTTCCTGATTCCCATAGATTTTGATATCTTTTGACCCCTATGTCATTCAGTTTTAGAAATATTTTTATTTCCCTCCTAATTTGAACAAACTAGGCATAGAAGGAATATAACTCAACATGACAAAATCCATATATGACAAACCCACAACCAACATTATACTGACTGGGGAAAAGTTGAAAGCATTCTCTACCATTTAGAATGGTTTTTATTAATAAGTCCAAAAACAACAGATGTTGGCATGGATGCAGAGAGAAAGGAAGGCTATACACTGTTGGTTGGACTGCCAATTAGTACAGCCTCTCTGGAAACAGTATGGAGATTCCTCAAAGAACTAAAATTAGACCTACCATTTGTTCCAGCAATCCCACTACTGGGTCTTTGCTTAAAGCAAAAGCAGTCATTTTATCAAAAGACACCTGCATTCGAATGTTTATTGCAGCACAATTGCAAAGATATGGAATCAACCCATGTGCCCATCAATTCATGAGCAGATTAACAAAATGTGATATATGTATACTTTGGAATACTACTGGGCCATGAAGAAAGATGATGCTGTTTCTCCTACAGCTAGGATTCATGGATCAGAATCCAAGGGATGGAAATGGAAATGGCACCACTCACTATTAGCCCCATTAAACCAATAGAAACATTTTGCTTCCTGTTCCCATGACCTTATTTTCTGCTGGTTTAGAAGTTTTAGTTCCAAAGGGAGGAATGCTTCCACTAGGGGACACTAAAATGTTTCCATTTAACTTAATACTGGCACTGGCCACTCTGGACTTCTTATGCCTTTGAATCAACAGACAAGGAAGGGAGTTACTGTATTGACTGGGGTGATTGATCCGGACTACCAAGGAGAAATTGGACTATGACTCCATGAGGGAGGAAGGAAGAGTATTTCTGGAATACAGAAGATCCCTCAGGGCATCTCTTAGTATTACCATGCCCTGTGATTAAGGTCAATGGAAAAGTAAAACCACCCAATCCAGGTAGGATTTTTTAATGGCCCAGATTCATCAAGAATAAAGGTTTGGGTCACTCCACCAGGTATAGAACCATGACCAGCTAAGATGCTTGTTGAAGGCAATATGGAACGAGTAGTGAAAGGAAGTAGTTATAAATTCCATCTAGGACTGCATGACCAATTATAGAAATGAGGACTATAACTGTCATGAATATTTCATCCTTATTTCATTATGATTATATTTGTATGCAAATATGTTTTCTTCTCTCCCTTATTCCCTTATCACATAACATAAGATGTATTAACTTTATATCCTAGTTTTTAATTATCATTAATTCTAAATTATAGTATTTAATTTATGAGATATCAAGAAGAGTAAACATCACTCAAGGACTTTACCCCTTCTTCTGGGGAAGGTGTTAGTGCATTTTTGGTTGTACACAGGACCATTTTTGTATCATGTTAGGAGGAATGGCGACAATGTTATTATCTCCATTTAGATATAAAGTATGAAAATGTATATAGATGCCAAGTAGACAAGTGGTGCACTTGTGAATGGTTAATTTTATGTGTGAACTTGATTGGAACATGAGGTACCCAGATATTTGTTTAAACATTATTTTGGGTGTGCCTGTGAGAGTATTTCTGGATGAGACTAATATTTGAATCAGTAGAATGAGTGAAGTCGATTGTATTCATCAATGTGAGTGGGACTCATCCAATTTGTTGGAGGCCTGAATAGAATAAAAAAGGCAGAGTAAGGGAGGATTCACTCTGTCTACCTGACTGTCTTTGAGCTGGGACACTGATCTTCTGTCTTTAGACTTTGATTCAGACTGGAGCTTATATCATCACTTCTCCTGGTCTCAGGCCTTCAGGCTTAGACTGGAACTATACTGTCGCTCTTCTGGGCCTCTAGCTTGCCAACTGCATGTCATGGAACTTCCTCAGCCCCCATAACTGCAGGAGCCAATTCCTTATAGTAAATCTCTTTCCATATATCTATATCTACATCTTTATCTGTATCTATATAGATCTAAATCCAGATAGATTCTATTGGTTCTGTTTCTCTGGAGAATCCAGACTAAAACAAAGGGAAAATTTTCCTTACTGTAGAATGCCAACTAATATAGATTTGGCAACAGTCATGTGGTGGTTTATTCAGAAGGGATTCCTCTATGCATGCTAAGGCTGGTGGATGGAGCATTGCCACAGAAAAGTATATTAACATAATCTTGGAATATTTCCCCTCAAAATATTTATCAATCCTGGGGGAAAAAATGATGACTTTATAGTGGAGAAATCTGGTAGGCATTAATTTGCCTTGTGATCAAGGTTCCTCTCTGGTAGTGGGAAGAGTAGACATTGTATGCATCTGTTAAGTCATGCATTGAGAAGAACACAGCATCACTTCTGTAGTATTACTGCCAAGAAACCATAACCTGAAGCTGGTCCCAGGGAAACATCAGATGGACCCAGGTTGAAGAACACTCTTCGAAATGAACGGCCTTGCTATTTTAAACTGTCCAGACTATGAAAGCCAGAGAATGGCTAAGGAACTGTTCTGGGTTGAGAAGTCTAAAGAGATATGGTAACTAAATGTAACTCATGATCTTCATAGGATACTAGATCAAAAACCAAAAAGAGACACAACTGGTACAGTTAGCAAAATCTGATAGGGCCTGTGGGTTGGTTAGTATTGTTGTATGACTATTGATTTCATTGGATGGATGCCTTTGGTTATGTTGGAGTGTGTTTTTGTTTTTGGAAAAAACACTGGAATATTTAGGGAAGACATAGACTGAACAAATGTGGTATAATGTTAATAGCTGTAGAATTTGGCTGAGGGATACTTCTTTGTACTGTTATAATTTTTCTATCAGAAATTATTTCAAAATAAATTATATAAAAATACTATTAGAAATATATATCTAATACCAAAGTTTGCTGATTAATCACCAAATTAATTTATATTCCTACTTATTTCCATTTCTTTCCCCTTTTTTCACCACTAAATCATTCATGACTTTACCTGAAATTCCCATATATCCCTTTTAGGAAAATGCTTAGGTTCAATAAACTAAAATCAGAAAAAAACAAAGAATCAAGCCTGTTCCTTGATAAATTATCTTTACACATATCTTCCTTTTCCCCCTTTCTTAACTTTGAGCAGTGTCCAAATTTAAGCAGAAACTGTAATACATCTGTATCTAATTTCTCATTTTCATGTATTACATAGGCCAGATTCATTATGCACTTTTAATTCAGGGAGCTCCTAAATATTGGGAGATGAAGTATGACCAAGTATATCCATAATCACAATAAGCAAAAACAAACATACAGTAAACAGTTATTCCAATATGAGAACATTCCACCGAATCACGGAACCTAGCTTTCAAAAGCAAGATGCTAAAATATGGAAAATCATCACATTCTTCTCAGATGCTCCTAAGTCTAACACTGGTGATGTCCAGTGGCATTTGCTGTGACCACAAAAAATGTTTCTTCCTTCCAGAAATGCACATTCATTTGATCCTTATGAAACTGCAACTCTCTAATCCAAATCAGAACCCAGACCATGGGCTTAGGAGACTGTTTTGATAACAACCAAAAAATTCAGAATGTTTTACAGACATCATACTGTGAAGGATCCAGTAAAGGAAATAACTTTACTCAACAGAAGGTCCCCCAGGAGGACCTGTATTATGATTTAGTCAATACTAATCAAGAAGGTGGGTGGTAACAAGTGAGGTTCTTTACTCAGAAGCCAATTGTGCACAGGGGTAAACAGTTAAAACAGATTAGAAGTTAAACAAATTCACAATTATATTTTGTCACTGGATCATATTCTACCTAAAGATGTACCAAATATTTTTAATTCCTAATCCTTAAAAAAGTGAGAAAGTAAAAGAAGAGACATTGGCATGGAATATAAAGCATTCTTTATCCAAGCAAATGGGGCACATTTTCTTCATATTTTTTGTAAAATTTTTACAATTGGGAAAACACCCCAGCAGACTAACAAATATTTATGTATAGTCTAACTTCTTCAAGTGTTTTCCTATGACCTACCTTTCCTGATGCTTTATAGCACATGCTAAGTGGATGGTGATTGTTTAATGAAAGTCATGAACAGTGGCAAGAGAAAATAAATTCATTCCTTCTTCTATTTCAAAACCAAGTCATTTTATCAAAAATGACTGCATTCGACCTGCACTCGAATGTTTATCGCAGCACAATTCACAATTGCAAAGATGTGGAATCAACCCAACTGCCCATCAATTGATGAGTGGATTAACAAAATGTGGTATATGTATACCACGAAATACTACTCAGCCATGAAGAAGGATGACTTAATGCCTTTTGCAACAGTTTGGATAGAACTGGAAATCATTATCCTAAGTGAAGTATCTAAAGATTGGGAAAAAAATGACATGTACTCACTATTAAATTGGAATTAACTGATGAGCACACATGTGCATAGAGGGAAGTAAATCTCAAAGGAAATCAAGCAGAGCAGTGGCGTCGGGAAGGGGATGGGCAAAAACCTACTTAACAGGTACAATGAACACTATCTTGGTGACAGGTACACTTTTAACCCTGACTTGAGCATTACAAAAGTGATCCATTTAACCAAAAACATTTGTACCCCCATAATATTTTGAAATTAAAAATAAAAACTAAGTATCAAACATCATTGGTGGTTTAGAGCTGAATGGTTCATGTATTTCTACATCTTTGTAGCCTATTACCACAAGTCAGGAAAAAATGGTGAATAAATAATTAAAAGGAAAAGCATTATATCCACCTTTTAGCGTATTAGTCAATAACAGTGGAACAACATGGCACCTGGCTTTAGATTGAACTACAGGTCTTCTACATATGTTATAGTTCATTCATTAAGGGACTAGCTTTGCTATCTGGATAGGTCACTAGGAACATACTGTTAAGAATTTCAGTCTCAGAAGCAGCATCTCCTATAGACAGTTACAACATCTGATGACATGATACGTATGCCAGCCTGGTTCACCCAAAAGCATTCATAAAAATGGTTGCAGCCTACTTATTTGTGCATAGGGCAATTCTGGGTCATTATAGTGAAAAGTGTTGGGTAAACTATAAATGGGGTAAGGGTGGAAAAGATAAGAGGGCATAGATCGGGGGGGGGGCCGGGCGTCGTGGCTCACGCCTGTAATCCTAGCACTCTGGGAGGCCGAGGCGGGTGGATCGCTCAAGGTCAGGAGTTTGAGACAAGCCTGAGCAAGAGCGAGACCCCGTCTCTACTAAAAAATAGAAACAAATTATCTGGCCAACTAAAAATATATATAGAAAAAATTAGCCGGGCATGGTGGCGCATGCCTGTAGTCCCAGCTACTCGGGAGGCTGAGGCGGGAGGATCGCTTGAGCCCAGGAGTTTGAGGTTGCTGTGAGCTAGGCTGACGCCATGGCACTCTAGCCCAGGCGATAGAGTGAGACTCTGTCTCAAAAAAAAAAAACAAAAAAAAAAAACAAAAAAAAACAGTGGGCATAGATCGGGGGGGAAAGGTAAGAAATAAAAGGGAACATTGAGTATGTTTTTAAGTCATCCTCAATGACTCAATGACTGATGGAAGTTTCTAGTTTTTATTGGCCTTATGTCAGCATATGTTGCTCTTGCTTATCACTCTTGGTGATGGTGTTCCCTGCTGCTCCCTGCTGAAAGAAATCTGGATTATCAGGAAGGGTGCTATAATAGCAATCATGATATTACCACAGTTGTTGAGGTAGACACCAAACTATAATACCAGGCAGATAAACAGGGACATATTGCTAGCTCCCCCAGCTTGCTAGAAACATTAGCCATTTGTGGAAAAGTGATCTTCACTCAGAATGTCATTTTTTTCTATGGGCAGGGGAAAAAAATCATAAAAGTTTAGTTTCAGGATCCCATCCAGTTGGTCTCATATTTAGCTTTACTCCCCCTTACCACACCAGCTTCTTTTGATGAGACACACTAATGATACAAAGTTCACACATCTACACAAATTCTTCAGGGAATTCTGGGTCAACATGAACTTTTCTTATAAATTATGGAGCAAATATCTAGGAGTAAACAATCAACTGCTCTCCTGACTACATTCCTCTTTTTATCTTCATAACATTAGTATCATTAAAAGTATTAAATTTTCAGTCCCTAATTTCACAGAGCTCTTGGCTGTATGCAGAGTTATATATTCAGTTCCTGCCCTTTATAAGTTTTGAATCTAAAAATATTTTTTTAATGCAAAACAGAATCTAAACTGAGAACACCAGCCACACGAATAAACAGTAAGCCACCTACAATGTCTCTGAAGCTGTCCTCATGGAGGACCAGAATTTATACTTCCTCTTAAAGGACATGCAGGATTTAAATAGCTGATCTTAAGTTTTGGCATGGCCAAGAAGGAGGGATTCAGGAAGAAAAGTAGGGGTGGCATTCTAGATGGGGTGAACAAAAACATACTGGTGAGAGAGTGGAAAGTTTGTTCGGGCAATAGTGAGTAGGGCTATTTAATCAGAGCAGGGGGTTCTTTTAGCTAAACAATAAAGAGAAAACAAAAGCAGGGTTGTAGAGGACATCAAATACCAATTTAAGAGTTTGAACTTTATCCTTTGCTGGTGAGTGTCACCAAAAGAGACATTTCATCAATTGAGGAAAACCACATGTCACGGTGAATTTACCAATGCTGGTGTAAGAGTGATGACCTTGGGCCATCTCTTTATAGGATATAAATAGCACTAGCTCTCCCCACAGTCACAGAATCCTGTTATGTTTTTCACAATGGGATATTGATAGAACTGCCACTTGGCAAGGCCTCTTGGGCATGCCTTTTGAGCCCTCAAGTTGGTAATCTCTGAGCAGACATTCCAGACACTTAGAGGAAAACCATAGCATCAATTCAATTTGTATAACACCTTTACTCCAAAATACTTTAAATGTTAAAGAGAGCCTGGCTCTTCACATCAGGGTCATGCCAAAACTCACTAAACAAACTGTTTGCTTAAGGGATAAATTCCTTGAACAAACGCATCTATAAACTCTCTACCTCCCTCATTATGGCTTGCATAGGGTAATGCCACAGATCCAGTAAGTGGCCAGAGGCAGAATATCTCCAATTCACGAGCAGAGGCAGAAAGACTGCCTGTGAAAATGCTGCTCTCAAGGTCTCTATAGCACCACTCTAGGCAAGGAGTCCATCTCATTAACTCTTGGCTGATATCTCTATCCCAAAGCAATAAACTCCTATCTTTAAAAAAAATTTATTGTAAATTGACAGTTTATAATTGTGTATATTTGTGGAGTGCAAAGTCATGTTCAAATACATGAATACAATGTGGAATAATTAAATCAAGCTAATTAACATATCCATAACCTCAAATACTTATTTTTTTGTGGTGAGAACATTTGAAATTTACTCTTAGCAATTTTAAAATGTATAATACACTATTATAAACTATATTTACCGCTGTGCAAGCGATCTAAAAAAAAAAACACTTATTTCTCCCAACTGGGACTTTGTATCCTTTGACCGTTCTCTCTCCATGGCCTCCAACCTCAGCCTCTGGAACCACAATTCTATTCTCTGCTTCTATAAGTTCAATTGTTTTAGAGTCTACATATAAGTGAAAATATGCAGTATGTGTCTTTCTGTGTCTGGCTTTTTATTTCACTCAGCTTAATGTTGTCTGATTCCATGCATGTTATCCCAAATGACAGAATTTCCTTCTTTTTTAAGGCTGAATTTTATTTCATTGTGAGTGTGTGTGTGTGTGTGTGTACACACTACATTTTCTTCATCCATTCATCTGTTGATTAATATTTAGTGATTCTATATCTTGGCTATTGTGAATAATGCTGCAATGAACAGGGCAATATAGATATCTCTTTGACACACTTATTTCAAATATTTTGGTAAATACCCAGAAACAGGATTTCTGGGTCATGTGGTAATTCTATTTTTAATTTTTTAAGGAACTTCCATATAGTTTTTCATAATGGTTGTGCTAATATACATTCCACCAACAGTGTACAACAGTTTCCTTTTCTTCACATCCTCACTAGCACTTGTTATCTTTCATATTTTTGATAAGTCATTCTGACATGTGTGAGGTGACATCTTACTGTGATTTTAATTTGCATTTCCATAATTATTAGTGATACTGAGCATTTTTCCATATATTTGTTGGCCCTTTATATATCTTCTCTTGAGAAATACCTGTTCAGGTCCCTTGCTCATTTTTTCAATTGGGTTATTTGTTTTCTGGCTATTGAATTGTTTGAGTTCCTTATATATTTTATGTGTTAGCCCCTTGTTGGATGCATGACTTGCAAATATTTTCTCTCAATCTGCAGGTTGTCTCTTCACTCTGTTAATTGTTTCCTTTGCTTTGAAGAAGCTTCTTAGTTCGATGTAACCTCATTTGTCTATTTTTACTTTTGTTGCCTGCACTTTTGTGATCAAATCCAAAAAATTATTGCCCAAATATCATGTAGTTTTCCTCCTATGGTTTCTTCTAGCAGTTTTACAGTTTCAAGAATTAAGTTTACATTTTTAATTCATTTTGAGTTGATTATTGTATGGTGTGAAATAAGGGTCCAATTTCTTTCTTTTGCATGTGGCTATCCAGTTTTCCCAACACCATTTATTGAAGGGACTATCCTTTTCCCATCATGTATTCTGAGCACCATTGTCAAAAACCAATTGACCATGCGTGCATGGGTTCATTTCTGGTCTCTCTATTCTATTCCACTGGTTGATGTGTCTATTTTTATGCCAGTATCATTTTTTAATTACTATAACTTTGTGGTATAGTTTTATAGTTTGAAATCAGGTAGTGTGATGTCTCTAGATTTATTGTATTTGCTCAGGATTGCCTTGTCTTGCCTATTTGTTTTTTTTTTTTTTTTTTGGTTCCATATAAATTTTAAGATTCTTTTTTCTATTTCTATGAAATGTAACATTGGAATTCTGATAAGGATTTCATTAAATCTGTACACCACTTTGGGTAGCATGGCCATTTTAACAACATTTATTCTTTCAATATATGAACATAACATATTTTTCCATTTATTTGTGTCATTCAGTGTGATTCAATTTCTTTCATCAGTGTTTTATACTTTTCTGTTTACAGGTCTTTCACTTCCTTGGTTAAATTTATTCCTAAGTATTTTATCTTTTTGTAGCTATTGCAAATGAGATTGTTCTATTGCTTTCCTTTTTGTATAGTTCATCGTTAGTGTATAGACATGCTGCTCATCACTGTGTTGGTTTTGTATGCTGCAACCATACTGTATTTGTTTATTAGTTCTAACAGTTTTTTTAGTGCCATCTTTAGGGTTTTCAATGTATAAGATCATGTTATCAGCAAATGGTGACAATTTCACCACTCCTTTTCCTATTTGAATGCATTTTATTTCTTTCTCTTGCCTAATTGTTCAGGCAAAAAATTCCAATAGTATGTTAAATAAAAGTGCTGAAAGTGGGCATCCTTGTCTTGTTCCAGACTCTAGAGGAAAGGCTTTCAATTTTTCACAGTTGAGTATGATGTTAGCTATGGGCTTACCATATATGGCTGTTACTGTGTTGAGGTATATCCTTTCTGTACCTAATTTACTGAGATTGTTTTAATCATGAAAAGATGTTGAATTTTGTCAAATGCTTTTTATGCATCTAATGATAGGATCATATGTTTTTTGTTCTTTCTACTAATGGGCTGTATCACATGCATTGATTTGTGTATGTTGAACCATCCTTGCATCTCAGGGATAAATCTTACATGATCATGGAGAGTGATTCTTTTAATGTGTTGTTAAATTTGGTTTGCTAGTATTTTGTTGAATATTTTTGTATCTATGTTCATCAAAATTTTGGCATATAATTTTTTTTCTTTTTATGTCCTTTTCTGGCTTTGGTATCAGGGTAATGCTGACCTCATAAAAAGAGTTTGGAAGTATTCCCTCCTCTTTGATATTTTAAAAGTTTGAGAAGGTTTGGTATTAGTGCTTTAATTGTTTGGTAGAATTTAGCAGTGAAGCAATCAGGTCTTTGGCTTTTCTTTGATGGGAGACATTTTATAACTGGTTCAATCTCCTTATTATTGCTCTGCTCAGATTTTCTATTTCTTCATCATTCAGTCTTGATGGATAGTGTGTGTCTAGGAATTTAACCATTTCTTCTAGGTATATCACTTATCTCCAGTGAGAATGTCCTTTATCAAAAAGTCCCAAAACAATAAATGTTGGCATGGATGTGGAGAGATAGGAACACTCATACACTGCTGGTGGGACTGCAAACTAGTGAAACCTCTGTGGAAAGCAATATGGAGATAACCTTAAAGAGATACAAGTAGATCTACCATTTGATCCAGAAATCCCATTATTGGGTATCTACCCAAAAGAACAAAAGATATTCTATAAACAAGACATCTGCACTCTAATGTTTATAGCAGCACAATTCACAATTGCAAAGATGTGGAAACAATCCAAGTTCCCATCAATACATGAGTGGATTAATAAAATGTGGTATATGTATACCATGGAGTACTATTTGGCTATAAGAAACAATGGTGATATAGCACCTCTTGTATTTTCCTGGATAGAGCTGGAACCCATTCTACTAAGTGAAGTATCCCAAGAATGGAAAAATCAGCACCACATGTACTTACCATCAAATTGGTTTTAACTGATAAACACCTAAGTGCACATATAGGAATAACATTCATTGGGCGTTGGGCAGATGGGAGGGGAGGGGGGGAATAGGTATATACATACCTATAGTATGTATAGGTATGTATACACTACATACCTGAGTGCAATGAGCACTGTCTGGGGGAATGGACACACTTGAAGCTCTGAATCGGGGCGGGGAAGGGGGGCAAGGGCAATATATGTAACCTAAACATTTGTACCCCCATAATATGCTGAAATAAAAAAAAAAGAAAAAGTTTGAAATCCATTGGTGTATAGGATAAATTTCAAACTCTGAATATGGTATATAAAATATTTTAAAATCTGTCTCAATTTAATATTCCAATCTCATTTCTTTTTACTTCTTACCTATGACTTTAGCCATACAAAAGCACTCATTGATGTTACCTCAAATCAAGGTTCTCTGTCTGATGTCTGAGTAAAATCAGACAGTTTGTATAAAACTAGGGCATCAGGTGGAAGTGGGGGAATACCTTTAGGAGTAGACAATAGGCAGTGCCCAATACAATATGTAAACCAAAGAAATATGAGTAGGAAATGTTAAAATTATATACACACATATGCATACATGTACTTAAGACAATTCTTATTATTCATAGCAGTTATGTATATATAAAGTCATCAAGTTTATAAAGTCATCATAAACATTGAATTAGCAAATATTGAATCACTGCTCCTAGAGGAAGTACAACACTAGACTCTTGTGAGCTTCTGGTCACAGTTTTGTCAAACAATCAATACACTTACATAATATTTATTATAGATCAATTAATATTGAACTCAGCCTAAAGCACTATAATTCATGACAAAATGAAACTTATCTAATGCTCACATTTTCTCTCTAAGGCACACTACAGTTTTTTGTGCCTAGAAACACTAGACAGCACTTTAGCCCTATACGTGGGGGCCATTTCAAACAGCAAAATCACCAATAAAAAAAGCACAAAAATGTGAAAAAGATGGCACTAAATAGACTGTGAAAGGGACACATTTGTTTATAGTGTTAGAGTTGAAGCAAGAAAGCGGAGTATCACCTTATTCAACCTCAGTTGGGGCCATGCACATTGGGTGACTCAAAATTTATATTGCTCTGCATTTCCACAAATGACTATGAAAACACTGCAAGTGTTGATTCTGGGGTTACAAGTAAATTTTAGCGAGTAGGTGAATTTGCAAATATGGAATCCATAAATAATGACGATCAATTATAAATTTTTCTTATTCTCTTTTTAAATCATGTTTATCAATGGATTATGTCATTGTCTGCCATAGTACTTTCCTACTTCTTGCATTAGCTTGACTATATTTCCAGTTTTCCTTGGAGTTAGGCATGTTCTTATGATTGGCTTTTTGCCAAAGGAATGGACTTAGAAATAATTTGCACCCTTTCGAATCCTGGTCCATAAAACCCTCCAACACAAGAGACTCTGTGCTCTTTTCCCTTTCTCACAGACTGGGATAAAGACAACCTACAGGGCAATCTTAGGTGCCCTATGTCGAATTTGCCAGGGCCACAGAATGGGAGAAAGTATAGAAAGGAAATCATTATCCCTGAATCATCAATTGGAGGTGAGCTGCCCAAAATGAGGAAGAAATATACTTTTGTATTAAACTATTGGGACTTGGGGATTTATTTGTACATAGTAGCTAGATCTACCTAAGTAATACACTGACCAATTACCATTCCAGTTAGTAAAAGAGGGCTTCTGTTATACTATGTCTATGTCTTTGCAGCCTGATTTTAGGGAGGACGTACATTGATTGCCCTGTAGGGTCTGACTGGGATATCATTCTACTCAGCTATAACATCAAGGCTGAAATGATAAGAAAGTAGGCTGACTTATTGACTACACATTCAAAGTGTTCTTCCATGCAAAGATTCATAGTGTTGTTAATTACTATCTAATTGCACTAGAAAATGTAGGTTCTGGATTATTTTATTAATTTCCAAACATTTATTGAACTGTTAGGGGTATATGATTATTTCTCTATCTGCTACAGTAGACAGTTTGGCCTGAAAGAGACAGATTCCACAGGGAAACCCAAGCTAAGTTCAATAGGTCAACCTACAGCAAATTCATGTAAACCCAGGAAGCGAAGGGAAAAGTTACACATTTTCACTCTCATAACATTTCTGGAATGTCCTTAGCTTCTGGCTTGGTATTCTCCTTTCACTTAATCTGCTCTCTCCTTCAGCTTTTCCTTCACAGAATATGTAATTTAAGAACCTGTTGGAAAACTAGCATATTAAAATAGCTCCAAAAATTTTCTTTTTTTGCCCCTTCAATGATAGCACTTTGGGGGAAAGAATTAAAGTCATCCTGCAGACCTCCCTCACGGGAGTGCTCTGCGTTCCAGACTAGTTACTCAACCTTTGGTCATGAACTGAGAGCCTCCCTGTCTCTTGGCCAGCTTGTTAGCTTTCAGGGCAGTTTTTCTTGCATCAACAAACATTTACTAAGAAATTGTGTTTCAAGTCCCATGTTAGAGACTACACTGAGAATTCAAAGATGACAAAGTCTCCGTTCTGGAGAACTAGATATCTGAATACTATATTGAATGATGTAATAAGTACTACAATAGAAGTGTGTGAGAATCCTCCACAAGCACAGAAGAGAGAGCAATGAATTCTGCAAAGGCGAGGGCAGTGGAATAAGGGTGGGTTAGATGCCACAGCGAAGGAGACATTTGAGCCAGTGCTTAGGGTTTATGGGATTTTGACATGGAGAGGCAGGAGAAGAAGAGTTTTGGGTGGAGGCTGTAGTCTCTACAAAGGCTCCAGAGACATAAAAACAACAACATAATTTTCTCAAGGAATGATGAGAGGAGTTCCTTAGTGTTTCCTAACACTTTGCAGAGTACCTGGCCCATAGTAAGTACAAGAATCAATGTTTTGTTTTGTTTTTTAATGCTAAATGATATTTTGAGAAGTTGATCAATGCTTTCTTAGAAATTGTTATTAAATTAATTCATTGTAATTTCTTTTTTAATGATTTGAAATATGTTCCAAATACTACCTCAGATATGACAACAAAGGTCAGGAGAAAAGCTGCTAACAACGTAGACAAAGGAACATTACTAGAATCTCTCTTTCTGCTGTTTCACAAGATTTTGGTTTTTTCCAAGCCTAAGTGCATAGAAAGATATATCAACTCTCAAATTCTCTGGTTTCCGATAGATGGGTTATGTTTTTTCCTCTGGTGTTGAATTTCAGCTATGGAGTGAAAAGTATCACGCTCTTTCTAAACTACTCATTAAAGACTTCCCCACAGGTTCATTTGCCAAAATAAGACAAAGGTGCTGTTATCAACTCCATAAAGTCCTTTTTTTAAATAATCCATCTCTTGCCTAGAGGGTTATTGACTAGGTAGGCTGCCACATTTCTATGAGAATCCAAACTTCTTTTGGAATGATGTGAATTTAGAGTGGTAAATAATTTCTAATATATCCAAAATTAGAGTAATCATTAGCAACTATAACTAAGGCAGATAATAGCTACTTCTCTCCTTCCCAAATTCTATTTCTCTTTAAAGTAAATATCTTTATTCTTTTTTAAGTGAAAATTTTCTAGCCATTATCAATCATTTGGGCTTCAGTTTGCTAAATGAGTTTCAGATACTTTCTGAAGAATAAATTTTGATAAAGAAAAAAATGACTAGACTTTAATTATTCAATCTATGGAAAATATGAAAGGGGAAGCCCACTGTACCAAATGGCAGGCTGAATTTGTTCAAAGTCAAATAATGGTGTTTTAAATCAGTTGTAATTGCATTGTTACTGATTTCTGTCTTGCAGAAACACAGGAATAAATTTTTCAAATTCCTTTGGTAGGAAACTCAGGTACATACCATAATATTTAAAAGCTTTCTCCATAGAAACAAAGTTTGGAATTTGAGTGAATCTACTGTCACCAGTCTGCCCTGATCAAAAACAGTTGAAAACTTACAACACACTTCAATGACTCCCCTTATGGCACTTCTTTTATGAGATTTCAAAGGGAAAAGTCCTCCAAAATGAACTGAAAAAATGGCTTCAATCTTCTACAAAAAAATATTTGTCTTGTCCATACTTCATTTTATATACTCTCAGGTGATGGAGAACTCACCTCCTTCGACAATACTAGGGAAAGCTAGTTCTTCCCCTTTAAGAAGATGTGGTACTTACATTTGATATACATATGAATTGATTGTAATCTAAATGCATAGAATAAAGAAGATCTATTAGAATCATTTTGATTTGGAAATTTATTCCTGTTCTTACTTCTTATACACATTCCAGCAAAAAGTGTTTTTTTTTTAAATCAAATGGATTTGCCTGCTATAGTAATTGAATCTTAACATGGGTTGTGTTATGTTGAAGGACTGCTGCTCTTCTGTCTAGCGTGGAGTTAAGCATAAGGAAGGGAATGTCAAGTGTGATATTTCCCATGAAGTAGTCTACTGTGGAACATGGCTGTACTCCAAATTATTTAAGGGAAAAAACCCCTAATGAACTAACAGGGGGGAAAGCTGTTTCCATGGCAATTGAACTTTCAGAAAACCTAAAGAACAGAGATTCTTTCTCTAGGCAGTTTACGTAGTTTCCATTTTTAACTCCTTGATACTGGCGGTCAGAATCAACAGGAGCTCAAGCTATCCAAGTAAATGTTTACTTTCCAAAACACTAGAATAAATCATGGTCCAGTTATCATTTCTTGAAAAGATGACCATTAATCCCATGAACGAGGGGAGGAAAAAAGGAGTGATGAAGGAAATGTTTATGAAAAGCTTGGGGCAGGAGGGCAATGAAGATTAAAGAAGGTATGATGTGACTCCTCAGTTGTGCTTAACAGACATGTACTGACTGCCAGCTATATAGGAAACACTAAGATATAATGAAAAGCTGTTCTAGATTTCAAGAAATTGAGAGCCTACTATAGGAGGCCATTAAAGATAAAATTCCTATACACCCTTGTAAAATCCATGACAGTGATTTACTCAGGGGTTGGGGAGTGTTGAAGAGGGACACTAATCCCATTTGGGTGGAGCTGGGAGTTGCCAAAGAGGTGAAGCGTATGCAGGTATTAGAGGCTGAGTTGGAGCTAGATAGATAAGTCAATGAGAATGGAAAGGGCACCGTTAGGATCATGGTAGATAGGTGCAAAGGGGAAGCAGAAAGGTTTGTATGGGGTACCCTAAGCAGTGAGTCTTACTGAAGCAGTTAGTTACTGCTAGATGAGTATGGAAATGTGGCCAGAGATGAGACTGGACAGAAAATAAAAAGGACTGTGACATAGGAGAATCTGTGACTTTGAATTTTATCTAGATGAGAGTCTATGGAGGGCTTTACATTACCTTTCTTGGTAGTGGTAATAGCAATATAAGAAATGACAATGACAATTAGAGCTTTACTTATTAAGTACTTCCTAAAATCAGGCACGGAAATAGCGCTTTCTGTATTATCATCTAATTTAGTCTTTATTTAACCTGTGAAGTGGATTCTATTATTCTCCTTTGTGATATAGTTGTGTGGCTGACCTAACAACCTTTGACATCCCCTTTGGGAGAACTAAATACTTGTTTTCCTAAACTCCTTAGCTAGCAGTGGCCATGTCACATGGTTCTGGACAATGAGGCATAGGAAATCTAGGTTCTTAGGGAAGATTTTGTTTTTCTGATTAAAATAAGATAGCAATCACTATTACTGTCACTTCTAGCTTTTTATTGCCTCAGTGAAATGTCTGGAGTTGCAGCAATTTGTTATCAGGAGGTAAAAGAACTGGGTGACAGCCCAAAGAAAGAAAGAAAAGTTGACCCTGAAATTATCAAGCTACCGCACCAAAATCAGCAGCAGCTTACTATTATACTTCCTGATGGGTGGGGAAAATAGGCCCCTTGACAGCTGGGAGTTTGCTATTACATACAGCTGTAAATTTCCCAGTCAATTTTGTGGAAGAGGAAAATGAGGTTTCAAGTTCTTAACTAACAACTTGCCCAAGTGCATGCTTTTAGCATATGGCACTCAGGATTTCCAAATGAAGTTCTGCTTCAAAGCTTGGACTTTTAAACACCTCAACAAACCAGTAGTTTTTGCTCACCCCTTTTGCTTGAAAGGGGGCATAGTAGAAGGTAAATCCATTTCTATGTGAGAAAAAAAGAATCTTCATGCTAAATAAAAGGAAGATTTAGGAATAGAAAAGGTGAAAACTTACATTATTAATAGCCCAACCTGGTTTTGGCCCCAATGAAAGGGAAAATGAGAAAAAATGAACTGAAAGAATCTAGTGCCCCAAAGTGCCCTCTCTCATGTATCCAGAGCTTTTCCACTAGGCTTCTCTCCCTTCTGCTCTCAGTGAGAAGTCTATGACTGCTAGCTTAAGGTACTGCTCTCCTCTGGGAAATAAGAAATTTAATAAACATGTTGACGATGTCTTATACTTATGACACAAAACTACAACCTGATGCTGAAGTTATTCATTCATTCAAACACTTACTGAATTCTTGTTTTTTTTTTTTTTTTTTTTTTTTTTTTACCGTGATTGAGGAGAAGGAAGTTGGTAAAGGAACAGAAGAACTTTCCTATCACCTCACATTACTACTACTACTACTACTACTACACACACACACACACACACACACAGAGGCACATAGTTATTTACCCTATAGTTGCCCTATCACTCTGTAGTAAATCAAATGTAGTTTGCTGGGCCAACTACTCTGTGCCATGCAGGTAACTCTACTTCACAAGCTATGTGCACAAAATTGTGATACAATGAAGTATACGATGGTGTTGAAGAATACAGGCATTAGTGTCAGACTGTCTGGATTGGAATCTCAACAACTTACCAACTATGTAACCTTGAGAAAGTGACTTAAGCTCCCTGTGCTTCAGGTGCCACATCTCTGAAATGGGGGATAAGAACAGTACCTACCTCATAAGGTTGTTGGGGTGGATTAAGAGCTTAGATGCCTGGTATACAGTAGGCACTCAATAAATATTAGCTAATATCATTTCATTTGTCTTTGGAATCTCCACCTACTCTTTATTGCATCTTCCAAATCCTTTTGCCCTTCATACATCTGGTACTCAAGTGATTTAACCTTCTAAAAAATCTCCAGCAACAAAATTTTCTTTTAAAAAGCTTTTCCAATACAATTTATTAAGTATATGTACTGTCTCACCTAGGGCCATCTGTACCTTTAAATTTTATCTCTAGTTATGGAATGAATTGTCTGGTAGTATATCAATAAATACTTAGATAACTATATTACTGGACAGGAAGCCCTTGTAGCATTCTTAAAATCACAACACATAGGCAGTTTTCTAATTAGAGATAAGTAAAGCTCCAGGCTGAGCCATTATTTGAGATTCAGTGGAGTATTTCATACTATAATGTAAGAGACCACTTTACTCTGACATCATCTCTGTGACTCTAACCTGGCTACCCACAGTCCAGTTTTGTAAGATGTGCCTTTCCCTACCCTGCCTTATAGATTTTTTCTCTACTTAATTGCTTTTCCAGAGTAACAAAAAGAGATAAAAGGTGAGAAGCTATGTAAAATGAAACCTAACTTAAATTTGTAAATTTCAATAACATCAAAAGACAGTGTTTCACTCAATAGACTTGGCAAGTACCTGGGAAAATACCAGGAATGTTTTCACAAATGGGTTTCCAGCACCCAGCTCTACCTTGGCACAAGGGAAACCCTATTCTTCAGGAGAAAGGTGCCCACTACATCTTCAAGGAATATGTAAACACTTCTTCAGAACCACCTAGTTTAATTTAACCTATGTAACATACACAGACGACACTCTTTTCACATGGGCTGCCAACTACATTTCAATTTAAGTCTCTTCAGAAGTATTATTAGAAGGAATCCAAATTTCATCAGAATAGTACATACAAATTGAACTGCATAATTAGCCTTTCAAAAAAGAAAAATACTATCATAAAATAATATAGATCATGCCTCTTGTGAACAAAATAATCAATATAGTTATTGTTTAATAAAATTTTAGTCTTTTATCCCTATCAGTAAGTTTAATAAACACAGCTCACCTTTGAGGATATAGCTCTGTTGCAGCTTGGATATGGAGGTGCAATTTAAAAACTGGCTTAAATATTCATTTTAAGTCAATATGCAATATTACAGAGAAGTTACTTAATTATAAGAAGAAAATAATTCTCAACATCAATAAAAGAATGACTTTATATGAAAAGGAGGGTGATCACAGTAATTTAGTAAATCATTTTTCTAGAAAGAGTGAAATTTGCTCTTTAAAACCTTCCTGAGAATCTTACTACCAAAAATTCCTTTTATTATTTTTTAAGTGTACCTAAATAGTTTTGCATGGCCTACAGGATAAAAACAAACTTTGTTATTATTATCATCATTCATATTTTAATTGGCAAATGGAAACTTGTATGTATTTATGGTATACAGTGTGATGTTTTGACACATGTATATACTGTAGAATGATTAAATCAAACTTATTAACATAACCACTACCTCACATACTTATCACTTTTTATGATAAGAACTTTTAAAATCTACTCTCTTAGCAACTTTAGAATATACAATACATTATTATTTACTACAGGCATGAAACCATACTTTCAGAGTGCTGTCACTGCCTACCTTTCAAGCTACCCCTTTCACCATTCATCCTCTCTCCTTGTACTTAAAACTTTAGTCATGCTTCACATGTTCCCCAACAGGCCATACCTCAGGGCTTTTGTTAATTTTTCCTATGCCTAGAATCCTTATCCTCTTTTTGACCACCTAGTAAACTCATATCCATATTAAATATTTCACTTAACATACTACCTTCTCAATGTAAACCTTCCCCCGCCCAGGGATATGAGTAACTCTTACCCCTTAGAGTCTCATTGCATTTTGTGTATCATTTCATTACAATGGTTCTGATATTGTATTGTCATTGTTTCCATGTATGTCTTCCAACTAGACTGTAAGTAACATGAGTATAAGGGCCATGGATGCTCATTCTTTACATTCTCTAATACCTGGTATCATGTCTCACACATATTAGGTACATAACTAATATTTGTTAAATGAATGAACCTTTAGAATTCTTATCAACCACTTTTGGTTGTGTATCAGATGTGTTTATTATAAACATTTGTCAAGAATCAGAAATAAAGCCATATTGCTACATTCAACCAATTTTTGACAAAGCAGACAAAAACATACACTAGGGAAAGCATGCTCTATTAAATAAATAGTTCTGGGAAACTTGAATAGCCACATGCAGAAGAATGAGATTAGATCCTTATCTCACACCAAACACAAAAATTAACTCAAGATGGATTAAAGACTTAAATGTAAGACCTAAAACCCTAAAAATTCTAGAAGAAAACCTAGGAAAAACTCTTCTGGACATTGGCCTAGGCAAAGAATTTATGACTGGGACCCAAATGCAAATACAGCAACAACAAAATAAATAAATGGGACTTAATTAAACTAAAACATTTCTGCACAGCAAAGGAAATAATCAAGAGTAAACAGGCAACCTACAGAGTGGGATAAAATGTTCACAAACTACATCTAACAAAGAGTTAAAATCCAGAATCTACAAAGAATTCAAACAAATCAGCAAGAAGAAAGCAAACAATCCCATTAAAACATGGGCAAAAGACATGAACAGAGTTTTTTTTCAAAAGAAGATATACAAATGGCAACAGACATGTGAAAAAATGCTCAATATCACTAATTATTAGGGAAATGCAATTAAAACCACAATGAGATATCACCTTACCCCATCAGAATGGCCATTGATAAAAAATCAAAAAACAATAGATGTTGGCATGGATGTGGTGAAAAGGAATGATTATACACTGTTGGTGGGAATGTAAATAAGTACAACCTTTGTGGAAAACAGTATGGATAATCCTCAAAGAACTAAATGTAGACCTACCATTTGATCCAGCCATCCCACTACTGGGTATCTACCCAAAGAAAAAGAAGTTATTTTATCAAAAGGACAGCTGTACCTGAATGTTTATGGCAGCACAATTCACAACTGCAAACATGTGGAATCAACATAAGTGCCCATCAATTGATGAGTGGCTAAAGGAAATGTGGTGTGTGTATGTGGATATATACATATATGTGTGTGTATGTGTGTGTTGTGTACACACCATGGAGTACTACTCAGCCAAAAAAAGGAATGAAACAATGTCATTTTTAGCTACTTGGATGGAACTGGAGACCATTATCCTCAGTAAAGTATCTCAGAAATGTAAAAACAAATACTACATGTTCTCACTTTTAAGTGGGAGCTAAACGATGGGTATATATGATCATAAAGTGGTGTAATAAGCTTTAAACTTGGAAACTATGAAGCGGAAGGGTGGGAGGGGAAAAATTATATATTGTGTGCATTATACACAATTCTGGTGACAGGTACACTAAAAGCACTGACTTCAATGATACACACTTGTACCCCCTAAATTTATTGAAATAAAAAAAATCATGAAAGATCTGAAATGTCACCCTACTTAAAAGGTAATAATTTAGCTCATCATAGTCTCATAGATGCTGGCAAAAAATAACAAAGTTCTAGTGCAGAGCAAAAGTGCAGATTGTTACTTATATCAATAGAAATAGCCAGAGTACCAGCATTTTTTTACAACAGTTCTCCTTGCCTCAAGTACCACAAAGGCTAGATAAATGGGCCCAGATGGATGCCTGCACATACAATGAGTTGCACTACAGGAGAGAAACCCTGAGCTTAGGGAACACAAATCTTTTATATGGGACAGTATGTCTGCCCTTTGCTTCAGAGTTAGGTACAATATCTTTCCAGGGCTATTCACTATACAAATATCTTTGGCGAGACAGTGTAGAACAAAAAAGGTTATAGTGCTTGTAAGATATGCAGAAACATAAGATACCCAAGAAAAATTGTCTCTCAGTAACATTAATGAAAAATAAGGACGCACCTGTATGGATAAGATTCCTTTAATATCACTTAATACTCAGAGGGAATCTTTTATCAAATTCCAAGGATGCTGTAACTTAAATAAATCCCTTGATCTGTATCACTTTCTTGTATCTCCCAGTAATACATCTAGATTCTTGGATGCATCTAGATTCTACTCTAATTGTGGCTGAGATATTTACAGCTGACTGAATAGCCATGTGCTCCACGTATTTCCAGTACCATTATAGTTAGGTGGGAACATATGATAAGTTTTTCCCAATGAACTGTGAATAAAAGTAACCTTTAACACTTCTATTATAGGACAGAGCAAACAAACAGGAGAGGGCATGAGTTGTCCATTCTCTTTACCTCCTCTGATGTAGAAATTATGAAAGCCTTGCACTGAGATGCTGGAGTCTGTTAGCCTGGGACCCTGAATGACAACATGGATCAGAATGCCTCTGCTGGTCAGTGCTAAACATGTAACTTGAGTGAGAAATAAAATTTTGTTGTGTTAAGTCACTGAGATTTCAGGATTAATCTATTTTCATGGAATAATATAGTATGTCCTGAATAATAGTAATAATACCAAAGCTATCTGTCCTATGAATGTATTTAAACAAAGGTCTGATTATTTTGAATTAATTCTAATAAATAAAATAAATAAGATTTCATTGAGCTACTAAAGTACTGATGAAACAGTAATGCAATCTAGTTAACCTGTTTAAAAATATAACCACTTCTGTAATCAACTACCTTTAATAGTTGTTAACTCTGTGAAAGGTGTCAAAATATCTAAGAAAATGTTTCTGTATATTCATAAGCTCTAATGTAAAATAACAAGCAATCTGTTTTTCCATTTGACCTATAAACTACACAGATAATAAAAGTCTCTGCCCTGAATCTATTCATCAATATGTCATCCAATTTTCATTTTCTCACTTACTCAGGTCCCTCAATTAAGTAATTATTCTGTGTGCTTACAGTATATGGAACTGTGCAAAATCTCATAAAAATGTTCAGTCAAGGGTTTTTCTGACTATTTAGTGACTGGATGGTTTATTGAAGTTCTACTTTTCATTAATAAATTCAGGATTTATATCTGAGTAGCGTCCACAAACTTCCCTTAATTCCCTATCTAAAACAAGCCTTTAGAAAACTCCCTTCATGGAATGACAAAGAAAATATCAAATAAAATTGGAGGACTGGAAAGAAAGAAGGAAAGTAATGAACATTGATGAATATTATTTCCATTGGCTCAAAGAAAAATTAAGAAATTGATACTCTTTCCATTAAAAGATGAAGAAACTAAAGCTGAGAGATGTTTATATAATTTTCCCCAAAGACAAAAAGCAGTAGATTGGGATTTGAATGAGGCTTTCTTATCACAGCATCTTCTCCTTTTTTGAAACTATAATGTCTCTATAAAAAAGACATTTGTGATGAACCTGGGAAAATTTCAACAGAAGAAGCTGAAGGAGTAAACAGAAGCAGGAGAGTATGATATCAGATAGTCATCACTGTATGGGATAGAGCGGAAAAACTTTACAGGGGGCGGGCATGGTGGCTCATACCTATAATCCTAGCACTCTGTGAGGCTGAGGTGGGAAGATTGCTTGAGGCTGGGAGTTAGAGACCAGTCTGAGCAAGAACAAGACTCTGTCTTTACAAAATACATTAATAGAAAAATTAGCTGGGCATGGTAGTGTGCACCTATAATCCTGGCTACCAGGGCGGCTGAGACACGAGATTTTCCCTTCTACTGATAGCCTTCTGTAAGCTTCCTTCATCTGTGACTGAAATAATTACTTCTTCCTCTGTAGGTCTCCTAATTATATTTCTACTATTTCACATAGTCACTACATTGTAGAAGGTGATTAGGTCATGAGGGTGGAGCCCTCTTGAGTGGGATTAGTGCCCTTATCTAAGAGGCCCCAAAGATCTGCCTTGCACTTCCACCATATAAGGTGGTCGCTAGAAGGCACCAACCATGAACCAGAGGCAGTTGCTCACCAGACACTGAATCTATTAGCACCTTCATCCTGGACTCCCCTGCCTCCAGAAATGTGAGAAATAAATTTGTTATTTATAAGCCACCCAGTTTATGGAATTTTGTTATAGCAGCCCAAATGGACTAAGATGTAAGTATTGAGTAAAATTTAATGAATGAATAAGAAAAGAAAGAGAGAAAGAAAGAGAAAGGAAGAGAAAGAAAGAAAGAAAAAAAGAAAGAACCAGACACTTCACAAAACAGAGTTTAATTTCTTGAACTGATTTCATGTGTTCCAAATGTAGAATTTTCTAGAAAACATTAAGTCCTATAGAAATTTTAGTTTGTATTATTTCCTTTGAAAGTTTCTGAACAGAACAAATAGCTAGAATGACATATGATGAACTATAAGCTAACTTTGGAGATCTTGAAGTAGAATGCTTCAGTGCCTAAGAACACGAGTCTAACTCTCAACCCAGAACATACATATATACTCATGAATATTCCCTAATAAAAGAGATGAAAAAAATTGCCCCTCCCTTGCTCCCTACTTTTCCTTGTCAGCTTTGACCAATATGTGGCTTCTCTAATTATTAAATAGACCTAACAATTGGGCTGCTTATCCAGGGAAGTTTGGGTTCTCCATAGACTGAACTGAAGTTGGCTGAAACCATCATCTGCTTGTCCTTTAGTACAAGGGGTAGTATTCAATTCCAGCCTCTAGCAACACATTCACAAGTTGTCCCCATAATTAACTAAACAGGCCCCTTCATTTAGTAGTGCCCTAGTCCTGAAGTATCATTCCTGTCAGAGAGTCATCTCTTCTAGCCTATTTACTGGGGGAGAAAAAGACTATTTATAAAGGAAAACTTATCTTTGACATGAATCAGCACATTAACATGCATTTCAGATTAGCATCAATGGATCACATTCTAGCCTCTCAGCCTCTACTGGTTCTGAAAAACTAACCAAGCCCATACTGTCTCATTCGCATCACTTTACGTACTCCACCACCTGCTACAGGCTGGAAAACCCTTCTACAAAGTGGAGATTCCAGCTGGCTCCCAGATTCTCTCACCAAGAGATATGCTAAGTCAGCCCTAAGGCTATACAGGCACATATCTCAAAAATAAAACCTAAGTGTATATGATGAGAGTTTAATAATACAAGTGTCATAATATAATAATAATGCCTCCCTTCCCTATGTTCATTGTGTTATGGTGGGGTGGGGGTGGGAGGTGGGGAGTCAGTTAAGTCCCAGTAGGGGATTAGCAGAATAGTCCTCCATATCCTAATGCTTGTAGATTTAGTCCAGTGTAGTTAATTAAACATGTATTTTCTGCTAGTCAGTTGTTAAGTATGGTGCTATGCAATAGTGAAAGCAAGAAAACTAGCATATAGTTTCCGCCCTTAAGATGCTCATCTTCTAGAGAGGAGGCAGACTCATAAAATACTATACTCCATTGTAGGCAAGCTACCTCCAAGTATGTATTTCCTTTTTCTTTTTTTTTCCCCTTAACTACCAATTCCTATACACATTCTCACCAGAAAACAATCTTTATTAAAACCTTTAAGTGAGGTGATCACATTAAATTTTTGATTCTCAGCAAGTAACAAAGAACTTATTGGTAAAATGAAGTTTAGAGATTATCTAATTCAGCAATGGGAGTGCAGGGTAAGGCTAAACACCTGAATCAATGGGTAAATAGGCCTTGAGGGAGATTTTGATGCATTCCCCTAGGAATTCATGACTCCCAATCCCAAGACAGAGATTTTTACTGGTTCACTTTATTACTATTGTCCTCATTGGGCAGGGATTTCAGTCCAGGCCACATCAAAAGCCCTAATATGCCTATAGCTTAATATCCTAATAAACCAGCTAGGGTCACACGGATATCTAATAGCTGCCAAAGAACTTAACATCCAAAATTGACTTATACACTGCAAACTAGTACAACTTCTTTGGAAAGTAGTTTGGAGATACCTCAAAGAACTAAAAGTAGACCTACCATTTGATCCAGCAATCCCACTACTCAGTATTTACCCAGAGGATAAAAAGACAGTTTATAAAAAAGACACTTGTACTTGAATGTTGATAGCAACACAATCCACAATGGCAAAGATGTGGAAACAACCCAAGTGCCCATCAATATATGAGTGGATTAATAAAATGTGGTATATGTATACCATGGAGCATTACTCAGCATTAAAAAAAATGGTGATCTCATATCCTTTATAACAACCTGGATGGAATTGGAGACCATTCTTCTTAGTGAAGTATCACAAGAATGGAAAAACAAACACCACATGTACTCAACATTAAAATGGAACTAACTGATCAACACTTATGTGCATGTAAGGAAGTAAAACTCAAGGGAAATCAAGTAGGCAGGAGAGGGAAGGAAATGGTGGGTAAATTCACACCTAACAGGTACAATGCACACTAGCTGGGTGAAGGGGACACTTATAACTTTGACTCAAACTGTACAAAAGCAAATTATGCAACCAAAACATGTATACCCCTGTAAAATTCTGAAATAAAAAATAAAAATTAAAAAAGAAAAAAAGAAATTTATTCTGGTTAATGTAAACAGAAAGGGCATTTATGAAAAAAACAAAATTGAATCAATGTTCTTCAAAGAAACTTCAGACATGATAGATACTTAGATATGAAGAGTCTCCTAATATTCATAAAATGAATTTAATTCTCAGAATAATCCTATTAATAGGGAGGGGCCCCAATAAGGATGACAAGAGTTAAAAATCCATCTCTCTTTGTTATTAAGGCATTATAGAATATTCCTGGGAAGAGGCTTAGGCATTAGGCTATGGAGGAAGGTAAAACAGGGTGTTACCATATTCTTGTCAATTTCTAGGTCTACATTCCCCCTTGCTGAAGCAGTAGCTCAGAATTTCCTATAGAGTTTCAGGTGTAGGCTGCATAAACTCTATTCTATTATTCAATCCCTGTATAATTATCCTCACGAAGTTATCCAACTATGGATATTTTCTATTTTCAAATGAAGATCTGGGTGCAGTTTCACTAATACTCAATTATTCATTCCACAAACTTCTCAGTGATGGGCATATAGGAGAGTAGTTAGGGGAAACAAATAACAAATTAAAAATAAATATATAATATGTTAGTTGAAATTAAGAACCTTGTAGACAAATAAAGTGGAATATGGGGGTTTTAGAAGTCAGCTTCCAAAATGGCCCCCAGTGATTTTTACCTGTTGGTATTCATGTCATTGTGTAGTTCTCTCTCACACTGAATAGGGATGACCTATGCAACTAGCAGGATATTGCAGAAATGAGAAAGGCTAGATCACAAAAAATATTGAGGGTCCCCCCTTGCTCCCTCTGGGGATCACTTATGCTGGTGGACGCCTTCATGTCATGAAGACACCCAAGCAGTCCTATGGAAAGGTCCACATGGGGATAAACTAGGCATCCACCCCAAAATTAGTATCAACTTTCTAGGCATGTGAATGAGCTACCTTGGAAGTGGATCCTGCAGCCCCACTGAGGTCTTCAGATAATCGTATCTCCAGCTGACCTTTTGCTTGCAACCTGACTAGAGGTAACAGAACTACCCAGCTAGGAGACAGCTAAATTCCTGATCCACAGAAATGGAGAAAATACATGTTAACTGATTTAAGACTCTAAGTCTGGGATAATTTGTTATTCAGAAATAAATAAGTAATAAAGGGGATAAGGCAACTGTGATAGGAGGGAGTATTATACATCAGGTGGCCAGTGAAAAAACTCTGATAATGTGACCCTGAACATAGAACTAAAAGAAGGTAAAGGATATGCACATCTGAAGGAAGTATATTCTAGGCAAAGTAATCAGCAAGTAAAAAAGCCTTGGAGCAAAAGAGCGCTTGAGAACTTTTCCAAGTAGAGAGTGAAGGAAATGAGATTAGGGAGGTAGTGGGAGAAGGAGGAGATCATTGTGAAGAGATGGGAAGACATTAGTGTTTTTTGAACAGAAGAGTCACATGACCTAACTTAAAATCACTGTGACTGCTGTGTTAAGAATAGTTTCTAGGAAAGCAACAGTAAAAGCAACAGCGTCAATTAGAAAGGCATTACAATAATCCAGGTAAGAGGTGATGGTAGCTATGATTGGGGTAATAGAAGTAGAAGGTATAAAAAGTGATTGGATTTCAGATATAAAAATTATTTAGTAATAGGCTGCCAACCTATAGAAGCCTTCTGTTCTCAAATGGAACAGGCTCAAGTTCTTTTCTTTCGGAGAAATTGGGGAGACGTGATGGAGAGAGTGAAGTAATGCAAAGAATTAATAGTCAACTTTGAGAAGTAGAGAGGCAAAAGGTGTGTCTCCTAACCCCAAATAATCTTTTGGCCCATTCTCTTGGTATAAGACCAAGAAAACAGGCAAAAAGAGATTACTGGAAGTGCTATTACTGTCCTCGAAAGTCTCAGAGATTCCAGAATGGTCCCCATGGATATTATAAGCTGAAACAGAAAACTGTCACCAGATGACACCAAGCCACGGGAGAGACCAAGATGGACTTTGGTTGCAGCAGGACCCTAGAGCTGCTAGTTCCTATGCCTTTTTGTCATGTCTCTATTTCTCTATTATTTTATATTTTCTTTTGGAAAAGTCTGACTCCAGCCTATTCATTTCCCTTTGTAAATCATTTGATTTTTTTTTTGCTAAGAGAACTTGAGAAAATTATTTTCTGGATTTTGAAATATAACAGTTTCACTAGAATATGTGTCAGAGTTAACCATTCCAGGTTCATTTTTCCAGATACCTGCTAAGCCCTTCCTATTTGTAGATTCAGATCTTCATTTATTTCTGGAAAACATTCTTGGGTTATAGTTTTAAATATTAGTTCTGTATCATTGTTTTCTTTTTTCTGGTTCAAGGACTTTAATTAACATGTCTTTTCTTCTTTGTCTTCCATTTCAGTCACTTTCTCTCTGTTCCTTTTTACTTATTTTTTTTTTCTATGTCACTTTTCATTATCTTTTCTGCTTTCCTACTTCAATGTGTCATAAAATTTTCATTTGAGACTGTTCTCCTTTGGGCATGGTATAATTTAGTCTTCATATCTGTGATAATTTTCTCTTTTTCTTTCTTTCCCGGGTTTAGTCATTCTCTTGATTTTTCCAGCTTTTTGTCCACTTTGTCTTTAATGTTTTCATATCTGCAAATGCTTGTTTAAGAATTCTAAATCAGGCTTGAAGTTTTTTTTTGTCACATTTTTCTTTTGTTTCATGATTTTTTCTGGGAACAAATTTTCATCAGATGATATATTTTCATTCTTATTTTCTTACCTTATAGTAGCTTTTACAAATTTATTCACTTTTGTCTAATCCATTTGGTGGATCTGTGGTGGCTTACAAAATTTTTAGCTCAATGGTGCCCTCTTCTGTCAGTGTAGCAGAGTCCAGTTTCTTTAATGGCTTTTTTGAGTGTTGGGGAGGGGCTTAGGGAGGTGGAAGTTTCTTTTCACTTGGAAATACATCTTGTAAATTTTACCACTTTACTACATAAAATGTTTCCTTGTTTACTATTTTTTACATAGATTTTCATTCTATGACTCTGTCTTAATGTATTTATTCAGTCCCTATTGATGAAAATCTAAATTGAACACTTACTGCCAAATTGATCTCCACAGAAACTGTACTAATATAAACTCCCATTAGCAATGTATGAAAAGGTCTACTTCCTCACAACCTTCTAATATACTGTACTATCTATGAATCGCATATCTAAAATTTTAATCCTTAACAATTTTACAGGTGAAAAATGGCATTACAGAGTTTTATTTTATATTCATATTATAAGTGAGTTGAGTCTTTTTCATATGTTTAGGAACTATTTGTATTTCCTTTTCTGTGAACTGTATTTTCATAGCCTTTTCCCTAATTTGGTACATTTATAAATAATTATTTGAGCTTTAAATGGGTTCTATAATGAATACAATGCTGGCCCTTGTCTACAAAGGCTACGTTGTAAGAAGTAGAATGATTAGACCAAACATCTGACCTTGAGGAAGAAAATTCATAGGCTGAACTGATCCAAGCAGATTCCCTCACCTCAAAATTTGAACCAATCCATCCATGACTAAGTCACTTAAATGTTCATAAGCTCTTAAGATGAAATATCCTGTGGGGTTGGGATTTCAGTTTCTGTTGGAGCTACTATAAGCCACAGTGATCTGTTG
>CM052439.1:156770759-156794383 GCA_028533085.1 Varecia variegata | reverse complement strand
CTCTTGCTCAGGCTGGTCTCGAACTCCTGAGCTCAAACAATCCGCCTGCCTCGGCCTCCCAAGTGCTAGGATTACAGGCGTGAGCCACCGCGCCCGGCCCCTGTTTTAGCATTTTAAAAAATTACCTTTTTTCTTTGAATTAGTTTGTGTGGACTTTTTTCCTTGATTAGAATAATTTTCTTATGGAAAACATTAGTTTTGTTGTCTATTGCCTTAAGAGATACAAATAAAACCAATGGATAGAAGGTACCTAGAATCAGAGTACAATTCATCTGTCCAGCTTATGGAATGAACTCTCTCAGGTAGGCAAGTCTTTCCTTTTACTGGAACTATTCCAGCAGACTGGGCAACTCCTAGGCAGGGATGTCAGAGAGAGGATATCGGCATCAAATAAGAGATTAACTTAGATGCTATTTAAGCTTTCATAATTGAAATTTTAAGATTTTAAATGTATGGTCTTATTATCGATTTAATGTTTGATTATTGAATGAATTAAAGATTAAATTAAAGATATTTTTATTATAATAAAATATCTTATTATTGGAAGGAATAATTCTTACAGCTCACAGCTAGGCCATGTTACTTCCCTGTTGGACATAAATAATCTTACATGACACTGACATTAGACAGGGTCACTCTGAGACCATGATACCTGATACATGATACCTGGTGTTCTTTGTCTGGAGAGCATTTACCCTAGAAAATGCTGCCTTTTGCAAAAATTACTGTCAAATTGTTTCATTAAGTTTAGAGTATTAGACAGGTGGAGAGTGTTTACCAGATAGTAGGTATTCCTTGGAAGAAAACTAAACCAGAGTGTTGAGAAAATTACTTGAATTGTTCTGCTAAGACTAAGACTTTGATATTTGCTTTTTATCTGTTTTTCTCCATCCACATCACACTACAAACAAGATGGGGTTTTGGAGGATAAAGTTATCATTTAATAAACTGATTATTTAATGTGACCACAAATTGTATCAATAGATTTAAGCTTTCAGTTGCTTAGTTCATAGTGACATCATTCAGTCTGCTAATGTTTGTCCAGGATATTTAGGTTAATACACCTTCTATGGTTCTGCATTTAATGACTATTATACCCTTTAAACATATTAGCAGTTCCTCAAATGTCCTCAGGCAATGATAATGGAATGCATGATTATCAAACTTATGTAAGCATAATTTATAGATTTTCCTATCTAAGTATTATCAGAGTAATCTCAGGCAGGCTAAGTAAATACAGTCAGGCCACAAACATCCTTTCAGCCAAAGGTGCCAGAACTTCAGAAGTAAACCCTTTCCCCCTGGGCAGCAGATGGTGTCCTCATTCTTTGTTTTTTTTCCTCCCCAGAGACAGGGTCTTCCTTTTTCACTGAGGCTGGAGTGCAATGGTGCAAAATCCTATCTCTCACTGCAGCCTGAGCCTTCTTGGCTCAGGCAATCCTCCTGCCTCAACCTCCCAAGTATCTAGGACCATAGTTGTACATCACCATGCCCAATTTTTAAACATTTTGCATAGACAGAGTCTTGATATATTGCCCAGGCTGGTCTAGGACTCCTGGCTTCAAGCAATCCTGCCTTGACTTCAAAGTACTGGGATGACAGGCATGAGCCACCACTCCCAGCTTGTCCTCATTCTTGAGAGACAAATGTCTATAAAAATTGACATCCCCCATAAGATCCATTCAAAATTGTATAATTTTTTATGACCAGAACTTCTAACAACAAGCTAAATCCAAGACCCAAAGAATTTAAATTACTTTGTATTGTTTAACTGAAAAAACATTGGCTTATGTATGGAACAGACATCACCTCTATGATTCAGTTTTAGAGGAAACAGAGGCCTTGGTGCTTTTACAGATTCCCCCTTTATCCGATAATGCCTTAAATTACATAGAAGTCCTTTTGTAGTTTAAGGCTTAAAGCCTTTTAACTAAGTGTAAACACTGGACTATTATTCTTTAAACTGAGGGTAGAATCCCCCACCTAGGAGAATACCATGAACGCAGAAAGTGCTTCTAAATACCACAGGGGAAGGGTATGTTAACCAGGTCAACTCAAACTTAAATATTCTTAGGAATCACGTGATCCTGTTAAAACACACATTCTGATTCAGTAGGTCTGGGGTGGTTTCTGACATTCTGCATTCCAACAAGCCCCCAGGGGATGCCCAAGTCCATGCTGCTTGTTGGTCATTTATTATTATTCTTTGACAGCAAAGCCGTAAGTCTGCTGTTTTGTTGTAGAAATCAAAATATTCCTTTGAGATATCCCTCCTCCTTTCCCCTTTTCATCTACTCCATTCCTTGGTTAAGCTCATTCATGTCATATAAAACACAATGTAAGTAACTGAAGCAATCACACCTCCTAGAACGTGTCAGATATCAAAGCAAACAAAAACCAAATCAAAACCAATATGGTTTTCATGACAAAACAAAATCAAATGTTTCTCATTTATTTCCTCTGATCATCACTAAACTTATTAATAAAAACAACTTATTTGAGGTTTAAAATTTAGACACATACTTACTAGAACAAGGAAAAAATATATTTTATAAATGTATAACACAGATTACTAAATCATATTCAACTTAACTCTGCCATTATTATATGTACTATCTCCTATAATAATTATTGCTATGTTTTTTTCCTTTATTATAAATAAAAATCAAAGAAAAATTATGATCATTTGTAGCACACATAAAAAAATCCTTTCACAGTAGTTGTCATTCTTCTCAGGCTAGAACAGTTAATATTTGGACTCATTCTTCAATCCAACTAAAGCCCTGAAATCAATAATAGGTTGATTATTGGAGAAAAGATAATGAATTTTGAATGGCTGCATGAAATTCAAAACCTAAATATATGAAATCAGTACAATGAACTGACAAGATTAAAATCCAATTATGCTGAACAACTGGTTTAATTAATCTTTTCTCTCCTTGAATTGATCAAATCACTGGAGGGTGTTAACATTATCTTAGGCCCACTTCCAAAGTATTTTCAACTAAATTTTGAAATTGAAGTTTACTGAAGATTTTTCCAAAATGACATTTTTGTCTGCTGTTTTTCAATTCTAAGGATAATGACAGGGGAGAGGTTTCTTGCAAATTACTCTACCACAAATTGAGATTACCTTTTAGTCTCAAATGATATCTTGCCATTTGACCATTGGCTGTGAAAGCCTTAGAATTTAGTAATATTAATGCCATATTTCATTGATTCTAAAACACTTATTTTTTCCATATTTTAACATTTCTGAAATCAGGATTGCCTTATAACAGGTGGCATTTTACAATCTCTGCCATGTAGGGAGCAGTCAAGTTGTAGCTATCACTAGAGGAGTGAAATAGGTTTATATTCCCACTCATGACCAGACAATTGCAATGCCTTGGTCTTAATGTCTACAACTTTATAAAGATAATCTGAGGAAGAGACATGTGGATTGGTTGTCATTTGAAATCCTTTCACTGAAATATTCTGGGAGACCAAGAAAGTGCCACCTTCAAAATTGGCAGACCGGGTGAGTGTCAGTGACTTAGAAGAAAATACTGGAGATGATACTGCAGCACTATTTTAAGAACAGCTATAGCACCAATGTTCTTGATGACAAAAAAGATAATATGTATGAAAAAAATAATGACAATTTTGAGTTTAAAAGTTATTCAGAAGAATTTGGCTTTGAATGCAAATAAAAATGTTTGAGGAGTATAATAAATTTATTTTATTTACATTTTCTTTTTCATGAAAGCTCAAAAGCAATTATAAAAAGTACTATGTGTAAATAGGTCTAAAATGGCTCTTTTAGCCAGTATAAAATAAAGATTCTAAGTCATCTGAAGGAATTATATCACAGTTTAATTAGAATATTTTTTCTTGATAGTATATAAGGTATATCTTTCAGTGTAAAGAATCTTAGATTCAATGAAATCCAAAAATAAAGCTACTCCTTTAAATAAATGTACTGTGTTAGTTCATTTAGTAAATTTTTATTAAAATTTTCTAGGAGTTTTAAAATTCACATTAGACATATATACATGATGTGATCATAACATAATGAGACTGAACAACTCTAAAACTGATCTAATTACTTTGCAGTCATAATGAATTTCTATCTGTATGGATTAATTTTATTTAAGTAAAAATAATTTGTAGAAGAGTGGACAAATATCTCCATCCTTTATTCAGTGCAAAAATGTAAATCAATTACTTCATTTATGCTTGCATTTATGTTGTGTGAATAGTCATAAAACAATGAAATATTTAACAGCATTCTGCTCGTGTGGTGGGCATTGAAATAGCCAGAGTTCTAACCTTACAAAATCATTTGCAAAATGGTACTCATTTTCCTTGGTGGCAGTTAAAATAGCAAAATTTAACATTTTCTAAATCACTGATAAAGTAGAACTCAGCACAAAGTCACTTTTTCCATGAATGTAATAGATGATTGATGAGCTATATTGCTATCATATGCAATAAACATTTGAGAAAGTACTTTTTAATTAATATAAACTATAAATTATAAACTATAATTATAAACTATAAACTATAAAATATAAATTAATATATAAACAATTATATATTATGTATTTACAACTATATAATTCTAGTTATATATTTATAGAGTTTAGAACATTATAATTTTTAATACAATGTGGAATAATTAAATCAAGCTAATTAACCTATCATCTCAAATATTTGACATTTTTTGAGATGAGAACATTTGAGATTTACTCTGAAGATATTAAAATGTATAGTACTCAATTATTAGCTATATTTGTCATGCTATGCAATAGATCTCAAAAACAAAATCAAATTTATTCCTTCTATCTAACTATGGCTTTGTACCCTGTGATTATCATCTCCCCATTCCCCATTTCCCAGCCTCTGGTAAACATACCCTCTGAGAAAGCACTTCTTAAAAAAATAACATAGAAAATAATATTTGATTTTTAGTGGCAAAAATTTGAGATTTTTCACATTAAAAGTGGTCAGTATATGGAATAAGAAAGTTTATGAAAAAACATTTTAATAAATTTGAAATATTCATAAAATAATCCCATAAATAGGGTACATGTGTTAGAGTCACTATTGGGCAAATTAAAAATTGTTTGGCTGTTTTACAAAATCAACTAGAATGAGGTGGGAAATTACATTAATAACCAAGGGGAAGAATTATCTAAGATTAAAAATCATGCTCACCTTGGAAAAAATGTCAAGCTGCCTTTATACACTGACTAAAATTAAATATTTACATATTATTTTTATATGTTTTGTATGGAAATAAACACAGTAGCTCTGAGAAACAACTGCATAATTATTCCATAGTCTTTGATATATATCAAGTATTTAATGAAACTAGTCTTCAAATGTCCTTACTGTCAGTGATGTATTTCTCTCATTGGGATATCTCTGCTAAATATTTTATTTCTCATTCCAGTTCAAGATGTTATCACCATGTCTCAGAAAGGAGTCCACAGACTAAGGCAATCTGATCAGCTAGCTTATCTCTGCTATCCATAAATGCACTGGAGCTGGGCATCTAATCCACCAAATAAAAGCATACAAGATGGCTGAAATACTGAACAAAGAGTCAGGGTTGAAGCCACACTTATTAGGTGATTGTTGTTGTTGTCTATATTTCCACCTCCTTCATCAGTGGGAGATAATATATCTAAAAACTATTGAGAAAAATGTTTCCTTCTATACAGCATGACACACTTAAACATCTCGACCCATTTAAAGCTAATTTAAAAATATTTTAATAAACATATTTGTAATTGGTGCCTTTGCAATGGCCAATAATCAGATAAACATAGGAAAATATTGGCTTACAATTATGTGTATATCCCAATCTTAGCTTTTTTCTGTTTTCCAAATATGACTTCCTTCCTACCTATCATTTCACTTACAGTGGTATTAAAAAGGCTCCTGTATAAGCTCAAATGGCTTCAGTTATAGCATGAGGACAAAAATAAAGTTACTGTTGGAAAACATCTACAGAAAACAGATCTTTTGAACTGACTTTAAGAAGTCATGAGGAGAAAATTACTTATTGCAATCTCATGTTAAATAATCAGCAATTACTAACTATAGAATAGTCCCTTCATAGGCACTATTTAAGAAACTAAGTGATCTCAAAAAGAAAATTGTTATTCTAATTAATTTGTTCACTATATGTCTCCTCTTAATATAAATTGGCTATTTCTGCCTTACCATATTTCTAATGTATGACATTACAGAAAGCAAAGTGAAGCATGGAGTAGATCCAGGATCATTGCATAAATAACAACTTTGCTGGATGCCCTGTCATTGAAATGTGTTAAGGGGAAAAATGCTCTTCAAGATGACAACTCAAATTTCAATAAACAAAACATTTACATGAGCTCAAATCTTAGCTTGCAGAAGAAGAAAGATAAATTCATCCTGAAAGCAGTCAGTCTGAAGGGAAAAAAAAAATCAGGTTTCTTATCATGCCTCCAAATAAGCAACAGTCAAGAAGTATAACAAAGCCTACCAAGCTAAAACAAAAATGTCTGACAGGGCCAAATCAAGAGTCACTGCTGATTTTAATTTGCATTTCCTTGATGATTAGTGACACTGATCATTTTTTCATAAGTTTATTGGCCATTTGTCTATCTCCTTTTGAAAAGTTCCTGTTCATGTCTTTTACCCACATTTTAATGGGGTTGTTTGTTTTTTCTTGCTGATTTGGTTGAGTTCTTTGTAGATTGTGGTTATTAGCCCTTTTTCAGATGTATAACTTGCGAATATTTTCTTCCATTCTGTAGGCTATTTGCTTTGTTGATTATTTCCTTGGCTGTGCAGAAGAGATATTACCTTACCTCAGTTAGAAGGGCATTTATTAAAAAGTCCAAAAACAATATATTCTGGCATGTATGCAGAGAGAAAGGAATGCTTATAAACTGTTGGTGGGACTGCAAATGAGTACAACCTCTATGGAAAACAATATGGAGATTCCTCAAAGAACTAAAAGTGGACCTACCATTCATTCCAGCAATCCCACTATTGGGTATCTACCCAAAGAAAAAGAAGTCATTTTATCAAAAATATACTTGTACTTGAATGTTTATTGTAGCACAATTCACAATCACAATGATGTGGAAACAACCCAAGTGCCCATCAATACATGAGTGGATTAATAAAATGTGGTATATGTATACCATGGAGTTCTACTCAGCCACAAAAACAATGGTGATATAACACCTCTTGTATTATCCTGGATAGAGCTGGAGCCCATTCTACTAAGTGAAATATCACAAGAATGGAAAAACAAGCACCACATGTACTCACCACCAAATTGGTATTAACTGATCAAAACTTAAGTGCATGTATAGTGGTAACATTCATCAGTGTTGGGCAGATGGGAGTGGGGAGGAGACGATGGGTATATATATACCTAATGGGTGCAGTACACACCGTGTTGGGGATGGACATGCTTGAAACTCTAACTTTGGTGGAGCAAAGGCAATATATGTAACCTAAATATTTGTACCCTGTAATATGCTGAAATAAAAATAAAAATTAAAAAAAGATAAAAAACATATATATACAAATTTTTGCTTTGCATTTGTGTGAACTAGACTGTACAAATAAGGCCTATGTAAATTCAATTTGATAGCAGGTAAAGAAAATGGCCCAAACTGCTTAGTTTCTATTTTCTTTTTTTTGCTTTACTTTCTAATTGTGCTCAGTGTCAAAATCTGTAATAGAGATTTTATTTGTGTAATTTTTTTCTACATTAGGTTCTTATTCCTGAAAATAAAAGCTATCAGGGGAACACAAGAGAGGGTCCAAAACCAGATAGAGGTAAATATGGAATTTACTATTCTACTTAGGTCTCTAATTCAGAGAGAAAAAAATGGATTTAACAAATAGTACAGGCATAAATGGCTAGCCAATTAAAAGAAACCAAAGGTGTACCCCTACCTCACATTACTGACAAAAATAAATCCCACACACATTAAATTTTTAAAGGAAAAATTTTAAAAAATGAGAAAAATTGAGGAAATAGTTATGACATTGGGGTAGGGGAGACCTTTCTAAATAATATAAGAAACAAGGAAATTTGAAGGATAGTCTACTTAAAATTTTAAGAAACTGAGAGAAAAAGATACCATAAAAAAGGTATAACTAACACAAAGGGCTTTTTGTGGTATCATCGTGTCTGAGTGGTAGGAGAGCTTGTCTTCTAACTCCATCTTTCCATGCTAATATCTGCTGAGAAATGTATCATCCTATCTTCATTTGTAGATTTCAACACTTTAGAGCTGCACTGCTGCTTACAGAGGACAGCAAGGTCTAGCCAGGTCTGACTGTCTCAGTTTTAGCTACTTCCATATAATCTAAATGTGGTAGACAGAGTAATAGCCCCGTGAATATGTCTACATCAAAATTCCCGGAACCTGTGAATGTTACCTTATATAGCAAAAATAATCTTTCAAATATGATTAAATTATGGATTTAAAAAACATATAATTTACACATCATAAAAATCACCATTTAAAAATATACCATTTAGTGGTTTTCAGTATGTTCATAGAGTTGTACATCTATTCCCACAATCAATTTTGGAACATTTTTATTTTCCTGTAAAAAAACTCTATACCCATTAGCAGTCACTCCTCATTTACTTCTAAATCTCTCAGTTTCTGGCAACAATTAATCTACTTTCAGTCTCTATGGGTTTGCCTATGCTGGATCTACACATAAGTGAAACCATATAATATGGGGTCTTTTGTGACTTGCTTCTTTTACTTAGAATAAAGTTCTCAAGTTTTTACTTAGAATGAAGTTTTTATTATACATATTACATGTATCAGTACTTTGTTCCTTTTTATTGCCAAATAATATAACATTGTATGGTTATGCCATAGTTTATTTATTCATTTATCAGCTGATGGACATTTGGGTTGTTTCCAATTTTTGGCTATTATGACTAATGCTGTTATGAACATTCATGAACAAGTTTTTGCATGAAAATATATTTTAATTTCTCTTGGATATAACCTGGGAGTAGAATTGCTAGGTCATATGGTAGCTCTATGTTTATGCCAAACTGTGTTCCAAAGAGGCTACGCCAGTTTATATTGCCACTAGCAATGTACAAAGATTCTACGTTCTCCATATCCTCAACAACACTTGCTATTATCTATTTTCTTGATTATAGCCAACCTAGTGGATGTGAAGTCATATGTCATTGTAATTTTGATATACATTTCCCTAATGATTAATGATGTTGAGAATCCTTTCATATGCTTATTGGCCATTTGTATATCTTCTTTGGAGCAATGTCTATTCAGATCCTTTGCCTGTTTTTAACTGAGTTGTCTTTTTATTGTTAAGTTACAAGCATTCTTTACATATTCTGGGTACAAGCTCCTTATCAGATATATAATATGCAAATATTTTCACATTTCTGATAGGTCCTTTGAAGCACAAATGTCTTTAATTTTGATGAATTCTAATTTATCTGCTTTTCTTTTGTCACTTGCATTTTTGGTAGTGTATCTAAGAAGGCTTTACTTAACCTAAGGTTATACAGATTTTCTCCCATGCTTTCTTCAAATAATTGTATAGTTTTAACCCTTACATTTAGTTCTATGATGCAATTGAAGCAATTTTCATGTATGGTGTAAGGAAGGGGTACAAATTCATTCTTTTGCATGTGGATATCCAGTTGTCACAACACCATGTGTTGGAAAGAATAATCCTTCCTGAGAAGATGGCTGACCAGAGACACCAGCTGCCAGAGGATCTCAGTAACGAGAAGTTTTAGATGAAAGAGAAAAAAATGAATAAACAGACAAACAGAGATCAGGCATGGATCTGAGGGAAGGGTGCCAGAACCTCCAGGAGACTCCATGGGAAGAAGCTGTGGAGTAGAACAGGAAGGAGCAAGGTATTGGCAGAGAAGAACCCCCGAGAGGCTTGGAGTCTGGTGAGAAGGGTAAGTAGAGTATTTTATTTCTCTTTTTTCTCCTCCCTCACATCTCTGTCAGTTGGCAGGTTCCTGAGTTGGTGGAGAGACTTTCTGCCCACATGAGCCCAGAGGCTGCTGCAGCTGCCGGTGAGCTGGGAGCTCTTTTTAATGATTAACTCAGATTAGCTATTAACTAAACCATTTAACTATTTGAAAAATGGCCCTTATAATGCTCACATGATGAATTAACCATCTTTTGGTAAAAATCACACATAAAATACCCAACTAAAATTACCAGGCTAAAAGTACACATACAGATTACTTCTCCCTACCACCAAAACAGTAAACTCCATCTGTCCTAAATAGTTGTCATTAATAATAAGCCCATTTGTAACCTATTGCTGATTTAGTAATAGCTATCCTCCATCACTGAGCACTTCATAGGAGTTCTATTTCCAAAATAATAAATATTCTGCTACCATTAAGTCATCTTTCCTTACAATAATGTTGCAAGATGGTTGTCTACAAATGCAGGAAAGAAGAAAAGAAGATATTTAAGTAAATCTGTCCACTGTCATGCACACAAAATTTTGAACTAGAATTTAGTATTTAGGAAACAAATTATTTATCACAAAAATCATCAAATCTTCCATTTTATAAATGTCAAGTTAAAAGAGTAAAAACCAAGTCCATGAGGAAAATAGTTTCACATGCTTAGCATTCACTAAATGTTCCTTACTTGTCATCATCTGGCTCCTAGATTTGTTAGAACAGAGGTCAATAAAATTGCTTGCTCTGATTCAACTTAAAAATTTTCTGAACATGTACTAAGTGATAGAAAACACAGAAACAAAGATACTCTCTCTACTGTCAAGTTTATTTGGGAGACAGACATGTACACGCTGAGAACTGAATCAGAGGGGTGAAGGAGGTGATAGGAAAGCAAAAAGCAGGAAGTGATTTATTCTATCTGTGATGGGGTAGGGAAAGTGGAATCATGGAAAATTCTCAGAATAGATAGCATTTAAGCTAGACTTCGCTTTTCAAGATGAGTATGAGATCACCAGGAGGAGAGAGAAGGAAAGGACAGTTCAAATAAAGAAGACATTAAGAGAAAAAAATTATAGAAATTATGAAATTATATGATACAGTCACAGAATCCCAAGTGGAGAGCCAACATGTGTTTATAATAGTGTTATATTGGGAAAGATGGTAGAGCTTTTCTGGGAACTATTCACCTCATCAATAGAATCATCAATGTGCCATGTTATTTATCTCTGACCTGTCCAGTGCACCAGTGGACCAGGCAAAAGGCAGAATTGAGACAGGGAGGAAAACCAGAGCAGGAGGCACCTCTGGTTACACCACATTCACTAATGGGACCGAGAGAACCCAGTGAGTGACCCTGGAAGGAGACCTGGAGAGGAAATGGAGGGAAGAAAACATAAAACAGAGAAAGCAAATGAATCTTAGGGGTTCATGGAGGGTAACACAAGCAGTTCCTTGGCCACTTGCCCTACTAAAAATAGAAGCATCACCAGAGAAATTTGGCAGAATACCAACGACCTTGAGCTCAGAGTTCGGGGAAGAATCCTTCAGTTAGAAATGTTTGGAGTCAAGGGTGAATGATTTGATTCTGATGAGAGGCAATGTGATTGTGATTTAGTGGTTAAGAATTTAGACTCTGGAAATTGCCTGCTTTGTTTTCAGGCCACTCCTTTCTGTCAGACATTGAACAAGCTACTTAATCTCTATTTACTTTGGTTTATTCATTTCTAAAATGTAGAAAATAGTAATGCCCACCTCTTAGGACTATTATATAGATTAAAGAGTCAATATATGTAAAGTGTTTAGAACAGTCAGGATACAGGCAGAGAAATCAAGCCCTAGGGACTATTTTCAAATATATTGGAAGTTCTGGAATGGACCATGAAGCAATCCAGAGATTAATAAGAACAGGAAGTCTTTACCATCCCATAGGACTGGAAGGCAAAGGAAGTAGTTTTAACCAAGCCCAGGAGCTAAGGCTTTCTGGAAGGAGCTGGAACCATGAGAAAGACATAGCCAACTCTGGAGATCCCACCTAGAAACATATAAAGCAGATATATATAGCCTGGTCCAAGCCCACCAATCTTCTTCCAGTGCCTCCATTTTCTAATTTGTTAGGACCCAGTTTGTAAGGAAGCCTGGGAAATGTAGTTTGCTGGAAAAGTGGAAGGGCAATAAATAGATCTGATGCCAAATAGGAAGATAACTGGCAGATATCTCAGTAAATCTTAGCCGCCTTATCTGTGCCTTGACAATTTTTTCTTTTGCTATCATTCCACTAAGAGTATAGACCATTTGTGGACTACAGTATTTTTTCTAAGCTAGAGAAATTTGTAACAGACTATCTAGTCTCAATATCCACTCTTACTTCCCTTTTCTTTGACTCTTCCTTCCCTCTCATCACTACTTCTTCTTCCCATATGGCCCTCATGTCATTAGGGAAAACAATTTTAAGAACTAAGTTGTACTTGTGTATAAAATATGCTATTTCCTCAAAAATGTTTATATTTTAAAAGAAGGTAAAAATCAGCAAAATGCTTGGTACTAAGAGACTTATTAAAAACATGAAGATTATATTATGTTGGCTACCATAGTTCTGTGTACCTAGTGGGCTCTCAGCAAACACTAGTTGATATTCAAGTGAGATAATAAAGAATACATGGAAGGTTTCTAGGCAGAGGAAGGTAGACATTTCTCAGGCAGAAATTCTTCCAGCTTTATGTGTTTAAATATCTCAGAATAACAAAAGAACATGGTGTGTTCACTAGTAATAAGTTCTATGTAGCTTTAAGTTTAAGATGTAAGGAAAGGGAGGAAATGGCAGTAGGAAAAGCTGGAAAGGTCAGATGGAAGCCAGAGTCGGAAGTAAATTTCATGCCATGCTTTGTCTAGGATTAAGACATTGAACAATTTTAGGAATACAAGTTAGATGTAGAGTTCTGATTTAGTAAGATCACCATGGCATCGGTGTGTGGTGTATAGTAAAGATAGGAGACCCTGTACCCAGGATTTCTATTTAGAGGCCTAAAGCAGTTATCTGAGACCTCTTAGGTTACACTGGGACCAATATATGACACCCATGTGAGAATAACAAATAGGGCTTGATGTGAGAAATATTTCAAAGATACACTCCATAGAATTTTACGTCCAATAGATACTGGGAGTAGATAAAGGTTATAGGAAGGGAATAACAGATATTAAATCTGGTTTTTTAAGATGAGAAACTACATAGGTGATAAACCTAGTCTCTGAGATAAGGAATATAGGAAGAGGTTTGGGAGGGGTTTTGGAAAGTGAGTTTGATTTTAAAGATACTGAATTAGATTTAGGAGCTGTCCAGTTATAGCTATAAATAGAATCTGAAACTCAGAAATCAAAGCTAGAGGAATTAGACAGTAGCTGACATTGTGAGATCAGCCACTGAGTGGGTAGAGAGTGTGAAGAAGACTTGATGATGGAGCATTAGTGAACACTGATGTTTAAAAATTGGATATTTCTCCACCATTTTTTTACCTGAACTCCTATTACATTTATAGTCAAACTTGAAAAGTTTCCCTGTGTTTCTAATATTTTCAGATATACTAATTTTTGTGTTCCCAGATTTCAGCCTTGATAAATGGGACTGGATCTTATATTTACTTGACAATTGACCACACTTCTACTTTGCCCAGCACATATTTCACACTCATTGCATAATTTAGGGATTTTAGGGACCTCTAAAGAAGGAAATGACAGTTTACCTTGGCAACTCAATAACAGACCTAGCAATTCCCTAAATATTATAGATTATATAGGATACCCAATTATTCTTCCTTTTACCTCCAAACCTGAAGTTAAAACCATCTCTGCTTTCTCCTTTCTACTTCATTCAACCTACTTAATTTTTTATTTTCACCTGTGAAAGTAATTAAGACTGAGGGATGGGGTTGGAAGGGATGAGGCAGACTAGACAAGACTGAACAACTATATTCCTTAACTTCATTCCTCATTGCTCAAATTTAGCCAGCCTCATTTATAATCCAATTATATATACTCCTGTGATTATCAATCACTGCCTATATTTGAACTGTCAGAAGAGTCATATTTATAGACATTCTAATACTTTCTCCATTTAGAAAAGGGCATGGGATATGATTAGCATAGACTAAGTTTCAAATTCTATTTCTGTCACTTACTAGCTGAATGACTGTATATTAGTTTCCTAGGGCTGCCATAACAAAGTACTACAAAGTAGGTGGCTTCAAATAGTAGAAATTTATTATCTCACAGTTCTGGAGGGTAGAAATCCAAAATCAAGGTGGGATCAGGGTCATGCACTCTTTGAAATCTGTAGGGGAATCCTTTCTTGCCTCTTCCTAGTTTCTGGTGGTTTGCTGGCAATCTTTCATGCTTCTTGGCTTATAGATGCATAACTCCAACCTCTGCCTTTGTTGTCACATGGCAATCTCCCTGTGTGTCTCTGACTTTACATGACCATCTTCCATTAAGGACACCAGTCATATAGGACTAGGAGATCACCCACTCCAGTATGACCTCATTTAAATTTAACAAATTATATCTCCAATTATCCTATTTCTAAATTAGGTCACATTCTGAGGTCCTGTGGGTTAGAACTTCAACAAATAATTTTTGTAGGGACACAACTGAACTTGTAAGAGTGAACTTAGGCAAATTACCACCTCTAAGATTCATTTTCCTCATTATAAAATGAAGATAATAATATTCCAGGTCTATTATAAGGTTATATCTTAATATGATATATAAAAATCTAGTTTTGTAAATGCAATATACGATAAAGTACTTGTATCCAAAATTTATAAAGCTCAATAGGAACAAAAACCAATTAAAAAGAACAAAATATCTGAACAGACATCTCATCAAAGAAGATATACATATGAAAAATGTTCATATCATTGTACCCCCATAAAATTCTGAAATAAAAAAAGAAAATTAAAAGCACTAAGATAATACTCCACACCTATAAGGATGACTAAAATAAAAAAAAAATGATAATACTAATTGCTGATGGGAATGCAGAACAACAGTAATTCTCATTCATTGCTGGCAAGAACATAAAATGGTATAGCCACTTTGGAAGACAGTTTGGCAATTTCTTATGAAGCAAAACATAGTCTAACTATATGATCCAGCAATCACCTTGTATTACAAATGAGTGAAATAACCTCACTGAATGGAGGTAAGGGAGGAGGAGGAGCTGATTTAAGGAACTTTGTAAATTAGTAGACTTGGTAAGACGAAAGACAAAAAAAACTGTACATAAGCACTGTACTCTAGTTGATAACATTATTTCTTATGAGGTATGAGTTAACATACCACTAGACATGTACTCTGAAATTGAACAAGTAAATACATGGCTGATGGTGGGAGCCAGGTTTCTCATTGTTGGAGTGGGAAGTTACACATAAGCGAAGAAATGATCCATTAGTAATGAATGTGAGTTAGAGACATCAGTATGAACTCATGTTTAGCTTAATATAGATACAGATGAATATATAGAGAAAAATGTATAGATATTTACATATGCAAAGGTTAGTATACACATATATATTTCTTTACTCTGTCAGCCGAGAGGACCTAGCAGCAATGACACCCCAATGGCAATAAGCACACATAGCATCCAAACCTTAGTTTCTAATGGCATTCTCCAATAAAAGAAAGCAAGGCTCCTTGGAGAAATTGTTGATTGTAGGACAGGGGCAGGAAATATATAAGGTAAGCATCTTGTAATGCCAGAAAATAAAACAGACTCACTCCCCCCAAGAAAAAAGAAGAAAAAAGAAAAGGAAAAGTAGAAGTATATCAAAAGGACACATTAGCCAGTTAAAAGAACTCCTAATGGCCAAATCTGGAATAATTTGAGCAACAAAATAAATAAAGTAGTATTGGATTTTCAACCAAATATAACTATTCATGAACCTCCACTGGTATGAGTAAATGATTGAATGAATACATAAGTGATAAGGGGAGAATAGACAAATCTCCTGTGTAGAAGAATTTCAAATAATTTATGTAAATAATCTACCCTGAAGGAGGTGGAGTTGAACTCCCCATTCCTCAAGTGTAGGATGCAGTAGTGACCTCCTTCAAGAGTACAGTAGAAATGGAGTGGAGGGGACAAATAACTACAAACCTAACAAACCTAACAAACACTACCTCAGCCAGGTGATCAATGCTAACATCTATAGTGATAAATCATGTTGATATTATGTACTCTTGGTATGGTGATGAGAACAGGACTTTGCTTCTGTGGTCTTGCTCCCCAAAACTCACAAGCCCAGTTTAATCATGAGAAACAGTAGGCAAAAACAAACTGAGTCATTCTAGAAACTATCTGACCAGTACTCCTTAAAACCATCAAAGTCATCAAAAACAAGGGAAATCCAAGAAACTGTCAGAGTCAAGAGGAGCCCAAAAAACATGACAATGAGATGTCATACACTATCCTGGATAGGATCCTGGAACAAAAAGAAAGGACATTAGATAAAAACTAAGGAAACGAGTAAAATATGGACTTAGTTAATAATAATGTATCAATATTGGTTCATTAACTGTGACAAATGTACCATATTAATGAAATATGTTAATAATAAGGGAACATGGGCAGCTCAAACACCAAGTAAGGAGAAGTGCTTGAACCCAAGTCTCAATGTTTTATCCACAGTTCTAGAGAACACAAACCACAGGTACGACCAAAGCATCTGTGGATCATCCTGCTCACCTCTATACTATGCCTGAGATGGGAAAATATTTTATCTGAGGGCATCCATAAATGTACATTTTTAATAATGTTTTCATGTTTAATTAAAAAATAATCACCCTAGATACAAGAATTCTGAAATTTCTGATATGAAAATAAGTAAATGTCTTGTTTGTTTCCTAGTACTCTGTCTCATAACATGCTCCTGCTGCCAGTAGAGAATGATCACATCAGAACCAAATCCATCTATCCTCAAGTAACAGACATTGGCAGACACACTACATTCTGGGACTGTTTGTCAGCCTTTGGCTGGTGGTGTTTAAATTCTGATTCACACTGGCTGCTCCAGAGATAAGATTTACAATTCCACAACCACTGAGATGGACTCTGATTTCTAAAATATAGACAGGCAGACAGATAGACAGAGAAACATGAGAGAATCATAAGGCAAAGAGTGGGACAGAGGGTTTAAAATGCAATGGAAAAAAGAAATACACACACACACACATACACACACACACATGCACATATGCATATATGCTGAGGGTATGCATATATGTCTTCCCCATTTATTCAAGCAACTTAAGTTAGCCAGGCTTTATTGGCTCAGAATGAGGTCACAGTGTAATGTAGATTCTACAGGTCCAGCAGGAATATAGAGTTTGACTACTTTTAACAAGGTTTTGAAAAACTATTTGTGGAATTTATCCCAATAAATCTGACATTTTTAGGGACAGAAATAGGAACACAAATTTAAACTTTATAATTAACATTGTAAAACTATGAATTTAAGACATTCTTTTGTGAGTGTTTTCAATTAGAGTGGTTATTATGAATTATTCTTATTATAATACACATTTGGACAAATGCAGAACATGCCTGCCAGAGTGCCTGCTCTAGAGCACACTGATCATGAGCGATTTTGTCTAATGTTCAAGGGCAGCACACCGTGCTAAGAGAAATCAGCTCACTTCTCCATCAAATACTTTGTTCCTCCTCTTTGTATTGGGCCCCAGAAATTCAACTGCCTTTCTATTTGAAATTGTCTTCTTTCAAAATTTCCCTAAGAAACAAAAAGATGGATTGTCAAAAGTATTAATGTTTCAGTGATGTTAAATGACAGGCTACTCCTGTCTAAAATGAGACTATGCTTAAAAGTGAGAGATCCTATGATCACTGTGATCTCTTTACTGGTGTCTCACTTTGCTCCGTGTCACAATCTGTTTCAAGATATCTCTCCAGTCATTTGGGTTATTGTTAGGTCAAGACTCTTAGCTCACTCTGTAAAAATATCCTTGCCCTAACCCCACAGCAGAAAATTAACCTTTTACCATTTCCTCCATTTCCCTTAAGTACAATATAGTCATCTCCTTTCAGTACTGCAGGTCTCTGCTCCAGGGCCCTGCCCTCCTTGAATTTGGGTCATTCTGCACTCACTCTGCAGCTGTCTCTTTGCCTTTAGTTCCTGGCCTTATAGGTCAAAGGCTACTTCCTATATAACACTGAAGTGTCCTTCCCTGGCAACCAAAACATCCTGAAGTGACTTGCAGATCTCCTTCTTCCCTGGAGTTAATTCTGTCTGAATTCTAGATGCAGAAACCAGACCTCACATTTGTTTTTTCCATAGCCAATCAACTTTTGGCTTTGCACTTTCCAGCTCTTTTGTATGACTAGGCAGTACCTGATAGTTAGTTAGTTCCCATGGCTAGTCAATTAACTCTAGATATGTCACAACTTATTATTCTGGGCCCAGTTTCTTAAATAGCCATGCAGTCAGGACTCCACTGTTCCTCTTGCTGTTTGTCTACCTCTTCCTTTTCTCACATGACAGTTTCTCCTGATGCCTCCAAAAGAATAACGACTTATTCTCTCTGTTATGTACTGATGTTTGTGTTCTCCCAAAATCCATGTGGTAAAGCCCTAATCTCCAATGTGGCTTTGCCAGAGAATTAGGTTTAGATGAGGTCACAAGGATGGGGCCTGCATGATGTGATTAGTGCCCTTATAGGAAGGGGAAGAAACTTGAGTTCTTCTCTGAACATACACAAAGAACAGATCATGGGAGCACACAGTAGGATGGTGGGTGCCCACAAGCCAAGAGAAGAGGCCTCAGAATGAAACTACCTTGCTGGTACCTTGATCTTAGACTTCCCAGCCTCCAGAGCTGTGAGAAATAAATTTCTGTTGTTTAAGCCACCCAGTCTATGCTATTATTATGGCAGCCCAAGCAGACCAAGACACTCTCTTTTATCCTCTCTACTAAAAAATCTCTGAGTGAACTCCTTCTTCTGCCTCATCACCACTGATTACTAGATTATTGGGAGGACCGATTCTCTTCCCAGGGTCTGCATGTATTAGAACAGGGGTGAAGAAGGAGAGAAGACTTTCCAATATCACCTCCTTACTGTACAGTGGGGATTCTATGTGAAGAGTTTTCTCTGCTTTGGTGTCTAAATCCTCCCCCGGCAGGGGTGTGGCCTTCCATCACTGTTCTGCCTTCCACCAATCCAACCCTGCAGAGGCCAGTCCCAGGCTCACCTCCAAGCAATATTCCCTGACAGTTCCTTCCATTTTACTCTCTCCATGTCTAACCCTCTCCAGCATCATTATCTGTAGAAAATAATTTAGCAATTTAACGAGTGTATATGTTCTCTTTTACTCTTGCTATTTCCCAGTAGTCCTGTGCTCCCATCTTTAGCACTGGAGTATCAGCTGCTAATCAACCATGACTCCTCCGTTATGTTCTTCTTTCTTTATACCATGTGTAAACACATATATTCCAATAATCTTCTATTTCTGGCCACTTCTTTAATTAACCAAAGATATTTCAGGGTCCAAGCATTTCTTTACTTTCCTCAGCACCTTGGTGACTTTAGTAAACTAAGGGACCTTTATACTGACCCTTCGATTGAGCTGTTGATTTTGTTTGTACATAGTCTCACCCAGAGAGAAGTTAGTAGGATCAGTCTGGGCCTCCCAAGCACCTTCAATAGGGCCCCTGATTACCTCAGTTATTTTTCTCTCTTTATTTTTGAAGGAGCAAGAATATGGTAACAAAAAATAGCAAGTGTCCTCTGGAGTGCATTGTGCCTACTCAGAAGAAAAAAAACAAAGAAAGGAAGGATCAGTGAGTCAAACACCTCTGGTACCATTGTCCGCGTGCCCTTTCTAGAGCTGGCTCCGAAGGTAAACCAGCAGTCACTAATCCCAGGCTTATCATTCTGAAAATGCAAATGTTTCCCATGAACATCGGGTATGGGTTTACCTGGTCTTTAGGAGTAGCACTACTTTTCTTAATGAGCGTTGGGAAGACCGAATGGAAAACCATTCGTTATTTTCATCATCACCATTTATTTTGTTTTGTCACATCATTTTACCAGCTGCCAACCAAGTAAGATGGGAATAAAGAGGAAGAAGTTTTCTTCTTGAATTTTACTACTCCTGCATGTGCCAAATCACATGATAAAACACATACATAAAACACAACAGATGTCCATAAAAATCTTGATTTGTTAAACAAATACTTTCCATGCATGCAAAGAGAGGGTCACGCTAATCAGGGAGCACACGCGCTTGCATAAAACCAATGAATGCCCATTATCAGCCTTAGGAAGTCTCAGTAGCAACAAGTATGCACTGAACACCCAGCCATTCATTCCCAAAGTGTCCACTTTATCATGCTTAACAGTATGAAAGTTACTATGAGGCATAAAAAGAAAAAAATATAGAAGATATAATCCTTGTCCCCAGGAACACTATAAAGAAGCTTGAAAATCTCACAGAGATGTGAGCAATACATGAGAATGAAGGAATTATGTCTAATGAAATCATTATCAAGGGTAACAATGTTGGGCAGGAACAAGGTGTGTTAAGATCTTCTATGTTGTCCTCCCAGGTCTGAATTGCAGACTGCTGGGGAGGGGAACAGAGACATGGTCAACCTAAGGATGGCTTATTTGTCATTTTGGGATGCCTGCAGTAGAAGATTCCTTCCCGCTTCTGCTGGGCTTTAGTCAACCCAAGATCGCGTTCCCAAAGCTTGTATCAATTTATCGTGTGGGAAAGGTAAGAAAAACATAGCAATTACCTAAGGAAAGCTGACAGGGAATTCGACATTACCAGATGATTTGCTATTCATAGCTTGCATTTTTATGATAAATTCACATGCATTATTGGTCCTCCTAACAACCTTTCAGAGTAGGTAATATAGGTACTATCCAGTTTTATAGATACAGAAAATAAAAGGTCAGAGGGATTCTATGACTTTTCCAAGAACCTGGATGTATCCTTTGGGGTCCTGGCAGGAAACAGATGGCGTATCTAGAGGGTCTGACTGAAAATAATTGATTGAAGGGTGAGGGTAAGGGGTCAACAAGAGATGGTGAAGTACTCAGGGACTAAATGCAGGAAGCAGAAGTGAAAGAGGAGCTCTGTGACAGGAGCTGTGGCCCTGGACAGTGAACACAGGTACTGCCAGAATTGTGGCAAAGCAGGGGTAAAGCCAGCAAAGGAGTACTCTGGTCCTTCCCTCTTGTTACCCTCCTATCGCTGCCAGTGCCCCCACTGGCCAAAATAAACCAAAAACCAGAGAGTAAGGATCCCAGATGAAGCAATCAGAAGAGGTCAGCTTCCCAGGCACAGAACTGACCAGAGAAGCAGCACATTAGGTAAACATATCTAGTTCCATGTCTACAAATCTGATGCTCCTTTCCGTGTGGCTACTACTAAGATACAATCCGGATGGATAATCAAGAGTTAACTATAATTATTTGAAAGAGGAAAGAGATTCAGTCTTATTGAGATACATTTCTTCTGTAGGTTAGGCTCAAGCCTCTGCATTTCCTGATGCCTGATGGCTATAGTGGATTCCTTTCTACTCAGCCAGAAGTCACACTTTGTAACCTGTCCTCTTTAGTATGTAAGTATATTTTCATCTCTTCAAAAACGATGCAACTCCCAGAGATCATATTTTTTAGTCTCGGCATAATGCTAAGCTCTACAAAGTCTTATTTGGACAACAGAAACAAAAATTGAAGAATATGATGGCAGACGGGTTAGGTAATGTATATGACAAACACTGCCAGAAAACAATTTCATACTTTCATAGGTCATGTCATCTTACAGGTAGTGTAAATATCCTCTAGGAAGGACCCAAAATGAAAAGAGATACAATGACGTAGTAATTTAGCCTACTTCACATACTACTCAGGAAAAATAATCTGTTTTCAAGACTGCAGAAACAGATTTAGAACTCAACACTTTGAGTCCTATTGGCATTCACTCTACAATTTCATTCACTTAGTTAATCTTTCGCTTACAAACCTGCTCATCTCTTCCACTGTGGTCCTCAGGTGTCTGAAAATCGCTTAAGTTAAGCACATTTATTTCCAAGTATTGGTACAAAGATCCCTAGAGAGGGTTAAAAAAAATCCTGATACTCTATTATTACCTCAGTAGGAATTCAGTTTACTAAACTACTTTCCTCCTTTGATTAGAGAACTTTAAACTCAGAGAGAAAACACATGAAATGCTTTTAACAATTAAAAAGCCAAGTAATTAAAACATTTAAAGCCTTTGGAAAGAAAGTGGAGAAAAGTAACTCTGGAATTGAGGAAGAGGTTGCAGAAGGAGGCCGTGGGGTGTGGGCCAGACCGCTGTTGAAGACAAACTTTCCTACTCCTTTGCTTACGGCAGGCCCTGCATGCATCTCTCATTGCATTGGTAGAGCTCGCTTCTGAACTGCCCCAGGTGCTCTGACCCAGCAAACCAGTATTTGTAACTGTAGGGAAAGCTAAGCAAACTGTCACCACGTGTTTCACCGTCCCCACGGAGCACTTAGCTTTTATTTCTTAAAGGAATCAATCCAGTTTCCTTAAGAAAGATTTCCTCTATGCTTAAACCAACTACACTTCCTTCCACTGCTTAAACCAAGGCTCTGGCTTATCCACTGTCATTTCCGAGTGTTTGTTTTCTTTTTCCCCAGAACAATGAAGATGGCAGCCAGTTCCGGCTAATGGCCCCTAACAACTGAAATACCCTTCGTCAATTGCACTACTTGGCAGGCTCCAAAAGAATGACAAATGTAATCTTTCCTTCAGAAGAAAATTTGAAGAAGAAAGAATCTCAAGAGTTTCTAATGAAAATAATTAAGTAGTTAAGCAATTAAAACTGTTCAATTTTATAGTGACTCAGATACAGTAATACGATTGGTCTTCTGTGATCTGTTTGCCAAATAGGGCAGAGTCAAGGGACTAGAAAGAGGAATTTGATCAATATCCTTACAGCTAATTTGTTTTTTGTTTTGTTTTCCAACTGATTTGTTTTTAAGTGGACAAGAGTATCAAGTAGGGCACTTGGCCAGAGGCTACAGGTGGAGTCCTCAGGGAAAGAGGGCTTTTCCTCTTGGCTTTTCCTCTACTCATCATGTGCATGCTACGACACTATTCAGACGAACTCCTGGATCAGATATTTTAACCCAGGGAAGATCTTTGTGAAAAAACTGACATTACAGATTTTGACTAAAGATTACTCGATTTGGTACAGCGCAATTTGGCCACAGTGTTCTTCAATTTCCAACATTCCCTCCCTGTAAATTCTCTCTACTTTAAAAGATTCAGCAGTCTTGAGGCCCTAAATGATGATGGCAAGAACTCTCTTAAACAGCTTACTCATTAGTATCTTAAATATTTTATACCTGAATTCATTCATTCTATAGGCACTCAATACAACGTTTTTTGTTTTTTAGATTTCTATTTACTATCGATCGAATAACTCCCAGGTGCCACACATTTTGTTAAGTGTAGTCTCATGTATTTTCTCTTGAATTCATCACAGCAATCCTGAGTAAAGGATTTCACCTTTAAAAGAGCTTACTATGGACACAGGGGAAATTATTATTAAGATGTAGGCCCTGCTCTA
>CM052439.1:156739000-156770259 GCA_028533085.1 Varecia variegata | reverse complement strand
AATAAATAAATAAAATAAACAAAAAATAATAATAAAAAAACCTCCCACTAAAAATGTGAGAGATGGTGCATCATTGAGAGGCCCAAACTAAAGAAGGTTTAACTGAAAAGAACTGACTGGAAGGGCTAGTTACAGAGTAGTGTTAAGAGAAACAAAAGAGATGGGGAGGCGTCTAGGGACAGGAAGAGTGAAAAGCCTCTACCACTCTTAGGCCTAGAGGAGCCAGGGGAGGAAACAGGGGTTCTTTCCTGGCAACACCAGAGGAAGAATGGCTGCCCCGCAGAAGCTGGGGTCTTAGAGGGCCACCCACTGCTAGAAAGCCGGGAAGTAAGGAGGATGGAGGACCAGGGTAAATACCGTGGACTTCTTTTCTGTCTTGCCCTCTAGTTTCTTACTCATTAGCAAAATCGAGCCAGAAACCAGGATCCAGGAAGCTTCCACACAGGGAAGAGAACCGATGAGAGGCAGAGTGGAGAACATACTCAGAGCAGGTCAAGAGTAGAGAGACAACCATAGGAACAAGTACCTTGTGTCTGGCCTCTTTTTGGCTAGTGGTTAACTACTCGATGCTTTTAACAGTCTTAGAAAACTTGAAAGGATGGGGAGATATTCTAGATATAAAATATTCTAGAATCTATAAAGCATAACTTTTGAAAGAAAGAAGTGAAATTTTTTTGTTGTTAAAATCACACTCATTGGAAAAACAAACTATATGGTAAGCTGTTTAACATGTCCCTGTTGACAAATGAAACTTGTGTCTTATGTGGCCTAAAATGAATGGGCCTGGCTCATTATATTCAACCTAGCCTCCAGTTCTCTCCTGGCTTCTTTTCAAAATCTGTGCTAAGCACCTCACTGGACTTGAACCTGTCCTAGAAATTAGTTAGACTTTATTTTCATTTTAAATTGTGTCAAACATTCCATGTCAAAGGCACCCTACCTTTACTCCTCCATCCTCTGCTCCTCTGGCTTGATGGATGTTCCTCATCCCAAAATATATGGATTACTGCTCTAGTTACTGAATACTAGGGTTTCAACCTCAGGACTATTGATGTTTTGAGCTAGATAATTCTTTTCTGGGAACAAGGGTTAACCTGTGCATTGTAGCTGTTTAGCCTCTACTCACTAGATGCCAGTAGCACAGCCCCAGTTGTGATGAGCAAAAATGTCTCTGTACATTGCCAAATGTCCCCTAGGGGGTAAATGGTCCCAGCTGGAGAACGACCTCTATAGATGCTGGAGGAAAGAAACCCAAAGCTCAAATTCACCTGGCTGCACCCAGGCCCCACCAGCTGCTTTGTGTTTGCAATGATCCTAGCTAGCCCAGTGAAATCCAAATAAAATGAGGCAAAGATCATAAACTGTTTAAAGGGAAGAAATTAATTGAACCCCATTTTGTTTTGTCAGCCAGGAAGAGAAAAACCTACATCCAGGTGCTTGCTTAAGACCAAAAAAATAAATTATATACACCAAAACCTACAAACTCTAAAATAAGGCTTTATGAGGTGTCAGATTGTGAACTGACTTCGCCTAGTTACAATCCCTACCAAGTGGCTTTAATGTGGCTTGCAGCTGAAATGTTTAGTCTGAAGGAGTCAGGGAAGAACTGAGTCCTCACCAGCATTGAACCAAAGCCTTTTCAAGAGCTGAATCACCTGGCTGCATGATTCTCGGCATAGACTGAACTGTTGCCTACAAAGAGGAAGCTAGGACCATCAAGGGATTATTTTGAAGGTGATTGTAGGCAATGTAGTACAAGGACATTTGTGTTTTCAAAATCTTGGGAAGTTCTCCCACCCCCAGCAAGGGCATTGTTTTAATTTATCTCTGTGGTGTAGGCAATCTTCCTAACCTAAAGCACTGGAGATAACTAAGTTCCAAATTGTTTTATCTCCAAAAGAGTTTACTCGGACAAAATACCCTTAAACAGCCCCCATCCATTCCCATGGTAGGGGGAGAGCTTTTAGTTTGGATGAAGTACTGATCTGGAGATTAGAAGATTGAAAAGTAGGAAGGAATCTTACAGAGATTTAGTGCAATAGTGTGCTTTTCAAATGTTTGTTTGTGTATGTTACAAGGCTGAGCATGTTACAAGTGCAGATTGCAGGGCTACACCGCAACATTCCGATTCAGTGGGGGCAGGAGAGATCTAGGAATCTGCATTTTAATAAGCATTTTTGAGCCTGATGCACATGGTGAACAGACCCTGACCAGAAATACTGACATAGTCCAGTGACAGTCCAACTCTGTCATTTTAGAAATGAGTAAACTGAAGCCCAGACAAGTCACACCAGCAGATTAGAAACAGACTGAAAGCAGGAGAAGAACCTCGGTCTCCTGTTTTTGCTATTCAATATTCCTTCCTCAGCCTCACCATGAAGAATATTATCTATGTACCATAATATGATAAATAACATCACAGCTCAAAATACTATACAATTACCCAAAATGCCCATGCCAGGAGAGTTCAGCCTGCAGACTTTGCTTTTAGAACCAATGAGCTCATCATGGCCCCAGAGAAACCACCTCTTGGGAATAGAGTCTGATTGTGATCAAGGCTTGGGCTGCTACTGGACACAGGGCAGCTACCTGTGTTTGGCAGTGGGTGCTGTACTATAGGTATGGACACCAGGGGGAAGAAGGAAGTCGTATAACTGAGGCTGTCACCTCAGAAATCCTACTTCAAGCTCCTGCCCAATCATGGATAACTTTTCCTTGGGGTCCCAGCAAATGCTCTGACATCTTTATCTATGATGTGCTCCATTCAATATTTCTGAAATTTTACTCAGTTGGTATCGTATCAAACACTTTCCTTGTTGTTCATCAGTTCATTAGTTCACATACACGAATCAATGTAGTCTTTCCAGACTCTACTTGGAGAAGTCACAGGTCCTGCTCAGAGCTACAGCTGTCTCCTTGCAAGCAAACTGCTGTTGACTCAAATAAAGGGAAAAGGTCTAAGACAGAAGTAGAATTCTACATTTCAATAGAAATTGTAGGGACCAACCCTTGGATGCTGTATATTTCTTCCTATTTTGTCAAGTAAAGACATAAAACATGATTACCTACTCTTACAACCATTTCATAAAAGAAAAGGGATTTAATCCCCATTAATAGAAAGTAATCACACAATTTTTAAAAAAAAAATTAGTCTTCTGAAAAACTCACACTTGTGTCTCACTTTATTATAGATAGCAGCAATTTAAGAACAAAATAGCCACAATGATTTGGACCAACGTTTGTGGACCCAGCATGGCATTTGGCCGTACTGCATAAGTGACTTCATAAAAGGATCTCACTGGCTGATATCACGCTGGCTGGCGTTGTGTATCTGCCCCTCACACCTAATTTGTTTATTTGTTTAATCAGGTGAGCCACAGCTGTGTTATCCGACGACTCCTCAGAACTTGACATGGTATTTCCCAGAAGCCATAGCCGCTCTGAGTTACAAGAGGGTCCCCTTTTTTTTTATTTCAGCTTATTATGGGGGTACAAAAGTTCAGGTTATATATATTGCCCATGCCCCCCTATCCCCCCGAGTCTGACCTTCAAGCGTGTCCATTCCCCAGACAGTGCACATCGCACTCATCATGTAGGTATACGTCTCTTTTTTTTTTTTAAAGACACTCATCTCATCAGTGTTGTATTCTCCTTGTTCCCCAGTTACTGGTCAAGGTATAGAAGGAAAAATAAACATGACAAGTGATACCAGATGCTGGACAACATAAACGTTCTATCTAAGCATTCTCACTACAGAGCAGAATATGTATCCTTTTTATGATTATGAAAAGCATTCACTGGGTCTATAGCATCTCAAAACAGAGAGAAATAAGATGCTCCCAATTTCTCATTATGTCCGTTTCAGTGGAAGCATGGAGATAATGAAAGATGTTTATCATTGATTGTCCCTTAAATGTGGAAATTACTGTTATCCACTGAGAAGTAAATGTGGTAAGAAAAGCTGTTTTCAGCTCATAAAGTCGTGGTTATTATTTCATATTTTTATACAGCCCTAAATGCACAGAGTGCTGACAATATTTGAAAAACGGCCAAGCAAATCAAATTCCTGGTCCAAAGCTGGCAGATTCCAAATGCAGACCCAATCCCATACCAAACCAATGACTCAAAATAAACACGGCACAGCTCAGGGCTATTGCAAAGGGAGAACTCTAGGAGGGGAAGTGGTTTCAGAGTGAAGAAAAGAAGGGATCCCCCTAATGTATAATAAAATAATAGAAACCCTTTGAATAAGCCCTGGAGCCTAAAAATGACTTCTCTAAACCAGAATTTTCTTTAAGAAACTTTTCATCTTCTATTTTCTCAGCAGAAAAAAACAAGACAAAAAATCTACCCCAGGACAACAAATTAAATGTCAAGTGTACACGTATATAATACATCTATATGTGGGGCATTGATTCCCTAGACACAAAGCCACTCCATCCTCACTAGTTGTTGAACTGAAAGCTTGGAAAATGCCCTTATTTAAAGTGCAAATAATGCCTTTCCCCTAAAGCAAAAGGAAAAACCCTTTACATAGTGGAGACTCTTTGAACCTTGTTAATCAATCAATCCAAAAATAGAGCCCTGTGTGTACAAGATGATCAATCAAAAGTCACACAGAAAATGGAAAAAAGCTTCCAGAGCAGTGCCAGGGGCCTTATCACAATTGCTTCCTGACAGAAAGAGTAGATAAACAGGCTCAGGACAAGGCCAGAGCCTGGCCCACAGACCTTGTTTCTTGTTGCTCTAGGTATCAAAATAGGAAGTAAACAGCTTAGAAACAGTTCTGAGAATTGTCTGGAGGAAGTGCTGCTTCCTCTCCCTGCACTTGCTAAATTTGCTTATCTTTCATCCTCTCAGCACAGCCTTCTGCAAGCTGCCTGGGACCCCTTCACAAAGACCAGCTTTTCCCTAACGCCATCCAGCTGACCCCATGCATGCCCTCTTCCCCCTGGCTGACAAAATGCGATAAGGAAATGAAGGCACAAACAAGCCCTCCCAAGTTCCACTGAATGACCTCCTAAACAAACAAACAAACAAAACAGCAGACCTCTGGCTCATGGAAATATCCATCCCAGTGTGCGAGAAAATGGGCACTGAGGCTGGGTAGGTTTCCAGCACCTTGACTGAACTCCTTCATCAGGCTCCTTGGGAGTAACCAATAAACAGCTCTGGAGCTCATTAACTGTCCAGCCTGGGGTTGGTTCCTACCAAAAAAACCATGTAAGCTTATTTTACGAGGAGTCTGGATTTGTGCTACTGCCTATCGGATGACTTTTAATACACCGTCATCACCGGCCTGGCACCTGACACTTACATAAGGCTTTTCATGCATTAAGCCCACAGAGCATGAATGCATCTGGCTGTTGAGGTCCGTGAGCCAAAGAAAGCTCCTGTACTCACTTGGTCGCCTCTCCTTGGCCTTGCACGTTCTATTTCCAATTCACATAAAGGTGTTCCTAAAGTCAGTTCCAGGTCATCTGAGTTCCTTTTAACCTGAGGTTTTGCATATGAAACATGAATGCTTTGAACTGGGGGCAACTAATAATTCAGGATTGTCTCAGAGAAATGGGCTAGTTCCCAGGGATAAACACAACACCCATCTTGGTTTCTACCTTGGCCTTCGGTCCCCCAGCTTCCACAAAATGACACTGGATTGTCTTTCAAAGGACTGTATGCTTTAAAACTGCATTTGCTTTAAAACTACAGAAAATATGGATTTTTAAAACACATCCAATTATTCTGGGCTTTCTTTTAGCATAGAGAGGACAAATCATTGGATACCATACTTATTTTTTATTTTCTTTTCCAATTCAGTAAATCATTCTTTAATCAATTTTGCCAAAGGATCAACCTTTATGATAAAGAAGCTGAGACTACCATGGTTTATTTAGGTCTCTTTTAAGGCAGAGATGGAAAAAGCATTTGTATTGCCTTCTATGGTGCACTCCTATGATCTGACAGTATCTGGTATTACTTTTATAGTGTTAATCATATAAATATTTTTCTGTGCCTTTGCGGTGAACTAAGCACATCTAACATCATTTAAGGAAGTCATTTTAGTAGAAGCTTTATTTATGGAGAAAATTTCAGCCAAAGTGTATGTAGAAAAATTATTAATATTATGATTTGGTTGGAAAAGCAAAAGCACATGCTAAATAAGTCTGAATTTCATAAATGCTGCTCTATGGGGGAACAAGAGAATTCATTTGGACTGAATATGTAATTTCCCACATTGAACTGTTAAGAATTCAATTCATTCTTTCTTCTCCACATACTCCATTAACAGAAAAATATAGAAGCCCTCCAGTGGACAAAGTCTATATTCTCTTGGAGGAAAATTGAACTGACTGGGAGGCAAATGACTAAGCAGGAATAAGTGTCCCTAATAAGAACCACCCCACCACTGAGAACGTGACAAATCAGGTGTCCACCTCAGGTTCTTCAAACGACTGCAAGTGAGCAGGGATACAGCAGGAGGAAGAAAGTGACAGCTCACAGGACAGTCTTAAACACACACCTTACCAATTCATAAACTACATCTCTGTTTCTCTTCTTCAACTGTTTCCTCCTCTTTCTCTGCATCAATAAGATAAAATTCATTCCCATTGTTCAGGGTTCAACCAAGAAAACAGAGATGTGAAAATGTAACACAAGGAATTTTGTTACACAGGGGATACAAGGGCTAAGAAACAAAACAGGGACTGTAAGATAATTCAGGGATTAACAAAAGCAAAAAGCTGCCGCCATCCTGAGCTGGAAGATCAAGTATACAATTACAACTAAACAAATCAATTGATTCATTTGTACCCAATATTCATTAATATTCCTAATTACATGATGGAATCCATGTAACCGTATTCATTCCTTTTCATGCTAGCGCTCCTCCACATACCACTCTCTCTGGTGAATATTTCATTGTTTAAAGAGGAAGAATAATTTGGATAGTGAATGATTTATGAAGTAATAGTACTTTATCCTCAATGAACTCAAAAACTCTAATCCATGAAAGCATAATTCCCCCAGAAGGACACTGTGGCTAGCAACATCAGTGGTCTCTTTCTGAAGCCTTAATAAGACAAGCTGAAGAAATAAGAAAAGTGACATATACTTTCATTCACTTCCACTCAGTCAGAATACAGAATAAGGGTTTACACATCTTCAACTTTTCTGGCTAGTGTTTTAGAAGTTCAAACCATAGCTACAAATTTCTTTCACCTTGGGAAGAAACTATGTATTTCAATCTCTAATTTAAGACTGTTGTCCCTACTTCCATTCTGGAACCTATTTTCCACTTTGCTGTAACCTCGTAACAAGAGCGATTACCTTGTCTCATTGACAACACAATAGGGCCTGTCAACCTTAAAGACATATTAGTCAACTTTCAGTAAGTCAGACCTGCTGAACCAGAAGCTGGATATATTTTAGCATTCAATTTTAGTCTTTAAATTACAATCATAACAGATTACTGCATTACAATGCAGTTGAATAGCATGTTTACAAATAGATTCCAGTGAATCCACTTGGGATTTCTGCATGGTCTCCACCCTGGAAAACCAGCCTAAATTCTTGTAGTCAGTCCAGATTCCAAGAGACATCATAATTAGATCCCAGAAGAATACATTGCAGCTGAAGAGGATGTAATCCCTTGCAGAATTATTAATATATGGGGGAAAGGCTGGCCAAAGCAACGTTCACATTCATGGAATTATCCAGTTAATTGCACAAGGTGAATGGAGTCATATAATTATGGCGAAATTCATAGTAGGATTAAGCTAACCCTGAAAAAAATAGTGTATTTTGAGAAAGAACATAATACTGAGGGAGACTCTCCATCAGCATACCATAGTTCATTTCCTTTTGAAACACTCAAGTGAAAGTTCATTGAAACAAAGGTTTTAGCAGATCTTAAAGAATAATGGGAAAATGACCAAGTGTAGGACATGACACATTTTGACCAACTCCCATTGGCCCTTATGTGAAAGAATATCCATGAACATTCAATTATGATATAATCATTTGCATTTTCAAAGAATCAACAAATCTGAGGTTTTAAATAAAAGAACTCAATAGGGGATTCTTGCAGCAAAATTATGCAGTATAGGAAACAATCAGAGTTGGTGGAAGGGAGGAAGGCAAGAAACTCCTCTTTATCATGTTTGCTCGGCACTAGCCTTTGTGCCCCGTGTTTTTGTTGTGGTGGTGGTTTGTTTTTTGTTTTTTCTCGTCTGTTACCTAATTAACTTAAATTTTCAGCTCAACTAAAAAACCCTTTACTGAGTGCCTATTATGTGCTCTTAATAGATCCTGTGATACAGCAACCATTTATGTTAACAGAAATTCTTGATCAACATTAAATAGAATAATAATTTTTAAATACTAGAAAGAAGCACATCCATATTCTTGTATACTTATTTATTTTTTTAACATCTTTCAAAATAAACAGCATTTCAGCTAAATAGGTGAAAGGAAAATCTGATTTCAGTAGAGTTGAACTCAGATTTCATTTTGTTAGGTTAAAATTTGAAATCTTTTACTTCATTTGGACATTAGTAATCTCAAAATTTAAATTTCAGGTTTTTTCTTTGTATAATTAAAATAGTATCATTTCATTTAATGAAACTATTGTTAAATTTATATATGTATATAATAATTCCTAATAAGGCCTTTAGCTTTGAGGGGAAAAACTCTATCATTTTGTGTATAAGACATGATGCTTGAGGTATACAAGAAAGAAAAACACGTAGTTTCTTCCGTCCAGGAGATTACAATTATGAAGATCAGGAGTTTAAACTATTTAACCTTAAAATTAAATTCAATAAAATCTAATTTCATTCTGATGATACAGAAAGCATCTCTACTGACATTTTACAGTGTCCCATGGTAAGCACTACATTAAAAGTAAAACAAAAAGTAGCAATCAACAGAAATTATTGGCCAATAAAAAGTCAGAAAACTAAGAAAGTGTTATATGTATTTGTGAATGACAACTGGGAAATCAAATCAGAGGGATTTTAATAGATTAAAAGGACTAATAGGTTCCCCACCCCTAGGCTAGATCTTTATTTAGCCTTTGAAAGAATTGTTTTTGGTGGGTATGAAAACTAGTTAACTATAACCAGAAAACTGTTCAATAAAAATGCCAAATATATGACTTATTTTATCTTACAAGGTTGTAAGCCCTTTCAATATAAGTAGTACTTGTTCTAATTTTTCTATATTTTCTGCAAAAACCCAGCACAGATCTGAAAAAATAACTGCACGATAAATAAATGGCAAGAAAATCGTAGCTTCTTCTTTTCCATTTTTTTTTTTAAAAGAATGCTAACCTGATTCTAACCAGAATGTATTGGATATATGACCAACAAATACATTCTTATTTAGGGAAGATGCATTTTCCACAGTATGCATAAATTACTTTCTATATTTCTTCCAGAAACAGTTGTTCTGAGAAATAGCTATACTTTGTCAACATATAATGTTAACATATAATTTGTCTCTATAATCCTAACAAACATGGCTGTGACTAAAAGTCTAAATCATCTGATCATTGCAAATTATTATCGGCATTATCCAAAAATATTTAAAAACACCATCTTAGATTTGTATAATGTTTAAATTTTTTAAAGATGACAGGTTTTACTTTATTCTTATTTTTCAATATTATTATAAAATAGAGAAGACAGTATTATTCTCATTTTATTGTTCCTACTTCACTACAGCACAAAAAGATTAAATAAAATCTCAGTCTCAAGGTTATTTGATAAAACCTGGATTCCAGTCCTAGATTTACTTCTGATTCCTCAGTCAAGCCAAGACTTGTTCTAATGGCACAATAACAAAAAAAACTGATAATTTTCTCCTAGGAATATAGCTGTGCTGTGCTCAGTTAATTTTAAACTAGAAATAAATCTAGTTAGGACATAGGATTGGATTGCTTTACATATACTTAGTATACCTATTGAGTAAAGAAGAAGTTGAGGTTTCCGGTGTGCTTCAATATTACTGTTGCTTTACTCAAGCATCAACTATGTGTCAGGGACTATTTTAGGTGCTAGAGATAACAAAAACAATCTATTAATATGTTTATAAGTCTACTTTTAAAGATAAGTTCCCTTTTTAAAAAGTAGCCAAGAGTGGATGCAACTTTTACCAACAATGTCTCTACAAAGAAAACCACTCTATGTAGAATCACAGACTGTCAGGATTAAGTTTAAAGATCTTGTACTACAATGAATAATTCAAGGATTTAAGATCTCAAGTTGAAAGTCCAAAAGCACTAGTTTATTTTTCTTATCAACATTTTAAAATAAATCTTAATGAAATAATTCATACTAATCTTTAGTTTTGGTAACCTTGAGAAGCTAAAAAGAGTACCACAATAGTGGCAAGATTAAAACCTAACACAATTAGATAAATATTTGGGGAAGAGAAAGGAAACAGTAGTAACATTAGTAAAGCAAGTATTAAACCACTTCTCCAGTTAATCCCATTTTATTATTTCATTGCCTAGTGAGAAGTTAAAAATTTAAAAACCCTTTTACCCAAGAAGCCAAATGTGCTTTGCCGCAATGGCATTTGATGTTGTTGTGCTCAGGAGGCAAAGCGCCCATGATTTCATTCAATAGACAAAAAAGAAAACAGACAAAATAGTTTGTTTTTTTTTTTGAGACAGAGTCTCACTTTGTTGCCCGGGCTAGAGTGAGTGCCGTGGCGTCAGCCCAGCTCACAGCAACCTCAAATTCCTGGGCTCAAGTGATCCTTCTGCTTCAGCCTCCCGAGTAGCTGGGACTACAGGCATGTGCCACCATGCCCGGCTAATTTTTTCTATATATATTTATAGTTGGCCAGATAATTTCTTTCTATTTTTAGTAGAGACGGGGTCTCGCTCTTGCTCAGGCTGGTCTCGAACTCCTGAGCTCAAACGATCCACCCGCCTCAGCCTCCCAGAGTGCTAGGATTACAGGCGTGAGCCACCACACCCGGCAGACAAAGTAGTCTTAAAATAAATTTTATAGTTAAAAATAAAAGGTCAGGCACTTTTATTCATTTTTTAAAAAATGAATTATGAATTATAGTCAAGTGCACAAATTTAAGTATACAGAATGGTGGATTTTTACATGTGGAAACACCACCCAGATCAAGATACAGAACATTATCAACAGCCCCCCAGCAAGCCTTATGCCCCTTCTCAGATACCTCCCTCTAAATATAATCAGCATTCCAAAGATCATCTACCTTTATAAATTTAGACAAATCTAGAAAATATGTAGAAAGAGCTGAGTCTCCATTCCAATTTTATAACTATGGTGTGATGAACTCCACTTGACCTCTCCCAAGAGAGAAATAAATGATGAGTTTTATAATTTATTACACTCTGCTAAGCACAGTGGCAATTAAATCAGATTGATTGTCAGGAGAAGTCTTTCCAGAAGATATGATGTCAGAGCTGATTTTTAAGGGAGCATAGGAGGTAGGTAGAAGAAGTTGGAAGAGGATGATGCATGCAAGGGGAATACGAATGAAGGAGGATAACTGTATTATGCAAAAGCATGGAGCGTGGACCAGCAGAACACATTGAGAGAACCCTATTTGTGTGGCTAGAGCAAAGGATTCAGGTGGGAAGTAGGGAGAGATAAGCTGTAGAGGTAGGAAAGAGACGGATCACAAGGGTGAGGAATCACAGCTTGAGCCCATGCCGTCAAGAAGGGAGGTGGCAACATCAGATACATATTTTAAGAAAGGTTACAGTGTGGAGGATGGCTTAGTTACTGGAGAAGTAGCAGGACTGAAGGCAAAGGAAAGAGGTGATTGCAGCAATCTGGGCCAAGCTGGAGGGGATGTCGTGGGTCGAAACAGCCAGTGAGTGGCAGGAGGCACGGAAATGAATGAATTAAGTAGAAAGGTGTCAAAGAAGTAAAATCTACAGGACATATTGGCCCATTGGAAGTGGGAAGCAAGTGACTGCTAGGGTATCTGGCTTGGGCAATGGTGGTACCCTGACTGAGACAAAGCATACTTTTCATTACATTTGGAGGAATGATCATGAGTTCAATTTTAGACACCACAAGTTCCAAATGCCTGTTGGATATCAAATTGAGATGTTTAGAGGGCATTTGGATAATACTAGCTAATACTTAGTGAATACCTACGGCATGCTTAGAGTTCCTTCTAAACAATCACATTCTATAAGGCCAGGTGTGGTGGCTAACACCTGTAATCTCAGCATTTTGGGAGGCTGAGGCAGGAGGATCACTTGAAGCCAGGAGCTTGAGGTTGCAGTGAGCTATGATAATGCCACTGCACTCCAACCTGGGCAACAGAGTGAGAGCCTGTCTCAAAAAAAAAAAAAAAATCACATTATATAAAATAAGAAGGGATTCAAATTTAGTAAATCTGTATTGGGGCCCACAAAGAGTAATTTTTAACAACCCTGTGGGGATTCTGATGTAGGGAGACCACACTTTAAGAAAGACTACCATGCCTGAATATCTCTAGAATACGGCTAGGGACATGAAGATTTTTCCAGAGTTGCAAAGCCCCTTTGAAAAGCAAGGGTCTGAAATGTATTTACATTTGGCAAAGTGTAACTCTCTATTTCTAAGGACCAAAGGCTAGCAGAAAAGATATTTTGGATACTAAGTGATTCTTACACAACTGCAGCTTGATGAGACGTCTAAATGAATGCGAAACACATGGATTAAAATATGTGGGGCATTTTTAACTGAGGAGAAGAGCCCTTGGCAAAACTGGATAGTGAGGTTTTAATAAAACCCAGGATAGTACAAGGAGTTTGACAAACCCAAGCCATGACAGTCTGCCTTTTTTTCCAAAGGGCATGTTTTCCTTCCAACCATGTGGCTGTTACACTAAGAGAAGAAAGTATAGGACAAGAACCTTAATTTGATAGGCTGGGAGTTAACCTTTCAGATTTGTTTGGACAAGCATATTTTTGTTTAATGTACCTTGTGTTCTTTTCCAGGTTCTAAAGGGCAGTCATGAAACTCAAAAAGTTCAGTAAAAGGGGTGTGTGTACACACACACACAAACACACACACACGCCAATCAGATGTGAAACCCTAACCAGTCTGTTGGGCTGTTTCTAGATGGTACAGTACTGAATAAACTGCATATGTTGACTACCTATTACTACTTTCCTCAGGGCCCTCTGCCAGCTTTGTGTCTTAAATTCAAGAATAATCTAGCTGCTCTTACCCAAAAAGTGTCCTGATGAAAACAGATTCGTTTTTACAACAGCAGTTTCTCTGCAAAACCTGAAGACAGAAATTAATACTCCTAAATTGAGGATGGCCTAGAGGGAATACTAACAAATGAGAAACATTATGTTTTGCCATTCACTGCTTTTCAATTCTGTTCAGAAAAGAAAGGCAAATATAAATAACTGAGAAACATTTAAATGCATGTCTCTTACTGGGGCCACGGATACTGTGTTGGTGTGTTGATTATATTGTTGCATGGATATAGACTGTTTTACCATTAGATTGTAGGCGTCTTAAAAATAGAGATTATGATATTTTATATCCTATAAACATCCTTAATAGTGTTTTATACATGTATACTTCATTTTATGATGATCTTGGTGTAAAAAATTTATTTTTACAATGCACAAGAGAAGCTCCCTATTTAAGGGAAAATTTTCTTTGCTTTCCAAAGGAAAAAAACAAAAACAAAAAGTATTATCAATACTTCTCTCCTAATTTATCTGATTTGCAAATTTGCCTCAATATAGATCAGATTTTCTTAAATAGCCCATTATTAATATTAATTAATAGACATTAGTGGCCAAACATTTATTAATGTTAATTAATGTAAATTGTAAATAAGGCAGAGGTCAAACTCAATAACTTTATGGGCTACAAATGAGCATCCCTCCTGTATAAAATCATAAACCATGACTTTAGTCACATTTGAGTATCAGAAAAATCAAGGTGGTTGAATCAAAGGGAATTCATCACTCCTGAAAAAGATTCTGACAGTGTCACCATAGAGCTTAGAATTTCTCAACCATCTGGGGGATGGACACGCTTGAAGCTCTGACTCAGGTGGGGCAAGGGCAATATACGTCACCTAAACATTTGTACCCCCGTAATATGCTGAAATAAAAAAAAATTAAGAACTTGTCGATGGTTTCCTCTCACCCACAAGGTCAAATCCAAGCTACTTTACATGAAATGAGATCCCTCTGTGATCTCACCTCTCCCTACGCTCCGGCCTCATCCCCCCAATTGCCCTGCTTTAACTTTAGGCTGTAGCTCCCCACACTGCTGCCCCTTGACCTTGTACCATTATAACCCCGCTCTGCCTACAAGGTACACTCGCACCCACCAGCCCTCTGTTACCATGACCCATCCTTGTCTGACTGGTCCCAACCCATCTATCACCTCAATTTGGATGTGTTTCCTAACCCTGACCTCTATCTAATCTACCAGAAATCACCAGTGTTTTTGATATTGCTGTACTTAGCAACTTATTCTATAATTCATATCCATTCTTTTAAGTGGCTGCCCTACTAGGCTAAGAGTTATCTGAGGATAAGGACTAGCCCTTATTTAAGGCTTGAATCCTAAGTCCTGAGCAAGTGCCCCAACATGGACTCTCATTAAAATTTCTTGGAAGAAAGGAAGGAAGGAGGGAAAGGAGTGATGGAGTGAGGAAGGAAGGGAAGGAAGAAGGGGAAAGGAGAGAGTGTTGGAGGGGTGAGGGAAGAAGGGAGAGGAGGGAAGAGGAAGAAAAGAGAGAAGAAGGGAGGGAGGTGGAGAAAGAGGAGAAGGAAAGGAAGGAGAAAGGGATATAATTCAAAGCTTGGTTCCTAATAATGGGTCTGTCTATATTGTGTTTAAGGTGAAGCACATGAACAAAGTTGATCAGGATACTTCAGATAATTATAATAATATTAAAATTAGGTGAAAAACTAACTGATAATGTAGCATCCCTCCACTGAATTGGACACAATCCTAAAATTTCAATTCACACCAGTTCACCTAAATGTCCCCCTAAGCTGCAGATTGAAAATATTGATAATATTTTCCAAAAACCAATCAGCAGGACCCAACCAACCAGGCCAAATTGATACCAATCTGATTTGTCACTCTGAAAGGAAACAACCTTGGTTGGTATGGAAATTAACTATCTTCTTACATAGACCAACAATTTACAGAGTCATATTTTAGAGGCCATCTAATCTAATCTCTGTATTCTGAAGGTAAAGTAAATGAAGTCCAATGAAGTGGCAGAAGCTGGCTGTTGCCTAAATGGCAATATGTTCAGAAGGAGATAAGAATAATATAAAGCTTTAAGGTTAGATAAATTAAAAGATCTAATTATTTATCAGGCAATTATCACCAAGTCTAGTCACACTAATTAACATTTTGGGATAATCTATTTATAAGCATGTAATAAGGTTTGTTTTATGTGAAACTATAGTAGAATCAAACAACCATTGAATTTCATTGTTGGAAAAAGGAAAATTCAAATTATCCAATTCCCAGTGGGAAACTTGAATCTCTTCTACTGCATCCTGACTAAATGTTGGAATAGAGACATGTAAAACCAAAACTATCTGTTAAAAATCAATAGTAATTTTGTTCAGGAATTTTTTTGACAAATAATTTCTGAACTGCTATCCTTAAGGCATTGGACTAAGCACTGCATGGGACAAAAATATGAGGGAGATTTGGACTGTGTGCTCAATAAATATGGCAGAATATGGCAACAATATGGCAGAAAATAAAGTACCCGGGTGCTCATATCTGTAGCATACAGAATTACATGGAAAAACACGTTGGAGGTAGTTGGGCCCATTTAAGCCCTTTCAAAATGGTAACTTGTTGCTGGTCCAAGAAAGACAACACAAAAAAATACATTGAAATTCACCTACTCCGGAGTCTATAACAGTGGAAAAAGAATTGTGCTTGAAGTGTGAATTCCAGCTCTCCTACTTTACTAGCTATATGACCCTGGCGATTTCAGCTTAAAATATATTAACCAGCATCTTCATGTTTACAAAATCTACAAAATAATGATGATATAAGTTAAAACATGTGATTCTAGTACAGAACTTCGATACCTAATAATGACAATAATAATGCCCAACATTTATTACTACAAGCCAGGTGCTATGCATATTTTAACTCATTTTAGCTTCAAAACAACTCTGTAACACAGGTATTACATTTTATAGATGAAGAAACTAAGACACAGAGCAGTTAAGTAATTTGCTAAAGGATGCAGCTATGTTTTGAAACTAGAATTCAGATCCAGGCAGACTGGCTCCAGAGCCTATGTTCAAAAATGTTTGTTGAATGCCTTCAGCAAGGTCTCTATAAAAGAGGAGTTAGCAAACCTTTTGTAAGAAAATAACTTTTTTAGTGCCCTCGAATTGACTTTTCAATTTAACGCTGGAAAAACATGACCAACATTAAATCCAAAACAGGGGGTATTTAGGATCAATATTCTAGCCCAGCCTGATGAGAACCTCTTCTAATACAAAACAGAGAAACACTGTTTATTTTACATCTTATTTTAGAGTTAAGCAAGAGTTTAAAAACTATTTCATAATAAACAAGTATCCCAAAGAAGATTTCATAAAGAGATAAATATCTGAGCCTGCCATATTTTCATTTGACTTTTAATAAAGGCAAAGAAATTAGCTTTACTTGAAGCAGTTTTTCAAGAAACTATTGACAGTATGTATCTATCATAACATAATTTAAATAACTAAAAGAGCTAATAATTTTATCTTAAATTTATACAATATATTCTTGGCTTTCCTGTTTTTCCACAAATGTGTAGTAATTGACCTTTAATACAGAAACCATAACAGAGGAAAGAACAGCTTTATTTATGAATTCCAGGTGGGAATCACAATCCCTCAAACCAATTTAATTAAATAATATGATTCACTAAAGTTTGGGAACTCATGGAAAACAAACATGTAGGAAGTATGCTGTGGTTCTGTAGTTTCAAGAGCAAATGCACCATAACCATTCTGATCATGTCTCAGGATCCCATCAGGCTAGAGCTGGAATGAATTCTAGATGACTTTGTGCCATAATCCTCTAATCTGGGCATTTGTATCACCTGCGGATTTCATTTTTTAAGCTTTTCTTTTAATTCCAACCTACAGAAAAGCTGAGATCAATACTTCACCCAAATCCAACAATTATTTAGTATTTTCCCAATTTGAGCTCTCTCTTTCTTGCCTTTCTGTATTCTTGTTTTTATCTTTATTTTTACATCATTGTTATTTCCTGAATTTTAAAGTAAATTACAGATATTGTAACTAGAGAGGATGCTGTGCCCTGGCACCTATATTCTTCTTCCCCCTTTAGGACTGAACTACTGATTTTCCCCATCAGCTGAGAGTACTGGTGATGAACAGCTTACAGCTGAGTCCCCTCTGGAACTTGTCCTTGGCTAAAGAGACCCACCTTGATGAAAGTCACGCCCTCTTCCCTAGGGTAGCCCACCCAGTGACATGCAGTGGTGTAAAGGTCTGCCCCTCTTGCTCCAAATTCAGGACAACCCCATGAGGCCATCCCAGATCCAGAGCTCCCTGTGCCATCAGCTGAGTTCTTTGTCATGACATTATCCCTGCTCTCCCCTCTACCTAATCCTACTTCCTCCCCACCTCACAAGGGAGGAGTGTTGCTTCCTCATAGACTTCCTGAGGAACTCAACCTATGACAACTCTTACATAAGTCAGTATGATTAGATTAATTATATAAAAATTGTAGACAAATATAGTAAGCATAATAAGAAAATTCAGGACATTTAATGTTGATGTAATATTATAATCAAAACATCTATATCAAAGTTTATCAATTGTCCTGATGTTGTCCTTTATAGCCATTTTATTTTATTTTTTCTAATTCAGGATCCAGTTCAGAACCACATATTCTATTTAGTTGTCATGCTTGTTTAGTCTCTGTTAATTCTAAATAGTCCCTCAATTTTTCTTTGCTTTCCCTGATGTTGACCTTTTAGAAAAACACAGATCAGTTATTTCATAGAACGTCCCTCAATTTGGGTTTGATTGTTTACTTAGGATTAGATTTAATGTTCTTCATGATTCATGAATTGGTTGTATAACTTTTTCTAATTCTGAAAATTATATAACTAATTTCAAAAGATATGAAAATTTCTATCATCTTTAACTGAATTACTTGGGATATGATAGGCAATCTATTTCACAATAACTATTTATGTCAAAGCTATGTCTTAGGATCATAATGTAATCCTTTTAAGGACATTTTAAAGCAATAATTAAGTCTCCAAATTTAAGGCTGTGTCACCAGTACAAAGCATTTAACTGAGGCACAACTGGGTGAATAGTTACTAATATCTTCTCTGATGACTAAGTCCACTCATATAGACAATAAGAACTAGATCACACCCCACTTCCCTGTGGGAAGGATGGCAAATTTCTTTTGCCACTAATTGTAAGATGCATCCTGAATTCGGAAATAATGAACTGTGGAGGTAACAATTTTATGATTGAATCACGTGCTAAATACTGCATATATCTTATTTAACCTTCGCAGCAACTTTATGAGTTAGCTATTAATAATGCCCTAATTTTACTGATAAGAAAACTTCAGGCTCCAGGAGAGTAAATAACTCTTATAATCTTACATAGAAGCTGTGATACATTATACAATTTCTTTTCCTAGTGTAACTTTTCCCTAATATGAGTTTTATATTTCAGTTTCCACACTCTCATTTAAAACTTCTGGGGTGTCTACACTACTGTGTGACCATAAACAAATTCAAGTACCAACTGGGGATCTGGAACTGTGTTAAACATTTTGAAGGACAGAGAAAAAATAATAGAAGCATATCAGCTTTCAAGAAATGTGCAATCTTGACTAAAACCATTTACAAATATAAATGGAAAAAAATAAAAATCATCATTAAATTGTACATGGCTGTCCTGCAGAAATTCACTGAAGGAAATATGAACTTAAGCTAGAATAATAACTGAAGACTGTAAGCAAATTGTCTAAAACAATTTTTTAGTAATTTGCAGCCAGTTATTAAACAAGGACAACTTACAATGATAGTAAGAAACCGAGATTTCACTTGAAAGGAGTCTACTGAACTAAAGTTTTCACTGTAGGAAAATTGGGGGTCTGGAGAGGAAAACATTTAGGTCGGGTGCAGTGGCTCACTCCTGTAATCCTAGCACTCTGGGAGGCCAATGCGGGAGGTTTGCTTGAGGTCAGGAGTTTGAGACTAGCCTGGGCAAGTGTGAGACCCCATCTCTACTAAAAATAGAAAAATTAGCTGGGCAGTGTGGCACAGAGGCTGGGGCAGGAGGATGGCTTGAGCCCAAGAGTTGGAGGTTGCAGTGAGCTACGATGACACCACTGCACACTACACTCTAGCCTGCGCAACAGAGTGAGACTCTCAAAAAAAAAAAAAAAAGAAAGAAAGAAAGAAAGAAAAGAAAAAGAAAAAACAAGAAAAAGAAAAAGATTTAGATTCTATTATGGTCTGAACTGTGGCTCCCCCCGACCTGCTCCACTTCTTATGCTGAAGTCCTAACACCCAGGTACTTCAAAATGTGACCATATTTGGAGATAGGGCCTTTCAAGAGGTCATTAAGTTAAAAAGAGGTCATTAGCATAGGCCCTAATCCTGGTGTCCTTAGAAGAAGAGGAAATCTGGACACACACTGGTGCAGATGGAAGACAGTGTGAAGACACAGGGAGAGACTGCCATCTACAAGCCAGGGAGAAAGGCCTGGAACAGATCCTCCCCTTACAACCCAAAAAGCAACCAGCCCTGCCTATACCTGGATTTTGGACATCCAGCCTCCAGCTAGAAGGCTGTTTAAGCCACCCAGTCTACAGTACTTTGTTATGGCAGCCAGAGCAAATGAATATAGATTCCTCATCAAGTTCAGGTTTTGCTAAATAAAATGTGTATGTGAGGGTAGTGTGAACAACAGTGATGTATTAAAGTACTTTTCGCCCAGACAAATCCCAACTAGACAATACTGTCTAATATACTATCTGGTGAACTGGAAAATCTCCTGAATGAAATAAGAGCCTCCAATACCCAAAAGGGATGAAGTGAGTCATCACCACTGCCTGTGAATGAAAAATAACTGCTCTGAGAAAACACATGTAAAAAATGACACCATGTGGATTAAACGAGGAAACACAAGTATACCCAGATAAACTGGGTGTTTCCCCTGTATGTACAATTATAACTATTCTATAAATCCCAGATTATAAATCTTTACTCTTACCTTTCTCTATCTATCTCGGCTATAGTTTTTACCATCAAATATTATTTACTTTTTATCACTATATAGTGATAGAGCTCTACTATGAAAAAATAACTTTGGAAGTACTTTTGGGTTTTGCACAAAAAAAAGTTTAGCCCAACTAAAGTCCTGTTATTTCAAGTAATATTTGATCACAAATTCTATCAAAACATCAGATAACCCAATCTCATGCCCTCTAATCCATCTTCCATTCTGCTACCAAAGTTATTTTTCTCAAATATAGATCTGATTGTTCTCTTTCTGTGTTTAAAGACTACCATCAGTTGCCCACCATCTTTTGTTTAGAGCACAAAGTCCTTAATCTGGCAGAATTGTCACAGCCTAGATTCAGTTCTGTATTTCCAGGCTGTCTATAGTCATCCCCCACCACACCACCACACACCTTACTTGCTAAAAATATCAGGCTATGCTTCATTCTCCAGACACTCTTCCCATAGCACCGTGTGCCTGCAACTATCATTGTGCATTATGTTTAGGAAATGTAATATGTCTGACTTTTTCATCAGATTATTACCACTTTATGGTCAAAGACCTGGTCTTCCACTTTTTTTCAGTATCCCCAGTGGCGCTAGCACAGGGGCAGTAACATTTGCTTATTGACCTCTCCAAGAAGCCTTCCCTGAATTCCTTAGCTAGAACAGCAATTCTCCCTCCCCGCTCCACATTTTGTCTTCTTGTCCTGCTTTATTTTTCTTCTGAGCACTTATCCACATCAGACGTGTGACATATTTATTTACATATTCACATGTTTTTATAGTTTAGGATCTATCTCTTCCCACTTGCAAGTAAATTCCAAAACAGGGAGAACTTCGGCCTATTCCCTGCTTTATTCCCAGTGCCTACATATTTGGCACATATACTCCCTCAATAAACATTTATTGAATAAGTGAATTCATTCAGCAAATATTTATTGACAACTTATTATGTCACATGAAATGTTCTAGAAACTAGGAATCCAGCAGTGAACACAGACCTTTCTCTCATGGAACTCAATACTCTCTGGAAGGAGGAAGTAAATAAGAAAAAAAAGATCTTGTTTTATATAATTCACATACTGATAATAGGTGCTCAATTACTGTTTCTGCAATTGCATACAACGTATACTGATTTCAGGATTCGTAAGTATTTTGTGAGAAACTTAAATTTTTTCAAGTATAGCTATACTTTACGAAAATGTAATAGAAGAATTGATTTATTTTTGAAAATACTAAAGTCAATACACAAGTAAACAATGTAAAATAAAGCATCATACCATAATATCCCTCTAGTAATGAAAAATTATGTATCTTAAAAGATAGAATTTCAAATGTGTTACATAAAATAAAAGAAGCAAAATGAAGTTTTACTGTAAGTATAATACAAGAGATGCTTTTATGAAGCATATAATACCATAACATCATAAAGATTAACTAGAAAGAAGCTTTGACTAATACTTTAACATGATACATATAAAGCCATAAAATAGGGAAGAATGTTTATATAAAATATGTATTATCATTGCTTAATAAGAATAATAGTTGGTTTATATACTATTTGGGAATCCATTAATGCAAGTGATATTAATGATTTGCATATTTCTTATTATCTTGAAAAATCCAGGCTTTCCTGTAGTATTAATTGGTACCTGATGTGTTTGTTGTTGTTTTGAACTAGAAATCTGGTATTTTGTGTGACCAAAGGAGATTTATTTGTATTTTAACATTTTAAAAAAATCAAGCCATGGCTATAATAGAAAACATTCTCTAACATGATATATTAACTTGAATGACTTCACTTCTGATCAGCCTGGTCCAAAGATTAAGGGGTATGGAGAGTCACTTGAAAAGCATGGTATTTGGGAATGTGGATTGGTGATTCATAATCTGGATCTCACTAATAAGAGAAATTGGGTTCCCTAGAGAGAAAGGGTTGTTATCAAGGATCACCAGGGGTAGAAAGTCAGAGAATCTCTTTAATAAAATATGAAAGGTGAGGAAATGTAAGTAACCCTAAAATAAAAATTAACATAACCATAAAATAAAAATTAAAATAAACATAGTGGCTTATATTTTGCATAACTCTGATTTTGTATAACTGAAATAGATAGTATCTGTACATACCATGTTTCCAAAATTTTTGATAAGTTTCATATACTGTTGAATTGATGATATTTTTATCACATTAAATATTAAGTAGTTAATACAAAACTCACGGACTTTGTTTTCCCCAAAATATCATGGAGGTAAAAGTGTTTTTATTTCCATGGATTGCTTCTGCTATGCTTGAGTCAGGGTTATAAGTGTGCCCATCACCCACATAGTGTTCATTGACCCCATTAGGTAGGTTTTGATGTACAATTATTATGTATCAATAAAAAAATTAAATTAAATTAAAAAAATAAATACATGCAACCATGCATATGAAAAAAAATAAAGACTAATAGGATTAATTACCCCCTGAGGAGAGTCATCAAGAAATAAAAACAGAAGATACAAATAATCCATGCCAGGAACAATGGGTATATCACTGCAGATCTTGCAGTCATTGAAAAAACACAGTATGAATATTCTGAACTATCTATGACAATAACTCTAAAAATTTAGATGCAGTAGATAAATTCCTAGAAAAACACTATTATAAAACTGAATCAAAAAGGAAGAAAAAATATGAATAGTCTCATATTTTTAAAGAAATTTAATTCATAAATAAAAATCTTCCTCTTCCTGCCCCCCCAAATAAATTCCAGACCTTATTTCCTTTATCAGTGAATTCTACCAAACAATTAAAGGAGTCTTGATAATGTCAGTCTTATACTAAATATTACAGAAATTTTTAAAAATAGGGAACATTTAAACAATTCAATTTGATAAATACAGCATAACATTATTCATAAAATTGGTAACAAATTCATCAAGGATATTATGAGAAAAGAAAATTATATATAACTCTAAGTTATAAACACATATGCAAAAATCCTAATAAAAATTTTAACAAAGAGAATTCAACAATTTATAGACAGCATGATAGTTTATGCCTAAACTGTGTTTATTTCAGAAATGCAAAATTGGTTAAATATTTGAAAATTAATTTTATGTAACTTTCATTACAGAATAAAAGATGATCTATGATCATCTCACTAAATGCTGAAAAACTTTGATAAAATTCAACATCCACTCATGATAGCAATTTTTAGCAATATAGTAATAGGACACATCCTTAATCTGGTAAGGATATGTACAAAAAAATCTTATAGCAGACATCTTACTTAATAGTAAAATATTAAAAGCTATCCCTTTGAGAATACACAAAAGATAAGGTAAAAATTACTATTTAACATTGTAACTTTATATTGAAGATTCTAGCCAATCGAATAATACATGAAAAAGAATAACAGGTATACAAATCATAAATGAATGTTATTAATATGTAAAAATTCTAAAGAATATACAAACAAATACTTAGAATTGGTAAATATGTTTATCAAAGTAGCTGGATATAAGACCAGTGTATAAGAATCAATTAATTTTTATATACTGGCAATAAACAGAAAATAAAAATTATAAAAGATACTCATTTGTAATTAATTATAAGGCCAGCTATTACATTTGAAATATTCTTGCCATATGTTTCTTTTGCCTTCCCTGTAGTACCTAGAACAGTATCTGGGATGTTCAATGAAGACTTGAATGAATGAATGACAGAACAAAGAGCTTGCCGCTACCTAGTTCTTTCTCTCTTCCATTTATACTTTACTACCTTTCTCCAGGCACCAAACACCTCGCAAACTCTACCTAAATGATTTTCCAGTTAATTGACTCTATAATTATGCTTTTCTATTGGCCGAGGGCTAATTTTTTCTTAAAACACCATATTGATAATATTTTACTATTTCAATCTCTTCAATAGCTTTTTGTATCCTGTAGAATAAGAGCCAAACTCCCTATATTGGGATTTAAACTTTGCCAAATCTGATCATCCTTCTATCCTAATTTTCTAGTCTTACTTCCCTCTGTTCCCTTACATAAACCCCCCATAAACTCAGAAATCTTGTTTTCTCCTTAATCCACATTACTCTTTTCCTATATTGGGTTTTTCCTAGTATTGGATTGCCTCTCTCAAACCAGACTAAATCCTACCAATCTCTAAGATCTAGCACAAATCCCACCTCCTCCAAGAAATATTTTCTGATAATTAGGAAGTGCATTTCCCCTTCTTTTTAACCAACATATAGTTGGTATAATCAATGTTGGGTCAGTCATTTCTTCATTATAGAATTTGACATTTTTTTGGTCATAGATGTAAGGGCTAAATATCCAATCCTAATATAAATTCACAGGAAGGAAGCTCTTTTAGCAAATTCATGAAGCTTCATAGAGTTGCTTTTCAGCATTTCTTCAAGTGATGTATTTTTGCATTCTATATGTTAGCATGTAAATATATTCTCTCATCTACTTTCCTGGAAAGAAAGCAGCATTTATGAAATTAAAAGTTTCATTTATCATAATCATAATACACTCTTTTTAAAGAATTGTACAAGGCAGATTTTATTTTAATAAATGAATGGTAAATGCTATGAAGGAAATGTCATTCAATGAGACTGTGTAACAATAGAATCCGACCTAAATGGATGGTCCAAAAAAAAAAAGAAAGAAAAGGGTGAAAGTGGTTATGTACAGTTACCTTCAGCAACTGGGGTCACTCATTCTCTGCTCAAATCTTCAGAAAACTGGCATGTGTTACTGATAACAAAATATTTGTCTCTCAGAATATATGGAAAAACTAGACAAGAGAAATATACACAAGTAAACATGAGATTGTTCTGTACTCCGAGTGGATAACCATGATTTTCATGATGTTAAGGCTCAGATTTGTTTTAAGAAATGTCTAAGTGAATTCTTATTTTTGTTTAGTTTCATGTCTCTCTCCAAGAATTTTTTTCTGAAGCACAGCAGACTGACTGGCTGGAACAAAGCAAGGATGGGCCCATTGTTCCCATTACTTCAAAAGTTTCCTTGTGCAGAGTGCTGAAAAGTTAATACCTCTAGAGAAAACTAATCAGAAGCACAGCTGTTCAACAGGAATGAGAGGTTATGGAAAGCAGAGAGACCCAGGAATGACAGCAGCCAGAAAATTATGGATGATTTTCCAATAAAGCATTGCTTGAAAGTGAGGCCAGGAACATTTGGGGTACTGGGTAAATGAATGTCTCGTGTGACTTGTGATACTAAGTCCCTACGAGGATGTATCCACACTGGTGAAGAATAGGTGTTGGAGGTACTGGTTTGTCACTGTGGAACTAAGTGATGATAAAAAAGTAAAGCTAACTGTCACTATGTTTGAGATCTCTTTTGTAAGGAACAAGTAACATGGATCCTGGAGCCTTAACGAAGAGCAAGAGTGTAACACTAAAACATGAATCACTAAGATGACTAACAGCATTCGTACTGCTCCCCCACCCCAATCCATATCAGGGCTTTGTGGCCCACACATAATTGGGCATGATGGAGATGAGCCTGGGAGAATGGCCCATGACCATCTGGCCAAACACAGCTGCAAAAAACAAGCCTCACTGTCTGGAAAAAGCTGTGATGGACAGAGAAATGGAAGGGCTGCCAAGAGAAATGGCGGATTCCCCACTAGAAACACTCGATAGTGGGGCCACTCCAACACTGGACAGGGTACAGCAGGCTTTTCCAGTGATGACTGATGCAGCTTGTCCTTGAGGACCTCTCTATCACATTACAGTGGGGAAGACGAGCCATTAGAATCATATAATTATTTCCATAGATTTATCTCCGTACATTTTTTTGGAAATTAACATTTTCTGACACAAAATTGGCCCCACACGGCTCCTGTAAATGTCAACACAATTCAAAGGCTGGAAAGTGGAGAGTAGTCAGTAGATGCCAGTTCTGTTGCTTAAATTCAGCCCTGTCCTCAGTTAACATCAGGCCGGCATCAAATGATCTCTAACTTCCTTTCCAGAAAATCCATATAGTTTCTTTTTTCACTGATTTCAAGTAGAGGTAAAACATAAAAGCCACTAAAACCAAAAATGTCATCATCTCCTTAGCCAAGAGCAAGTGTGAGAAATAGTATACGCACACTCCAAAGTCATCACACGAAGCCCTGAGTGCGTATGTCTTATATTGGTGTTTCAAAACAGGAAAAATGATCACACAAATCATTTGCCAAGATGAAGGCATAATTTTTTTTTTTTTGGTCAAGATTTTGTTTGGAGAGGAGAATATGAAGACAAAAAAACAACACATGTGGCCTGGGTTCTACATAAATGTATTTGAAAAGGAACTCCATACTATGTACAAAGGAGTGTGAGGGTAAGAAAGTTGGAGTTCCAAGTTTAGGATCTGGATGTAAAGTTCTAATGCATGTTGACACCTATGAAGAGAAGAATAGACTGGAAAAGAACTAAATGAAGAGAGCAAAAAGTAGAAATCCTGGCCAAGACTTTCATTTATTTGAGAAAATTTTTCCAATACCTATGCATTAATTCAATTCAAATCAAAACAATGATTGGCCATCTACTACCAGTCTAGCATTGTGCTAAGCATGGCTGAGGGTACAAATTTAAATAACACATAGTACATCTAAAAATATATATAATCTCAGAAAAATTGTACATTTTTATTAGTTAAAAAACAGTCCTACTCACTGTTCACTTTGGTAGAGCCTTGGTCAAAATGACATATTGAAAGGACAGAATTTGAAGTCACCAGATCTGGATTCAAATCCTGGCTGTATGATCTATAAGTAATAAGATTTTGTACAATACACTTGACATTTCTGGCCTTTTCTTATTCTTTAAATAGTAATAATAGTTTGCTTGCCTACAGAATGGGTTGAAATGAGGGTGTGTGAGAACTGCAAAGCTCATGCACATTGTTGTTCATGAGTATGTCTCAACCCAACTACCTACCCGTTCTGCCTCTGCTCTGCCACTCCTCACATCCCAATCCAACTCCCCCATTTCCCTACCCTGCCCTTTGCCTACATATCCCCTTGCTTCCCTTTCCAGAACTCACATCTTAGGTTACCTGCACCAGGTAGTTTTCGTTGACCCCAACTCTACCCTCTGAAAAAGATGTTTCTATGTGCTCCCATGCCTGGTACACTCTAACTATGTTACTTATCAAACTACATTGTAATTCTGTGTTTACTTCAAACTCATTGGATTATGAACTCCAAGAGGATAGGACGTGTGTCTCATGCATCTTTGAATCCCAACGGTGAGATTTTCCTTGTAGTGGTGATGGATTTATTCTGTTACCCAGTCTTCTTCATAACCAGTAGTATACAAGCCAGGTTAGGAATAAAGTTTGTGACCATGAAAGAGAGTGAACAACTATCCTGCACAGGTCTCCTCAGGTTGTTAATAATATCTGCTAATTTCACTACAGCCTGAGAGGATACAAAAGTGTGAGGGTCCTTACGAACTCATCCAATGAAGTGACCATAGGTAGGTACCTAAGAGATTTGCTTTACTAATTAAAAACACTTCTTTATTTGTAACATAAATAGCATCAATCTCAGCAAACCAAAAACCATAGGAGGAGGGATGAAGAGGAAGCTAGTAAGTTAGGAAGTTAAGCTCTGTTCCTTATGTCATACACAGTTCCCCAAGAACATACCACTGAGTGGCTGGGCACTTTGTAGATCCTAGAATTAAGGTTCACATTAAATGAACCAAGTATTGGCCAAAATTGAGCTTGTTTCTTGTCTTCTAGTTTTGTCTTTAAAATTTGTCCATCAGCAGAAAGATACTTGTATAAAGAATTTCAAATTGGAAATGAATAGACATGCAACCTATGCGTTGATTTGTTACTGAGTATAGTAAAACAGGTTGCAGTTTTCCCCATGGCAATTACCACTCAGTGCTTGGAAGTAGCACAATAAATGCATAATTTAATATAGTATGAATTTGCTTTATATTATATAAGTGGAACCTTGAAATTTTGCTGCAATTAATAATCAATTTTTATGGATAGTTAAAAGTACTTTTTTCTCTCCAATTTTAAATCCAAATATTTCAAATAATGCTTGGAAACTGGCACATGGGTCATTTACAAAGTTATCAGTTTTTATCTGATGTGTCTTGAGTGAAAAGCAGCTATTAATAATACCTAAGAATTTCTTGAAAGACCAGCGATCTACCTCTTTATAGCTGAACGAAGGAATGCTACAGAGAGCAGTTTGTTTTCACTTGCATTCATCTGCTCAGTGAATGCAGAATCTGAAATAAATGTTTAAGTGAATAGGGTTTGGTTGACCAGGGCCACGTCTTGTGCTTTGCAGGGCTATCTGAACAAAAGTGTGGCCATTCTATAGTCATAAAATAGTACAAATTATTTTACAGTATTTAAAAAATTCATATGGAATTAGACATCAGGAATGATAACCACCATTATAGGTTATTGACTCAGAAAGTAAAGTTTAACATGAAAATTATGACTCTGAATTTTCAACTCTTAGCAATTTGAAGCCTTCTTTTAAAGGGTCTTTCAATGTTAAAGAGGTCTTTCAGGGCCATAGGCTTAGGTGTCCTAAGGTCTAAGAGTAGAAATTTACCGTGAAATGGAAACTGTTGTCAAATATTCAAATAAGTAATACATTGTCCAGAAATACAATATCCCAAGACACTGTACTAGACTTTTTTTGCAGTCAGACATTGGCAATGGCCTTATAAATAGGAAAAAAATGTGTTAGCTATAATAAGTCAAAATATTGGAAAAAGCAGTTCTTCCCCTCTCTCTCTCTTTTATTTTTTCAACAAAGGCAGCCTATAAACTACACAGCCTTCCCCAAAATATAGTTTGGCACTGCTAGGAAAGCATTTCTGGTATGTAACAAATCATATCCAATTGTTCTGCTGTGGAATAAAAAAAATCAATATTTAGTTGCCGTTGCTAAAAATTCTATCAGCAAAGCAGTATTTTCAGTCCCTGCCCAGCTAATACTTTCTAACAAAGGGATGTCGTTTATAATACTGTTTGTTCCCTTTTAAAATGCATCCTAAATTTGGTTCCCAAAATGAAAATAAAAATATGCAGCTTCTTTAATATTAGCTCAGGAAGAAACTGAAGCACAGAATATAGCAATAAATCAATAAATCTATTCTATGAAAAATTTCTTAAAAATAAAATATAAAATTATGGTTATATAAGATATTACCATTGAGAGAAGCTGTAGAATGGGTGCACAAGAATTCTCTGTACTATTTTTGTAACTGCTAGTGAATCTAAAATTATTTCAAAATAAAAAGCTAAAAAATATAGAATTATCTTTTCATCTATCCTGTCCTGTATGCTATGTATGAAAGTCCTGAGTGAGCAGAGATTATGTCCTTTGTCATTCATCATTCCAGATGCCTACCTAGAGTACTAGAGCTTTGAGTTTATACATTTAGGATGCTATAGTCCATATAACCTCTGAACAGAGGAGACATTACCATAAGGAATAACAGATAAAACAATACCTTTAGTCACATGCCAAAGGAAAGACTTCTAACTACAATCAGCTCTGACAGAATTGTTAGTCATCTTCAGAAATTCCATCAGCAGAGCTACTATGCATAATAAAGGATCATCGCAGGGCCTGCTGAAAGAAATTTATATAGAGCCTTAGGAATAAAGACTTCTGTCTTACCCATGGAGCACGCCTAAACTGCTATTCTTCACCCATACCTGCACACTAGTAAATTCACCTTCACTGAAATTTTGAGCTGCACAATTCACAATTGCAAAGATGTGGAAACAACCCAGTGCCCATCGATACATGAGTGGATTAATAAAATGTGGTATATGTATACCATGGAGTACTACTCAGCTATAAGAAACAATGGTGATCTAGCACATCTTGCATTTTCCTGGATAGAGTTGGAACCCATTCTACTAAGTGAAGTATCCCAAGAATGGAAAAATAAGCACCACATGTACTCACCATCAAACTGGTTTCACTGATCATCACCTAAGAGTACATTTAGGAATAACATTAATCAGGTGTCGGGCAGATGTGAGGGCGGGGAGGGGATGGGTGCATGCATACATAATGAGTGCGATGCGCACAGTCTGGGGGATGGACACACTTGAAGCTCTGCTTCAGGGTCGGGGAGGGGGGCAAGGGCAATATATGTAACCTAAACTTTTGTACCCCCACAATATGCTGAATTTAAAAAAAAAAGGAATTTTGAGCTGTGTCTAAAACCAAGCAAACACAAGGTTAATGTATACATAGATAAATTGTATCCATCTGGGACAGAAAGAAAATAGTAACTGTGTTTATCCTAGAGGCTTTAAGTACTTTTCCTAAGAATTCTGAAGGTAAGCAGCAATTTTTTACTCTTCCTCCTCTGTCAGTCCCCTCACTGTTTGCAAATGAGAGGAATGCATGGCTGCCCTGCTCCCTGAGCTCCATTTGTGCTTTTGTTTTTTTTAATTCAGTCAGGATCCCTATAGGAAATAGATGGCACACTTGAAGCAGGATAATTTGAGAATGGTTTCTTTAAAAAGACACTGTAAAAGTATCCCAAGAATGGAAAAATAGGCACCACATGTACTCACCAGAAAATTGGTTTCCCTGATCAACACCTGGGTGCACATTTAGGAATGACACCAATTGGGTATCGGACAGAGGTGGGGGGAGGGGATGGGTGTATATCTACATGATGAGTGTGATGCACACTGTCTGGGGAATGGACACTCTTGAAGCTCAGACTCGGGGGGATGGGGGTGGGGGAGGGGATGGGTGTATACCTACATGATGAGTGCGATGTGCACTGTCTGGGGAACGGACACTCTTGAAGCTCAGACTCGGGGGGGTTGGGAGGGGCATGGGCAATATATTTAACCAGAACGGTTGTACCCCCATAATAAGCTATAATAAATAAATAAATAAATAAATAATAAAAACATTGTTGAAACAGTAAAAAAAAAAAAATGTAGATTTTAGT
>CM052439.1:156706127-156738900 GCA_028533085.1 Varecia variegata | reverse complement strand
ATATACAAAGGTGTGGAAGGATGTGAGGAAAGAGGTAGTAAGTAGGTAACTTGAAGCTTTTAATACTGAAGGATCTGTTAATGCTCCTAAGCGCAAAAGAAGAGGAGTGAGATGACCAGAATCCCAGAGGGGACCTGTCATATCAGATGACCCACTTTTGAAAGAAAGACACAGCCACCCAAAGTAAACTTAGAGGGAGAACGCCCTGAAATATGGCCAAAGCTCCCATTGGCTAAAAGCATCCAGAAGCTAGAAGCACCAGAGTCTGACTAGTCTACACCGGTCAAGCCTCCAGGGCCCAAAGCAGGGTGAAGCAGGTAAGAATAGAAGAGACAGATGTGGAAAGGGGAATGCGCACTAGTCAGTGCACCTTGGACACCTTATAAGCAGCATGCTAAACTCATTCTTGTTTGCATGGTAGTAGAAATGAAAAGGATCATTTAAATCACCAAACATGAAGAAAAATTATCTGTTATCCATCATGAGTGGTCAGAATATAGTTAAAATCTCAGACACTTGTGTAAGATAACCTCCAAATCATCATTTAGTGTGTTTGGGGAAAAATGTTTTAATATCAGTCTGAGTAAAGCAAATTAGTGAAGACATATCTGATTTTATAAATAGTCATGTATCACTTAACAATGGGAATATGTTCAAAGAAATGCACCATTCAGTGATTTTGTCATTGTGTGAACATCATAGAATGTTCTTACACAAGCCTGGATTATATAGCCTACTACACACCTAGGTTATATAGTATGGCCTATTGCTCCTAGGCTACAAACCCGTACAGCATGTTACTTTACTGAATGTTATAGGAAATTGTAACACAATTGTAAGTATTTGTGCATCTAAACATATCTAAACATAGAAAAGATACAATAAAACTATGGCATAAAAGACAAAAAATGGTACACCTGTATAGGGCACACGATGGGTGGAGCGTGCAGGACTGGAAGTTGCTCTGGGTTAGTTACTGAGTGAGCAGTGAGTGAATGTGAAGCCCTAGGACATTACTGTGCACTATTGCAAACTTTATGAGCACTGTACACTTAGGCTACACTAAATTTATTTTAAAAACTGTTCTTTCTTCAATAATAAATTAATCTCATCTTACGGAAACTTTTTTACTTTATACACTTTTTAATATTTTTAACTTTCTGACTTTTTCGTGATAACACTTAGCTTAAAGCACAAACACATTTATAGCTATATAAAAATATTTTCTTTCTTTACATTCTTATTCTATAAGCTTTTTCCTATTTTTAAAATTTTTATTTTTTACTTTTTATACTTTTTTGTTAAGTACTAAGACATAAGCACACACATTAGCCTAGGCGTACACAGGGTCAGTATCATCAAAATCACTGTCTTCCACCTCCACATCTTGTCTCACTGGAAGGTCTTCAGGGGCTATAACGTGCACGGAGCTGTCATCTCCTATAATAACAACACCTTCTTCTGGATACCTCCTGAAGGACTTGCCAAAGACTATTTCACAGTTAACTTTTTTTTTTAATAAGTAGAAGGAGTACACTAGAAAATAATGATAAAGAGCATAGCAAATACATAAACCAGTAATAGTCATTTATTAGCATCATCAAGAATTATGTACTATATATAACTGTATGTGCTATACTCTTATAAAACTGGCAGCACAGGTTTGTTTACACCAACATCACCACAAACCCGGGAGTAATGTGTTGTGCTGTGACATTACAACAGCTATTAATACAACGTCACTAGGGGTGATAGGAATTTTTCATTTCCATTATTAATTTATGAGACCACCATAGTATATGTGTTCCACCATTGATGGAAAGGTTGTTATGCATATATGCATATATATGTGTGACTGTATGCATATAATCAATTGTAAAAATTAATAAATGATTTTGAATTCTCTCTTTTTCATTATCTCAGAAGCTAAACTTTGACATTACCATAAAGAATCAGAAATTTCCTGAATATATCCTATTTTTTTTTAAAAAAATCCATCCTTACATATCGTATTCTAAGGAGGCAGGAGCTAGAGAACCAGGGAATGCATTAAAGATCCAAGGGCTGAATTCTCACCATTCCTGTAGAAATGAATCATGCCAGTTAACAATTGCTTTTTCCATTTGGAAACACAAACCATGCCTCTCAGAGAAAGACTTGAGAAGAAGGAATGAGAATCATTTGCTATCTCTGTTTAGTAACTGGGCCCATAATAAAATTCCCTAAATGCATTCATTTAGTCCACACATGAATCAGCATAGTCATTTTTCAAAAACAACCAATAGCCGCAAATAAATCCAAGTGCTTTCTGGTCTTATTTTCTTGGAAGCATTTTGACTTTTCTCAAGATAAAATATTTGAAATTAATTAAGAGAATCTAGTCTGGTTCATTGCCCAGTCCAGGACATTGTGCCTCCAAAGGGAGGCTTAATAAATACATGCTGCGTGAATAAAGGGATGGCAGTGGTAGTCCCCAACTCCGAGGTCCTTTAACACTTACTTAACGTTCAACGTGTGACAGGATTAAAATACCACATTCTTGCATCAGATACTTTATTCTGCCATCCCATGAATTCAATCTTCCTGTGCTTAAAAAACAGGAGGGGGGTGGGAAAAAGATCAAATGCCTGCTGACTGCAGGAAATCCACACCAGGCTATAAACCAGAAAACATCAAAAGCTGCACCAGAAACTCTGCACAGATGAAAACTATGAGACTCTGTTTCTTACTACTGTTTAATGAGAAAGGCAATAAATTCAACACAAAAAACCAGAACTTGTACTCTCTCGTCAGGATCTCCTCAAAAATATGTGCAGAAAAGATTGCTAAAATGCTTCCAGGCTTTCCTGGGGAGAAAGAAAATATGTATTTGGATCGTGCTCAAATATAGCAGTGGATACACTTGTTCCCAACACCTGGAGATGTGAATCTGAGGAAAATGCCATGGTGGTGGCATCTAATTGGCATCAAACTTCAAGGAGAACTAAGAAAGGAAAAAAGGTCTAAATACACTGCTAAATGACTATCCGGTGCAGAAGCCTGGAGGTGGTCTGCCATGGTATGAAATGACCTCAGGAGACCCTGGCTCATCTCCACTGATCCCCCGGGGCTGAGAACTTCAGTGTCAATTACAAACTCATGTTGCAGAGACCCTGGAGGTCTGACTGTACCAAATATTTTCAAACTCCTCACCACATGGTGGGAAAGTTCCAGTGCAAGAGTGGAAGAGGGCAGATGACTGGGCTCCCAGACAAATAAGACACGTGTGTGGCTGCCTATCAGATCAGAATGATTCCCCACATGGAAAGGATTCCCTAAGTCTGACCAGACTTGTAAACTGGAGCCAAAAATTCTCCATTCTCACGTTTTAGGTAGGCGAGACATGGTCTTAAGAAGAAACGGCCAAAATCTCATTGCTATGTTCCTGGGGCCCTCCATTCTTCTCTGCCCGGCAGGTGACTGGTTTTGCGTGCTGTGCCCCTCTCCATGCTGTGTATTCTGTAAGAGCACACAGGCAGCAGCTCTTCTAAGGAGGACAGACAGGACTAGGGAAGAAAATCAGTGGGAGTTTACTTTTCTGTCTCCACATTGCTGTTAATTTGATGAGGTAAAAGGCTTGATAAAATGAATATCATGGGCAGTGATAAATTTTAAAATGATGTCATAAAAGGGCAGCTTGAGAGTGAAATGAGAGAAACTGTATCCCTGTTGGCATGAGATGGAGAAATTATGGATTGGTTATATTCCTAGAAGCTGTGAGTCCCTTGGTGCATCTGCTGGCAGGATGACGTCCTTCCCCCATCACCCACCTCACTGAGTCATCTCCCCGTCACTAACACAAAGAATAGAGAGCAAATAGAGTTTAGGGGAAATTCCTTTAATATCTAGACATAGCTCTGATTATAGAACCCATAGACACTACTATTCTTCAATAAGAGTGAACCTTGAAACAGACACGAATGAAAATGATCCAAGCTTTCAGCTTACAATTAAGCATGCTTAAACTGCAGTGATAATTACCATGGAGATTTTAATTCTCAGTGGCCAATTAACTTACTTAGTGAGTGCCAGTGAGACAGATCATGTTTTTCAGTACTTTATAAACCAAATCTGGATTTGATTAATCCCATGACTACAGACTATACCAGTGTTTTCACAAAGTGTACCAAAGATAATGGGCAAACCAACCTAAGTTAATTCCCCACGACAGAAAATAGTCCAAAAAGCCCAGACTTGTAGTCAGAAGTCTTAGGTTGAGATCCTGGTTTCACCAATGACTAGCTATACAGCCTTGCACAACTCATTTAATTTTTCTGAGGCTTAGCTTCTTCACCTGGGGAATGAATATTGAAAATATCTGTTTTACAGAATTGTTATGAAGATCAAGTGAATCATGTATATGAAAACCCTTAATAAAGTATGGTTTACTACCTCCAATAACTGGCATGGAAGAATAAATTATTATTATTGAGGATCCAGCTCACTTCACATTAATTTAGAGTGAAAAATAGCACATCACAAATTTGCTTAAAAACTACCCTAATTATATAAATATTTGCTGAATTAAAGCAAGAATAAAGGAATAAAGTGATATTTCTGTAACTTCAAACAAAGGTTTCCTTTGCAAGTCAACTTGCCCAGGGGTTTCCAAGGTGTTTTTGCACAAGCTCAAGGATCTTTGAAGGGGCAGTTGCTCAGAGCAAAGGGGAAGACGTGTAGACAGAGCTGCAAAACTCTCACCCCTGACTTCAATCAGAGTATCTATAGGGTTTTCAAACCTGCAAATGTTTACCATGAACATTCAGCTCACCCAGATTGCTTTGTGCGTCCCTATACCCAGATCCTGCCCAGAGAATCTCTGCTGCCTCCCAGCACTTCTTTGGTTTACCTCGCTTAAAATTTAAGAGGAAGTATCATTGCTGTTAGAGTTCACCAAACATTTTACGTCTTAGGCAGGTCTAAATCTGGTCATCGGAGTGAAGAATAAATACTCTGGTATCTCTGAAGACTTCACTTTGATTCAGTCATTGAAGCCAAGTTCTCTTTGGAAGGACAAATGGAAGGTCTTTAACTGTCGTTTCCTGCTTTGCCCAGCACCGCCTTGTATATGCCCACATGGCCAAGCAAGCTGTCTCAGGAGGCTGATTGAAATAGTGGGAGGAGCACTGGATTGGGAGTCAGCTCTGGGACCAAGTCATGATGTGATCTTTCACAAATCTCTAGACCTCTAGATTTTTTTTTTTTTTTTAATGAACTGAGGATCTCCTCAGGCTCTTTTATTACAGAATTTCAAATGACTTTATTTAAGCGGGTTACCCTAGCATAAATCTCTAGTGGCATATAGCTGTTGCAAGGCTTAGTGTTATCCCCTACACAACATAGGATATAAAATATGCTAAGACTTCGTGGGCAACACAGAAACACTCTGGGGGATCGGCTCAAAGATTTATCATGATGGCTGCAGCTTGCTGTGCTGGAAGAACTTTCCTTGGGATGTGAAACACAACCGCTTATCATTTTCTCATAGAGTCAAGAATGGTTTTGCTTTTGAAGGAAAAACTGACTCCATTAAAAAAATTGTAAGATAATGTCTTAATAACCCAATTCTTCATGTCAAAAAATTAGGGGGTTACACAGACTCAAGAATACTGTTTCTCTTTAAACTGATGCACAGGATTTCATTAAAAATAAAATCTAGGGTAGATGATGTATAACATACACAGATTTGCTTATTCTTCTTAAGGGCAATGAACCCAAACTAAACTCTATAATCATTATAAATAAAGATTCTGCTTCGCTGTGTGCTTTATCTTGGCCCTAAAGAAAACGTTCATCTATTTATTTTCTGTCTGCTCTTATCTTTTTGTTTATTTAGACTTAGATACAACAGTCCTCTGCTTGCATGTCACTACCATTGCTCACAACTTTTTTTAAAAGCCAAATTGCTGTCAGAAACCCAAACTTCATCCATTCATTAATCTTTTGGCGCCACATCCTGGGAGGTCAGTATTTGGTCACGGTCTTCAGTTTCATATGATATGCAATATTTATAGCACGTGAATCTGATCTAAATAACCCAGGCTTGGAAATCAGTTGAAAGAAGTCATTTGGCTTCCAGAAATATGGCTTGGCCTACAGAATAAACACTGGCCCAGCACACAGGAACTAACACTACCCTTTACTTAGCCTTCCCAGTACCCCAGACCTGACTGTGGAAGAAAGAAATAGGTAGCATTATCTATCGGAGGCAGTAACTTTTTATTCCCAAAGAACACTTCTCACTGCCTGTCACTATTCTTTTGTATCTTGCATTTTTGTGTGTGTCTTGAAGCTTTTGGATTCTTCAGGAATTTCCCCTAACATTCAGATGCCAGAGACAGGGGTTAGGAGACAGGGGTGGATGGTAGGTGGATAACTGTAGCAGCTCAAGAGCTGAAGAATTGAAGAGTCTGAAAAAGGAAAGGCATATGCTAAAGGAAGATGAGAGAAATCACCAAAAATCAACATTGCGTATTCATAATTTTGCCACAAACCATCCCTCTGCATAATTTATCCCTGCAAAAAATGCAAACCTGTTTGCCTTCAGCAAACACTACATTTCTGTGTTCAAACAATAAGCAAAATATCTCTAAATGATAAAAGTTGGAGACACGTCTTATTTTCTCCTACTGACTTGGCACTTTTCTGAGAGATCAATGAAAAGCCACTGTATTTGTTCAACTTTGGAGTTTTCCTCTAAAGTAGGACAATTAAAAATAAATAAAACGTGTATAGTGGCGGCTTGTGATCATCCTCTTCCTGATCCAATTAATCAGGGTGTTTCTCTCCACTCCCGCAGTTGGTCCGTTAACCCAGTGGTGTCCAAAATGCCCTTTGCAGATCATTACATTTCCAGGTCCTCAATTTCCACACATTCTTTTTACTAAGTCTGCATGAGCATATGCTTGTGGTGCTCTTTTATCATCTCCTTCTCCTTCCTCACAAAAAATAGACAAACATTTCACCCATTCAGAATGTTAACATAGTTCCTGGCTCACGAATGTCAAAACTTCTGGGGCACCAAATAAAAAGAAAAACAAAAATTTTCAAATATCAGCATCGGTGTTGAGAAAGTGAATTATTCCAATGACAGTGTAACAAAACCTTTTGCTAATCAGGTGGTTTCAAATTCTTTGCTTTTAGCAGAATTGAAGGAGGACCACAATCAATTTTTCAGCTGATAGATCATTAAAATTAATCTTGGTAAAAACACTTGTGTGAATTTTGGCATTTATTGCAGGGAAAAAAATCAAATAACTGATTGAATACTGATCTAATATCACACTGAATAGTATTGCTACAACAAACTTCTATTCCATTTTTATCTACTTTTTTGTATGAACAAGATTTATCAGCATTTATATATTTAAAAATTAACAGAAATAAAATTGATGCTAAATCCTGTTTCATCCTAGCAATAAATAGTATCCATAGATAAATGAATTTATTGGGAAAAGATCTGCCCCATCTATATCATTGATAAAATTTTGCATTTTATGCTAATAATTATCAAAATTTGTAAGTATTTATTTTGTTTTGATTAATCATGTAGTAAAACTATTACCACGATAATGCAATCCAGGAGAATGTTTATAAATACTTGGAGCCTTATGGTCATAGAAAATTAATTTTTAAAAATTTGTAATAATGAATGGATATCTTAAGAGGTATGTAATAAGTGATCCATAAAGGACATAAACAATAAAGCTATTTACATTATGACTTCTCAGAGAAAAATGGAATGGAAATTATAGTTCTAGGAGAAAAAGAGGGATATAAAATTTCCAACTGTTAAGAAGAGCTTATTCAAGTATTTTAACATGTTATTATATTTTAATAGATACTTGCATTTGTATGCCATTGGACATAATTTAAAAAGTGATACAGTTCTTTTATTTTAATATGTCAATATTTACAATACAATGGCAATTGCATCAATTGCAAATATTTCCCTTATAATAAAAATTTTCAATGCCAATTTAAAAATGTGCAAGGAGGTTAATAGCTTTTCAAAATTCTCTTAGAAGTAAAAGAGTAAAATTGTTTGATACCACTGCATTCTCCCATGGTGGAGTGATTCTGTGGCATGGTGAGCAGGTTATAAGCATGTTTGCAAAGGACAATAAGGATTGGCCAGGCGCGGCGGCTCACGCCTGCAATCCTAGCACTCTGGGAGGCCGAGGCGGGTGGATCGCTTGAGGTCAGGAGTTCGAGACCAGCCTGAGCAAGAGCGAGACCCTGTCTCTACTAAAAATAGAAAGAAATGATCTGGACAGCTAAAAATATATAGAAAAAATTAGCCGGGCATGGTGGCGCATGCCTGTAGTCCCAGCTACTCGGGAGGCTGAGGCAGTAGGATCGCTTAAGCCCAGGAGTTTGAGGTTGCTGTGAGTGAGCGAGGCTGATGCCATGGCACTCACTCTAGCCCAGGCAACAATAAATAAATAAGGATTAAAGTCTCAGGACCATTGGAATCAGCTGCTCCTCCACCATCCATCCAAAATGCCAGCATATTCTCAGAGGCCTCACTGGTATCTGAAAGATTGTATGCGAGTTCTTTTTCTAGTACTTAATTCACATTTTCACTTCATTATCAAAGGATGAACAGTATTTCATTAAATCTCACCTGAAGTTATTTACTCGCTTTAATTTTTGTGCAATATTATCATCACTAACAATGTGTCACTTAGAGATGTGAGCCCTTAGAGGGAACAGAACACTTTCCAAAGACTCTCTACTCCCAGCCCAGCCACCACTAGTTAAGTAAACTTAGGTAACTCTGGTAAGCCCTGCAATCTGCCTTTCAAACTGTAAAAGGAAGAAATTAATATTTGCCTTGCTACTTCGCTGGACTTTTATAGGAAAAGATGTTCTATTACTTCTTACTAGACTGTAAAGATTTATGCAAAACTGAAGTCTTAATTATTTTTTAATAAAAAATGATTATTGGTTATTTACTATGCCTCTAGCACTATGCTAGACACTACTGGGAAATAAAAATACACAATCCAATTTTCATCCTTAAAGAGCTTCCAAACTAGTTGCAGTATGTGGGGCTGAGAAGGATATTTGTACAATAGGAATAAAAGCACATAAAATAGAAAGCAATACTGCTGGTCTGACACTTATCTTGCCTATTTTATTCTTTAATAACAGAGAATATTCTCTGGCTAATACCAATTAAGCTCTCAGAAACACATCCCATGAATTTAAGAATACTTTTCTGCCTTTCAGCAAAAATATGAACTGTAAGTAAAAGGGACCTATGTGCTCTTTTATCATTGCAACTTCACCCATATTGGAGAAACTTCAACATAAGGCAAGGTTTGTTTTTTTCAGCTTGTATATATATTTGTATATTATTTGGAAGCTTTGAGCTTTTTATGAAGAGGGAAACTAAATGAAAATTAAGTATTTTTTACGGAGGGTATTCCCCTAAAATAAAAAGTCAAATGAAGCAAAATAAAATTTTGCAACTGAGAAAGTTTATACAACTATGCAATGAATTTTAGACAATATGGGAGAATGGCAGGCTAATTCACAGAGAGAAAGGCAGTGTGGCTGAAGCACAAGGACAGAACACTGGGCACTATGGTTTGAATGTGTTCTGCAAAAAGTATGTGTTGGAAACTTAATCCTCAATGCAACAGTGTTAGGAGATGGGGCCTAAATGGGAGATGTTTAGGTCATGAAGGCTCCACCCTCATCACGGATTCATGCCAAGTATAAAAGGAATTGAGGTTCAACCTCTCATTCTCTCTCATGCATGTGATGCCTTCCACTGTGTTATAACACAGCAAGAAGGCCCTCACTAGATGTGGCCCCTCAGTCTTGGACTTCCTAGCCTCCAGAACCGTGAGCCAAATAAATTTCTGTTCACTGTAAATTACTCAGTCTGAGATACTCTGTTAGCAGCATAAAAGGGACTAAGACAGTGGAAGAAGATGTCACAGAACAGGCTCGAGCCAGATCAAGTAGACCTTGTAGGCTGGGGTATGGAGTTTGACTTCTATTCTAAATGTATTGGGAAGCCATTGGAAGGGGAGTAATATTATTTGGTTTATGTTTTTAAAAGCTCGTCTGGCAGCTTTGTAGATATGGAAATTGTGAGGATATTCTGATTGATACATCCTAAATAAAGAACAGGCTCAACAAAGGGAAGGTCAACGGGAAGGATGGGAGGGAAAGTGGAGCAAGGGAAGAGATGCCAAGGGAACTGGCTCTGAAATAGGCTACATGGCCAGTCTGTGGCACAATGACAAAAGCAGTTTGTCCTTAGAAATGGATCTTCCTTTCTTTACCTCTTTTTTTCCCTTACCCTAGATTCCTTAGGGACCCACTGCCCTCATCTGTCTTCTAGCTGGCTAAATGTCTACACTACTGTGTGTGCGTAATGTGCCAAATAATCGATACTTTCTTCCACAACTCCCACTTGAAAAAAGTTATTCCACCAATGAGGTTCATTTCACCTAGGTATTAGAAGGGAAGCAATCTGATTCTGCTAACTCTAAGATGAGAGTATTCTAACAACTCTAGGTATATAAACATTTTTTAAAACTTGGTAAAACATGAATAACAATTGAGAAAGTTTATATAGCTATGCAATGAATTTTAGACAATATGGGAAATTGGTAGGCAGGAATGAGGCAGGAATAGGAGGAAGGACACTCTGTATGTATAATTCACGCCTACAAATTACAGTATCTAGGATATCACCTGGTATTTAGATATTAAGAATGAGTTAATACATTTTATACAATTGAGTATATTTTTGTCCTTTTTTGAAAAATAAGATCACTTCTTCTCCTTACCATGTGATCAGTCGATTCAACATATTTCTCTACTTTTGATCCCAGAAAACAGATGACAGAAAAGTGTAATTAAAGAAATTAACTGTTCTACCAAAAAAGAAATTTATCGATACCTGAAGAAATTCACTTAACAACCTCACTTAAGAACAAGTTCAACTAACACTGTTCTATGCCATTGATAGCTAAGCTTAGTGACTCAATAAATTCCAAGTTTAAAATGTGAAGCAAACTATAGTGCTACTACTTTTTAAGAGATGAAGAGATGAATAAGGAGAAGGAGTTAGACTGAAAAAATATTTAATTAAATTAGCATAGTGGTCTCCAATGTACGAGGCACTGTGGGGAAGAGACAAGATACTCCAAATTCATTTGGAGATTAACTGTATATTTAGACAGCCCTGATCATCTTGCAATGACCTATTCAGGCAGTGCTTACATTCTGAGAGACACACGGATTCATATAACTACTTATCAGCCAATTCTTGTCATAATTACAGACTCAGACCAGATGCTTGTTATTCCTACCAAGATACTTTACAGCATCACATGGTGCAAATCAATAGGGGACATTAGCTCACATTTGGAGGTGTTTCCAAATATAACCACTCCTCATTTTTCAGTATCATCTGGGAATAAGGAAAGCCATAAAAATAAATTTTGACTTACCTGAACTTATGTTTCAATGTCAAATATGTTTTATTTATTTTCTAATATACTAAAACATTGTTCTCCAATAGAGGTTATAGTCATAATTGGAGCTTTTCTTGATTCAAATCATGATTATGTGTATCATTTACTTATTGCAAAATCCTCAGTGACGAAGTATGAGGGATGATTTTCCCCTATATCGTTACCTCCAAAGTAGCCTTTTCCCCCATGACAGTAGCTGCAGTGAGTAGACTATCCTTTTTCACACCATCTAATTTGCTGCTTTTAATCCCCAATAAACTAAGAAACCATGTTTGCCGCTGATATTTGTATATACACAGACACACACATATATGCATACACATACACATGATAGATTCAAAACAATAGTACTAATATTATTACAACATGATTACTCAAAACAGTTTAAGAATTTTTTTCGGAAGTTTGTTTTGGCCTTAGCATACATCCCCCTACGCGTGTTCTGTTTTCAAATCACTTAACAGAATTCCTATCTATGTAATTAAGCCAGCGATGCTAAGTGTACTTACATTTTAGATTCATTTTGCTTTGGGTTTCAGGAACTTTATTCCCTTTACTTTTGCTCTACCATTACATAAAATATTCATGTTTCCAGAGTTAAATTTACAAACAGTGTAAATTTATAAAACAGAGGCCTCTAGTTTCTATTCCGATTGCCTCTATCCTGTTCCTTCTCTCCCTCAGTAAGTAACGTTTTTATTAGTTTCTTATTTATCTTTTTAATTTTTTACTCTTTTAAAAAACTGTTTATTTTGGAATAATTTTAAGCTTTCAAAAAAGTCACAAAGATAGTATAGAGAGGTCTATGTACGCTTCACCCAGCTTCCCCGGATGTTGACATCTTGTATAACTATGATATAATAATACATTTGTCAAAAATGAGTAAGTAACATTGGCATAATACTATCAACTAAATTATGAAATTTTTTCAGATTTCACTAGCTTTCCCATTAATGTCCTCTTTCTGTTCCAGGATATCTCATTGCATTTAGGCCATGTTTATAAAAATAAGCTAGTATATATTTTAATTTTATATTTATATGCCCTACTTCTTAAACAAATGTGGCATACTATACACATATGTATTCATTTTGCTCTTTTGAATTAACAGCATATCTTGGAAATCATTCCGTATCAGTATATATAGTTATTCCTTTTTATACTAGTTTATATTCCATTGCATAGATATGCCATAGTTTAAAGTCTTGTATACATAAAAATTTTAATTGTTCAATAATAAATTGAATCACTGTGCAGAAATTTTTTGAATAATAAAATTGTGAATTGCTAAAAGTCAGTCATGTCTACAGTGTAAAGATTAAAAACCCCAAAAGCAAGTGATTAAATGATTAAACCCTACAATAAATAAAAGTAGGTACCACAAACACCATTACTGAACAAACACAAGCAACATCTTTAAAATGTTACTACTTTTTCCCTTTACTGCACATGGACCTATTTTTAGAATAATGTTTTTAAGTACATAAAATAAAATACATGAAATTTAAAATGAAACCATTATAATAAAACACACTTATCAAATCACTAAATAAACTGTGACATAGTAAGATGTGTGCATCTTTATTAATGCATTAAGTAACAAGATCTAGAGGGACTCTAATAGCTATCATTAACTTCACAGTAGTCATGAACATAAATCATGCTTCAAGATTTCTGCAACTGGTCTAATGTTACATGAAAGTATCTATGACTTCTATTGGTGACAAAGTCACTGGTATTGCCAATAATTCTGGGTTTGTAACCTACATTTGTAATTGAAGGAAATGCTAAATTTCAGTTAAAGCTTAATGAAAATAAAGATGTGATTTTTCCCCATCTAAGTTCACAGACACCCCTGAATTCTACTTGTGGATCCCAAGTTAAAAATCTCTGCCTTAATGTCAGGAAAGCACAGTGAAAGTAAGTACTACTTAAGTATTTTGCTAATTTGCTTTATTAAGAGAAGCAGGAAAATACAGTTTATTGAACATCTACTATTTACCAACGCTTTCTCTCTCTCTCTCTTTCTGTCTCTAAATATATATAAATAATATAACTATAACATATATAATGGTATAATATATACTACATATAAAAATTATATACACATATAATGTTTTTGTAGCATTCAATCCTCATCCTCACAAGACCCAATGAGTCTGACAGTTTTAGTAACTTGCCGACAATCACAGTGAGTAAAGACAGGGTCAGAAATCAAGGCCTGTATGGTTTCTACTATATCATGAAGCTTAATACAGTAGCTTATCAGGAGTGTTTGCATTTCAAAAGAGAAAGCCTATAAAAAACGAGGTTAGAAAGTAAAGGAGGAAGGGGCGGGGGGAAGAATTGCTTTAGTAGTAAAAGTTCAGACATTTGAAACGAGCCAGAAAGGATGTTCTTTTGGAGTTTTTCTTAAAATCCTTCAGATCACTTGGGTATTCCATACATGTATAAAAGCAGCCGCATGCACTATCTTTGGTTAACTTCCAAGAGAATGGCTTGTATATTGCCAACACCCTCAACATATTTCAATTAAAGAAATAAAATACACATAGAATAACAAGGTAGCTCTTGATGCTATCTCTTTGTGATGACTGCCATGGTTTAGTCACATTTATTTACTAGGCTGTTCCTTACTGCTGTGTTAGAGTAACATCGTATACCTAGAACTCAGACATGCCAAGTGGTGAAACTTCAAAAGCCAGCACTGTGAAACACAGGACTGGATACTCACTCTGGGTACTGGAATGCTGCCATGTGATTAACCACTCAAACGTCTCCCCTGGATGTAGCTGATTCAACACCCACTGTGCCTCCCAGGCACAGTCACGTCTCTACTCACAGCTTTTGTTGCAGAAGTGAATGCCTGACATAAACCTTTACCTAAGCAAGTGAGCTGGTGCAGTACTGGATGATGCAGCACCACCTTTACCAAGAAATAGCCACAATATCCCCTTTACAGCTAGTTTGCTAAACTAATGTTGCTAATCCATTGGGTTTTTAAGCACCAAAAAGATCATTTATTTTGCAAAACCCTTAGTCTTCATTTTTTCATTGCTTGCAACATTATTTTAGCAGCCAAAATGTTTGCATAATAGATATTTTGCAGACTGCTTCAGATCATAGTTGAATTTTTTAAGCCCATGGGGTAGTTAGCTTGGGAAAATCTTTTTGTCCCAGGCTTATTATATATCCAGATTGAATTGTAGCCTGTTGATTTCAGTCTTTGCATCCAATAAAGAAAAAACTCCAGGGGAAAAAAGTATAGTTCTGTCCATTGGCCAAATCAAAATGAGCAGTCCCTAGAGCTGTCTAAAATCATCACAGAAAGTCTCCCTGCCAACTGCTTCACACTCTTTTTTTTTTTTTAGGACTTAAAAAGTTTGTAAATAAAACCATAAAATGAAAAATATAAACTAAGGTTTATGTAATTTTTATTTTGAAAGGAAGAGATTTGAAGAATGGAGAGGAAAAAAATCTGACTACTGGATAATGTGCTATCCAATAAAACTGCAACATTCTTTCAAGCAGATTTCTAAAATCTTTGCAACTCCTTGGAATTCACAATTCAGTAATCTAACACTTGAAGAAAGAAAAGCCAAGGAAATGAGCAATATGCTAGCACATCACTATGTCTGTAATTGCTGTGCAGGGACACCAGCACGTGGACAAGGCTGAATGCACGATTCTGTTTAAATCAACACAGGTAAAGCTAAGGAGGGAGAGGCTCACAAAGTGTGCTCTTAGCATCTTGCAAACTGATAAAAACCACTATAAATAACTAGGACATAAATTTAAATGAAGGAAAACTAATTTCTTTTGACAGAGAAATAGTGATAATAATGGGCTGTTTCTAAGCATTGTTTTAGAAAACTCTAAATTTCTCCTCTGCTAATTTTTACTCTCCTAATTCTCACATGATTTTCAGTACAATATTGTACAATTAAGCAAAATATTACTTAAACCTGTTTAAGAAATGGAGAACTTTAATCATAGAGGGTTTGATCACACCCGATTCCCCAGTTGCCCAAATCACCCTTGCTCTCCAGCTCATTGGTGATAAGGGAGCTAGAAATAGTTTAAAATTCTATCCTGCTTATGGGATTCAATTACCCACCCCCCCCCCTTTCTTTTATAAATATGAAGCAATCCTGCAAATATCCATTTGGTTGTAACAACTAAGGCAGATCATCTAAGTTTAAAATGAAAACAGAAGCAAAAACAAAACAGGCAGCAGCAGTCAGGTGGAAAAACAAGGGATGGGAGTCTGGAGACTATTACATACTATTTTGGGGGGGTAAACTTGAGCAAATCACTTAACCTCTATGTGTTTCATATAACTAGTTGTACAATGCAGGAATTGGCTTGCTGATATCCATGATTCTACAATCAACAAAGCATAACCCTCCTCACATGATGTCACGCCCTCAGTCCGGGCCTGTCAGCATGTCTCCTGGGATACAGAGATGAAACAGAGCAACGAAGACCCAAGGGATGATTACAACACAGGGATTATATCCTCTACAAAGGGCTGGCTTTTGGTTTTCTCAAATACTTCAGGTTTATCTATGATGAATCTTTTATGAAGAGATCCATAATGTCTCAAAGCAACATAGCTAAATTCCTTTCAGTGTAAAAGTCATACCTTTTGACAAATGCTATCACAGAAGGAAAGAAGCACAGAACATTCAGCACCAGCTGCAATGAAGGTTGAGTTATTAAAACAAATGTTAGAGGCAGTGGTGCCATCTAGCTACTGTAATGACAAGACATTGCTTATTTTTGTAAACTACCCTAGGAAAGCAAATATCATAACCATTTTAATAGGCAGTGAAAGACATAATCTTTCTTTCTTACGTCGTGTCTCCATATAGAAAAGGAAACAGAGGCAGAAAGACGTCAGTCAGCCAGCCAGTCACTAGGAGGACCAGGATCAGTGCCTGGTTCTCTTGATTCCCAGCCCTTAGCGCCTTCCACTTCCTCACCACTAATGGGAGAGGGGTCCCTAGGCTTCACTATCACCTCTCCACATAGCCAATAAACCGCTGCATACCAAAAGTGTGCTCCCCTTCTTACCCACATGGGAAAATTATTCACTACTCATCTGCTGAGAATCTATTTCGATAAAGATCCCATAGAAAAGAATTCAAAGATGTCTGACAAGTTCCAAAGAGAGTGACTAGACAGATTTTGTTTTCTACTTGAAAATCTCTATAACCAGGTTCCAAAACCACCAAAAGTCCTGGCCCTGTCATACCAACTTTGAAGATTTCCTCTCTCCTAACACTTGGGAAGGCTATCTACGTTAGAGTAGGAGCATGCCTTTCTCTTTTTCTTCTAATCATTCTTGTGTTCCTGCTCCAACCAAAGCCATTGGCAGGAGAAATGGAAAAAGAAAAAATTAGTTCAATGTCACCAGCCCCTGAGACCCTCTCCCCAGCCTCACATCCATGGAACAACCATTCTCCTAGAACAGAGCAGCAGTTCTAAGAAAGTTCTCCAACAAATACATACCTGCACTCATGCACACATAATACCATCACTTTCCTTGAGACCCAAGCTATTTTTTAACTACAAGAATAACTTTTTTGTGATTGTTTTTTGTAACAACCTAAACAATACAGAAGTTTTTAGAGAAAGAAAAATATTTTCCTACTTCTCTACTCAATCCTATTCTCTTGACAAAATTAGTATTAATAATTTGGTATGTAGACTCTTCATACTTTTATGCTTATATAAATATATGTAAAGTATACATACTTTTAGTGTTTTCTTTTTATGTACATGAAATTAGATTAACCATTTTGCTCTGAAACTTGCTTCATTTATCAATATATTCTAGATATCCTAGCCACTAGACCACCAGGGAAAGGTTATCAATATATTCTAGATATCTTTCCATGTTGATAATATAACTTTAACTCATTTGTTTTAATAGCTAAATAAAGTCCCTAATAGAGCTATGTAATACTTTTAACCACAATGTATAGGATAGGAATTCAAGTTGTTTCTAGTTTACTTGCTTTCTTTCATTTTTAAATCATAAAGAATATTGCTATAAACATTCCCATATACATCTATTCTTGTTTCTGGCATCCTTATTTCTATAAGATAGATTTGTAAAATGTGGTGTTCCAGTTACTAATTGTTAGAAAACAAACCATTCCAAGAAAGCTCAAGACTTTAAAATAGGGCAGAGTTCAGGAAAACAACTGGTGCAGCTGGGGTAGCTCAAATGGGGCTGGGGGATTCATTTCCAAGACAGCTCACTCACATGGCTGGCAGATTGGTGCTGGCTGTTGGCTGAGCCCTCAGATAGGGCCATTTGTTAATCAAGGACTTCAATTCCTTTCCACTTAGGCTTCTCTGTGGACTACTTAGGCTTCCCCACAGCACAGTGGCTGGTTCCACAGGCAAGTGTTCAAGAGATGGAAAATGAAAACTGCTAATCTCTTAAGGCCGATCCTGGAAACTGACAGTGTTCATTCAACGATATTCTATTGGCCAATCAGTCATAGAGCCCACCTAGATTCAAGTGGAGGGGACATAAGCATCGCAATGGGAGGAGCAGCAAAATCATATGCAACCAACTTTAATCTGCAAGTAGGATTGCTGAGTGAAAGTATGCACATTTTTAGTATGAAGAAATATTGCCAGATTCTTTTCCAAAAGGGTTAATTTATACATTCAGTAAATATTTGAGGGATATTAGTTGTCTGGCACTGTTACAGATACAGAATAAAGCAATGACCAAAACAGACAAAAATGTGTGCCCTGATATAGTTTAATTTTAGAGATGGTACATTGACAATCAATCAATCAATAGGATTGTGGTGATAATGGCATTTCATATAAATGTCATAAGAAAAATAGAACAGAGAAGGGGACTAGGGAGTATCTGGGAGGAGAGGGGGAAATTTTAAATAGAATAATCAGGGAAGATTTCACTCTCAATGTAACAGAAAATAACAAGCACAAGCCCTGACGGGGAACATGCTTGGGATGTTCAAAGAACAGCAGCAGCAAAGCCATGCGGTAGGAGAATGAGCATGGAGCAGGAGACTAAAGATTGGGAGGGAAAAGTGGGCAGGTCTGATTCTGTTGGAGTCATTCACCCTCCCATACCCCTGCCTACAAGTGATATATCCTACAAGCATATATTTATCTGACATGCACATATTGTCTTCTGTGAATTGCCCTCAGAATGAAGTCAAATATTAAAGACATATGCCCCCAACATGAACTCTTTATAGCAAAATAATGAAATAGTTTTTTATGAGGATGCTTAAAGAATAAGATTCAAAGCAGACCACTGAAGTATGCTGCCCAAAGGCTTAGGTTTGCTGTGTTAATGGTAATGGGGTGGGGGGTGGGAGGGCAGCCTTGGACCCAGTACCTAAGGGCATGAGACATTCTGGGGTAAGGCATATCAGAAGGTAGAGGGGACCAGAGAACGGAACAGGGATGGCAGGACCAGAAAAGAAACTTCATCTTCAAAATTCCTGATTAGAATCAGCCCTAATAAAAACTTCAACTTTCAAAGTTGAAGGTGACTGTTTTAATCAGTTTTATAATTCTGCAATAATTGTTTTCCAAAGGAAGTCTTCAGAATTCTCACATGCCTTCTTTACTCACAGTAAAAATCCTGTTCATCTTGTATGGTTAAACGTGTCTGGGTTTTACACAACAAATCCTTTTTTTTGCTAGAGTCTGTAACTCAGAAAAGATTCACTTTGGGCAGAAAGTCTATAATAAAAGCTCTTGATTCAAAGGCCTCTGTCTAGCAGAGTTCTAAATGCAATCCAGTGAAAGTGTGTAGCAAGTTTCACAGTTTATCTGTGGCCTGCCATCAGTTTTCAGAAAATGACATTTAAATCACTTAGTCAGTTTAACAAGTGCTTTATTGTTTGGTGATATTTGGACTTCTGACCTCTTCGGATCCCTGAGGTCAAAGTCAAAATGCTGTAAACAAAACAGCATTTATTCAACTCATCTAGAGACTTAAAAAGCATTTTTCTCCTAAGAAAGAGATATTAGTGGTCATTTCCTAACCTTTATCCTTAGCATATTGTAAATTACAGCCCTTAGAAGACCTTCTGACCAAAATACCTTTTAAAGGACTATCAGGCCTTTATCAAGAAATTTCTATGAGAATTTTTGTAAATCAAAAGCTTAAGAATTCTCACACTATCTCTAGTGGTCATAATGTAGTGAAAAAAATGCAACAGATTTTTTCTAAACAGAGGGCCACTTCCTGGGATATTATATTATAGGCACTAACAGAGCAGAATTCATCCAACTAGACCTCCCAGGATCTTTTAATAAAATATTTCTTCTGAGCTCTAAATGTAAGCCTATAAGCTTTAAAGCTTGGTAAGTACATCTTTGTAACCCCCAACTTTACTCTGTAAGCTCATGCAAACCCATCCCACCCTCACCCACACACATGAACATCTAGCAGAGTATTCTATACTCTGTTGAAACTCAATAATTATTGTCCTTGTCCTGCTTAATGCCTTTTATCAATTACCTGGTTAAAGATTTAGAATGCATGTCTATATCTATGTATGACAAAGCTAAGAGAGTTTAAGTAAAGGACCAAGATTTGATGAACCATGATCGAAATCTAACAAGGTAATATGAAATATGGCTGAATGTGAAGACCTGTATTTAGGTCTAAAATATCAACTGCAAATATGGGAACAAGAGGAGATCTTGTTTAGCATAATTGCTATGAAAGAGGCATGTAGGTTAGTTAATTATAAACTTACTATATGAAACAATGTGACATAACTACCAAAATGGGAAATAAATTCCATCTTAGGCTTTATCAATAAAGAATAATGTCCTAATCCAAGAAAGTAATTTTCCTACTTGATCAGAGCATCTCTTATAGCATTTTGTCTACTTCTTGGTGTCACATGAATAGGTTATTGAAAACTATTACCTATTCAGTTACTGAAGTGGATAGATCAGTGGTTCTCAAACTTTGCCATATAATTAGAATCCCTTGGGAAGCTTTTAAAAATATTCATGCCCAGGCTCTGCACCCCACCCATAGTAATGAATCAGAAGCTGGGGGCGCGAGAGGTGCTCAGGCAACAACAACAACAAAAAAACCAAAAACCTCTCCAGGTTCTAATGTACAGCAAAGTTTGAAAACCAGGGCAGTAGATACAGCTTTCTCTACCCGTCTCCTCTGTTTATTGTCTATGTCTCTTTCTTCTTCTCCCCCTACCCAAACACACTCCCGCAGAGTTCTTCCTGGACTACCTCAGTAGCCTACATGGGCTCCTGGATTCCAGGTTTGCTTTACTTTAACCCACTTCCCTTTCCTGCTGCCAAGGTGATCTGACTAAAATGCAAATATTATCAAGTACCTCCCCTACTTAACAATACTTTGATAACTACCCCTAGTAGTTGGCATAAAGTTCAAACTCCATGAAGCACATAAGACCCTTTATGAGATCTGGGGCCTATCTCTCATCTACAGGTCCTTCTCGAATCTTCTCTTCCATCACTACACAATACACTGTTTTCACTCTTGCCGTATTTCACCTGAACATGTCACAGTTTCATATTTCTGTGCGTTCCGCTATTGCTCAGTCCAAGTATCTCTTTTCCTTCAAGTCTCAATTTCAGTAACTCTTTAAGGAAACAAAATGTCTCTGATGCCTCTATGTATGTTCTATAGCATCTGGTATATGCTTTTATTGAGCACCAATCATGCTAAACTCTTAATTTTTATTTCCCTGTCTTTCCCATTACATGCCAAACTTTTTGAGTTTAGGTTCTAACTGTGATCTGCTGCCTTTGTACCTCAGTGGATAGCACGGTGCCCAGCACAGATCAGTCGTCAAAAAACTTTTGTGGATTGAAAAAATAAATGGACAATGATAGACCTAAAATCCATGTCCTGTGAATTGACCATGGATGGTTGCTCTGTGAGACAGGCTTGTGGGACATAGTAACCATTTTTAAATGTGTAAAATTTGGTTACAGAAGATCATCTAGAATAAATTAGCAGAAATTACTGGAGATACATTTTTGCTCAGTATATAATTAGAACTTTTACAAATGAGTTGGTTCCCATGAAGGTACAATAGTCACTTCCATAGAACTACTCAAGCAGAGTTTGAATGTATTTCTTCACTGAATGGAGGTGGGGGGAATGAATAAAGAATTTCTAAGACTCCTTCCAACTCTAAGATTCACTTTAAAATGAACATTTAGTAAAAAGATTAACTGACATTCAGAAAACATTTTTTTTTTTTTTAGTTAGAGAAACCATTGTCTAAGAGGAATGAAGACTAAAGCACAAAGAAGTTGGCTATAAAAAAAAAAGCACCCTTATTGTCTATCTGGCATTAAAATAAGGGCATAAACATACTTGGGAAAAGATATACTGCTATTCCAAACTGTCACTAAATTTCCATAAATCAGGAAAATTCTTAGAGCAAGTGGATCAGAGAAAAAAAACTGCTATTTATACCAACCTCCTACCCTAAGGCCTGAAAGCTGATGCACAATGACTAATTAAGAGAATTAAAATATCAAATTAAATCAATCATATTACAACTCTTTTACTGTCCAAGAATAGCCATCTCTCCCAGTGAAGGAAAACTCGATAAATTACGTTTAGAAAGAGCAACTCAATCACCCACGTAGCTCCTGGCTGCCACCAGAAAGATCAGAGGAAGTTATTATTAGAAACTTGGGAAAGACACATTAGAAACCACAGCAAAGGCCTTGGATATTTAAAAACTCAAATAGTTTCCGTCTGTGTTTAAAGCCATAACCAAATTTGCCCAAACATTGAATATACTGGGAAAAGAGATAAATCAATATGTAAGATTGGAAAATAGGAGATATGTGGAAATGGAGACCCCTAGAAAATGCAGATGTAGACACTGATGAACTAAAAGCGGGAGATCCATAGAATATTTTTACTGGAGAAAATGGCACAGTTTGCTTTTTTCTAAGCTAAAACGTCTGCATTTCACACAGAAATTGAAGAATTTTCCTGGCAAATAAAGTAAAGGAGGAGCTAAAACTCAAAAAAGGACATTTCAAATAAGCAAATTGTGGAAACATCCCCAAAGGCCCATGGAACATTTGTCAGAGGCCTCTAGATGAGCCTGTATCTCTGCTCATGGGAGGGTTACCTGGCCTTCACTTGCAAGGGCCTGTTACCAAGACCCTGAAGCTCTCTGCCAGGAAAGCTTCTTCCCTAAATGTCAAAACTCTTTGAGACCAGCGTGAGCAAGAGCGAGACCCCACTAAAAATAGAAAAAATTAGCCGGGCGTGGTGGTACGTGCCTGTAGTCCCAGCTACTTGGGAGGCTGAGGCAGGAAGATCAGTTGAGCCTGGGAGTTTGAGGTTGCTGTTTGCTAGACTGACACCATGACCAGGCGACAGAGTGAGACTCTGTCTCAAAAAAAAAAAAAAAAAAGAGAGAGAGACCTAAACATCAAAACTCCCATCTTCTTCTAAGAATTGAAACATTCTTGCAATTCACTAAAAGGTACTTATTGAAAAGCCTAGCACATAGTCTATTTCCAATAAAAGTTTATAGAACAAATGAATGAACAAACCCTCCTGAGGTAAATGGATATAATCAGATCCCAGTGTCCTTTCCTTTTAAACAAATTTAAAATTTTTTAGATAAAAATATTTTGGAATTCCAGTTGGTGTCCTCTAGCACACTACAATTATGATACAGCCCCTGGAATTATCTCCATTAGCATGTCTTTGAAAATTACTTCAGAAATCATTCAAAATAGAAATCATTCAAATATAGAAATTCTACTCTGTCCTCAAAATCATTCCTGAATTTTGTCACAAATGCTAGTCTCAGCCTCCTAACAAGTCCCCTACAACTTGAGACAATGCTAGTGAACCTGTGCATGCATGCTTTGTCAAGTTATTTTTCCCCTTGTCAAGATAATGAATTTTCCTAATCCATCCAAACACTTCCTCCAGGGCTCCTCTTAGGATCAATAAGAGGCTCTTTTAATTTATCTGGCCCTTAATTAAGGTCATAGTCTAGCCCCCCAGCCCCGCCTACAGTAGCAGCCTATCACTAGATGACAGATTCTCTTTTTATATACTGAGTCTCCTCCCTTTGCTATCCCAACAACATGTATTTCTTAATAAACTTCCATCAAAACCAAAGAAAAGATAAGCTAGACAGAACACATGAAATTCTTTTTAGGCTCAACAGCCTGGTTTACATTATCTTCACACATATTTCTTTGGGGGTCTGATGGTTTTTAAAATCTTTTGTTATGGGGTTTGCAGTGCATCTTAAAATATAAATATTTACGGTGAATAAAAGCAAAGTCATAGAGTTTTACAATCAAAACTCCTCCTTGGACAGTATAAGCTGATTTACTGCAAATGGAGTTCTCCTTATTGAGAAGGAAGAAGCAAGAACATGAGGTATTTCACTGAAATAGCTAAGGATAAATAGCTCAGCTCAATATTATATTCACAGCCAACTAGAGTGGTTGCTCAGTGACCCTTACCTCTCCACTAGTTTGCTGATGACCTTCCTATATTCCCTTTCTCAGGGCTCTATAAGCCCGAAAACTCCAATAGGATCCTAAATTTTCTGAAGATAAGATGGAAATTGTGAGCAACTGAACTACAATTGAACTCCAGACAGCAGCCCCTTTACTCTGTCCCTCTCTAAGACATTATTTAACCACTGCCTTTGGCCACTGCCAAAGCCATTAAGTTAAACTTACACCATCCAGACAACCTTGTTCCCCGAGCAACTAGTCTGGACAATTGTGTCCTGTTCTGCCTCAGCTCCCAACATAACTTGCTAACCATTAAACTGTTCCTCTAATATCTCTTCAGGGGCCAAGTCTAGGCTGCAAGCAGTGTAAATCCAGTCTACTGGAAAGAGTTGTATACAACAGAATAAAAACTGGCTCAAGGACAAGAAAAAAAGAACAGAAAACAAAGGTTACAAGAGACAGAGTGATTACATTCATATATCATTTTTGCAGTTCTTTTCAGACTTTACTCTCAAAATTGCAAAGAAGCATACTTTAAAACCATTCTGGCCATGGTTCACTTTACTGTTTCACTTAGAATCCTAGCTCCAAACATTCAAAAACTATGACAAAATTATCAAATGTTAGGTGAATATAGCACACACATATATATATGTACATATATGTATATATATATTTTAATTCCACACACATTTGAAGAGATCCCATAGGCAAAAGACACACTGCATTATGTTTATTAAGACAGAAAGAAAAGTCTCCATGATTAAGTCAAATAACTAAATTATTCATTTATGCTAAGCCAAAGCTGAAGAAAAGCTGAGATATGCTGGGAAACTTCAGAAGACTTTCCTCTTACCAAACAGATACAGATATATTACACTCCTATCCAGATATAGAACTGAAACTTCAAATATGTAACTATGCTTAAAAAATGGAGAGAACAAAAAGCCCCAGATATCTAGAAAAAACATCTATGCTTCTTATCTGAATTTCCCATCCTATTCTTTCCTCTCATTCAATCAATTTTTGCCCATCACCATTAAACCATGACGCTGACCAGCCAGGAGCTAAAGGGATAAAGACCATGCCATGTCTCCCTTCCCACCCTCTGACCTGTGCCTCCCACTGTCAAAGGTGTCTGGTTAACAAGGTGCACAGAGGTGAAACCAGGAGTGAAAAATTAGGATTGTGATAGACATACAGACAATTCAGCAAAGATATCTCAGATGAAAAATATTGCTCAAAAAATATCTGTCCCTATTCTGTCTGAGCCTGTCTCTCCCTTAGCTATGTGCTTTGACGATAATGCGCTAATAAAAGCTAAATAACACAATGACTGAGTCAGAATGATTCATCCTAAATGCATGAACATGTATCCAGAACAGCATTAGATTTACTCTATACAAATAATTTGAGACCAGAAAACTAAAAGGGAGAGCAAATCTAAATGCTCAATGGTAGGATGGAGGGCAGCAGACACAAAGAGAAATGGAGTATGTTTTAACCTGAGCTTTGACCAGGAGATGATATTTTGTCCCAGTAAAAATCAGGTTTTTTCTCCTCTGTATATTTGTTCTTAGTTCTTAAACTGTCCTGAATGGTCTCTTAAGACAAGATGTTCGCTCACAGTTTATAATGTCAAACAAGCAGGTTTCTTTGCAAATGCTGTTCCCTCTGGGGAATGCTCTCTTCAACAACCCTACCCATGGCACTCCCCAAAATATCCATAAATCTAGCTTCCTTACTCTTCAAATCTCTGCTTAAACATCATCGTACAAGATAGGTCTTTCCTGATCACCTTATCCAAATAGTAGCTCCACTCCATCACTCTCGTTATCTCTGATCTTAATTATTCTCCAAAGCACTTATTACCCATGACATATTATATATTTTTATTTGTGTTTCTACCTACCTCAGTCCCCATGAAATCAGACTATGTCTTTTTTGTTCCCCAGAGTCTACACCAGTCCCAATAAATAATGAAAACACAAAAAGTATTTGTTCTTGGCTGAAGACAGGCAAGGTGTACCAAAGACAAAGGATTCTGTACTTTTGGTTGCAGTATGCAAAGTATGATTATAAGAAATGTGATTTATTTTATTCTTAACACACTCACACCAAAATCTACACATCCAAATGTGTATTGTCCTGTTTAAAGTCTTCTCTTTTTTTAACATTAAAAATTTATTAATGTGATTTACCACACAACCATATTAAGAAGAAAATAATGTAATTATCTCAAAAGAAGAAGAAAACACATTTGAGGAAATTTAACATCCATTCATGATATTGAAGACAGAAAAAATTTTAGAAAATTACAAATAAAAGTAGACATCTTTAACTCTGGTAATGTATACCTACAAAAAACACTATATGGAAGGGTGAAATTTTAGAAACCTTTTCTTTGGTGACAGCTAAAAGAGTGTTCATTCCTGTCACCTTTATTTAACATATTTCTTGAGGTCCTATTCAGAAAAATGAGACATTATTTCTGCACAAGAGAACCTCGAGACAAACTTAGAATTAATATGAAGATAGATAGGGTTTGGCAAGTTTGCTGTAAATACAAGATAATGTATTTTTTAAAAATAGACTTCATATCTAACAGTTAAAAGTAATAGTAAAACATAATATTTTTAAAGACATTCTATTCTTAGCAGCCAAAACAAAACAAAAACCCAAACCAGCCAAACAAAAATACCCGATTCTCAGAACTGTAATACCGGTCTTTATAGTTGATTCTCCATTTCACCCCTAACGTACCTGGCTCTTTTTATTACCGCCTGGGAGAAATGTGATTCTCCCTATACCTTCAGACTTCTTTTTTTTTTCCAGCTTATTATTGTTTAAAGTCTTCTATTCACCTATTCACTTATTTTCATTAAGTTGCCATTACTTAAAGTTTGCCAGAACTCCATTTTATTACTGACATCGGCTCAAACTCTTTTGAATACTCTCAGTTGTAGCAAATATAGACGAATTTGATTTTTTTAAATAATCCCAAATCACTCAGAGTAAAGGATGGCAAGTGAAGTGAATAAGTTGAGTTGTGGTCGAATATGAAGGATGACCATAAAGCAATAAGAGCTCAATTATTCAGAATCTGATTTGAAGACAATCACCTCCAAAAAACGAGTTACCAATGTTTTTGCATAGTGGCGATATCATCATAATAAGTGAGCCATTTTCAAATACTCGGAGGGAAAACTGCCATTTTCATGCAAAAATTCTAATTATAATTTAAAAAATCGGCTCATTGCCTCTGGCTCTTATACATAAGTCTCAGATTTTCTTCCCTAAAGAGTTAAAAGGAAATTTAAAATAAACAGTTTACATGAATTTCACTCTCCTTGAATTCTTAGAGAATGTATTTTAAACTGAACATCCTCACACTGTGTTTTCAATTTATGGGACATTATTTTCCTTCTCCCTAGAAACCTAAAGTCATGTCAGGGGACTCGTAATTAGGTACTGCAATGAGAACTAGCAGAGAAGAACGTGTCCAATAAAATGATCTCTCGTGTTTATAGCAATTCACAGTTTACACAGGAACTTATGAAAGGAACAAAAAGAAATGTTTCCTGACTAAAAGGTTTCTGGGAAATATCAGCATTTGGTATGAACCAAGCCAAAATGAGGCATCTCAGCTGGTCACAAATACATACCATGTTTACCACAAAACTGAGACAAAACCTTGGATAGCCTGAAACTTGAGAAGTCCGTTAGGTAATGATATTTGAAATTCTTGACTTGGTTATTAAATACAACATGGAAACATGGAAATCCAGTAATATTTCTAGGTAGTATACCATGAGATTAAGAGATCACTTGGCCTTTTTTCCTCAAATTTACTACCAAATGTAAAGAATTTATGGTAGCAGTGGCCCTTAAAGACATCTCCTATAAAGGATAGGCATTAAAAAATAGGCCTGTTGGGTTCTGAGGTAGGCCAGTTAATGCCCCACCAAAGATACCAGGTCCTAATCCCTAGAACCTGTAAGTGTTACCTTTTGAGTATTAAATTAAATAAGTAGGAGGTCGTTAGCTTGAGAGGCTGTCTCTGTACTTTGAGTTCCTACATAACAAACTATAACCTAATTTAGTAGTAAACAAAGTGAACCTAATTTAGGAGTATATTTTGTAGCAGCCATTTTATCCAGTCACAAACAGCCAAGCTCCAGCCACTCACAGGCAGCCAGTAGATCAGATGTTATCCATTAAGGCAAATGCCTCATCACACAATGCCTGGATGAGGCAAACACCTGGCTGTAGCCAGTCAAATGATTTCTCTACTTTGTTTCCTTGTTTGGCCTGTAAAAGCTTGCTGCTCACACTGCTGGGTGGAGCTCTCTGAACCTCTGCTGATTCTGAGAGATGCCCAATTCATGAATAACTCTTTGCTCAAATAAACTGTATTAAATTTGTCTGAAGATTTTCTTTTAACATAAAGAAAAAAGGTCTTTGCAGATGTGGTTATGGAAAGGATCTTGAGATGGAGAGATTATCCTTGCAGGCCCTAAATGCAATCACATGTATACATAAAAGAGTGAGCAGAGGGAGATTTAACAAAGAGACACATAGAAGTGAAGGAGGCAGTGTGACCATGTAGGCAGAGATTGGAGTGATACAACCACAAACCAAGGTATGCTGGAGGTCACTAAAAGCTGGAAGATGCAAGGAACAGATTTTCACCAAGAGCCTCTGGAGGGAGTGCTGCCATGCCAACACCCTAGTTTCAGCCCAGTGAAACTGATTTTGAACTTCTGGCTCCCAAACTGTGAGATAATAAATCTCTATCAATCTAAGCCACTTAGTTTGTGATAATTTGTTACAGGAGCCTTAGGAAATGAATGTAAATTTCTTCTGTTGCCCCTCTCATTTTTTCTTTTCCTTAAAAAAAAAACAAAACCCAGCTTTATTGAGATATAATTCACATATCATTCAGTTCACTCATAAAAGGTACAATTCAATGGTTTTATATGTTTCCAGAATTGTGCACCATCACCACAATTTTCGAACTTTTTCATCACCTCAAAAGGAAACTCCAACTGATGGACTATGGATTGTCATTTTTTGGCTATTATGAATAACTCTTATTTAAACATTAATGTACATGTTTTTGTTTAGATTCATATTTTCATTCCTCTTGAGTACATACCTAGGAGTAGCTTGATGGTGGTTTAATATTTTGTAGAACTGCCAGGCTATTTTCCAAAATGACTGTACTATTTTATATTCCCACCAACAGTATATGAGAGTTCCAATTTATTTAGATTCTCACCAACTATAATTATGATCTGTCTTTTTTATTACAACCATCTTTTGGGTGTATTTTGTAGTTTTTATTTGCATTCCTGCTGGCATGTTGACCATCTTTTCATAAGCTTATTGGCATTTGTATATCTTTGGAGAAATGGCTATTCAGAATCTTTGCCAATTTTTTATTTGAATTATTTGTCTTTTTATTATTGAGTTGTAAGAATATTCTTTATATATTCTCCATCCAAGTCCCTTATCAGATATATAGTTTGCAAATATTTCCTCTCATTTTATTGGTTGTCTTTTCACTTTCTTGAAGATATACTTTGAAGCACAAAAGTTTTTAATTTTGATGAAGTCCAATTTAGCTATTTTTTCTTTTGTTGTTTATGCTTTCAGGATATCTAAGAAGGCTTTGCCTAACCCAAGATCATGAAGCCTTACTCCTATATTTTCTTCTGAAAGTTTTATAGGTTTTGTAGCTTTTTTTTTTTTTTTTTGAGATGAGGTCTCACTGTATCACCCAGGCTGGTCTCTAACTCCTGGGCTCAAGTGATTCTCCTGCCTAAGCCTCCCTACTAGCTGGGACTACAGGCATGCACTACTGTGCCCAGAAAATTTTTAAAAATATTTTAAAGACAGGGTCTTTCTGTGTTGCCCAGGCAGGTCTTGAACTCTGGCCTCAAGCAATCTTCCTACCTCAGCCTCCCGAGTAGCTAGGATTACAGGTGTGAGCCATTGTCCCTGGCTATAGCTCTTATATTTAGGTCTATTATCCATTTTGAGTTAATTTTTGTGTGTGGTGTGAGGTAGGGGTCCAATTTCATCCTTTCGCATGTGCATATGCAGTTGTCATAGCACCATTTGTTGAAAGACTTTTCTCTCCTCATTGAATTAATTTGACATCCTTGTCAAAAATCAATTGATCATAAATGCAAGAGTTTATTTCTGGACTCTCAATTCTATTCCATCAATCTAGATGCATGCCAGTAATACAGTGTCTTATTGTAGTTTTGTGGTAAGTCTTGAAATCAAAAAGTATTAGCCCTTCAACTAGAACATCTTCTCTGCCTCCTATTAAATCACATGCTTATTGTTCCATCCTGCCCTGGATTTCTGTTTGTGAGGAGTCAACGTTATCACGTGCTTACTTTGCTCGGGTAAATACCTATGGACAAGTGCAAATCCTCAGTTCTAATACCAGCTCTACTACTAACTGTGTCACTTTATTTGCTTGTTTGTTTTGTTTTAACCTTTCCTGGACTCTGGAAATGGGAAAAATAGAATTGTTGCAAGATAAAATAAAATTTTATAGCATTCTATTACAGAACTGATAGAGTTGATTAAAAAAAAAAGACTTCAAAGACTTTGATCTAGCATGGACTGAAATCTATAGAAACAGTAAAAGAACTTAAAGTCATCATTCCCCTCCACATAGTGAAAATTGACAACTTTTCTTAGATTCATGAGAAAAACTGAGGTCACAGAGCAAACCACTACCCCAAAATTTTAAGAGGCAGACAGGCAGATACTGAGAATCACACTAACTGGAACAGAAACCCAGAAGCAGAAACCTCTGAGGGAATAGCACCAGTGAAGGAAAACATCAACAGCAACTGATGACCTATTGGATATTCAGTGTGGACAAGTTTGAGAGTTAAAAATTCTGGGAGGTGTTGTGGGGGAAGGGAATACCCTGCTCCAGCCCATTTTAGCCTTCTATGCGGGGAAGGAGGGGATTATACAACTGCAGCCCCTTCTAGCCTTCCTGTCTCACCTGAAGAGGGGAAACCTGAGAAGCACTTGTCAAGGTAACAGCCCACGGACACAAACTCACTAAAAAGATTGAGACCTAGTCATAGGATTATAAATACGTCTCCTCCCTCCATACCTTAGTATCACACCTTAGCACCACATGAAAAACACCTATTCATTGTGGTTCCTTTTGCTCAGCATATCATGTCCAGCTTTCAACAAAATAATTACAAGCCATACTAAATGCAAAAAAATACAGCTTAAAGAAATAGATCAAGGATCACAACTAGATTCCAATATGTCAGGAAAGTAGAAATTTTCAGACTGAGAATTTAAAATAACTATGATTAATATGCTTAGGGCTCAAAAAAATGAGAAGACAAGACTCAGACTGGAAGAAAATATTTGCAAAAGACATATCTGATTAAAAAAAAAAAAAACCTGCCATCCAAAATATACAAAGAGCTCTTAAAACTCAATAGTAAAAAAACAAACCACCCGATTAAAAAATTGACCAAAAACTTGAACAGACACCTCACCAAAGAATTTAGACAGATGACAAACAAGCATATAAAATATGTTCCATATGCTATGTCATTAGGCAATTGCAAATTAAAACAACAATGAGATACCATTACACACCTATGAGAATGGACAAAACCCAAAACAGTGACAACATCAAATGCTGGCAAGGATGTGGAGCAACGGTAAATCTTGTTCATTGCAAGTGGGAATGCAAATCATATAGTCACTTTAAAAGACAGTTTGGGGCCGGGCACGGTGGCTCATGCCTGTAATCCTAGTACTCTGGGAGGCTGAGAAGGGAGGATCACTTGAGGTCAGGAGTTGGAGACCAGCCTGAGCAAGTGTGAGATTCCATCTCTACTAACAAATAGAAAAAAAAAAAATTGCTGGACATGGTGGTGCACGCTGTAGTCCCAGCTGCTCGGGAGGCTGAGGCAGAAGGATTGCTTGAGCTCAGGAGTTTGAGGTTGCTGTGAGCTAGGCTGATGCCACAGCACTCTAGCTCTGGCAATAGAGAGAGACTCTGTCTCAAAAAATAAAATAAAATAAAATAAAGTTTGGCAGTTTCTTACAAAACTAAACATACTTTTTTTATCAGACGATCCAGTGACCGTGTTCCTTGCTATTTCCCAAAGGAGCTGAAAACTTATGTTCACACAAAACCTGCACACAGATGTTTATAGCAGCTTTATGTTTATAGCATAATTACTAAAACTTGGAAGCAACCAAGATGTCCTTCAGTAGAGGGATGGATAAATAAACTCTGGTACACCCAGACAATAGAAATATTGACTGCTAAAAAGAAATGAGGTACCAAGCCATAAAAAGACAGAGAGGGACCTTAAATGATATTACTATGTGAAAGAAGTCCATCTGCAAAGGCTACATACCGTATAATGCCAACTATATGGCATTATGTAGAAGGAAAACTTATGGAAACAGTAAAAGGATCAGTGATTCACAAGAGCTGGTTGAAGGAAAGGGATGAATTCATCGAGCACAGAGAATTTTTAGGGCAGTAAAGCTATTCTGTATGGTACTATGATGGTGGATACGTGTCATTTTATGTTTGTCTAAACCCATAGAACGTACAACACCAAAAGTGAACCTTAACATAAACTATGGACTTTGGGTGATAATGATGTGTCATTCATTGTAGGTTCATCAAT
>CM052439.1:156681951-156705627 GCA_028533085.1 Varecia variegata | reverse complement strand
GATACAAATGATATCTTGTCCTTCACATATATAAAAATGATGGGCTGGGCATGGTGGCTCACGCCTGTAATCCTAGCACTCTGGGAGGCTGAGGTGGGAGGATTGCTTGGGCTTAGGAGTTCGAGACCAGCCTGAGTAAGAGCGAGACCTCATCTCTACTAAAAATAGAAAAATTAGCCAGGCATCGTGACATACACCTATAGTACCAGCTACTTTAGAAGCCGAGGCAGAAAGATCACTTGAGCTTAGGAGTTTGAGGTTGCTGTTAGCTAGGATGACACCACGGCACTCCACTCCCAGGGCGACAGAGTGAGACTATGTCTCAAAAAAAAAAAAAAAAAACCCAAAAAACCCCAAAAAGAATGAAAACAGCAGCACTTTTATATTTAGCCAAAAAAATAAAAAATAAAAACTATCAAAGATCATTCTATTTTGTTTAGGTTTCGATAGAATTTGGGTCAATGTTCTAAATCTAAGTGCAACTCCCCAATATAAAAATTCCTTTCTGCATCCTTAGAAATAGATATTCATTACTCATCGAAGGCCAATAGATAACATGTGGCAAATGGATGAGAAAAAACACGAATTTCTTGCCAGCCACATGGTAGACACTCAAAAAAATACTTTTCTTTTTTTGTTAATGGATTGTTTTATTCCGAGATAATCCTCAATAGAGCAATATATACTACAGAGCACAATTATTTAATATTTTTTCTATTTTAAATTAAAGAAGACTCATGAATCAGGAAATTTTGGAACTCTGTATAGAGAAAAGTATCTCTGTACGGAAGTTTGCATAGAGAACGTTTTTTGAGAGTACAGCCCTTTGCTGTTATTTATAAACATTATCTTATTTAATCATAGGTAGCATGTTTTGAGGCTCAGAACATAGTATAAACCGTCCAAATTTATTGCGCTTCATCATCTTTGTGATTCCTGTGTTCTAGCAGGATCCTTCCTGTGGGCTAGAGACATGCAGAGTGAGCAAAATTAAATGTGTGCCAATCTTTGTCATTTTTATTTTGAATTAGCTCCAAAAATATGCACAATGAATTGAGCAATTTTATGGGTAAAATGCCACCAATTTTCTTCCCAAATGACTCAGAATGATAAATAGGACACATATGGTACTTTCATTTTCCAGATGAAAAACCTTTTCTCATATATGCATTACTACTTTTCAGATGTATGAAGATGCTATTGTGTTTAATAAAATACACTTTCACTAAAAAGCTTTACTACCTTCATAATAGCTGTTTTCCACCACAGATTTTCTTAAATAACAGGTACTAAAAGTGAAACTAGTATTGTGTATATGGGGGAGGGCGGCATGACATTTTGACATGTAACAATGGTCCTCATACTCAAAATGATTTAAAATCATTGCTGTGTGGTTTGTGGCACTCAACTTCTTTGTGGCACAACTCTGTTGTATACAATAACATCGAGTACAGTATCAGCCATCTGCATCACGAGTAACAACCAGCACGTGAATAATGGGGCAAGGGCAGTATACGTAACCTAAACTTTTGTACCCCCATATGCTGAAAAAAAAAAAAAACAAAAGCCAACAGAGTAGGAAAGGGCTTCAACCTGAGCAAACATAAAAAAAACCTTTACACTTAAAGAATGCTACTTACTTCTCTTTTGAAGCACTATATGAATTGTGAGATCCTGGAACAGGTTAGTGAAAAAGGCTCTGACACAATCTCTTCCACTGGAGATTTAATATGAGATTTAATAAGAGAACAAATGAGAGGCTAGTTTAGGTGGGGCACTGGGCAGTCATGCCTAGTGATTTTGAATGTGCTAGATGGTGTTTTAAAGTCACTTACAGCCAAAGGTTAATAAAAATATAAGCCAATCATTCGTTATTCTTAATGGACTATTAGTTTCATACTTAACTTGGAAATTTTATTAAACTGTATGTGAATTTCAAATAAAAATTTTAATGAGGAACCTTTGATTTCTAAAAAAATGACGTGTTGTATTCACTCAAGTAGTTCCAGAATGGAGAAAATATTGGCACAGAAAGAGCTTCTTTCCACTGAATATTCAAAGCAAGAAGAGCCATCAAAGACCTTCTGAAAAGAAGATTCAATTTTCATGGAGTAAAATTTATTTCAGGGACCTAAAATTCATAGCTTTGCAGGGAAAAGTTTGTAGTAATTAAAAATCAATAACAAAACAAAATAAAACATGGATTCTCCTTCTTCATATCTTGCGCATAGATAAAGGTCCACAAATGTTGAAGCCTGGGGAAGTTACTAGAGTCAGAAAAAAATGCCCCAGGTTTTCCTATTTGAATCTATATATTTCACTTGATCAATCCTTTCTCCTTTATAGAGGCCCCCAACCAGAGCCCATCCTACAGTGGGCACTACAGTTAATGTTACCCTCTAAATCTTCAGTGTCTCTTACCATCTTTATGGTGAGATACAAGCCCAGCCTTCTTTGATTAGAGATAGAGGCCACCATGTTAAAAAGGAGATTATTACTCACTGGTCACCTTTCTTTCCTAAAGCAACTGGGAATAGTCTTTTTCTATAAACAGGACTTAGCAGAAATAACACAATGCTATAATAAAAAGACTTAAATAGAACTCTTAAAAGACTTAAATGAACTTTAAACATGAAACCCGGGTCATTGTGTTTCTCTAGCACTGTCTAGAGAAGAGGTTACCCAAACCAGCCAACAGGATGTTTTGACATCTTCTGTCAGTACAAAATCAAAGTAATGGTCAACAACACTATACAGCTATTCCTCAGTATCTGTTGGAGATTGGTTGCAGGACTCCCTGCAGATACCAAAATCTACAAATGCTCAAGTCCCTTATATAAAATGACATAGTATTTGCATGTAACCTATTTATGTTTTCCTATATTCTTTAAATCATCTCTAGATTACTTACAATACCTAATACAATGTAAATGCTATGTAAATAGTTATTATGCTGTATTAGTTATTTTTAATTTATATTATTTTTTATATTGTTATTTTTGTTGTTTTTTTTTTTCTCAAATATTTTCAACCCACAGTTGGTTGAATCTGCATATACAGAACCCACGGATACAGAGGGCCGACTATATTCTACTAACTTCTTTTTTCCAAGCAATCAAATGTTCAGAGAAGTTGGAAGAAATAAATAAAAGAGACTACCATGCTATTCTCTTTTGAAGAGTTTCATAAGAGAACAAATATAATCAGATAATAATAGCTAATATTTATTAAGAGCTTACTATGATTCAGGTACTGTACTAAACTATCATGCATTATTTCATTTAATCCTCACACTAATACTATCACATAAATACCACTATTATCCAAGTTTTACAAATAAAAATATTGAAATTCATAGAGAACTTGCTCAAGTTTCTATTACAAAGATATAGCATAGCTCTGTCTACTTCCAAAGCCAGTGCGTTTAAGCATTACTCAAAATTGCTTCTATCAGATAGGTCACTTGTTGGAACTTCTTGCTAGAAATATTATACAGACTTAAACAGCATTTTCAGGCCCAGTTTAATACTAGGGTCAGTTTTAAGGATGCACAATATAAAATGCAGAGCCAAATAGAATGAGAAACATTATACTATGAGAAAAAATTAAGTTCATAATTATCAATCTTCCCTTGGTTTTCCTTACCTCTATGTGAAGGTCAAGGAAACATGAGTTTTTATATTTCTTTGCCATGTATTTTTTTATAGCTCTGTCAGCTCTAATCCTTGTTATCATTATTTTGACTTCACTGCTTAGGGTGTCTGGCATGTTGAATGAGTGAATGTTCATCTGTCTGCTTGAACTGAATTCAAGCCGTGTTCTACAGATACTTGGAAACTTTCTGAAAGATATGCACCATGTATTACCACACAGTCTTAGAGCAAAACCAGTAACCATAAAGTAGCCCGTCCATGATATTGCTTCTTTCCAAGATTTGTCATCTATGTTTTTTTCATTTTTAAAAAATTTCTATAAATTTAGGAGATATAAGTGAGTTTTTGTTATTAATACATTGATAAATTGTATAGTGGTGAAGTCTGGGCTTTTAGTGTATCCACCACTCGAATAGTGTACATTGTACCCAATAAGTAATTTTTATCCCTCACCCTCTTTCTCTCCCCCTTCTGAGTCTCTAATGTTTATTATGTGACTTTGTATGACCATGCATACCCATAACTTAGCTCCCACTTACAAGTGAGAACATGCAGTATTTGGTTTTCCATTCCTGAGTTAGTTCACTTAGGATAATGGCCTCCAGTTCCATCCAAGCTGCTGCAAAAGACATTATTTCATTCTTTTTATATGGCTGAGTAGTATTCCATGGTATCTATATACCACATTTTCTTTTTCTAGGCATTGGTTGGAGGGCACTTAGGTTGGTTCCGTATCTTTGCAATTGTGAATTGTGCTGCAATAAACATAGGAGTGCAAGTGTCTTTTTGATATGATTTCTTTTTCTTTGGATAGATACCCAGTAGTGGGATTACTGGATTGAACAGTAGATCTACTTTTAGTTCTTTGAGAAATCTCCATACTGTTTTCCATAAAGGTTGTACTAATTTATATTTCCACCAACAATGTATATGTTCTCTTTCACATCATACCTACACATCATGCCAACATCTGTTGTTTTTTGACTTTTTATTAATGGCCATTCTAATGGGAGTAAGATGGTATCTCATTGTGGTTTTAATTTGCATTTCCCTGATGATTAGTGATGTTGAACATTTTTTCCTATGTTTGCTGGCCATTTACATCTTTCCTTTTGAAAAATGTCCTTTCATGTCATCTGCCCACTTTTTAATAGGGTTATTTGTTTTTTTCTTGCTGACTTGTCAGATATATAGTTTCCAGATATTTTCTCCCATTCTGTAGGTTGTTGATTTACTCTGTTATTTATTTTGTTGTGCAGAAGCTTTTTGGTTTAACTGAGTCCCATTTGTCTATTTTTAGTTTTGTTGCATTTGCTTTTAGGGTCTTAGTCATAAATTCTTTGCCTAGGCCAATGTCCAGAAGAGTTTTTCCTAGGTTTTCTTCTAGAATTTTTAGGGTTGCAGGTCTTACATTTAAGTCTTTAATCCATCTTGAGTTAATTTTTGTATATGGTGAGAGATAGGGATCCAATTTCATTCCTGTGCTTATGGCTGGCTATCCAATTTTCCCAGCACCATTTATTGAACAGGGTATCCTTTCCCCAGTGCATGTTTTTGTCTGCTTTGTTGAAGATCAGTAGGTTGTAGGTATGGGGTTTTATTTCTGGGTTCTCTATTCTGCTCCATTGATCTATGTTTTTGGCTTTATACCAGTACCATGCTGCTTTGGTTACTATAGCTTTATAGCATAATTTGAAGTCAGGTAATGTGATGCCTCCAGATTTGGTCTTTTTGCTTAGGATTGCTTTGGCTATTCTGGCTCGTTTTTGGTTCCATATGAAATTTAGGATTGTTTTTTTCTAATTCTTTGAAAAATGACATTGGTATTTTGATAGGAATTGCACTGAATCTGTAGATTACTTCTAGCAGTATGGTGATTTTAATAATATTGATTCTTCCAATCCATGAGCATGGGATGTTTTTCTATTTGTTTGTGTCATCTAATGATTTCTGTCAGTGTTTTGCAGCTCTCCTCATAGAATCCTTTCACCTCCTTGGTTAACTATATTCCTAGGTATTTTATTTTATTGCTGCTATTGCAAATGGGATTGTGTTCTTGATTTGATTCTCAGCTTGGTCATTATTGTTGTATAGAAATGCTACTGATTTGTGTATATTGACTTTGTAACCTAAGACTCTACTGAATTCATTTATTGAATCTAGGAGTCTTTTGGAGGAGTTCTCAGGGTTTTCTAGGTATAAGATCATATCAGCAAAGAGAGATAGTTTGACTTCCTCTTTTCCAATTTGGATGCCCTTTATTTCTTTTATTTCTTGCTTATTGTTCTGGCTAGGACTTCCAGTACTGTGTTCAACAGAAGTGGTGGCAGTAGGCATCCTTGTCTTATTCCAGTTCTTAGTGGGGAGTGCTTTCAACTTTTCCCCATTCAGTATGATGTTGGCTGTGGGTTTGTTATACATGGCTTTTATTATTTTTACATATGCTCCTTCTATGCCTAATTTGCTGAGGATTCTAATATATGTTTTAACAGGATAGCATTCACATCTTGAAAGAGCAGGAATAATCTCTTTTTTCAACTATTTAGCTTCCCTCTTAGATAAAATGGGGAAAACACAAGAACGAGTTTCCTTTCTTTTATTTTCACATCCCTCTAATGTGAAATCAATATTTAACATCTCAGACACCTGGAAAGTGAACATCAAGTTTGCCACTGAACTAAAGAGTGTTCCATGGTTTTGTTATGCCTATGACAAGGCTCTGACACAGTTAAAATTTCTTCTAATGCTCATTAAATAACGGTTTTATTTTCTGGTTGCCTGCATCATAACCCAGGTTTATTATTTTTGGCCCTAATTAAAAAGAAGGGAAAAAACTTTAGTACATATAATCTTGGAAGGTTCATGTCATTTGAAGACTAGAGATCAAGATACAAGAGCAACTTGATTATGAAAAATAAACTTTAAACAAATGAATTTATCCACATGTGATTAAAAAAAAAGAGGGGAAGTACCTATGAGTACCTATGTACTCATTATGAATTGCTCATGCATGTGAGGATTGAGCAGGAGGGAGAAGGGTTGGTGTAAATACTAAAAGTACATGTTTCTACTAAAGTAAATAGTGCTTATGACCTTATTCATAAGCCTTTAAAGACAGTTGTTAGCACTGGGCACCAAGTCAGGTTCTAGCCAAAGTCTGGCACTAGAATAACTCTAACAGTTAATAAAATACACAGTGAGAACAGGATATGAATTTATGCCTCCTGAGAATTACTGTATTCACAAATGATCATTTCAGCACAGCAGTTTTTGGCTACCTCTTGGGAAGTAAAGCACCTTGAGACTAGTTTGAAACAGCAAGAAGAGCTCTATGCCACCTTCCAGGTAGCCAGCAGATCTTTCTCAGGAAAGCAGAAGCACCTTGAAAAAAACAGATTTTCTAGGGATGCCAAAAGTTAATGTGAAAAGGGAAGGGAAAAAATATAAAATATACAAACTAAACCAACTCAAAAGAACAGTATGGATGAAAAAAATTTATTCATGGATAAGCAAAATCATAAACTCTTTCCTGTCTTCTTTAGAATCCCTGGAGGTGAAAGAGAGGTCAAGAACCATGAGGTTTTACATCTCCTTGCAGTGTATTTACTTCTAGGTGGATTCTATCAGGTATAATCCCTAAGAACTCATAAAATACAGGGCTGGACACTAAAAAGGTAAAAATAGCAAATGTTTCTGATACCAATTAAGGCTGCAAAATACAGAATTGCTACTAACTTCAGTTTGGGAAGGCTAAATGTGGATTTCCCGAGAAATATCACCTAACCCTCAAAGTGACCTGTTGCCCAATCAACTGATAAGCACAAACTGAAGGCCACCTTAAGCTTAATGCTGTGCTGGGTACCATGAGAACTAGAGAATCAATTACATGCAGTATATGTGGTCTCTATCCTCAAAGAGTTTACAATAGCTGGAGACACAAAACTACTGCACACAAAATAATTTGGTAGCAAAGCAAAACAGTGAATAATTAAGTCCCAAAATAAGTGGTGAAGAGTGACGACTGTGAAATTTCAGAGGAAGTTGATTAAGGCCTAGGACCAGGGAAAATTTTATTGAAATAAAAGATAACAAAAATAATAGCTACAACTTATTAAGCATTTATTAGATGTCAGGCTCTATTCTAAGCACATTTGCATTAATTTACTTAATCATCACAAACACTACTACAGGAATGCAGTTATTCCTATTCTACATTTGAAGAAACTGAGACACTCAGAGGTTAAGTACTAAATTGCAGTATCACACTTGTCATAAACCATAAATTAGTCTGTTTTTAAGTCTATTCTGTTCTATCGGTATATTTGTCTATGCTTGCACCAGTATCAACACTGTTACAATTATTATGACTGTGTTCAAGTTTATATATCCAAAAAGCATCAAATCTGGATCAAAAAAAAAAAGATAGTTAAGACAGTCTGGCTCTAGAATTTCCTCTCTGAACCACTTTATTTCCCAGAATTTGAGGAACGGGAGAATTTGAAAAGGTAAAGGAAGAAAGGGAAGGTCTATGAGCAGAGTGTGTTTGTCCCAAGGAAATTTAGGATTAATCTGTTCTGCCTCCTTTTACTTTCAAAGCCATCACTTATAACTTTTGACCAATTTCTTTCTACTCTTGTCCCCTGAACAATACAAAATTTTCCGTCAGCTTTACCACTAATCTATTAGTTTTCAGAAATTTTTCTCAACTGCTAGTGAGCACAAAAGCAGGTAAAGAAACTCCTTCCTATGTTTTCTCCCCTCTCTTTTTACTTAAATCCTAAGGGAGAAACTAAGACATTTTAACATCCCTCCGGGTCTACAAAAGAAGACTTACCCACTTACACAAAAAAAGTCCTTAAAGCTTTACGAAGAGGACTGAGCTTTTGGGATTGGGGTGTGATTGTTGGACAGGGCAGGAACGTGGCTGAGTGCACTGAAGCTGGTGAGATACATCTGGGTTTCTCAGTTTGCCCTTTGCAGTCATAATCTCTGTTGTTTGCAGCTGTGCTCTGAATTAGCATTGAGGTCAGCAGAAGAGCAAAGATCTTAGTAGATAAAGGAAGATCCTAGAAAGCAGAACTGGAGTAAGAGGGAAAAGAAAAAGAAAGCTCCATGCCCTTCCCTCTTGCAGCCACCAGTCCTGACCCTTGCAATCCTAACCTAGACTGCAACTGCAGTAAACAGAAGAACCAATATCTGAGTGGGGAAGGAAGAGCCCAGCAAGCCACATATTCACTGCAGGGGCAAGGAAAGACATGAAAAAGAAGATGAAAGATGATCATGGGGAGAGAAGGGCCAAGATAAAGCCACAGAAGATAATATTTATTTAATAGTAATTACAAATACGAGAAAGGTAAGTGCCACAAAAGGCAGTCAACAGCCTAAAAGGATAATTCACATTCAAAGAAATAGAGTTAGTAGAGTGACCTGAAAATGAATACTTATTAAATTTTTCAAAATAATAAACAGACTAATTCTTGTTAAACATGGTGGATTGAATGCATGATTTTAGATTTCCTCCATCTCTAAAATAAAAAATCTCTCTAAAAATAATAAAATTACTTAAATTTTGAAAACTCATAAACCCACAAGGATCATGAAAACAGGAGAGAATACAGTAAATGATCCACATCAAAATTTTTGGAAGCTGGAAAGCAGGTAGAGTGGAAACTGAAAACATACTGGAAAAGGCAGAAAGCGAACTACTTACAAGTGGTAGGCTAGGGGTGGGGGTGGGTAATAAGGAAGCAGATTCACATTGTGAAACCCCAGAAAGAATCAGAAACCAGAGGTACCAGGTAGCTTCAAATATGGGAAGTGATTGGTAAAGGATCCATAAAAACAGTTGCACTCCTGCCAGGCCCTCTTTCCTACCAGGTGGAACCAGGAGACTGTCTCTCCGCCATCCCAGCAGAAGTCTGGATATTGATTTTTATAAATAGACTGAAACTGAAAGACTGTGTTCTCAGAGACATCAGGCACAGCTGAAGGCAGCAGTGCCATACGGAAAACAGCGTGTTAAGTAAACGTCTCCTGTTCCAGGACTTTTGCTTATGATGCCAAAAACTAAATTATATCTCTAGAGCAGTAGACTAGAAGATTCTTCTTTGGGACAATATGACACCCTCGAGAAAGGTCCCAATAAAGAGCTGTTAATATTAAGAGTTAAGGAAAAAGTACTTGAACAAATGGGACTAAGATCATGTCAAGCAATTCACCTATTACAATTTCTCCTGAACCTTCGTATAATGAAAGAGCACTGTACTAGAAGCTAGGAATCTCAGACTGAAACCCCACTCTCCACCAGGCATTAGGCATAGGAACATGAGCAAGTCCCTGTTAACTGTCTGGGAGTTTTAGTTTTCTCACCTGTAAAGCACAGATAACAATACACCTCCTATCTTCCAGGCTCACAAGAATCAAATACCCACTCGCAACAGGCATTGGGTTAAATGCTTAGCGCACAATCTCCTAACTTCACAACAACTTTGTGAGATAGTACTGTTATCAGCCCCATTTTCTAAAGGAAAGCATTTTTTAATGCTTCCAATCACTTGCATATGAAAGTTATTAACATTAAATTACCTGAATATCTGTCTCTAGTAACTCATTCTTGCATATGAGGTTGCCTATACACAGTGAGACACTCGATTATCTGAATTTTTCCCTCATTCTAAAATTAGGGTAATCCAGTTATGAATATTAGCATGGTAACCTCAAGTTTGCTAAGAAAAGTTAAGATTAGCCTTAAGAAATCCATCTGCAAAAAAAAAAGTGAATCCCTCTCAAAAAAAAAAAAAAAAAGCAAAACTGAAAACATGTCCCCATCATCACTTTAACACCAATTAGTCAAGGGAGTGCTCACGAATGTGTGAGTAAGTGGGGAGGCCATGTGCAATAAGCCCTTTGAGGACTGTTCTAAAGAAAAAAACCCGAACATTGATGGAAATGTTTTGCTTGCTTTGGTAATAAATGTCTGTCACACTGAAGCGTTTGCCAGCATAACTCTCCTCACACAACAGCTGCGTGAACAGTTTTTTTTAACTGACTTACATACTGGCACTAGGGAAAAGCTATAACCATGAACCCAATGTTCAATAATAGGCTTCCAGGCTAAGGGCTACATGACTAGTTCAATCCAGATTTGATTGCTATGATGCATAAATTCCAAAGGCCTCATGCTTCTCCATGTCACGACATCGTTAGGTTTCACCAGTCCCTGTGGAGAGGTGGAGAATTAATTCCTTATAAGGCTTAGGAATAAAGCCATTGGCTTAGACTCAATAAGAAATAAAGACAGGTTGGCACCTTACCAGAACAGGTGAGAGGCCGGGCCCGGTGGCTCACGCCTGTAATCCTAGCACTCTGGGAGGCCGAGGCGGGAGGATCGCTCGAGGTGAGGAGTTCGAGACCAGCCTGAGCAAGAGCGAGATCCCGTCTCTACTAAAAATAGAAAGAAATGATCTGGCCAACTAAAAATAGATATAGAAAAAATTAGCCGGGCATGGTGGCGCATGCCTGTAGTCCCAGCTACTCGGGAGGCTGAGGCAGGAGGATCGCTTGAGCCCAGGAGTCTGAGGTTGCTGTGAGCTAGGCTGACGCCACGGCACTCACTCTAGCCCGGGCAAGAGAGCGAGACTCTGTCTCAAAAAAAAAAAAAAAAAAAAAAAGAACAGGTGAGAAAGAGCTGGCTGCAAGCCTGCCATGCATGTGCAGGAATACGCCTTTATAGTAATTTTGCAGCATAGCATTACAGAACGTGACATGCATACAATATGATTATTCACATTTTAAGCTAATACAGGATTTTAAAAGCCAACTGCTTCCAATAGACTTTGAGGTACCGATTCTTTTGCTCAATGCCAAGGGAAAAAATGAGCCAATAAAAAATACAAATTCCAATGCTTACAAATGCTATTGTTTCTAAAGCTTATTTTTTCCAAAAAGAGGTTTGATGAGATTTCTTTGAATTTTCTGTGGCTTAATGGAAATGTCAAGTTATTGGGATTATCTGAGCCTCACACTCTAGGTACTTGTCAAAGAAAAACTAAAAAGCCTTCAACCTTGAGGAAAAATTTAAGAAACATGAGTTGGTGTATGGGTCCAACATCTGAAGTATGCATGGAGCAACAGGAGACTGGTTCAAAGATCAGTCCGGTATTAATAGTTGGATGCTGCAGTTTGATGGGCTTTTCATTCAGATAATCAGTGACTGCAGGTGCAGAGGTTAGCGAAAAATCTGATTCTAGAACGTTTGAGTGTGAGGAAAGTAAATGAGTAGAACAGTCATTAAAATCAATAACATTCTTAACCCTGAAACCTTCATCAAGAGGAACCGTGAAACGAAGCTGGGACTAAGAAATCTAAAAGCCTTTACTAAGCACCATGTTAGCCCTAGCAAAACAAGGGCCAAAGAAAGTATAAATAACTGGTATAGCCTCATGTTCTGGGTGCCCACTCTGTGCCAGACACCATGAAAATCTCTCCATGTGCATTACGTCGTTTAATTTAATCCTTTCAGCAATATTATTATTCCCATTTTACAGAAGCACATATGTAGGCTCTGAGATGAAGTAACTAAATTGCCAAATTCATAAATCTTGTAAGGGAGGAGATAGGATATGAACACAGGTCATTCTCATTCCAATATATGGGATTTAATAACCCTGGAAAGAGTTTCAAAAATTCATTATTTTATTTGTCAAAAACATTTTTTAAAGACCAATGATCAGTCTCAAAAATCCCAAATAAGATCCAAATAGCCGCCTAACTATACAAAACATAAATGTAGCTAATACATAAGAATAAAAATCAATCAGAGACAACAATGGAATTATATTCTGTAACAAAGCACGTTCAGTTAGAACCTCTCACAGAGACAAGGGACCTCACCTATAGTCCTGCTATTGTTGGACTGTTCTAACTAATACTGAGTTCTCTACACTGAATTGAAATACTCCTCCCTTTAACTTCCATGCATGGGTCCCCCTCTACCCTCTGTGTGTATGGATTTCTCCATATTATCAGAGGCAGCCAGGACATCACCTCTCTGTCTTATCTCACTTAGGTATGTACAATGCCTCAGCTTCTTCAACCATTACTCATAGAGTTTTCCTGCTCCCTGGGCCTCCTGTTCACTTTCAGCTAGACTCATTTTACATTATGAGTATCTCTCTTCAAGAATAATACCAAATCTAAACAGATACTCCTGAAATGTCTAACCAGTAGGCAGTATACTGGGGCTATTAGAAACCATTACCTTTTTTGCTATGGATGCTATTACTACAACCTGAAATCAATTAACTTTCTTTTTTGCCATCATATAACACAGTTGGCCTGTTCATATGGAGTCTTCAGTCTTTTCTGCACATATGCTCATCCTAGATGAGTGACTTAGAGGTCCTAAATGTAAGATTTTGTATTTATCTCAGCAGGATTTTATTTTGCGAAGCTGAATTAAATCCTAAACTGTCAAGATTGACTTGTGCTACTTCCAAGCAAAGGACTAATGCAGACTCTAGAACCTAGAGAGGTATTTTGTTTTGTTTTGTTTTCCCTTCTACCACTATAACCAACAATGTTCCAGATGGTGGCTGCTTTGTCAACCTAGGTCCCAGAGTAGGGACAAAGGCATAGTGCAACAAAGTCCTCTGCTGACCCATGGTGGACATGTAGTGGGAACAAGAAATACTCCTTTATTGTTTTAAGCCTCTCAGGTTCTGGTGTGGCTTGTCACTACACCCTGGCCTGGCCTGGTGAATAAAAGACCTTAAGTTTTATGACATAGCAGCTGACTTGATAGGCACCAGATACTAGGTTTTGACACTCTGGCCCTCTTGTATAATTTGAAAGCTAAAAGACAAAGAGTTCCTCCCTTACTCAATGTTATTAAGAAAGAGTTCTCCAGAACTGTTGCCCTATCTGTGAAATTCACCATTATTGCCACTATGTGCTCACACACACACACACACACACACACACATAAACCTCATTCTCAGATTTTTTTTTCCCTCTAAAACCAGAGTTCTGCCAAGGGGACTGGTTTTAAAGTCCAAGGATTTCTTCACTCCTGGGCTGGTACAGTGACTCCCAAGATAGGTATGTGCAAATCTTGTCCAAAGGGCCACATTACAGCATCATGCTAACATCCAGATATTCAGTTTAATCACATGTGTCATGTTCTTTTGTTCTCAAAATGTCATCACCACACAAAAGAATCCTGTGTTGTTTTCTCTGGTGGGTGGTTAGGGTAAGATTACATTATTGGAAAAGGAAGGGAAATGTTCAAATAAAAATTACAGATGGAATTTCTAATATGTAGAAAGAGGAATTTGACCTTTAACCAAATAGCTAGTCCAAGAAGATACTGGAATAGTAATTTAATAAACTGTCAAGAACCACAAGATGAACTACTTAAGCTCATACTAATTGATTCTTTACCACAGTAATGATTGTATGATATGTCACTTAATTACCACTCACTGTTTTCTCATAATTTCATGTGTATTACTCTTGTTTTCCTAATGAGGTTATAAATAAAGAGCAAAAATATCTTAGATTTCATTTAAACCAACTACATCTCCTGGTAACACTGAGTCTATACACAGAGTGTTCGTTCAATCAATACCTTTTTAGCACATTTTAATGATACTTTTGACACCATCAGTTAATTTATAACACAATTAACTAAAAATATAACCAAACCTAAATTAAGGAGAAAGTTTACTAAACAAATTTTAATGAGAAATCCTCAAAGATGGTTGTATTGTTTTCCCTGTAATATTTTCAAAGTAGCTGTAATGTCCCTTGTATTTTTTATTAGCTATTATTCACTTTAGAGTCCCTTTATGAAATGATACATGACTGCTGTATATTTGTGTACTTAATTTTCCATTATTAGGAAAAATGAAAGCTATGATATGTTTAATATATCTAAACTGTTTACATACATCCAGAAAATAGTCAAAAATATTTCCACTGAACTTTTGAATGTCACCAAAATTAAAGTATCTGGCATCTCTTACAGATATATTAGATAGAATATAATAGAAATGTTATTTTCTTTTTGTAGCCTAAGTAACATCAATGCCACTGTTTTCATTTTCCCAAATATCTAACTGGAACTCATTTTAAGAAATATCAAAATATAAAAACCCAAACTTGTAAAAAGTAATTAGAAGGTTATAATTTACTTTGAAAAAAAAGAATATGTCTTTGCATAGTGAACCCCTCTAAAAATTTTTAAATAATTTGATATGTTAAAAATCAGGTTACTAAAGTAACTGAGGAGTCACTAGCTAGGAATCAAATTGCCGATGTTCTCTCATAGTTCACACCAATGGTTATTAATGTTTCATGGGATATAGATTTACTCAGGAATCTATCTGATGGATGCTATGAACCAATCCCTACCTCCAGGAAGATACACACATACATATACACTTTTACAAGGATTTTACAAAAAATAGTAACTGAGTTGTGACCAATGTTAAAACAAATTGAAACAAACAGATATCTAGAAGTTCGTTTTCAATTGGATGGAAGTTTGCAGCTTAAAATGGGATGCCCCATGGAAATAATTTAGTAAAATGGTGCTTAGAATCCCAAGACAGGCCACAAAAATCAATAAATCATGTGGGTAAAACAGTGCATACATACAATTTTTTAAATAGTAGAAAATAATACCTGCTAGCAGGAATCAATTGATAATTAACTATTGGGTATTTATAGTATATGCAATTGGGGTAAGTATATCAGGTACACAGAAGAATATATAAAACTTGGTCATTCTTCTTTAGACAGGAATTACTAACTGTCCCTTAAGTATACATTCTTCCTTTCTTCCTTCCTTAGTAAAGAACCTTTGATTTTCACCTTAAGGCACCCAGAATAAGAACCATGCTTCCCATCCTCCTTTGAAGCTCTAAGTTCTGGCCAATTGGATATAAGCAGAAGTGAATTGTACTACTTCTGAGAAGTATTTTGTTTGTTTATTACAGACACAGTGTTGCTCTATCGCCCAGGCTTGAGTATGGTGGCACAATCACAGCTCACCGCAGCCTGGAACGCCTGGGCTCAGACCATCCTCCTGCCTCAGCCTTCCAAATAGCTGGGACGACAGGTACACAACACTGCACTGGCTAATTTTTTTTTAATTTTTTGTAGAGAAGTCTCTGTGTTGCCCAGGCTGGTCTCGAACTCTTGGCCTCAAGTGAGTCTCCTACTTCAGCCTCCCAAAGAGCTGGGATTACTGTATGAGCCACCATGCCTGGCCATGAAGTGTTTTTAAAGGGAGGGAGCTTTCCCAGCCTTGCCCTTCTTTCCTAAAGCACAACATGGACATTTTGGACGGGGTTCTTGCATTCATCTTGGACTATGTTATAACCATGGAAATGGCAGAATCACATGGCAGAGCAGCAAACTGGAAGGAGCCTAGGCCCCTAACATCATGGAGCATCATACCAGCCCCAGCTGTCCTACCTCTCAATTTATACATGAGAGAGAAATAAACTTCTTTCTTGTTTAAGCCAGTATTATTTGGGGTGTTTGATCACTTGCATCCAAACCTAATCTTCCTCAAAGAGCTTATGATGCTGCTCAGTATGAAAATTGTTCATGAGAAACAATGTATAAAATGCACAGCTAGGACCAAATTAAAAACCAGCTGAGTTCTAGTTAAATAAAAGTTTTCAGCTTGAAATGGGATGTATCTTCCATAGGAACAATTTAATAAAGTGATGTTTAGAGTCCAAGATAGCCTACAAAAATCAGTAACATCATGTGAGTAAAAAACTGTATGCTTAGAAATTTTTAGATAGTAAAATAAATAAATAATATATTTGATCTTACAGAATCCAAAGAAGTTTCAAAATGTAATTTCATAGCATAAAACTAGGAAAAATAGAGAAACAAGAATTTTAAAAGTTCATCATGAATGCTGGTGCATTTAGAGTCACCTGAGTAGCTTTAAAAAAAAAAAATACTGATTCCTGTGGCCGGGTACAGTGGCTCACTCAAGTAATCCTAGCACTTTGGGTGGCCAAAGTGGGCATTGCTTGAGCCCAGGAGTTCGAGACCAGGCAAGAGCAAGAGCGAGACCCAGTCTCTACAAAAAGTAGAAAAATTAGCTGGACATGGTGGCACTCACCTGTAGTCCCAGCTACTCGGGAGTCTGAGGCAGGAAGATTGCTTGAGCCCAGGAGTTGGAGGCTGCAGTGATTATGATGATGCCACTGCACTCTAGCCTGGACAACAGAGCGAGACTCTGTCTTAGAAAAACAGGGGGGAAAAAAAGAAGAAGAAAAATACTGATTCCTGTATCCCATCCCAGAATAAATCAGCACCTGGGGGATGGAGGTAGGGCCAAGCATCAATAGTTTACGAAGCTCCTAGATCATTCCAATATGCAGCTGCAGTTGAGAACCACTGAAAGAGGAAACTAAAAGGAATGTGGCATATCTAAGTGGAATTTCTAGATGCCTTCAAGGGCTTCAGCAGGTAATTCTACTAGTTTTAAAAGTTTTGTCTAGTTTACTTGCTTTCACTTGTGCAAAAGCCTACCTACTATCACACATTGCCTCTAACTCAAAACCAAGGTCACTCTGGGGGTTATAAATGGATTGGACACCCTCTCTACTTTCAGTCTGAATACAACATAGTTTCCACAGCTACCAAAGCTAAATGCCCCTTATCAGCCTTTTTCTTAACTTAGTGCTATAGGCTCTTGCCTCTCAGGGTTTCGGTCTCCAACTCTTTCAGTGTTTTTCCCTCTCCATTGACCTCATGGTCTTCCCTCCTATGAACCCTAAGAAAGGTGAAATGCTCCCGCCATTCCCTCTGTTATCCAGGCTCTTGGGGAAGGCAAAGTCAACGGGGCTGAGGGTAGCCCAGGAACAGACCAAAGGCAAAGATTGAGACCCAGAGAGCAGCAAGGCATCATCAACCAGCATCAGTGAAGGGGAGGGGGAGGGGGATTACTTAATATTAAGTATTTAAAAGTGAGAATTGTCTTTCTATAATAAATATCAGTCGGTCCCAACTGCACACTTTAGGAATAAATTTCCCAAGCTATTTTTATTATTTACAAAAGCCAAAATGGAAATATGCCCTGAGATAAAAATGCACAAGCTAACTAAAATATCAAATTTTTTTGCTTTAGGCTGGACTGATGTCAATTTAGTGTGTTAATTTTAGTTATCTTATATTGGCCACACTCTCTGATAATCATATATGTCTTATTTATTAAATAAGTGACTTCTTTATAATAAATGCAGTCTAGTTTGTTTTTCTGTCTAAATTTGGGGTTTTTGGAAAACATTTTTTAAAAGAGGAAAAAGAAATTGTAATTGATTAAAAGAAACTTAAGAGGTATAGCAACCAAATGCAATCCTGATTAAAATAAACTAATTGTTAAAAAATATTTTTGAGGCAATCAAAGAAATTAATATTGACTGGATATTAAATAATAAAAACAAAATTATCATTAATCTTATTAGAAATGATAATGGCATTGTAGTTATAAAAAATCCTTATCAATTGGTCAAACATACATGTGTCATTTATACATGAAATTATATGATATCTGCTTAATTTGACAAGACTGTTAAAAAAAAAGAAATTATATGATATCTGGGGATTTGCTTTAAAATACTCTGGCCAAAATAAAAGGGGAGCAGGGGATTAGGAAGAAACAAGATTGACAAAATGTTCATGAAGTTGGGTAAGAGACACATGGAGCCCATTATACTATTTTTACTGCTTTTATATATGTTTGAAATTTCCATAATAAAAAATATCTTTAAAAATATGCTTTCAACCATGGCATTCACAGGGGAAATAATACAAAGAGGCTCTTTATGTGAAAAATGTTAGAAATTGCGCTCTAGATCACTTGGTACAGGGAATGTGTAAATCAGGAGAGTAAAGAACGAGATGAGGGATTTGGAATGGTGAAAGGAGATTCCAACGATGAGGGGACAATGGAACCAAAACTTGAGAAATCATAACTAAAAACAAAAACAAGATAAATAGGATTTTGATTAAGAGAGATATTTTTTAAAAGAAAGGTAGGAATAACTCCTCAATACCCAGATCATAGTGTAAGAAACTGAAATTAATGTTTATGGGAAAATAACAATAAAAGTATTAATAATAATAGCATAACTGGCAATTGAGTGCTTACCACTTGCCAGGCACTATGCAAAGCACGTTATATACATTTGTCATTTAGGCCTCACAGCAATCCTATGAAGAATGGACTATTATTAGCCCCCAATCCCCACCCCTTTCATATTTGAAAAAACTGAGCTCAGAGAGATTAAAATAACTTGTAGAAAGTCAAGAGACACATGCTAGTAAAAGTCAGAGCTGGGACTGCAATCCAGGTCTGTTAGAATCCAAATCCCAGGTCCTTAAACATCTCATTATTCTATTATATTCCCTTGTGACACTGCAGGTTTCTCTACATATAAGGCAAGCATAAAGGGATGTTTGTGGCTATGATTTCTGGCATTAGTGATTCCCTATTGTTGTCTGGAGTGTTTGAGGAATAATCTAATAAAAAAAAAAAAACTGCAGAGAATCCCTCAGAGAAAGGGTTAGAAACAATACAAGAACATGAAACAAGAAAGAAAGTACTGTACCTGGCCTCACATTTCAGCAAAGAAGCAGGAGAAAGAAAAGAGAATTCTACATCTCCCACACATCCAAAGGTGATGAAATACCAAAAGGACTAGCTAATGAAAAACTGAGAAGTAACCAAGTATATGCCATGATCACATCCTCCTGCTCTTGGAATCCATTTCTACCCTTAAGGCAACCCATCCATCTACTCTTCCAATCGTAGATTCCCAGATTGTTCTTTGCTTTCCTCCCTGAAACATTTTTCTCAGGCAACAAATTCATATCTACATATCTATTAGGATGGAACAGGATGGTTGGTTTTCTAGCCTCTCCCAGGTACTTACGTTTTAAGCCTTAACACACTCCTACCACCTCTAGCAGCAATCAAAACAATCTTCAGCCCTCCCTGATCAGGCAAGGAAGGCATGTGAACTGCAGAGCCAACGAGCTCTCTCCTGGGCCTGAAATAGGCACAGTCTGACTATAGATTCCTCATGCGATGATGTTAGGGACTTGGTATGCTATCTCCCATAGTCCTGAATACAAAGCACCATGTGGAAGTTCACAGAACTGGGCTCTTATTTTCCAACTTCTGCTGCTAACCTGCTGTATCATCTTTGGCAAGTCGTTTCACCTCTCTGGGCTTCAGATTCCTTATAAGTAATGGGCTGGGGATATAATAAGAATTGGTTTTATATCTTATTTCTAGCTGCAGAATCCTTTCATCAAATGTTATCTTTCAGGGGACCCCACAATGTATAACAGAAAAATTGTGAAACTGTGAAGGAGGATCGAGGGGACCCCTTCCCATGCTCCATGATAATATGTCACGTTAAGGTGCTTTTCGGCTGAAACGTTCCATGATTACAAGTAAACTCCCTGCAGCCTGAAAAGGAGGCAGGGTCCCAGCGGGCAGCTGCACCAGAGGATTCTCCCGCCCCCAGATGGCTGCCCTCTTTTATCAGTGAGCCTCTTCCTAAAGCAAATAAGCAAAGAAAGAAATCCCACAGAAACCAGGTCCGACGTGAGGACTCAGGGAGCCCAGGGAATACTCGACCCCATCCAGGCAAACTAAAACACACTCCAAGGAAGAGATAAGGTTTATGAAAAGGAAACTAACACAATCACTTAAAAGAATTTCAACACGAAACCACTTGAGCCAGGGTACTGGGAGGCTACAAAACATCCAAGGTCAGCCCTGAAAGAATAGACTTCACAGGGACCCATGCCTTCATTTTCCTCTTTTGTTTCTCATTGCCCTGGGGTCAACCTCTTTCGGGTCACTATGTGCGGAAAGTAGCAGTGGCACTGTACACAGCACACGTTCCTCCTGGCTCCGACTCCTGCAGGAGGACCTCAGCACGTTGGGAAAAGGGGTTATGGGAGGACTGACTATAAATTAATAGATCTGGAATTTCAAACATATAAGACATAAGTACCCAACTGAAGAGCATCACCAGATGAAAAACGGGATACCCTGGTTTGAATTTCAGATAAATAACAAATTTCAGATAAGCTTGAATTTCAGGTAAACAACAAATAATTTTTTAATGTAAGTATGTCCCAAACACTGCATACTTTTAAAAAAGCATTTATTGTTTATCTGAAATTCAAATTTAATTAGGCATTCCATATTTTAATATACTAAATCTGGCAACTATCCCTCAAGATGAAAACATATTCCGGCCATACTTCCAATATCCAAATCATTTCTTAAAACTCCTTCTTGGGAATAGTCTTTACAAGATGAGGAACATTCTTTCCATCAGCCTCTATAGAGTTAAAGCTTCAGTCTCAGAGACTGGATTAAATTTCTAAAAACTGCCAAATGTTATTCATAAACTCTGACGAGTGAGAATGATCAAGCACGGTAACTTCATTTGGAGCCAAAATATGACGTATGGTTCTATGTTAATGAACTGGTTTTCTTGGGATACTGTTTATCCTTACTCTCTACTGCCAGTGGAGTAAATTCTCAATTTTCCAATATTACATATATTTGTAAAAATATATATCTGTGTATAGATGTAGATATAGATCATCATCTCCTATTACCGTTCCTGGTGGTATAGCAGAACAAGAGAACCAAAAGGGAGGGATCTAATATATATTGAACCTAACTATATGCTAGATACTGTGCAAGACATTTTCCTACACTACTTAATCCTCAGTACAAGACCAACAAAGTAGATAAAATTATATCTGTTTAAGAGATGAGGAAACTAAATCCTAGAAAGCTCAGTGATTCACTTAGAGTTCAAAGGTAGCCAATGACGTGGGCAGGATCTGTGCCTATGTGACCGCGTGCTGGGGCATGCCACTGACACCACAGAGATTAGTCTCTTCACCTTTCCATTTCCAGCTCTTCCCAAAGTCAGGGTGAGTAATCACATTTGCGAAAAGGAATGGACTGTGTTCACTTAGTAGTAGGTAAATCAGGGACTGTGGTGAGGAGCCAAGGGAAGCACAAAGGGAGCGATCAGTCAGGGCTTTTATAGCAGGAAGTAGAGAAGGCTATCTTTGCCAACCATCTCAATTTCTTTTCTTCTTTCAAAACTCTGTTTCATATAAGAGTTTATTAGATCAAACTCTTATATGATCTAATAGGTCCTTAATTCATTATTTTTAAGTTAATATTTAAGAATATCAAATAGAAATTAATCATTCTCCTCTAAAAGAAATCAGAACATTGCCATGTGTGGTGGCTTACACCTGTAATCCCAGCAATTCAGGAGGATCTCTTGAGGCCAGGAGTTCAACACCAGCCTGGGCAACATAGCAAGACCCTGTCCCTAAAAAAATTTTTTTTAGTTAGTCGGGTGTGATGATGGGTGCCTGTAGTCCCGTACTCAGGAGGTTTGAGCCCAGGAGTTCAAGACTGCAGTGAGCTATGTGATCAGGCCATTGCACTCCAGCCTGAGTGACAGAGCAAAATGCCATCTCTAAAAAAAAAAAAAAAAGAATCAGAATATTATAGATAGATAAGTCCTCTTTGCCCATCTTTCTCCAATCCTAGTCCCCTCCCTGCTTCCTCTAAAGTAACTGATGTTGAATTAGGTGTGTGCCTTTTTAGAGACTTAACAATACATTCATATATAGAAATATATAACCATATGAAATATAATATTTTTATATTTAATTAATAAGTGACTTTTACTGTATACACACACACAAACAAAAAAATTAAACCCTGATTTATCCACCTCCTATTCCATGTAGGCATTCTCTAACTCCAAAATAGGTCTTCCTAGGCATCAGGATCCGCCAAAGAGAATGGACTTCCAAAAAATGATTAATATTTTACACAAGCTATACAAGAAGGAAGCACTTTTTCAAAAATTTATTTTGGCATCAAGAATGTATACTTTCTCCATGGCAGTTTGGGAATCATAACTTCAGAGATTTCATAACAAAGAGATAAAATTTTATTTATTGTTATTTATCATTTATCATATTTATTATGTCATTTATATTTTATATGTATTATTTATAATTATTTATCACTTTTTTTTTAGAACGTTCAAATCAAACATTTGCAGAATACCTAAAGTGCCTCCATGGATAGAACCCCATGGAACATAGTTTGGAAATCCTTGCCTCGCTATTCTCAGGCCTTTCCTAGCAGTCTATTTCTGTGATTCTAGTTACTCATTAGCCAAGTGTCTCCACATTTAATCCAGACTCTGAAGAAGTGGTTCACAGAAGTGGCTCAGAGATGGTTCTCTGGATGCCTATTCGCTCTCAGCAATCACAGGCCCGTGAACCTCAGGCAAGCTGACTAGAGCCACTTCTGACCTCGAAGAATTCCTCCCCACAATGCAAACAACCTCATGTTGTTGTTTTCTCTTCCTGCACCAAAAAAAGTGTACAAAGACCTATCTTCAAGTGTCAATTTCCTCATTGAGACCATGCCCCTGTTACAATGGAAGTGTTTTGCTGAGAGCTATTCATAGTAATTTCTGCTGGTAGTGATATACCCTCTATTTCTGGTAAGAGTAAGGAAATCCACCAGCCTCTTCCTGGCAACCCTTTGCTACTCACAATAAGAAAGTGACCTACAGAAACAGGGATGCTCATCCATAAAATAACAGAGGGAGTGAGAGGCCCCAAGAAATAGAAAGAAATTGTGTTGATTTTACTTTATTTTTCTGCAGCCGCATCACCACTTTTTTGTGTATGAGAAGCAAAGTAGAAGGAAGCCCCCATCATCTCCCCTCATTCACAACAATCTAAATCTTCCTTCCTCGGGGAAGGGAGGATTTTAGAGTCAAAGAGACTAAGAGACACAACAACCAAATAAAATGAGTGGACCATTTTTGGCTCTGATTAGAAAAACAACAAAAAAGAAATGTTAAGACAATCAGAGAAATTTGCAGATGAACTTGGTATTCAGTAAATAATA
>CM052439.1:156661802-156681451 GCA_028533085.1 Varecia variegata | reverse complement strand
TTTTTTTTTTTAAGATGCATACAAAAGTATTTCAGAGTGAAGTGCTATGCTGTCTACCTACAAGGTTAGGTTTGAAATTTTTTCTTAACAGTTTTTCTTTTATAGGTAGAAAATGAGTATGGTAAAATGTTGATGGTTATTGATGCTAATGATGAGCTTAGCTGAACTCCTTACTTCTGTGTATGTTTAGAAATTTTCAAAATGAAAAATTTATTTTGAAATTTTTGAAATGCAACCCTTTCCGAAACCTCACCACAAACCCGTGTTTATTTTTCCCACTCACCCATTATATTGATTCATCACCCTAGTCACTGGCAGACCAGCGGTTAAGTTGCAGGCTCTAGAGCCATACTGTCTGGGTCCAAATTATGGCCCGCTTAAGAGTTCTGTGACCTTATGAGAATTAACCTCTCAGGGCCTAAATTTCCTCATCTGTACAATGTAAGCACAGATGAACAACATGGGTTTGAACTGCACAGGTCCACGTATACACAGATTTTCTTCTGCTTCTGCTACCCCTGAGACAGCAAGACCTCCTTTTCCTACTTCTCAGCCCGCTTAACATACAGACAGTGGGGATGGAGACCTGTATGATGCTCTGCTTCCACTCTCACTTAATGAATAGTAAATGTACATCCTCTTCCTTATCATTTTCTTAACATTTTCCTTTTGCTTGCTTACTTTATTGTACAAATATAGCATATAATACATATAGTATACAAACTATATGTTAATCAACTGTTTATGTTATCAATAAGGCTTCCAGTCAACAGTAGGCTATTAATAGTTAAGTTTTGGGGGAGTCAAAAGTTGTTTGTGGATTTTCGACAAGAGGATTGGTGCCTTTAATTCTCATGTTGTTCAAGGGCCAACTGTAACAGGATTTATCTTATTGGACTGTTATTAAGATTAATAAGTTAATAAAATATATTTAGATAGTGCCTGGTATATATTAAGCAATTCAATAAATGTTACTCATTATCACTGTTAGTTAAGTAACTTCTAAAAGCATGAAGGTACTCTACAATATCATCTACTCCAATTCCTTTACTTAACAGAAGAAAAATTTAAGATAAAAAATGTTTTGTTTCAAATGTCACAAAGCTCGATAAGTCAGAGCAGGTTAGAATTCAGCTTTCCTAGAACAGAAGCTAGAGGCCTTTTCCCTATACTTTATTTACTTTAAGACAAATTTGATATTTAATTGAGTCAGTGTCTACCATGCTTTCTGCTCAGTATTAAGTATTAATAAAAGACTAGATCTTTCTCTTAAATAATATATCATCTAGTTGAAATAATAATGCTGGATTTTGTATGGTGGCATTCACTTTTCAAAGTGTTTCTACCAAGTTCAAGGACAGGAAAAACATGTACGGTGATAGAACAGTGGTTGCTTCTGGGTGGGAAGGATAGGCTGAAAAGGGATATAAAAGGGACACAAGGGAAATTTCTGGGGTGATAGAAATATATTATATCCTGATTGGAGTGCTGGTTACACAGATGTACAGGCATACCTTGAAGATATTGCGAGTTCAATTCCAGAACACTGAAATAAAGTGAATATCACAATAAAATGAGTCACATGAATTTTTTGATTTCCCACTACATATAAAAGTTATGTTTACATTATACATTTTCTATTTTCTGTAGAAATGGGGTCTTGCTCTTCCTCAGGCTGGTATTGAACTCCTGACCTCAAGCGATCCTCCTGCCTCAGCCTCCCAGAGTGCTAGGATTATAGGAGTGAGCCACTGCGCACAGCCTAGATGGGTTTCTTGTATCAATTCCAGGATGTATGTAATTTCTATTTTAGGTGTAGGGCTTTGCTTACTTGTTACCTCTGCTACAAAGGAGGGTCCATTTTCACTTTTGTGAAATGCCCAGGGCTCTGTGGAGTGCGCTCCTGGGTCCTGTTGGTAATGGGGTGTCTGTCCACGGCCTCCATCATCAGCATGTTATTTTGTGCTTGCTTGGCCTTTTTCTCTGGACTGTTGATGCCCGTCATACTGCAGTCCCTCAAGGCCTGCTCCTGTACAGGTGCAGGAACTCAATGAAGGCCCTGTCAGCTCCGGGTAGGAGCTCATCTCGGAGTGAGTTTCTCCAGAAGGATCCGAGTAACCTCAGATGCTCTTTACTTTCCTTTGGGTAGGACAAGCCTCTACCCAGCCTGAAAAGTTATCTACCAATATAAACCCAGGCATCTGAGTGAAGCTGTCAATAATCGAAAGGTTGCTCCCTCCGCCCATGTTGGGCTCCCCGTGTAGCAGGTCGCCTTTCTGTCCTTGGAACACCCCAAGTACATAAATAGTTTGTTGCAAACGGGCTCCTCTCAAATGAGATCCCCCCCAAATCCATCAAGGCATCATGCTCCCAATGAGTGCTTTCATGCAAGTGCCTCATAAGAGGCCAAACCAAGCTTTGGGTAGAAGACAAGTCTGAGAATTCTGTCTCCACTTAGCTGTGCTATCCCAAATGTCAGATCCCCAGTCTTCAGTTTTAAAGGGGACTAAATACAGCTGGGGTATCAAGGATCTGAGGAACAGATCATCTCCAGTGGCCCCCTTAGCAACTCTGCCAGTGGTCTGATTTATTTTTGCCATGCTGGCCACCCATTTGGGCTCAGCCATGGGCTGTATTACAGCCCTTATTTTGGTGGTATGCTTAATATCCTTACTCATTTTTGGTAGCTTTCTTCTTGCCAATGCTGTAAGGATGTGCAGGCTTGTTGAGGCCCAAACTTCAAAGCACAATGGCAGTCACCTGTATACTTCACCAGGCTCTGGTATTCATCCAGCAGAAGCTTGGTGGTACCCCCCACACACACCCACAGAGGTGAGCTGCTGCTGCTACTGAAACCACCTCTGGTGCTCCTGCTGCTCGCTAAGGTCCACCTCCTGTGCCCACCGTGATGAGTTTCTCAGCCACCACTTGTCTATGGCTGCCCCACTGCCACCCGCCACCTCTCGCACCACCCCTTGCCTGGCTCAGAGCACCAGGCACGGCTGGTACTGGAGATCGGGGTGGTGGCCGGGGAAAGGGGTCCCCCAGACCACTTCTGTCCATGTGGCTGGTGCCAATTGAATCCCCACTGTCAGTTTTGCCCAGGGCTCCAGTGGGGATATTTGGAAGCAGGGGGCTCCCGGCCCCCTCCATTGCCATCTGAGTCCTGGACTTAAAAAAAACTATCTCCTCTCCTGGAGGCTTCCTGCCACCCGGAGTCCTTTGTAATTTGGGGCAATATTCCTTTCAAGGTCCTTCTTATTTACAGAAAGTTCAGTCCGGGGCGGCTTTTTCGCCCATTCCTTCTGACTGTCTCAAAGGACCCTGCCAGCTATTTTTGCACATTTAAGCCCCCCTGTCTGATATTGCCGCAAATTGCCCACCCTGGCTATGGGTTCCCTCTGGCCCAAATTGAGTTTGTTGCTGGGAGAGACCATTCCGAACCCCATGTCATAATTTACTGGGCACAGGACTGAAGAGTTAGTTCAGGTGGTACCCTCCCGAGTCCCTCCCATGGACGGTGCCAGGATGGCAGTGGTGGTAGACATTCCTTCCCCCTTGCTGCGCACGGCTCAGCGGCAGGATTCATACACCAGTCCCCCCTCCTGCTCCGTCCACTCCCTAGCTGTGGCCCCTCCTAGTGTCTCGCCCCGGCCAGCTGCGGGGGTCTGGTGGGGGTGGGAGGAGCCCATTTATCGGAAATCTTACAAACACAGATCATTTTGTATACCATAAACAATGAGTTTATCCCAAGCAGAGAACTTGAGACTCAACATTTTAACTCTATAGTGGCAGGTCAACCATTTGAATTCTGAATTTTAAAAGAACCAACAGCTCAGAGTAAACCAAGGACCATCAATCACCACTTTTCCTCACACTTTATACAAGCAGTACCAACCAACACTTTTCCTCACACACCAGGAAATAATCTTTAGCAAACACAAACAATATAGGGAATTCCCAACACAATCTAAAATGCCATGACCTATCAATCAAATGAGAGGTGGAGCTTCCTTATGCTGCAACAAAACTCACAAATAACAACTATACAATACAGGGATCCCCAACACAAAATTGCCAGGTCCTATCAAACAAATGGGAATCCAAAGGGGACAAATGTCACCCCAAGTGGCACCTCAGATGCTACCTCAAATGCCCTACCATAGGGCTGGAAGTTTCAACCGTCCCAGCAAATGGATGGCCTATTGCTGCCGTTCCCTGGGAACTGCAAATGAGCTCTGAATTCAAACTAGGTTGCCTAGTTCTGCTCAACCTCATGACTTCCACCTTTAAGGCACCTCAAAGCAAATATGCTGATAGGGCCCAAAAAAAATGCCTTGCCACAGGACTAGAGGGTTCAAAACCTTCCCCAAATGTGTTGGAACTTACCCAACAAATGGCCTTGCCTCTGGACACTTCCTAAATCCATTTCTTTCTCCTCAACTCAGTTCAGGTTGCAGGGAGCTGTGTCTACTTCAGGGAGACAAAGACAGGAGTTCCCTAGAGCTAAAATAGGCTCCAGCAGCTGCTGGGGCCATCCCTTGCTCTCTCACCTCGAAAAGAAGTTACTCCTACCCAAGAAGACCCATGGCTTTGACCCGGGGCTGCTCCCTGCCCCTTCCAGCAGTCATGGAGTGCCATTCCACTGGGACGCCAATGGGCCCACCCAAGGATGCCAAATTCTGTTAGCAAAAATTTGGCACTTGTCCTCAAGGCCACATTAGAAGAAAGAGGACAAGTGGTTTGAGGAGAAGGAAATAGAAGTTTATTAATCTGCTAGAAAATGAGGAGGTTGGCAAACTCCTGTCTCAAAGTACCAACATCCTCCAATTGATACTTTTATGAAAGATGTCTCTGTAGCATGCGATACTGTTTGATAGCATTTTTTTTACCCACTTTACTTCTTTCAAAATTGGCATCAATCCTCTCAAACCCTGTTGCTGCTTTGTTAATTAAGTTTATGTGATGTTCTTCTTTTTTTTTTTTTTAGATAGGGTCTCTCTCTGTCACCCAGACTGGAGTGCAGTGGCATGATCATAGCTCTGTAACCTCAAATTTCTGGGCTCAAGTGAATCTACTGCCTCAACCTCCGAAGTAGCTGAGACTACAGGTATGTGCCACCATGCCCAGCTAATTTTTTAAATTTTTTGCAGAGATGGGGTCTTGCTATGTTACCCAGATTGATCTTGAACTCCTAGCCTCAAGTGATCTTCCTGCCTTTGCCTCCCAAAGTGCTAAGATGACAGGTGTGAGCTATCATGCCTGGTCTATGTGATATTCTAAATTCTATGTTGTCATTTCAACAATGTTCATAGTATCTTCACCAGGAATAGATTTCATCTCAAGAAACCACTTTCTTTGCTCATCCATAATAAGCAACTTCTCATTCATTCAAGTTTTATTATGAGATTGTAGCAATTCAGTCATATCTTCAAGCTCCACTTCTAATTCTAGTTCTCTTGCTATTTACACCACATCTGCAGTTACTTCCTCCACTGAAGGCTTGAATCCCTCAAAGTCATCCACAAGGGTTGGAATCGATTTCTTCCAAATTCCTGTTATTGTTGATATTTTCACCTCCTCCCCTGAGACACAAATGTTCTTAATGGCATCTAGAATGGTGAATCCTTCCCAGAAGGTTTTCAATTTACCTCGCCCAGAGCCATTAGACAGATCACTATCTATAGCAGCTACAACCTTACAAAATGTATTTCTTAAATGATAACATATGAAAGTCAAAATTACCCCTTGATTCATGGCTGCAGAAAGGATGTTGTGTCAGTAAGCATGAACACAATATTAATCTCTTTGTAGACCTCCATCAGAGCTCTTGGGTGACCAGGTACATTGTCAATGAGCAGTAATATTTTGAATTAAATCTTTTTTTCTGAGCAGAAGGTTTCAACAGTGGGCTTAAAATATTCAGTAATCATGCTGTAAACAGATGTGCTGTCATCCAAGCTTTATAGAGCATAGACAAAGTAAATTAAGCATGATTCTTACGAGCCCTAGGATTTTCAGAAAGATAAATGAGCACTGGCTCCAACTTAAAGTAACTAGCGGTATTAGCCTCTAACAAGAGAGACAGCCTGTCCTTTGAAGCTTTGAATCCAGGCACTGACTTCTCCTCTGTAGCTATGAAAGTCCTTCTTTCCTTAAACCTCATGAAACAATCTCTGCTAGTTTCAAACTTTTCTTCTGTAGCTTCCTTACCTCTCTCAGCCTTCACAGAATTGAAGAGAGTTAGGGCCTTGCTCTGGATCAGGCTTTGGTTTAAGAGAACGTTGTGATTGGTTTGATCTGCTAACTAGACCACTCAGTTTCACTTTCTTGTCATTCATGCGTTCACTGGAGTAGCACTCTTAATTTCCTTCAAGAACTTTTTATTCCATTCACAACTTGGCTAAGTGTTTGGCACAAAAGGCCTATCTCAGCTTTCAATATGCCTTCCTCACTAAGCTTAATCATTTCTAGCTTTTGATTTAAAATAAGAGACATGTGACTCTTCCTTTTATTGAACATTTAGAAGCCATTATAAGGGTTATTAATTGGCCTAAATTTCAATATTTTTGTGTCTCAGAGAATAGGAAGGCCCAAGGAGAGGGAGAGAAACAGGGAATGGCTGACCGGTGGGGCAGTCAGAACACACATTTATTAAGTTCACCATCTTCTGTGGGCACAGTTCGTGGCACCTCAAAACAGTTACAATAGTAACATTGAGATCACTGATCACAGATCACCATAACAGATATAATAATGAAAAAGTTTTAAATATCACAAGAATTATCAAAATGTGACACAAAGTGATCACATGATATTAGAAAAAATGGCACCAGTAGACTTGCATTGTCATAAACCTCCAATTTGTAAAAAACATGATATCTGTGACATGCAGTGAAATAAGATATGCCTGTATACATGTTCTAAAACTCATCAAAGCCGTACACTTAAGATCTGATCTACGCACTTCACTGTATGTAAATATTACCTCAAAATTCAAAAACTGCTTCTACCTATATGTATGTCTCTAGTTGCTCAACACTATTAACTCTGGCAAACAGATATGTCTTAAGAGTTGAGAAAATTGGAAGTTCTAACAGGTCATGATCAATGATCTATGGCAAAGCTAGAGCCAGAAGTAGGCCTTTTGGATTCCTAGTACAATGTGACTTCAAATGCAAGAGTAAACTGAGACAACACAAAGAACTAATGTAACTAGGAAAAGAGAGAGGGCAATGGAATTGCTAGCCTTGTTTAGAGAAAATCTGGAGAAGACATAGAGCAACACACATCAGGACAGGCTGTGTGGGTGAAGTGGGCGTCATCTGAGTCTGTTGCTAATGCTCTGACTCACTTTCCCAGGTGGCATCTGCCCCTCTACCCGTATCTCTCAGGCTGTCTGAGAGCAAGAAATACATTGGTCAGGCCCCATGGCAGCTGCATGCAGTCAGCACCAGGCATAAATACTGTCACTTCAGCTCGTTCTCTGGGCCCTCTAATTCTGTTCTTTATACCTCCTACCAACCCCTTCCCATTGAGTTCCCAGGACACTCTTCAATCCCCTTGGGATAAATTCTAAGCCATTTGACTTGACTTTTCCTAACGGCAGAAGCCTGGAGACCAGGAATAGTAGAACAAAGTCCCAGGCTTTCTGTGCGATAGGGTAAGTGTTTAGTGATTAAAATAAAAGTCCATTGTGCTTTATACTTCCCTCCAGATCTTATCAACATGGAAAATAGTGCCCTCCACGCAATGGCAAAGAAAAGTACAATGTGCTCTTTAATCTGTCCTTTAGTGTTTACATGGGAGCCATTTGGCACCAAGTAAGCAAACAGGGGTTTTATTAAAAGGGGGGAAAGTTGTCACTTTCACACAATGCATCTGAGCTGGGTTGCGTGATGTCACTACAGTCTTAAGGTAGAGCTACTCACTAAGGAGCTCTAAACTGCTCTTGCTTTTATTGGCTTTGTTAGCCTGTGGTTTAACTGCACGTAGCTGAGTGACTCAGTCGTTCATTGATGTATACAATTCTCATGATCTACAATGCACTGGCTTTTAGAACTGGAAGAATCTTGAAAGATCCAGGGGTATGGGTGGCAGATGAAGTCGGGACGGGTCAAGGGTGAGGAGTGGTCCAGTTACATAACAGATCTGCCAGAGCTTGTGAACTGAATCTTCCCTGTGGATCTTAATATACAATTTAGTCTTTGATTTTTCCCTGGCCTGTTGGTCTCTAATTGCTCCATCCCCAGTGGCTTTGCTTGCCTAATTACATCAAAAGTTCCCAGGAGGAGACTTTATCAGTGCTAGGTTCTAGCAAATGATAACTGCATACCTTTCTCACAATAGTTACAATTTTGTGAGCACCTTCTATGTGCTGGACGTTAGATTCTTACAATTACCCTGTGAGACAAGCATTAGAATTTCTCACTCTATAAATAAGACAACCAAGGCTAAAGAACTAGGAAGTGGCAGAGCTAAGATTTGATCTACATCTACCTTAAAATCCCATGTACTTTCCATTAATCCACACTTCTCATGACATTTCCATGATAAGAAAACTTTTGTAGCTACCATTACCTGTATAACTCTCAAACTTTAGGGACTCCTTTCTATTATATTAAAAATTAAAATTTTCCAACCTCCTCTTTTGCATTATCAGTCTTAGCAATTCTTTTAGAATTGGGAATAGTCTCCATGACCAATGGCTGGATATTTTTAATTTGTCCTGCCAGATCTATTTTCTCCATTTTCCACCCAGCTCTGTGCCCTGAAAGTCCAGCATTTAAGGACTATATAATTCAGTTCCCTGACCTCTGGCTTTCAATAGGAGGCATTCGATGAAGGTCAAGGGAGGAAAGAGAGTCGTGGTGATAACAATGTTTTTCTTGTCCTTATAATTCTGACATAGCCAGACATTATAGGGCTTCGTTGGATTAGCTGGGTACCTCTACAATGGCCACAGCTCCTAAACTGTGGCTTTCTTCTATAATAGAACCATAGCTATTCTGTTTGAAGCGAAACTGCTCCCTTCTTGCCCATTCAGTTTTAAGGGTACTAACTTCTCTCCACTGTTGCTAGCCCCAGAGTGCTTCATCATCCCTTGTTACTTATACCTAGTTACACTTATGAAAATAGTCCCTAAGTTAAACTTTCCTCAATTGTTCCATTTGAGGATCTCATATATTTCTTGCAGGGACTCAGACTGATTACAACCTGAGCTCTGAAATCTATTCTTTGAATCACTGATCAAATATAAGATGTCTTTTCATGTGTATATTTACATATTCATTCCACAAATATTTACTGAGCGCCTATTATGTGCCATGCATATGGTTTACAATGGTAACAGATGTGGCCACTACTTTCCTAGAACGTAAAATATAGTAAGATAGCTAGATTAAGCAGATAATCACACAAACTACTGGAAAACTACAATTGTGCCATGTCCTTTGAAGGAGAGGCACATGGGGACTATGACAGGAGTCAATCCAGTCAGGGAGATCACAAAGGCCTGTATGGAAAAGGGAAATGTGAGCAGATATGAAAAGGACAAGTAGTCATTTATTGAGCATAGGAGGAAAGAAAGATCATTCCAGGCAGAAGCTGATGGCTGATAAAGGCCAGTATAGCAGGAATAGAGAGAACAGGAGGGCACTTGAGGAAAAATGAAGCTGAAGAGGCTTTTCAGGCCATACTGAAAATGTGTTTATCTCCTAGTTGCAAAGTGGAGATTGAACTGGAAGGCCAGGGTGGATGACCATAGACCAGGTGAGAGTCTATTATTGCAGCAGACAAGGTGAAAAGTGATCAGATAGTGGTGGGGAAAATGAAGAGAAATTGGCAAATGTGCCCCTCCCTAGGTGATGTGCCTCTCCTTCATTCTTTATATACATTATATAATCTGTCTCAGGGCAACGACAGCCCAACAAATGGAAAGATGTTGCTGACATAGTGGGATGGGACTCAAGAAACATTGTTCTAGATCGTCTAAGAAAAAGAATGAAACTCAGTAACACAGTCATACACACAGGCTGAGGACATGAAAAATTATCCGCATATTGACTTCCTATCTTTCCTTATAACAATTCTGACTGCCTAGAAATTCTGTAAGAGGGAGATATTGATCTCTAGTCAGAGAGAACTGAGTTCCCATCTTGGCTCTGTCATTTACTGTGTTGACTCCGCAATTAATTAATTTCTCTGATCTTTAGATTCCTCCTCTGTAAAATAATAACTATTTCAGAGGGTTGTTGTGAGGATTAAATTCGGTAATGCACATGTATCTGTATGCTGTTAGTTAATTTAAGAAACAGAAAACTGATTTAAAAGCACTTAAACAATAAAGATATTATCTAATATACTGGGAAATCCTAAACCATGGCAGATTCCAAGGTTGATTGACTCAGCAGCTTAATTAATTTCTTTCCAACTTTCTCCTCGTCACCATCAAAGTGCTGACTCTATCTTGAACTGGTTCCTTTAGGACTATAAGCTGGGAGTATCATATTTAAAGACAGAAACATCTATATATGGAAAGGAAATATCATTTGCACTTAAGTGTGAGAAACTTTGACCAAACAGCAACAGACTCATATCTCATTAACTAGAACTAGAATGTAACATACACAAGAGTATGAATTGACGTCCATTTTACTTACTTCTGTACTCTCAATACCCAACACGGTGGTTAGGGCTTAATAGCTATTTGTTATTTCAACGGACCACAGGCCTAAATCTAATCCAACCACTAGAAAACAAAGTGGGATTATCATGTAAAGCACTTCTATAAAGAGCAAAATAGTAACCATTTTAGGCTTTATGCTTTATGGGCCACATATAGTCTCTGTAGCATATTATTTTTCTGTTTTCAACCCTTTAAAAATGTAAAAAGTATCCTTATCTCATGGGTCTTACAAAAGCAAGGCTGGATTGGATGGCCTGCAGGCCATAGTTTACCGATCCCCTGGTTGGACTATTCCTTTGGGGTGAAATGGGTGGAGAGTCAAGCACCATGACCAGTATAACACAGGCAGCACTCAGCAGAGTCCTCTACATGTAAAAACCACTCAATATATCGCAATATATACTTGCTGCTATTGTTGATGATGCCGTTACTTTTTCTTGTTCTTGTTATTCTAGGACAGTTGGGCTCTAGAGACCTCAGCTCTACAATAAACCTGCCACAGGCAGGTGACTGCCTCTAACCCTGGACTGAAGGGCATCTGAGTTGGGAACTATTTGAGCCACCAGATAGAAAAACATACTATTAATATAAGAGAATATGTAAAGGTATAGAAAACAATAAGCACAGGGTCAAAAAGCAAAATTAACAGAGGATATTATAGGCGTTATGGTGGAAAAAATGAGTTCTACAAATATTAGAAAATTCAAAGATAAAAGTGTAAAATAAGTTCCTTTAAAGCAGGCCATCTCAGAATCTTGAATAGGCTAATGTGCAACAAGTATCTGCAAGGTAAAATCCTATGTGGTGTTTTCTACAGAACAGAATTCTTTTTCCAGAGGGCATCCCTATCGCATTTTAGAAAATACTGCTTTAAGGTTTGTGGCTGACCCTGTTGTCTTTGTAGCTTTATATTACCTGATTGGCACAGCAGCTTGTTGAAGCTGAGAAGTCTTATCATTATCCCTAACCATTGGTGATATTCAAAATATTTAACAACCAATATGGTTTGGGACTAATCATAGTCCTGGGATGAAGTGGGTCCTTAATCCCCCTGCTGAGCCTATTAACCCTTTTGTCACTAAATCATGGAGAGCTTGGAGGGGACCTCAAAGGCAAGGATTAGTTGGAATGACTATTCACCAAACAGTACAAAAGGATTTCAATATTTTAATAAGCAGTATGGCTGTACCAGTGTATACTAGATGACTGTCATTCCTGTCTACCTTTGTTGAACATAAAAAAAAAAAAGATGAAGTGACTTTTCTGGACTATTAACCAGTAAATGGCAGAGCTGGGATTCAAACCTGGTCTTCAAGGATTCGAATCCTCTACTGTTTTCTCTCTGCTACCCACTTTCTTTCCTTGTGTGTTCTTTTTCAAATCCTATGGACTTGTCCTAATACCCTAGTCAATGACTCAAACCAGGGAAAAGAATACCAGATTTGGAGACAGAAGACTTATGTTCAAATTACTTGAACATAAGTTATTTATTAATCGTGAGACCTTGGGCAATTCACCTGATCCAACAAGACTTAGTTTCTTCAATGGGAAAATCATGGTAATTATGTCAACATAGCAGGATTGTTGAAGGAAAGCTTTGTAAAATATTAAGTGCTATTCAGATGTTAGCCATTCGTATTATTTACAGATTGGCACTTTCATCTTAAAAATGTAAATGTTAGAACTGGAATTATTTTTCTAGATAAGGAGAAAACTCGGACTTCACAGAGGTTAATTACTTATTCAAGGTCACACAGCTAGTCATGATAGAGCCAGGACTGATTGCAAAGGTCTTTACTTCCAATTCAGAGCTGTTTGCTGGGCAGGCTCCAAACTCATATCATGGGCTTCCTATAAGACAGAAATATGAATGATCCTAAACTACTGTCCCAGCACTGTTGGCATGCCACTGACATCAGCTCCATCCAAGTCTTCAGGAAGAAGTCCTGCTTTTGGCCCAGCACACATCTTCTGTAGTTCAGGGTGTACCTATCCAATGGCTAGATCACTCCAGCAACTCTGGGACTAGAAGTCACTCCAGCAGCTCTGGGACTGGAATAGCAGAAAGTGGTATTAATGACACTATTTCAGCTACAGATAAAGCAGGCAGAAGACAACAGGAACAGGGACAGTTTTTGAGCCCTCATCTGCCATTGGCCAAAGGGGTCATGTTTCCTGGTGTGACAATTGAGAGGGAAGAGTTATGCTGAGCCTGCGAAGATTCAGGGTGAAGACAACACTCAAGAAGACGACCCTCACTGAAAAGTACCAGAAAGCCAAACGATATGGCTGGTCCCCATTAGCAGCACCCTGGGCAAGTTGAATAAAGCAATGCAATTTTGTGAAATAAACCTGGGTTTGGAGTAAGATGTCTTTGGATTCAGTAACCAAGTCTTTGACTTACTATCTCTGGTAGTCATTTGCATACCTCCAAAACGTCTGGCTCTGTCTTCCAGGCACATGGTAGAGCTATACTTCCTGGTCCACCTGTGGATAGGTGGAGTCATATGACTAATCCCACCCAATAGATAACCAGAAGAAGGGATGTACGTCACTTCTAAATCAAGCATTTATTGCTGGTACAACACTCTCCAGAGATGTCTTTTCCTCTGGTACAGCAATATTTGTGATGGTTGCTGCTCTGCAGCCTGGATCCCTAAGTATGGATATAATAAACAGAGCCCTTCTGCTGACTCCCTGTGAATATGTGACACAAGAAAGAAATAGATCATTGTGTTTTAAAATTACTGAAATTTGGAGATTTATTATTACAGCATCATCTAGCCTATCCAAACTGATACATTACTGATATAATTTTTAATAAATTACTTAGCCTCTCTAAGCATAAGTTTTTGATATTTAAAATAGGGATACACACTTTTCCAGGGTTACCAGTAGTTTCTATAAAGCACCTCACAGCTCCCAGCACATATTTGGCACTCAAGCAATGTCAGCTATTGCTACTATCAAAATAGTCAAGGAGAAAAGCAGTTGGAAGAAGGATATCTTGAAGCAAATACACAATTTGGAAACTCCACTCAGCCAGCCACCCAGAGCTTTGGCAGCCAGATCAGCTAGCTCCAGAAAGACCCCTGAATGTCTCTAGTCACTCACTCATCTCTTCATTCCACCAATACACAGTGAGTACCGACTATGTGACATCCCCTGTCCTAAGCACTGAAAATACAACACAATACTCAGTCTGGCTCTCTTGGACATTACCTGTACCATTGAACACATTTGAATGTCTGTGTTTTTTGCATTATTTAATTGTACCCTCAGAGAGAACAAAAAGCTTGGAATTTGATCCTTTGCATTTTAAGGACTTTTTATTCCTTGGAAAAATTTTTGCATATGTTACCAGATTTAATTCCCACTGTACTCTTATAAGTAGGAGGGGAAGTTATTACTATATAAATTGACAGGTGGCAAAACTAGGGCTGGAAAAAAATTATTATTTTTGTTTTTATTGGCATCCAGTGGCATTGCCAGATCTAAAACCTGCACGCTCAGATTCTTGATTCAGGGTTGTTGTTTTGGTTTTGGGTTTGTTTTTTTTTTTCCTAATCCCAGGTTGACAATAAAGAATTGGATCCCTGAATCACCATTCTGCCTAAGAGATACTCCTGGATAACACCTATATGAAAATGCTCTAGGTGAAAGACATAAGAATGCAGTTGTTCTGTGATTATAGAAGTAATAAACAACATGAACAGGATACTATACAGAAGTGCCCCATACCAAATTCTACCAGCGGATCAAATTTCAGAAAGTTCCTACTTCACAACTGTATGTGTAAAAAGATGCCTAAGCACACATCTAATGTAAGCATTTTTACCAGATTGGCACAGTATATGATAAGAAAAGACCAAAACAAATAGTACCTGGCTTCCTGATGTCTTTTACTGGAATAAATTTTTGTAGAAAACTGGGGCACACCTAATTTCTCATCAACAAATAAGCATTTCCCTCTCAACCCATGCCTTGAAATCCAACGAATCAGGGACCAGTTCAAATGTCATCTCTTTATTAAAAACTTCCTTGATTGCCCTATCAAAAGTGATCACAGATCATCTTTTGTTTGTATCTTAATATGGCATAGACTGTATCCTGAAGTCACACATGGCAGGGAAACAGCCAGACTGCTGGGACTCCACATAGGGACATGTTAAAAAATAAAATAAGAAATACAAATTGAGGCAAATTATGAAGGCTTCTAAATTCCAGACTAAAACGTTAGATTTTCTCCTATAAGCAAGAGCAGCTGCTGAGAAACTGGAGTACTTACAAAATACAATTATAGTCATATGATCATTTGTGCTACTGAAGGTGGAGTATAAATCAGGGTGTGCATAATGTGAGATGATAATCTAAACAATTATTTTTGTCTTGGATATGTTTTTAGATTTATATTTGACTTGCTAGACTTGCTTCAAATCCAATAAATAAGCTCCATAACAAATAAGTACCTGAATCATTAAGTCTTGGGAAATAGTCTTTGCAGCACCATGAGCTGGGAAATCTTGGAAGAATTCTCCTAGATCAGGGGTGGGGAATATTTTTGTGTTGGAAGGCCACATTAATTTAGCTGTAATCAAATAAGGCTGCATTCAAGAAATGTCAATTAGACATTTGAGTTAGGTAGGACAAAGTAGATTCACATCAATTAAGTGGTTGAAAAGCAAGAAAACATCTTTGGGGCATGTTGCCGAAGGCATAGGTATTCTGCTGCATTTTTCAGTATTTCAATCGAATCTTTCTTAACATCAAACAATAACTTTAAAATGTCATCTATTGAGAACTCAATGAATTCCATCTGTAGTTCTTTAGGTGCCTTGGTGATATCAACTAGGTAAGACTGAAATGCTAATTTGAGCATGATGTCACGATTTGCAAAGTCTGTGAGTGTTTCATTGCATTCTCCAAGTAATAGGCCTATAACATCTGTGTATTTTTCAAATGATTCGCATATATCATCCTGCTCATCAACAACCTTTACTAACTAGGGAAAAGGTTCATCCAAAATTTTCTTTTGAAAAAGTGTTTTGAAAAAAGATAGCTTTTTTTGAAATACATGGATTTTTTTGCCACATATCATATATAGACTTAGTTTTACCTTGCAAAGAAATATTCAAGTCATTTTGATTTGACAGAATATCACAGAGAAATGCATTCCTACAGAAATCTTCTTTCAGTAATTCATATTGCTGATTCTGTTCTTCATAAAACTTAACCATCAGTTCTCACAGAGACAAATTTTGGCTAACACCTGTCCTGGTGATAGCCAATGCACTTTAGAATAATAAGGCAAATCCACACTGAATACCTCATTGTTCAACTTTAGCATGTTACAAAATTGATGATGCTGTGTTGCATTTGTACACATATAACAATACTTATAACTTATTGCAAATTGTCACTTAAAACAGTGGCTTTAGCACAGAGATTTTGCTGATGTAAGATACAATGAAAAGATATTTTGACTAGTGGGATTGAGGGAAGATGGTGGACGAGAAAAACTGCCAGCCAGAGTGTCTGTGCAAGAAAGACAGATTTTAGAAGAAAGTAAAAAAATAAACAGGCAGACAATCACGGATCCGATGAGGGTCCGAAGAAAGTGTGCCTGAAAATACAGGAGACTCCAAGGGAAGAAGTTGAGGAGGAGAACTGGAAGGAGAAAGGCCCCCAAGAGGCTTGGAGACCAGCGACAAGGGTAGGGGGAGCAGTTAAATTTCCCCTCCCTTGCATCTTGGACTGCTGGTGGGCTCCTGAGCGGTTGGAGAGACCTGCCAACACCAGCCCAGAGATGGCTGCTGCCAGTGAGCCGTGAGCCTCTTGTAGGCAGGGCACCAGGCTTCCAGCTCCCTCAGGGCACCTCCCGGCCCTCAGATCTGAGCTGATGGGCAGGCGCCATATTGCTTCATTCTCCCTTTCCCCTTCCCTATCCGTGGCTGCTGAGAGCAACAATTTAGCCACCACCTGGAGGCATCTGCAGGGAATGGGACCTTTCCTTTTGGGGCCCTAAGTGCACTGACGGGTACTCAGACTGTGAGCTACCTACCCACCAGCCCTCTCAGGTGCCGCTTACCTGGTGACTCCAGGAGAGCGGAGCAAATCCCAAGGCGGAGAGACATGGATCCAGCTTGGGCACACCACGGGTGATTGGAGACCAGCACTCCTCTCCCTGGCAGGGTCAGGGATTGATCTCTGGGGCCCAGGGGCCAGGCCTGAAGACCAGATCCCATACACCCAGGTCTCGATCACATTGCCCCAGGGCACAGAAGGGATATTTGTGAACGAGCCTACTGAGGTGTGTGTGCCTTCAGGGGCAGATCAGCGTGCTTGAGGGGCAACCCTCCTCCCACAGGAGGGCTATGCGCCCAGCTCAGGCTGCGATCCTGGGCAGAGACCCTCCCAACTAGCATGACAGCCAGGGAAGATCCACTGGCTGGAGGTCCTGCCTGCTGGCAGAGACCCAGGAGAAACCACTGAATAGGGGAGGGTGGAAAGGAGCAAGGCCTGCTCTAGACTGCAGGTCTCAGACAGCCCCACCCCCACACGCAGACTTTTCAGCTGAGTGGGGCCATTTCAGCCCCTCCCTGGCAGCTTTGCCCAGAAGCAGAGAATAGAACTTTGACCCCTGCTAACAGCATTTGTGGTACTTGAGTGCAGGCTCTCCCAACCCAGCTCCACCCAGACTCCCTCCCACACCTGCCCCTACTGAGGTGGAGAATAAGGACACACCTGGAAGTCCCAAGGCACCACCCACCACCTGAGGCACTAGAGTGCCTCTCCAGAGGAACAAGAGCTGGTTACAGGACCCAAAAACAACACTGCAGCCTGCTCCTCCCAGCAAGTGCCACCTACTTACAGGGAGGTCATTCTGCACACACTTTAAGTGCATCTACTGACTCATCATTACAGGATGTGGTCGATTCTCACCCACAAACAGCACCTACTGGCTCAGGTTTGTCATTATTCAAATGCAAATCTAAAGTTAAGAAGCAACAGCTGATCCAGATGGAAAGGACTCAGTGAAAGAAATCTGGAAGTACGAAGAATAAAATGGAAAGCACACCCACAAAAGGGATCACCAGCTCTCTAGCAAGGAACATCAACCAAATTCAGAACACTAAAATGACAGAAGAATAATTTTGAACATGGATTGTAGGAAAACTCAATGATATGCAAGAAAAAATGGATAACCAACAAAAATCACACAAAAAAATCGGGACTTAGAAGAAAAATTCACTAAAGAAATTGAAATATTAAAAAAAATCAAAAAGAACTTCTGGAAATGAAGAATTTATTCAAGGAATTACAAAACAAAGTGGAAGGCCTCAAGAGCAGGGTAGATCAAACAAAAGAAAGAATCTCAGGGATTAAAGGTAACACCTTTCAATTAAAAAAGTCAGTCACAGAGATAGAGCAGAGAAATAAGAGAAAAGAGCAAAGCTACAAGAAATGTGGGGTTATGTGAAGAGGCCTAACGTGAGAATCATAGGCATCCCTGAGGGTGAAGAAGAAAATACACAAGGGTTGGATAAGCTATTTGAGGATATAATAGAGGACAATTTCCCAGGCCTTGCTAAAAATCTAGATATACAGGTACAAGAAGCCCAGGTACAAGAGTGAGATATTAAACTCTTACTCTTTGCTGATGATATGATATTATATCTAGAAAACCCCAAGGATTCAACCAAGAGACTCCTGGAATTGATAAATGAATTCAGTAAAGTCTGAGGATACAAAATCAATACACACAAATCAGAGGCATTTGTATACGCCAGTAACAGTCAAACTGAAAACGAAATCAAAGACTCAATAACCTTCACAATAGCAACAAAGAAAATAAAGTACCTAGGAATATATTTAATGAAGGAGGTAAAAGACCTCTACAGGGAGAACTATGAAACACTGAGGAAGGAAATAGCAGAGGATGTAAACAGGTGAAAACCATACCGTGCTCATGGGTCAGCAGAATCAACATTGTTAAAATGTCTATACTACCCAAACTGATCTACAGATTCAATGCAATCCCTATTAAAACACTAACATCATTTTTCACAGATCTAGAAAAAATAATTTTATGCTTTGTATGGAACCAGAGAAGATGCTTTATAGGAAAAGCAATCTTAAGCAAAAAGAACAAATTGGGAGGCACAAATTTACCAGACTTCAAGCTATACTACAAGGCTACAGTAACTAAAACAGCATGGTACTGGCACAAGAACAGAGACATAGACCAATGGAACAGAACAGAGATCCCAGATATAAAACCATTCTCGTATAACCATCTAATCTTTGACATGGCAGACAAAAACATACACTGGGGGAAAGAATCCTTATTCAATAAATGGTGCTGGGAAAACTGGATAGCCACATGTAGAAGGCTGAAACAGGATCCACACCTTTCACCTCTCACAAAAATCAACTCATGGTGGGTAACAGACTTAAACATAAGGCGTGAAACTATAAGAATTCTAGAAGAAAACATTGGAAATCTCTTCTAGACATTGACCGAGGCAAAGAATTTATGAAGAAGACCCCAAAGGCAATCACAGCAACAACAAAAATAAATAAATGGTACCTGATCAAATTAAAAAGCTTCTGCACAGCCAAAGAAACTATCATGAAAGCAAAGAGACAACCTACAGAATGGGAGAAAATATTCACATGCTACACATCCGATAAACAGCTGATAACTAGAATCTATTTAGAACTCAGGAAAATCAGCAAGAAAAAATCAAACAACCTATCAAAAAGTGGGCAAAGGGTATGAATGGAAACTTTTCAAAAAAAGACAGAAGAATGGCCAAAAAACATATGAAAAAATGCTCAACATCTCTAATCGTCAGGGAAATGCAAATCAAAACCACAATGAGATACAACTTATCCCCAGTGAGAATGGCCTTTATCAAAAAGTCCCAAAACAATAAATGTTGGTGTGGATGTGAAGATA
>CM052439.1:156580173-156653157 GCA_028533085.1 Varecia variegata | reverse complement strand
AAAAAAAAAAAAAAAAAAAAAAAAAACAGAAAAGAAAAAGCAAATTATTTTGACCCATGTTACCAAGCTAAAGAATCATCTGGAAAAAATGTTCTGTGACAAACTACTCTGAATACTATTCTATGTCACTCATCAGCTGGAGTTACTAAGATTTGCATCACATTTCCTAGTATTCACTCCTGGAGCTTTGCAAGTCCCTGATGGAAGTTCTTAGGTAGAAAGGCAAGTCTGTCTAAAGAAAAGAATAAGAGAGGCTGAGGAAGGTAGACTTCATGCTGAAACTCAGCTCTGCCATTTACTAGCTGTGTGTCCTTGGGCAGTGGATTGATTTCTCTGAGGTTTGGCTTCCCCATTCATAAACTGATGACAATAATAGTAACTATCTCATTAGGTGTAATGTATGTAAAGTAGTTACTATGGTACCTATCACCTGATGAGAATGCAAACATTCCAACCAAGGTCAGCAAACTTTGGCTTGTGAGCCACCAGTTTTTTGTAAATAAAGTTTTATTGGCACACAGCCGCTTCCATTCATTTACATACTATCTATGGCAGTTTTCATGCTATAACAGCATAGTTGACTTGTGACAGAGACCACAATGGCCTGCAAAGACAAAAATATTTGCTATCTGCCCCTTTCCAGGAAAAGTTTGCTAGTCCCTTCATTAAACAGTTTTTAAAAACCCTATTATGTTAGCTAGCTTTTCTTTTGTTTATGTAGAGAGAAACTTTTACAAACTGACTTTCAGAGAATTATAGCAACTTGGTGAGAATCACCCATCAAGGTGGTGAGAGGGCTTCTCTCACCCGCTTTCTGGCCCCATATTCCTTACTAGGCTTGTAGAATCTTGAAGGAGGTCATTTTTTTCAGGAAGCATGTTTAGCTTGGGGGTCCCATAACACATCTGCTTTTTTTCCAACTGATTGGCTTGCAATTCAAATTGAACTTACTAAAATGAAACATTATCATTAAGGGCTTCGAAGGTGATTAAAAGTTGTGCATAGCTTGGTTCATCCCAAGAACCCTACCTAAAATATATCTCACAAAAAGTTTGGCTCACATATCCCCTATTTTTCTCTGGGCAGTTTGCTTTGAAGTCAGTGAGAGCAGAAAACATCCCCAGAAAGATTGCATCCCTGAGTGGAGCCTTGATCTCCCAAAGGAAGTGCAACAAAAGCCTCAGGGTCACCCAAGTTATCATTGAGTGGGTAGGTTAAAAATCGAGGCGTGCAGACAAATTGGCAGTTTAAAAAAATCAATGTTTTCCAGAAAGACAGTTCAACTGAAAAGCATTTCACTTCCACAACACCCTGGCTCACTTACTGATAACCTGTAAAGAGACACTTTTACAAAGTGAATTTGATATGTAGCTATGTTTTGTTCACTTCTATCACCAGAACTCCCTTTCTATTCAAATAAAAAGTAGAATTTGAACTAAAATTTTAGAAAGGAAAAAAACATTCGACTCAAGAATAAAGCAGGATTTCTGTAGGGTTCTGTCTCAACTTGAAAGACAGCAGCAGAGTAATTGGTGCCTCCAGGGCGTCCCCTCTGCCCTTCCATTGTACAACCCTTAGGAAACTCCTTTGTTAAAAATAAAGAACTTTACAAAAATACAGTCTTCTTACCCAGATGTTGAATTGGCTTATTTGTAGAGAGATAAAACGTCCTTCTCTGATCTAAAGCTGAACTTCCAAGTTATGCTAAAAGTCATATAGAATGAGAGAACGTACTAAATTCAGAAATTATGCTTTCGTGTTTGGAGTTAGAAAAATAGCAACTAGATTTGAAAAATGGGCGGTTTTGCTGTTAATTATTTTGTCTCTTTAACATTTTATTCAATTTAAGATAAATTTATTTTCTTTCCTAAATGCCTCTAGGATTAAAAGCAAGTCTCAGACTTGAGGCAGAATTTTACAGCCAAGTTACAAAGGCCTGACAAACAAAGTTTATAATGGGAATGCTGACACCACCTTAACATAACAACATGACCGGCGCCACTATAATGTAATCAAAATATGTGGGAAATAATTTTTTTTCCAGTAATAGACAAGAGAATATGAAATTCCCACATGGAAATAAAGCACATTTTCTGGTTATTTACTGATTCTAACATCATAACAATTTTGCAAAACATGAGGTGACTTAAGGGAATATAGAAATTCGATCAGCACAAGCAGGAGAGGTGTGGACACGTGTTGGCCAACTTGTCCTGCTCCCTCTCTGAAACCAACTGGAATATTCCTGCAACGAGCAACTTTCATTTTTAAGTATAAGTTCATCAAGAAGATTAAAAAAGAGGAACAAAAATACTGAATGAAGCCTGACCACATAAAATAGGAAAACAGCAGAACACCTCAGTTGTCCAAACCAGGGATAGATATAAGATAAACCTGAAAATAGCTTAAGGAAGACTCTATGTAGGTCCTGGCTTTCCTTCATGTTAGAACTAAGCAGCAAAAACAAAACAAACAACGGGGAGAGAGAATACAAGAGTTGGTCCCTCACATTCACAAAGCTCCATCCTATTTGGAGAGCCACAGCTTTACCTGCATTCATGAGTAGAGATGGGTCACATGTCAGCCCTGGTTCAGAGAATGTTCCCATTATCTCATCCCTGGCAGAATCTCTCTGATCACTTATCTTTTGGAAAGCAGATCAATCCTGCCGCTTCACCACTTCACAGAGCTCTTCCTTATGTTCCTCTATCTCCTTAAATTTGACCTTTTCCGTTTCCTTAGCTCATCTCCAGAGAGAGAGCTTTTCTTGGGAGGAAGTGTGCATTTACTTTTTCTAACTGTCATCATCTTGCTAGCCTACAATCATACAGCACTTTCCATTTGCACAAGTATTTCAAATATCCCACAGCAACCCCATGCAGTAGTACTATTATTCTCAGTTTACTAAGACAACAAAGCCAGTATTGACAGACTCACTATTTATATACATAATCCATCCTCACCTCCACTCTGAAAAAAAGGATTCATTGTAATCTCACATTTATAAGCACTATATAAATGACTTTCCCATATAAGCAATACTTACTGCTCTTGGACACCAAAGCTTCATTTTGACCATTTTGTAGAAAATCATTCTCAAAAAGCTTATATGTCACAAAGGATTGTCAACGTAATTGAAACTTTTCTTGAAAACACAAGGCTGTAATTATAAACATCTGTTATTTTTATAAGGATGTAAGATAGCTTTGTTTCTTTGAGTCTAGCAATTTTCCTCCTTCTTCTTGTCAGGCTCTCTGCTGTACTTCTGCTTCTTACAGTCCTGTTTCTGTCTCAAACCCCCTGCACAATCTAGATACTGGGAATCAAAACTGAGATAACCATGTTTATTAAGAACTGCATGTTAGAAAAGGCTCAAGGGATGACGTAAAAATTAATGTTAATGAATTTGGTGCAAAAACCTTACAAAAGTTATTTCACTTCTGAAAGAAACTTTTTTAAAACTCATTTTCCATCCAGAGCCATGTTGACAAAGGAAAACCTGAGACTGTCAAAGTCTGAACTTCAGATAAGCTAGGTGTCTGTAAACCTTAATTTCTACTTTTATTCACATCTACCCAATTTCTTACATCCTACTGTGAATTATCTTCAACCAGATCTCAAGGCAGTGTAGTAATCTATGAGTAATGTAACTTTTCTGTCTGGTGTTATTGACATTTTGAATCACAGAAATTTTAAACGATTAGTTCCAAAAATTACTTTGAGTGAGAGTTCAAGAAGAAAAAGAATAAAATAACATTACCAAGATTGATAACTGATCATTTTAGGTATCATTCATTTTAAAGAGATATGACTCTACCAGAATAGAAATCAGGAAGTCTAGTGTTAATGCTAGGTAGCTATGTGAATTTAGCTAAATCATTTGGTCTATCTAGTCTAAATAGCCTATTTTTAAGAAATTAACTGACATGATTGAACAAATATGATTTTTAAGGTCCTGCTCAACTCCCAGTTCTTGGCATTTAAAATAATGGTTTGAATAGCAAAAATCTGTGACAAGGATGACATCTAGTGGCTCGTCAGTTTATACACCTCCTGACTAATCAAGAATTCCAGTGAAGTCATCATTGATTACTACAATCTCATACATGCAAATATTTCGAATTTTAGAACTTTGAGGTATCTAAGGGATCATCTAGTTCAACTTTCTCATTTTACACTTGAGAAAACGCAATACGAAAGTGGTCATGTATATCCTTGCTTAAGGTCACACAACTAGTGGTTACCCAAAGCCTACTGACTCCAAATCCAGTGTGTTTATTATCTACGTTTTTGTGCTCCTCACAAAAGGGAAAAAGAGCAAGAAATAATATCATAAAAAACAAGAAGAATTTTATTCCTTTGTGTAAAATCATTATTTGTCATCGTACCTGTTTGTGGTTATCACACTGTTTTGTAATATTTATTGAATTATTTAACTTTTCCCATGAGTTTCATGAGGCTAGAAACCCCAGGTCCCACTCACCTATGTAGCTCCAGCACCCAGATCTATACTGACCCTATTACTGATGCTCAAACCTGTGTAACTATCTATCTAACTGTCTGTCATCTCTACCAAGCAAGGATTGCTAGTGTATGGCCAATATATCCTTTCTAACATGTAGTGGGGAGTGTGTGATTTTATAAAATGAGCATGGGTAACTGTATATGATGTGTGTGGTCAAAAAGAAAATGCATTTACCAGATTGTTTTTGACCACCTTTCCTTTGGAAAACTGCCTCTTTCTGCATCACTTTGGTGGGGTTGACGCCGTCTTCCTCAGCCCCAGAGGTAAGTTCATGACCAAGGCTTGGCCTCTGCCAGTTTGTCTCCCCCCAGCTACCGTGACTGGTTCAGGGACTTTTCTGCCAAAGTCACTGGGAAAGAATCCTCCTCTTCTTCTAGGATCTTGAGCTATAATGATGAAAAGATGATATAGGCTTAGAATAGTCAGTCAGATGATATAGGCTTAGAATAGTCAGTGGCAAGTTTTCCTGCCACATGGAAAGAGCTTTTCTAAAAATGAAGCCAGCACAAGAAGAGAAACAGAGACAGACAGAGACTGGCTGGCATCATTGAAGCCCCTGAATCTGGCCGTGCCATTTTTATTTCATTTAAACTAGCTTCAGTGGGTTTCTGTCTCTTGAAATCAAGTGTGATAATACTAAAATATATGACTCAAAAGCAATTTTTTGAAGTCCTTTAAATTCAGTTCCCAATTGTTTCCATGCAAAATAAGGCATGGAAAACTCAGTGTGAAGATAGAAATTCATATTCTAGATATGAGATATGAATTATCTCTTCCTTCTCCTCTTCTCAATGCTTATAAAATGCAGTATCTGATTCAATAATTGACTATTAATCAGTAATCTTTATGTTGAGATATTTTGTTTCTTCAAGCATACAGTGAACTGCCCAAAGACACAAATCACAGAACAGCCTAGAACAAAGTAGGCACTAGTAAATATTTCTTTATGAATATAAGGCCTAAACTGTATATAACTATACAGAATAATATATTACATTCTGAGAAAATGTTTTATGAGAATTATTTCCTAATAAAAATAATTCTTTAATTATATTAAATTTCCAATAAGAGAGAATCATGTAATTTGCAGAATTATCCCCTAAGTGGTTGGTCTCATGTAGCAGTGGCTATTAGTTGTCCACCAAAACCTATTCTTCCCAAAAATGACAGAAATTAAGTGAAGTATGTGACTTTCCAGCTAGATCCTAGACACCACAGCCTCCCTAGAAGTAACTAAGCAACTAAAGTTGGACCAATGGGATATGAGTAGAAGTGACTACGTGCTGCTTCTGGGTATGGGCCTTAAAACTCTTGGAATTTGCAATTCCATGATCATTTTCTCAAGTTGACTTGCAACTTGTCAGCAACCCAAGTACAACCATGCAGATGAGATCCCTCTATAGAAGGGGTCAACAAACTATCACCTGTAGTCCAACCACTTGGTTTTGTATAATAAATAAAGTTTTATTGAAACACAAGTATGCCCATTTGTTTACAAAGTGTTTATAGTTGCTTTTGCACTACAATGACAGAGAAGTTGAGTTGCAACAGAGGTCATATTGGCCTGTGAGCATAAAATATTTACTCTCTGGTCCTTTTGGAAAAAGTTTGCTGCCTGCTGCACTAGAAGGTGGGCAAGCAAAAAGATGGAATAAGCCTATGTCCCTAAATGATTGTAATAGAAAAATAACTTAACATTTACCTTATTTAGTCATTGTAATTTGGAGCCTCTCATCCACCTCACTTTAGCCTTTAACCTTACAGATTTGGATTTCTGTCTATCTTACATCTTATTGCCAGAAATAGGGGCTCATTATGTCTAGGAGGAAGCCTGAATGTGGCACCATGATCTTGTTAACTCTGGGGGTACGTTATACCAGCAGAGGGTTCCACTTTAATTAAAGCTCCAAGCCTCTTCTCATTGAAAAAAATCAGCTGACTATATATGACCTTGAACTAACGCAATGTCTTGGAATGAAATCTTAGTATCAACTTTCCCAAACTCAGTTGTTAAGAGATAATTAAAGATAGTCCAAAAAGTCAATGGGAGGATGTGATGGTTAATTTCTATGTCAACTTGACTGGGCCATAGGTGCCCAGATATTTGGGCAAACATTATTCTGGCTGTATCTGTGAGGGTGCTTCTGGATGAAATAAACATCTGAATAGGTGGATTGAGTAAAGGTGATTGCCTTCTATAATGTGGGTAGACCTCATCCAATCAGTTGAAGACCTAAATAAAAAAAAGGCTCAGTAAGAGAGAACTACTGCTGTCTGAGTGCTTGAGCTGGAACATCAGTCTTTTCCTGCCTTCAAACTTAAACTGAAAACTTGGCTCTTCTTGGATTTGGATCTTGAGGCTGCTGAATTTTGGACTGGAAATTACACCAGGGGCTTTCCTGGGTCTCCAGCTTGCCAACCTGCCAACTGCAGATCTTGCAACTTCTCAGCCTTCATAACCACCTGAGTCAATTTCTTATCTCTCTCTCTCTCTCTCTCTCTCTCTCGATAGACTACTGGTTCTATTTCTCTGAAGAAATTGGACTAATGTAGAGGACATTTCAAATGCATATGTAAATCACTAAATATTGCTATGCAAAAGAGGATTGGAAAATATGTTTTTATTCATAAGCACAAATCACAGTAATGTATCAGTAGATAGGAAATGTTCAGAAACATAGAGGTCTGAAGAAAATTGCGTGGAGGAAAAACTACCTGACTATACAATATAGTTAGAGAACCAGGTAGTCCTTTACCAACAAGCACTCAAGGTCTGTATTTTAGGCCGGGCGCGGTGGCTCACGCCTGTAATCCTAGCACTCTGGGAGGCCGAGGCGGGTGGATCGCTGGAGGTCAGGAGTTCGAGACCAGCCTGAGCAAGAGCGAGACCCCCGTCTCTACTAAAAATAGAAAGAAATTATTTGGCCAACTAAAATATATATAGAAAAAATTAGCCGGGCATGGTGGCGCATGCCTGTAGTCTCAGCTACTCGGGAGGCTGAGGCAGTAGGATCGCTTAAGCCCAGGAGTTTTAGGTTGCTGTGAGCTAGGCTGATGCCACGGTACTCACTCCAGCCTGGGCAACAAAGCGAGACTCTGTCTCACAAAAAAAAAAAAAAAAAAAAAAGGTCTGTATTTTAAGAAGAACCTCCCAGTTACTGCCCTAATATGAATTTTTCCTTTTTGTGTGATGATGCCCAAAAGATTGCACATGTGTAACTTTATCCTTTTAAGCCAGTGTTCTCAACTGGGACTGATTTTTCCCCTATGGGACGTTTGGCAATGTCTGATTTTTCCATTAGCACAACTGGGAAAGTGGTGCTATTGACATCCAGTGGATAGAGGCCAGAGATTCTGCTAAGCATCCTACAGTGCACAGAACAGCCCCCCACAACAAATAATTATTTAGCCCAAAACATCAACAGTACTGAGGTTGTAAAAATCCTCCTTTAGAAAGGAGCTTTTGATATCTGGGTGAGGCAATATATCAAAATCTAGCAGTCACTTATTTAGTGAAAATGAATTCACAGCCTTTCCCAGAAGCTGGTTTTTATAGATGGAGATAGATGGAGAAAAGTGTAAGGTCCGTAAGGACCTTTAGGGAATGGCAGAGATGCCCCAAAAATAAATGAGAAGGGAGGGACAGCAAAGACAGATGCACAATTTTATAAATTTACAACTTACTTTGGAGGGAAAAAAAGCCCTTTAAGGATAAGGTTCAGAACTTCCAAACAGCTATTCAGGACATATTTCTATTATGCTAAGCAATTCAAAGCCATTTTAAGTTTGTCATATTCTGTTTTTTGTTGCTATAACAGAATACCACAGATTGGGGAATTTTACTTTTTTTAAATCATTTCTTAAAGTTCTAGGTGCTAAGAAGTCCAAGATCAAGAGGACCACATCTGGGAGGGCCTTCCTGCCACATCATCCCACGGTGGAAGGTGGAAGGGTAAGAGAGCAGAACAGAGCAAAAGAGCAAGAGGAGGCTGAATTCATTTTTACAACATGCCCACTCTCACAATAACTAGCCCATTCCCATGACACTGACATTAATCCATTCATGAGGGAAGAGCCCTAATGATCTAGTCACCTTTTATTATGCCCCACCTCCCAACACTGTGGCATTGGGGATTAAATTTCCCACGCATGAATTTCAAGGGACACATTCAAACCATAGCATTCCACCCAGGCCCCTAAACTTCATGTCCTTCTCACATGCAAAATATATTTCTTTCATCCCAATAGTCCCTATAGTCTTAATTTGTTCCAGCATCATCTCAAAAGTCTGGGCTTTTGAGTCTGTTACAGAAGAGTTGACGGAGAACAAACCGAGTGGCATTTAAAGGGTGCAGAAAAGCAGGTTTGTTACACCGGCTAGGCTCAGAAGGGCCTTGCCATCAAATTCTGAGCCCCGAACAGAAAGTGTAGCAATCTTTTATACATTCCATTTTTTCTTAGGGAGGGTGTAGGGCACAGTTACAATGCGGTTAGCCGGGGCAGGGTTTTGAACAACCTTAAGTCCTGGTATAGGGTTTCTATAGAAATTTCTTTCTGTGCTATCTTGTCATAGCAGGAAGCTGCTGCAAACAATTTACAAAAGCAAGAGTGGCAGCAGTTTAGCAGTTACATAGGGCCCAAGGGGAGAGGTTTTCTGTCTAATGGAATTTTTTATTTCTCTATCAAGTCCAGAGTCTCATCTAAATCAGATATGGGTGAAACACAAGGCATGATTCATCCTGAGGCAAATTCCTCTCCAGCTGTCAACCTGTGAAAATAACAAATTACATGCTTCCAAAATACAATGGTGGTACAGGCATAGGATAGACCCTCCCAGGCAATAAGAAAGGGGTATCTGGTCCCAAGTAAGTTCAAAACCCAACAGGGAAAACAGCATTAAGTCTTAAAGCTCCAAAATAATCTCCTTTGGATTATGATTTAAGATCCCATGTCCCACATCATCAGTACACTGGGGTGGGATTTGGGCCCCCAAGGCCTCAGGCAGCTTTGCCCCTATGGTTTTGCTGGGTTCAGTACATCCTGTAGCCCTTACAAATTGGAGTTCCATGCCTGCATCTCACCCAGACTGATGCTACAGGCTAGTAACTCTACAGTTCTAGGGTCTCAGGAGTGGCCCCACTCCCATGGCTCCACTAGGCATTGCCCTAGTAGGGGCTCTCTGTAGTGGCTCTACCTCTGCAACAAGTCTCTGCCTGGGCCCCCAGGATGTCTGTGACATCCTTTGAAATCTAGGTGGAGGAAGCCAGGTCCCTACAGTCATTGCATTCTACATGCCTTTCAGATTATCACCACAGGATGCTTCTAAGGTTTATGGCTTCTGCCTTCCAGGGCAGTGGGTTGAACTACACCTAGACCCAGCTCTCCTCTTCTTCTGAGCCCTCACCAAATCACTCTTAACACTTCATTTACAGCAATCTAGGCTTTTTCTAGCCTGCTTCTCCATGTTCTTTCAGCTCAGTTCCAAAGCTGCTTCCACATTTGCAAGTACTTGTTACAGTAACAGCTCCACTTCTTGGTACCAATTTTATATCTTAGTACATTTTATTTTGCTATAACAGAATACCACAGACTGGGCAATTTACAAAGAAAATAAAATTATTTCTTATCGTTCTGGAGACTGGGAAGTCCAAAGTCAAGGAGCCTGCATCCGGTGACGTCTTTCTTACTGCATCATTCCATGGCAAAAGGCAGAAGGACAAGAGAGCTTAAGAGAGTAAAAGAGCAAGAGGGCCCCAAAGTTGCTTTCATACATGCCTATTCCCATGATAACTAATCAAATCCCCCAATAATGACATTAATCCATTCATGAGGGCTAATCACTTTTTATTAGGCACCACCCTCCCAACTCTGTGGCATTGTGGATGAAATTTCCAACACATGAACTTTTAGGAACACATGAAACTTAAGCTGGAGGAAGAGAGAGGTGGCCTTAAGAAAATATTTGTGATGTTTTTCATAAACATCAGAGGTAAGAACAGAAAAATATCTTTCAGGATAGACAGATGTAAAACAAAGTAGTCCTTCAAAAAGGTAGCAGAAAAAGGAATATGGTGGACATTATTACATCACAACAGTATCTAAGACCCACTGAAATCTTGTTACAAATACAACAGTAGTTGTACAACATATAAATACTGTTGTAGGGGAAGCAAGGTCTCTAAACAAACTGGAATACCTCACTTCTAAGTCAGGATTCAAATTCACAGAGAATTACTACAGGTTATAAAAGGAATAATCTTGAATCTTCTCTAAGTCATATTTTTTAAAGTTGATTATGTACAATCTCCTATTATTTGTAACATTATTTTGGTATATCTCACAGATGATTTTGGTCCACTTCTTAAGACAGCTGTTGAGAGCCACTGTAAAGTATGCAGGGCAGTGGGCACAAATTATAACACTGAGAATCAATCAACAGGTTTTTTGTTGTTGAATAGACAAAAGTTTTGTAACAGTGGGTTGTGCTCCAGATCTGAGATCCTTTGGAGGCTCCCAGGATCCTTTTCTTTAGCTCTAAATGCACACAAGATGGAAGAACGCCTTCCTCACACCAGAGGGCACTGTGCCATTGGGATACCTCTCTGAGAGGGTCCCACACTAGCAACTCATAACAACTTCTCCTATGTTCCTACACTAGTCAACCTCTTGGAAAAGCCTTCTGCTTTTTGTTTTTGCTGTCCTTAGATGAAGACTGCTTCTGAGGTTGAAAGAGAACAAGGGCTTAAGAGAACTGCAACGGAAATCAAGGGGGGGCATAAATTTCACATCTAACGAGTACAATGCACACTATCTGCGCTATCTGGGGGACGAGCACACTTGTAACTTTGACTCAAACGGTACAAAAGCAATTTAACCAAAACGTTTGTATGCCGTAATACTCTGAAATTTTAAAAAATAGCTTAAGTTTTGTTCACAGTTATGTAATTTTCTGTATTTGTCTTTAAAAATCTTTTATTGTCACTTTAGTTAATAGATAACTATTGTCTCATAGTGATCTATGGCCCTATTTAATGAAGTGTTCAAACCTTTTGACATTTTTGATAAATTCTCCCAAGTCAAATTCTAAATGAAGTCTTTTTGACCTAGAACTAACTTAAGATTTCCCAGAGTGCCCCTGGTAAATGGCAAAGGATTTATTTTCTCACCTTGTAAAAGAGAGAGGTTAAACTAATTATATTTATTTGATATGTCAAATTACATGGGAAGCATTGGCAAGTAAGAAATGATGCTAAACCTTCTGTATATTTGTATGGGTGTATCTTACTAATATAAATGTTTCAGAAATTGTAAAAATAAAAAGAGAGAGAGAAGCTTCTAGAAACCATGTTGCATAGGAGTTAGAACAATCTTTCATTGTTAGCCTATATTGTTCTGCCTCTAGCAAATTTAGTAATCTTGATCTCTCTGGTCCTCATTATCCTCATTTAAAATTAAGATACAATTCATGCAAAGATGTCTAATGAGCATAATTAAATTGTTCTTCATTAGAAGGTAAGGCTAGATCCTGTTAATCCTCAGTCTAATTTAAATGTGGGGTATTAGATTGGTCTACTTTAGCCTATTAAATTGTATATAACTCCTGAAACTTTCCAGAGAACATTCACCCAGTGCTACTACTAATCTATTATAAACTTTCTTCTAGATCTAGTTAGTAAAGGGGTTTTGACTTCTTTCTTTTAAGGAGGTACTTTATAAAGCAAGTTTTGTCTCAACATTCATTATTACCAGTTGGCCAGTAAAATACATGAAAAAGGCCCATTCGATTCCAAACACTGACCCCTATGCGTGAGAACCCAGGGTGTCATCGTAGTTATTTCCCTAATTTTAAAATAAAAATTTTATTGTATTTTCGGGGACCCTATGGAAATGCTCCTTAATGCATTACATTTTGGTGGTGGCAGGTACCGAAGAATTTTCGAGGAAATGCTCGTCCCAGATCACCAGGGCTCGGGTCTTGGGAAGCCTGGATTGCCAATCAGGCTCGATCCATCGCTACAGACCGGGGATCTGGGAACTGGGGAGTACCCAGAACTCGACAGTCACGCCAGGTCAGGTGGCGGCAAAGCTGCAGGAAACCGGGACTCGTCCCAGCGCCAGAGACGGAATCCAGCTCGCCGAAAGCTTCCCGGAAGCTTAGATCAAAACTCACATTTTCTACGGTGGCTGGAAAGGTCCTTGGCTACGCGGCGTAAAGTCAGCCGGGAAGAAATGCGCACGCGCATTGAGAATTTCTCGTTCTGGGAAAGGTCCAGTCACCCTAGGCGTAGAGTACGGGTTTAGCGTCCGTAGTGGCCTCCTCACCGCGCCCTGATTTCCTAGAAGAGCTCCGGCACTCAATAAACTTTCCCATTGGTTTAGAGAAGGAAGGGCCCGCCTTCTCCACTGTCAATTGGCTGCCCGTTCCGCCGGCAGCTTAGGGGCGGGGTTTGGGCGCCGTCCGATTGCATCAGCTGGTCCATTCAGGGACCGCAGGCGCACGCGCACCTTTCTCGGGCTCCCTAGACTACCTCTGATCGGCTTCTTTGCTCCTCTTATCAGGCCGTTGTTTTCGGCTTCTGTCTTCTCTTCGGGGTTCGCCAATGTTTGAGGAGAAGGAGGGCGGTCCTTCAGGGAAGATGGAAGACGTGGAGAAGCCGGTGAGCTGACTTGGTGGGGCCCGGAGGCCGGCCTGGGCTCTCCTGGGTGCCGACGCTGCGCGACGGGGCGGGAAGCAGGGGGCCCGGGCCGCGTGAGGCGGGGCAACCCGGGGGGCCGTGGAGCTCCCGGACAAGTCAGAGCCCCCTTTGGGCAGGAGTCGCCCATTCATAAAGTAGGATGGGGCCTTGGAGTTCATCTTTGGGTCTGTCGCCTTTTTGCAGAAGAGGAAACTGAGACCGTGAATGAGTGACTTGCTCAGAGCCACCCATTAGAAGCTGAGACAGAATCAGGATATTAGGCTTGGGACTTCCAGACTTGTGTTTTTGGCTCACTTCAGGCGGGGGAGATCATGGCAGAGCGTTATTTACCTAATCCATCCTGAGACCCTGGGGGGTTAAAGAGCTCCAGTTTAAGGAAGGGAAAACTGGAAACTCCGAGATCTGATTCAACTTGCCTAAGTTTGGGTGGTTTATACATAAATGGTGGAGGCCTGATGACCCCACTGACCAATTCCAGAGAAGTTACACCCTTTCCCTTGCTGGGGTGTGCCTTATCACAGTCATACATTCTAATCATTTCACCTTTGAACTTTCTCTTTGGTGTCATCCATTGCTTATGAACATCTCCCAGGTCACTTTCATGCTGTCACGTTTTAAATATTCGTTCTGCCCAGCACTGAGCTGCGCCATGCGGGTAGGAGGATGCATAGCACTCAGCCCCTGACTTTGAGGGGCTCACAACCTGTAAGAGACAGGAACACAGTCATAGTGCTGTGTGATCAACCCTGTGGGATTACAGAGGAGGAAGCACCTAACTCTGCTTGGGAGGGCTCTCGAATTGAGTTTGGAAGAATAAGTTCACCAGGTAGACCAGGCAGGGCAGGGCTCCTGAGGTAAATGTAGGGAAGGCAGTGAAAAGGCACAGCAGGGTGAATTGTATCTGTGTACATTCTAAGCTATGTAAATTTAACTTAAGATAATAAATGGTGTCTATATATAGACTTTTTTTCCATCTTTTTTTTTCAAATAAAGATATTATTTACTTTTTTTTTCCTTGATAGGCTATGATCAACAACTTGCCATGTCCATAAATATTCTACTGTGCATTCTTTGTTGGAAGTGATGTGTGGCTAAGGAATATATGATTTCTGCTTCTTGTAATAATTACACAATAGTTAATATTTACTGAGTGCTAATATGGGTCTGACAACTGTATTAATACATTACTTGCATTAACTCAGTCCTCATAATAACTCTGAACTGGGTTTTTTTATTATTCCCATTGTATAGATGAGGTAAGGCCTAGCAACAGTAAGTAAGTTGCTCAAAGCGTGTATTCTGTAGCCAGTACTCATAACCCTGACGCTAGCCTGAGTGAGTCCGGGATATGTAGTCCATCAAACTGTTGGAATTCCAGGACATACCTATTTCATCTGTCAGTCTTGTATTGAATTTACTTATATTACACTCTGTGTATACTTTCCTGTCAACTCTTAAACATCCCTGAGAACGGTAATTTTAGATTGCTTTTACGTAAATGCATAAAATAAACTCAGAAATAGAGAACAGTTGCCCACTCTCTTCCCAATTGTTACAGTAAAGAGGTAGTAGGCCTCAGGGTTCCAGAGGGATCTGTTTTAATGTCCCAGCTCTACTACTTACTAGCTGTATATGCATGGGCAAGTTACTTACCTTCTTTGAGCCAGTATTTTCATTTGTAAAATGGAAATGTATTAAGAACACAGAAAACCCTTTTGTTAATTCTCTCCCTCTTTTTCACTACTCCTCTTCACTTGGCAAATATCATGTCATCAAAACCAAAAATGTGTTATCAGAAATGTAAACTTACTTAATTCTCTTTCCGTTTTAAACCTGCACAGACAGACCTGCAATTTTTATCCTTCTTACTGGGTACTCTTGACTAGTTACACCAATTCTACAGTATAGCAAAGGCAGATAGGGAATCCTGTAACCCTGTTGGTTAGTACCTCACTTGATTAGAATGGACCTAAGTTATGTTCATTATTCATCTGTTGATTATAAATGAACCTTAAAAGTTGATTAAATCCAGACTCCCGGAGTGGGAGAAGTTTTAGCTTAGCATAAAATTAGTCATATTTTTAAATTTAGTTTATTTTTTTAAATTATACAAGTAACACGTTTTATAAGATCTAAAAGACAATGATCAAAATGTCCATCAACTGATAGATGGATAAATAAACAATGGAATATTATTTGGCTAAAAAAAGGAATGAAGTACTGATACATGTTACCACATGATGATCTTAAAATGATTATGCTAATTGAAAGAAGCTAGTCACAAAAGACCACATAGTGTATGATTCAATTTATATGAAATGCCCAGAATAGGCAAATCCAAAGAGACAGAAACTAGAGTAGTGGTTGCCAGGGTCTCAGGGATGAGGGGAAGACAGAGTGACTGCTAATAGGTACAAGGTTTCTTTGGAGGGTAATGAAAATGCCCTAAAATTGTAGTGATAGTTACACAATTGTGAATACACTGAAAACCACTGGATTGTGTACTTTATATGGGTAAATCATATGGTATATAAATTATATCTTATTAAGAATGTTTTAAAAAATCAAAGATCACAAACCTACAAAACTGTTATAAATAAATCCTCCCTTCACATCCCCAATGTAGGACTTACTACTTTAAAACTTTCAATGACATCACTTGCTTCTAATTGAAGTCCACATTCCTTATGGTAACTATTTAAGTGCTTTTTTTCTGTCTGAGACCTAGTCTGTCTTAACTTGCATCGCTTCCTGAAACAATCCTTTTACTTTAGTCAGCTTAGTTTAGTAATTTTCTTTCTTTCTTTTAAATTTTAGCATTTCTGACAACAAGCTTATATGTACATTTCCTTCATTCTCAAAATACAGCTAGTTGAAATCCTTTCCATCCGTTAAAGTCCTTTAAAGCCCTAACACTTTCTGTGGTCGTAGCTTATTTGACATCTAATCATAGGGCTGTTATTGCTGTCTTTTTTCCTCCAGGAGTTTCTCACAGATATATGCCCTTAGTTTTCCGGGAGAGACTAAGTGTGCACAGGGATTGTGTCTTATGTTTGCTTGTTCCACAGGGTTTTACAAAATGCTGTGAGCATATAGACTTTTGGTAATACTTGTGGAATGGATAAATATTGTGTTCAGTTTGTTTTTTTCCCCCCTCTGGCAATACTCTGACTGAATAAGTTGCGTGCTTCTTTATGGCCATATATTTATTATATGGTCCAAGTAAACCTGAAGCAAGAGCCTTGAGAATAGTTGAAATAAATGAAAATTGAGGATTTGAACAGTGTCAGTAACTCCTCTCTGCTTTTTGAGGATTTGTTTTTATTGTCATTTGTTAACTTGTCTTTGCCAGTGCCAATCTTTCAAAATCAGATTTCCTTTTTTTAATTTCAATGGATTTAGGGGGTACAATTGGTTTTCGGTTACATGGATGAACAGATGCTAGAATAACATCTTCAAAACTGTTCTGGGGCCATCGCGGTAGAATGGTGTCAAATAATATTAAAATATAAAACCTTCATTTCTTTTTTGTTTATTTAGGTCAATGCTGGTGAGGAGAAGCGAAAGGAAGGAGGCAAGAAGAAAAGCAAAGAAGGATCTGGAGATGGAGGTCGAGCAGAGGTAAAGGTTATCATCTTAGAGGGCTCTGGTATAAAGGATGGCCAGTGACAAGGAACTGTCTCAGACTTACCCTGTGTGTAAGGATTCTAATGGTGTATGTGGGTTTGTAAGATGGTGCTAGATGGAAAAATCAGGAAGAATTCGGAAAGAATAATCTGAGGGGTAAAAAAGATTTGCAGTTATTTGTTATTGCAAAAGAAAGCAAGTGGAGTATGATTGCAAGATGATCTGATTATGAGGTTGAATATAAAAATCAAAGAACAAAAGTTGGAGAGAAGGGAACTGTGGTGAATATTCAGTTGTCAGATTGGATGCCTACTCTCTCATCATTTCATTAAATGAGATGTTAAGGAGTAGAGACTGGGTGTTTTGAGTGTCTGAATACAGCAGAAACCAAAGAAAGCTCAGTTCCTCGAACTCCTTCTCACTGTTTCCATCAGGACCTGCCTCTGGGGTTTGTTTTTAAGCCAGGACAAGTCCCCTTAGGGCCTCTCAAGTCTAGAGAAAATGCTTTCAGTTCCCTAGGCTGACAACTGACCTATCAAAAGCCAGCCCAGAATCAACTTCCTGGGTGTTTTGCTCTAGGAGGTAGTTAAGCTTGTCTTTCTGCTCTATTTTTGAAGTTGACCTGCTATAATCTGTGCTTCACTTTTTGCTTTAGTCATTGCAGCTATTTTATTGGAGACTCTTTTGAAAACTACCAGAAGGAAAAATCACAAAGGAATAGACTTTTTAGAAGTAGCACAATAAACTGACTTTAAAGAGCCGTTTTTATGAATGCTACAGTTACGAAATATATGGTGTTTCCATTTACTTAGGGAAGTTTAAAGATGCTCAAGTGTCGTGTTGCTTGGAGCCCTGCCTAACCAGTTCTCTTATGCGTGGTCATTCTTTTGCCCAGTTTACCCCCCTATAATTGTGAGGGAAATTGTTGATTATGAATTTTTTTAATTTGCAAGTAAATGGAAAAATGCATGTGTTCCCTAATTTTTTTTAATACTTTCAATGTAATTGTACATCATGTTCTGTCACAGTTTGAGAATTAGCCTGGAAATGGGAAACAAAGAATGCAATTAGAGGACTTTTCTGAACAGAGAATTTTAAGTGGGACATGTGATTATGTATGTTTAATGATCAGTCTGGGAAAAGAGTACGGTGAAATGCCCAAGACCTTGCCGCCTCCTCTGTGCTCCCGTCATTTATCTACCTATCTTGTTCCCCTCCAAGGGCCATGTGCAGATCTTATTCATCTCTGTAATCTCAGAGCCAGACACAGAGAGTATCTGCTTAATGAATATTGAATAAATTTTGACACTAAGTACTTCTGACTAAGAAGTGCCAAGTGGCTAAGATGATAAACTGTAGTAGGATACAGAGGATTGTGCAGGTGGGTAGGACTGTACTGGTGCATTAGAATGGATAGGACCAGGTAATGTGCTTTGGGCTGAGGTGTTCACATTGACAGTAGAGTGACAGGCTCTGAACTTTTAGTTAATTCATTGGTTCCTTACCATTGAGGGTTATGGAACCCTGTGAAATTTTGATGAAGAGCTCCCAAAGAGCAAATAAATGACTAAAGAAAGGGAAGGACTGCTGTAGGAAGAAATTGTAAAGATATTAGGGACTCCATTTCAAAAAACATGATTGAAATAGGAAGGAAATTTTGTATAAGGAGGAAAAAAAATAAAAGAACTACTTCGCGTTGGAAACTTACTGTTTTCTAAGAAGTTGTATTTGGTTGAGCACGGTGACTCAGCCTATAGTCTCAGGTACTTGGGAGGCTGAGGTGGGAGGATCATTTGAATCCAGGAGTTCAAGGCCAGCCTGGACAGCATATTAAGACCCTATCTCTAAAAAAGAAAATTAAAAAATAAATAAAATTTGAAAAAAAGTTGTGTTTGAACAGGTTGAAAATACAAATATGTACTTTTTTAATGTTGTGGCTATTCATTTTTTTTTTTTTTTGCTATGATATTTAAGGAAATGTGTGGATAATCATGACCCATAACCACCAGAAACCGCCATTCCTAAGCTGGCCAGTGAATCCATATAGTGTGGTTGATTTTCGTTTTCTATTATCTAAAGTCAGTTTCTCAGGATTAGATACTAGTTTGTACTCCTTTCAGATTAAGTGTGTTATGTTAATATATATAGAATTTTGGGTAGCATCATCAAAATTGAACAAGTGTTGGCGGCCAAGCATGGTGGCTCACACCCATAATCCTAGCATGTTGGGAGGCCGAGGTAAGAGCATTGCTTAAGCCCAAGAGCTCAAGGTTCCAGGCTGGAGTGAGCTATAACTGGACCACTGCACTCCACTCTGGGTGACAGAGTGAGGGTATCTCTTAAAAGAAAAAATATTAAACAAGGGTTAAAGCATTTGAATAAATCACGTTATGGCTGATTAATTTAAATCCTTATGCAGATAGAAGTTCATGGTAAAATTAAGCCATCTCCTTTTCACACTATCTGTATTCATGTTATTTGAAGATTGTAAATGCTGTAGATGTTAGTAGTTTATTTTGTGACCACAGATTCACTAATTGCTTTTTAAAATGTTTCATAGAGTCTCTGACAGTAGAGGAAGTCAGATCTTTGTTCTCTTTTTTTCTTTCTGTTCCAAACTTTTGGGAACCTGAGTGGGTGTTTTATACAAAATGTTTTGGTTCATGTTATCTACTATAAAATTAGTATGGTGCTATTGTGTTTATTTGCTAATTAAATACTCTAGGAAAGAAGGTGATCATGGCTTCTTTGAATTCAGCAAATGCTTTACTTGAATGGCAGTCCGTAAGTCAAATGAATTTGTAGTTGTGAGTAGAGATAATAGGCTGACCAGACCATCATCTGAAGAAAATTGAAACAAAATGGAGTATTTATAGCTCTATTTGTAAGATCATTTAGTTAGAAAAGATCTGAAGAGCGCATCTTAAAAGAAAAATAAAACCACTTTGTATAAATCATAGCAAAATGGTAATTGTTGTCAATTCAGCATTTTAGCAGCCCAGGTATTTATTATGTTATTTATACTTTTCTATTTTTTAAAAAATTTCTTAAAATAAAAATTATAAGAAGAGGATATTTAATTCCTTTTTTAAACCTTCATTGAGGACCAGATTGAAGTAGTGCCTGCTGATTTTGGCAGCTCATTTAACATGTTGAAGTAATAGTGGGTTTGTGTATCATCTATTTTAATTATTTCTTTCCCTTTTCTAAGAAGGAAAGCAAGTATTTACTGATTATTTCCTCATTTTTTGTCTTGCAGTTGAATCCTTGGCCTGAATATATTTACACACGTCTTGAGATGTATAATATACTAAAAGCAGAACATGATTCCATTCTAGCAGAAAAGGCGGAAAAAGATTCCAGGCCAATTAAAATCACGTTGCCTGACGGTAAACAGGTCGATGCAGAATCCTGGAAAACTACCCCATATCAAATTGCTTGTGGAATTAGGTATAAGCTACATTGATTGCGAGCTTCTGTAATTTGTAACCTAACTAAACTTTCTTTTACGTCTTGCCAAGTTTTATTCTCATGATATTTTTATGTTACATGTTTTTAATGTGTTTAATTTACATTGAGATTTTTAAAAATCAAAATGAAATTGACCTTTATACTCAAAATTCAAAGTTACTATTCAAGAGTCCAGTTTGGTCTTACATTATGAGGCATTTTATATGACTAATCCTACTCCCATTACAACTCTGCTCTAGCCAAACAGCTTCCAGAATGAACCTTTTCTCATTTGCATCTTCACTTGTGTCTGTGCCCATTCCCTCATCTGAAATGCCGTTTCCTCTTTTCTTCCTGTCTAAACTTTTGATCCTCCAACCTTTATTTCTTTAACCTCAAAACCTTTCAAACTGCTCTGACCTCTGCTGATTTCCCCTCCTTAGAACTCCTGTGGCTTTTACACTTGTGAGGTCCAACATTTCATCACTTGGTGATACTTTATGTTTTATGTTGTGTACTGGGGGTCTAAGTAATATTTTTAACCATATTACAAAAATAGTTTTTTTTAAATAGTCCTTAACTTACCACTATATTTGTTATTTATACTGTCATCTTAGGCATTTATTCTGAGGTTAGCATTACTTCTCAAAGAAAGGCTCTGGTACATATTTTAAGCCAGAGGAGGAGCAGAGAGGTTATTTAGTAGGCCTTTTTTTTTCCTTTTAGTTTTTAAATATCTTGGCATTGTAGAAAATTGATCTGGAGAAATTAAAAGATTAATCAAAGCACTGTAAATTGATTTTGCTTATTTATCAGAGTTGCCGTGTCTGTTTAAATAAGAAGCATTAAATGTCAAGCAATAGTGTTCTGAATTTTCAGGATCTTCCAGTTACATTCTTAGGTACATTTTTTGGATTTTGTTTTGCTTTTTCCATTTTATTTTGGAAAGATATAGATGCATCTATATAAAAGGATATATGGTACTAGTATATAATATAATGTTTATTTTCCTGTTCTTAGAGTGAGTGTTGTGCTACAAGAGATTATTTAGAGTCTTCTGTTTTTATTTTTTTTTTGTTTTTTTGTTTTTATTTTTATTTTTTTTTTATTTATTATAGCTTATTATGGGAGTACAACAGTTCTGGTTAAATATATTGCCCATGCCTCTCCCATCCCCCCCGAGTCTGAGCTTCAAGCGTGTCAATTCCCCAGACAGTGCACATCGCACTCATCATGTAGTTATACACCCATCCTCTCCCCCACCCCCATCCCCCCGAGTCAGATCTTCAAGCGTGTCCATTCCCCAGACAGTGCGCATCGCACTCATCATGTAGGTATACTCCCATCCCCTAAGCAAAGTATCCCAAGAATGGAAAATTAAGCATCACATGTACTCACCAGAAAATTGGTTTCCCTGATCATCACCTGAGTGCACATTTGGGAATGACACCAATTGGGTATCGGACAGAGGAGAGGAGTCTTCTGTTTTTATATATTTGTGTATATTTTTTTAAGTCAAGGCTTGGCTGACAATACCGTTATTGCTAAAGTGAATGAAGTTGTTTGGGACCTGGACCGCCCCCTTGAGGAAGATTGTACCTTGGAGCTTCTCAAATTCGAGGATGAGGAGGCTCAAGCAGTAAGGTTTTATTTAGTGGTCATTGAATTTTAGGATGAAGATGCACATTTGCAATCTTTTCCAGCTTATTACTGCTGCCACTGGGTGGCTAAAATTTATTGATGTCTTGTCATATTTGAAATCTTCTGTTGTGTTCTTTATTTAGACAACATAATAAAAGTGCTTGTCTTAGAAAATTAAGAGATAAAGTTGAATAAATTTATTTTCACTACTAGATACTTCAATGGGGAAAATGTTTTGGGAATTTTATTAAAAATTGATTAAGCAAGTAAAAATTGTTTTCTACACTATCAATGAGCACTTCAGCAAGTTGCATATATTTAACAGATAAATTTGAACATTATTTAAAAGTACTCCCCTTATTGGACAGTTTATTTTCATATTTTTTCTCAAGAGTGCAAATCTGCTGGACAGAGCTATAAAAATCAACCTGCATTTGATGGCAAATTTTTATTTCTTTATGACTATATTACCATATAAAGGGAAAATAAAATATTTTGTTTTAGTGATGTGGACCAGTGGTTTTCAAGTATATTCTGGAGTCTGTAAATTGTTGATGAGAATTTTTTAATATCACTTTGGTATCTTGATAATAAATCTTAGAACGTTGCTTTGGATATATTCTGACTCATCTGAATGAAATAAGTACCGCTATTGATTTCATTGTCTCTGTGTTTTATCATTGTGTTGTGGGGTCAAGTTGTACTACCTTAGTTGTGTGGGGGTGATTAAGGAAAAACTCTAATTCTTAAGTCATGTTCCATAGCCGACTGTGTGTCATGCATGGTATCTGGGACATGAGGCTATGGGCACATTGACTCAAAGAACGTGGGCCATTGCAGTCAATAAGACAGTTAAGTTGTGAGTAGCAATTGTTTTCAGGGAACAAAATCCATCCCATTTAATTAATGATGCTGGATTGAATATAATTAGCTTGAAAACAACTAAACTGGATGATTTCTAAGATGTAAATACAATTTAGTAATTAGAAACCTTTAAAATTACTTTGGCTGTGGATAAAATCACACTGTAGTTTATAGATTTGTAAATTTAGATTTTTATGTATTGAGTTTATTTATAATTTTATCTGTCTAGTTTCAAGCGACCACATTAATTTACAACTTATATGCCAAGACTCAAACCGTCCCATATTTCTTTAAATTTTCAGGTGTATTGGCACTCAAGTGCTCACATAATGGGTGAAGCCATGGAAAGAGTCTACGGTGGATGTTTATGTTATGGTCCACCAATAGAAAATGGATTCTATTATGACATGTACCTTGAAGAAGGGTATGTTATGTAACTGGATGAAGAAAAATAAAGTCTGAATGACTGTAGGTCCATAAGTTATTTTTAAAGATCTCTCAATAAAGGAAGAATGATATAGAGCTCATTCTTTATAGTCACCAAGTATTCCCATTATCAAAAGTTGGAATATTGCAATTTACTTGAAGTAATAGAGGCTTTAATGAGATCTCTGCTCTAGCTTGATGGAGGTAGAGCCCTAAGGTATGTTATGAAATAAAATGAAACTGGTCTACTCCTCTCCTTTAAACCTGGTTAAAGTTAAGGGGTCATTGATGGGAAAGGTCTCCATGATGATCAAGGTAGAAGCCACTGAAGATATAAAATATAAAAATAACTTAGAAAAATGTTTGGTTTAAAATTCTAATATATGATGCAAAAGATCTAATTTTTTTTTACATTAAAACCCTTAAAATATTCCAAATAAACATTTATTTAAGCCATGGTGTGATTCGAATGGAAAAAGAGTATACTTTCTTCTTCTTCAGGGGTGTGTCCAGCAATGATTTCTCTTCTTTGGAGACTTTATGTAAGAAAATCATTAAAGAAAAACAAGCTTTTGAAAGATTGGAAGTTAAGAAAGAAACTTTACTGGAAATGTTTAAGGTATATTGAGCCATAATATATGACCTCCACTTTTATATTATTCATTAATGTTGCTTTAAGTTGTATCACTAGGGTTTAGTGTACTATTAATATTTTGTTCTTTAGAAAAAGTTAATGTTTTTAAAACATGAAATATTGATAATTTATATTTATACAATGCTCTGATAAGTAGTACTTTGAGTTATAATTTAGCTATAGTATTTAGAGGTAAAAGGAAGGTTTTTTTTAAAAAAATCATTTTTCCTGTTTTCAGTACAATAAGTTCAAGTGCCGGATATTGAATGAAAAAGTGAATACTCCAACTACCACAGTCTATAGGTGAGAATATCAAATGTTATTAAATGCATCTGGTGTGTATATTATTTTGTCTCTATTAAAATTTCTTTCATTTTATCTTTAGGTGTGGACCCTTGATAGATCTCTGCCGGGGTCCTCACGTCAGACACACTGGCAAAATTAAGACTTTAAAGATACATAAAGTAAGCAATGTACTTTTAAAGACTCTCTGTATAAACATATTTGTCTCATATAGTTGTGTGTTTAAACTTCCATTGGTTTCTCTTTTCTACTATTTTTTCTTGCATATACAAGTATGATGTTTTTTCTCATGCTGTCTACTAACTGGGTGCTGTATGTCATCAGTCTTTTATGTCTCAAAGTATTTCACCATCCACCAGAGCAGGCATAGAGGGATGGAGGTTTGGGGGAGTCACAAAATCAAGCACTGGTGGGCCATCTTGGCTCTACAAACTTTGAGACTTTGCTGTAGGAATATGTGGTTTTGCCCTTTATATGTCTAAATTAATATTACCCAAGTTGTTCTTTTTAACAAAACTAATCCTGCCAGTTTTATACTAGTTCATAAACATTTTATAGTTATTATTACAAATGCACTTTAAATCAGGATAGCAATTGAGTCATTTCAAAATTTGTTTGTTGGCTCATTTCCATTTTTCCGTAGTCATTTTGTGAGAAATGCCTTTGCTGTCAGAGTAATGTTCGTGGAATTGTGATTTGAGGGGTATTGATGGGTGGGCATTTTTTGAGGGAAGAAAATAGCCAACTTTGTGCTGCAGAATGAGTCTGACCCACTCTACTTAGGCCTCAAAGCAGTTGGGAGTTAAAATAAGTGCAGTGTTTACAAATTTGAATGTTTCATGGTTAATCCTTTTTTTTTCCTCCCCCTAGAATTCCTCCACATACTGGGAAGGCAAAGCAGATATGGAGACTCTCCAGAGAATTTATGGCATTTCATTCCCAGATCCTAAAATGCTGAAAGAATGGGAAAAGTTTCAAGAGGAAGCTAAAAACCGAGATCATAGGAAAATTGGGAGGGTATGTTAAAGTCTGATGTGTCTAGACTGAGTTTTCTTCAATTTCATTTGGAATTTAGCTGTATTAACTAGTATTTTCATTTTGAAGCGATGCTGTAGCTTTCAAGTAACTATGGTACGATGTCCCCTATGAGCTATAAATGCTAATTGTCCAATTTATCTTTCTGAAGTGTGCTCAGTACCACACAAAAATGTATTTAACTACTACTTTTATTGAGAACAAATGCTGGTGACCTACAGTTTTCTGTAAGAGAAGTATAGCAGCTTCATAGAGCTGAGAGGAGAACTAGACTTTGGAAACTGTCTAGTCTCACTGACCCATTTTAAAGATGTGGAAACAAAGTTCCAGAAAGTTTAATCTGCTTTTGCCCACGGCAATACAGCAAGTACTGGATTCTGTGCTGTCAATACCCGTTATCTCTCTACCCCTGAATGGCCTCTAAACTGGAAGTCAGGTTTGATAACATTCTCCGTTAAAATAGAGTTTTCTCTGTGCCAGGGGTCCTTGGCTGTTAGGTCATGAAGCTTGAGCTGGAGGCAGCATCCAGTGCTATCTCCCTTGACTGCCGGGCATTCCAGCTAGCAGCGATTGTCGGGCCCTTCCCTGAGAGCTTTGGGTATTTGGTGAGGGAGATGGTGAGCAAGGAGGCAGGAGGATGTGATTCTTCCACCATCACACAAAGCCAGCCAACTTCATCTCCATCATCTATTTTGTTACCAGTGTCTTTTTCCCAGACTCCTTCCTCCCCCTCCTATTAAAAAAAGAAAGAAAGAAAATCAAAAAAACACCAAGATCTTGTAGCTCTGAGGAATTAAAAACCTCGAGAGCTACTTTAGTGGTAAATTGTACACCAGAAATATTGGCATGGATTCTTTAATTCAGGATTGGCATAATTGAAATATGAGATATCATGACCATATTCTGAACTCAAGAACACTGCAGTTTATGTTGATGGTATGTACCTATATATAAACATTCTTTTGCTTTTTTTTTTCTACCCAGGACCAAGAACTGTATTTCTTCCATGAACTCAGCCCTGGAAGTTGCTTTTTCCTGCCAAAGGGAGCCTACATTTATAATACGCTTATTGAATTCATTAGGGTAAACCATGTTCATTTTCTTCTGAAGATTTAGGATATAGGATGATTTTATTAAATAGGTCTGCTGAAAGGAAAGATAATCTGTATTTGAAAAGAAATATATGAAACAATAAATAAAGTAGAAGTCTGAGGTCTCACAGACTTTCTAATATGTGATTTTGTCCATATACATGGGTAGATATGCAGAGGGAAACTGGTGAGCTTGAAGTAGGACCTGTAGTCTTTTATATAGAAGCTCTGTGCCCTCTTTGACTTTGACTGTTCATTTGTGTTTTCTTTGAAAAAAACAAGTTAGTTTTTACATTGCTTGGTTTTTTTGTAAATTATGAAATGTTGCAAGCATGAGTTTATAGAAAATAGTATAAACAATATCTTATGTGCTCACCACCCAGACTTAACAAATATTTACGTTTGGCTATATTTGCCTCAGATTTTTTGTTAAAGATGTAAAAAAAAGTACATGTACAGTTTTTAAAAAGCCCTTCTTTAGGACCCCTGATTTATACCTCTCCTTTTCTAAAAGAAACTACTATTTTGAAGTTAGCATGGATTCCTTTTGTCCATGTTATCTACATTTACCCCATATATATATATGTACCCTCAAATTATTTATATGCTTATGCATTTCCGATTAACATATATGAAGCCTCATTGTGTATCAGATTGTACTGTTTTTTTTATACTTAGAAATCCAGATTATTTACACTTGTTATATATTATTTCATTACATAACTACCACAGTGGGCTCATTCCTGTATTAATGGTCACTGATGTGTAATTGTCCCACATTACTAACCATGCTGCAGTAGCATTGTTTTTATAAGCCTCCTTATGTACATATGCCAAGAGTTTCCTATTTGGTGTATACCTGCTAATGGAACTTCTGAGTCATGGCGTATATGCATCTCAAACTTCACTAGACGGTATAAAATAACTCTTTAAGTTTTTACTCCCACTAGAAATGTGAGCACTTATTTGCCTACTTATGTATTCTGTTTGTTTTCTATCAGAGTGAATATAGGAAAAGAGGATTCCAGGAGGTAATCACCCCGAACATCTACAACAGCCGACTCTGGATGACCTCAGGCCACTGGCAGCACTACAGCGAGAACATGTTCTCGTTTGAGGTGGAGAAGGAGCTATTTGCTCTTAAACCCATGAACTGCCCAGGACACTGGTATTCAGCAGCTTTGAGTTTCTATTGAAGATTTTCACATGCTATAATTCGTCCTAGATTACTTTCTCTCCTTTAAAAGAATTTTTGTTAAAAACAAATTATGTAATCAGAAGAGTATTTAAAATGTAACATTATTATTGTATTATAATATCTTCCATGCCTGATTAGTTCCTTAGATCTTTAGACATTCAATAATGGCACTGGGGTTATAGCAGTGTAGAAGACAGAATATAAAACAAGGAGAATGGATATAGAACGCAGTTAATTATCTAGGTTTGTTTTTTTTGTTTTAAGAATCCTGTTCTGGCCGGGTATGGTGGTTCATGCCTGCAATCCCAGCACTTTGGGAGGTCAAGGCAGGAGGATGTTTGAGGCCATAAATTTGAGACCAGCCTGGGCAACATAGCAATGAGATCCTGTCTGTATAAAAAAATTTTTAAAAAAGGAAAAAAGAAACCTGTTCTATCAAAACCTACTGCTGATGAATTAACATCCTTAGAAAATCTTCCCTGCCTGAGGCTGCTCCAGGATGTTGGGTAATGAGCAACTTAGGGGATACAGGTAGCTCAGTGTCCACAGCTCCTAGGACCCAGGTCTATAGGGCAGAAGAGGTGAGAGAGGAAGAGAGGAATCTCCATGAAACAGCTGGGTTATAGGTCAGGAAGCCAGATGAGTGTATTCTTTGTTTACCAGATTTTGTTTTTTTTCTTTTTTCTTTTTTTTTTTTTGATATCCTCTGTTACCCAGACTGGAGTGCAGTGGCCTGATCATAGCCCACTGCAGCCTCAAACTCCTGAGCTCAAGCAGTCCTCCCTCCTCAGCCACTGGAGTAGAGACAGAGTCCAGCTATGTTGCCCAAGCAGGTCTCAAACTCCTGGCCTCAAGTGAGCCACCAAGCCTGGCTGAAATTCTTCAGTTTCTGAAGCACCTTCAGACTAACAAGGAAACTGAAGCACCTTTGGGATTGACAAGAGAGCAATTCTAACTTTAGTTTCCAATGTTAAAAATGATTTGTATAGAGCTAAGATTTTTTTTTTTTTAATATGAGCCCTTAAAGGCAGTCCTCAAATTAATGGAGATAATGAGCACAAGGATTTGACCTCAGGCTTATGGGAATACATTTTTTACTCTCTCTTAGCTGCTGTTGGTTTTATTATAATTTGCTGTTTTATTCATGCAAGTGCTTCTGTTGCTATATGAAGCCCAGAATTTGAGGAATGTCATTCGTATGGCAAGTGGAATCAGTGGCTCTTTGACAGCTTTTCATGAAATTAAATGTAATATTAGAAAAGCAGTTTTATTCTTATAAAATTAAGTATCAGTGGATTTTACTTCTTTTTTCTTCAGCCTCATGTTTGATCATCGGCCAAGATCCTGGCGAGAGTTGCCTCTGCGGATAGCTGATTTTGGGGTGCTTCATAGGAACGAGCTGTCGGGAGCACTCACTGGGCTCACCAGGGTACGAAGATTCCAGCAGGATGATGCACACATATTCTGTGCCATGGAGCAGGTATGAGACTCCATGGAATAAAATACTTTGAAAAGAAGTGTCAAGACAGTCAAAGAAAATAACCACTGTTTCTTTTTTTTTTAATTTAAAGATTGAGGATGAAATAAAAGGTTGTTTGGATTTTCTACGTACTGTATATAGCGTATTTGGATTTTCTTTTAAACTGAACCTTTCTACTCGCCCAGAAAAATTCCTTGGAGATATTGAAGTATGGAATCAAGCTGAGAAAGTAAGTGGTATTTTTCAGCATTCTTCGAATACTGTTTGACTGAAATTGGCTTGTTCTGAGATGTAAGAAACCCAAATCTCTTTAAATGGATAAAAGCAAAAGAAAATTGGAAATGGTTCTTAGGCTTGAGTAAGCTAGTTTTTTCCTGTATGATTTTGTATTTCAGAAATGATTGAATGTTTTAATTTTTTTTTTCAGGTTTTGAGCTTTAAAAGGGATTTGTGGAGAGAGTGTTTAGGGGGACAAAATTATAAAGCAAAGAATAGTGATCCATGAAAGTAATTTTGGTATTTTTAGTTTGAAATTAGGCTGGAAGAAGGGAAGTTACAGATGAAAAGAATAAATTACTTTTGCTTTATCCTTAGCAACTTGAAAACAGTCTGAATGAATTTGGTGAGAAGTGGGAATTAAACCCTGGAGATGGAGCTTTCTATGGTCCAAAGGTGAGTACCAAAGTATATTTGGGCAATGTGATTTTCATTTGTGGGTGAAGAAGAGATTACTTTAAAATAAGTTGAAACAAAGAAAAAAGGAAAATCAGCCCTAATTTAACTAATGAGCTGAGATTTAATATCAACAGCATCTCATAATAACCCAGTCTTTGCTTCTTAGATTGACATACAGATTAAAGATGCGATTGGTCGGTACCACCAGTGTGCAACAATCCAGCTGGATTTTCAGTTGCCCATCAGATTTAATCTTACTTTTGTAAGGTGAGTTTCTGGTGTCTGCCCTAAATATTCTTCTTCAGGGACATATAAGGGAAATTATATATAATAAGGCAAAACAAATTTTTTTTCTTTATAGCCATGATGGTGATGATAAGAAAAGGCCAGTGATTGTTCATCGAGCCATCTTGGGGTCAGTGGAAAGAATGATTGCTATCCTCACTGAAAACTATGGGGGCAAATGGTAATTTTTGTCATTGTTTTTGTCTGATCAGTTTAACTTAGCTAGAAGAAATGTCTACTATCCAATTTAGTTAGGAGATGGAAAGGGAGAGTGATTTCGGTTGGTCACTTCTAATTAATGACAAGTGTTCACTAAAAAGTAAGGAATCACAATCTAAACTCAAATTTTTTAGCATTAAGAATATTTGTTATAAGCCAGGCTATTATTATTTTTAATTTCAGAACTTGATTTATTTGCATGTTATGTAATACTTTCTAATTAGGAATTATTGAATAAGAAACGTTATTTGTTGTTTTGATTGTTTCTCAAGTAACTTAACTTTGTTTTTGGATTTATGTGGCTTTTGCTGTTTTTGACTGAGTAAATGAGTTGTCTTTTGACTGACTTTGTTCAGCCTTGCTGATCACCCTAAGCAAGCATTTTGGCATCTTTTAGAAGCTAAGCATTTTTTTAAAAACATGCTAAACTGATCAGTCTTTTGTGATTCATTTCTTTAAGGTTAAGTTTTTATTGGCAAGACATGAGCCATTATGACAAAATGACTTATTTTTTAAGCAGTTTTGTCTGGGCCCACAACACAGTTGACAGCAGCACAGGGTTATAAATTAATCATTTGTAGAGTCTACTATATTAATTGTATTGATTTAAAACTTTTATAAATTATTGTAAATTGGTTTAATCTTACACATTGCTGTCATTTCAGTTTTATTTGAAATTGATTAGTTCATATATTAGGGGAATTTTTCGTACTGGTCAATGAAATAAGATAACTTTTTTTTTTTTTATGTAAGAGGTAAAAAACTCTAATTTTTACCAAGTGCCATCACCAGTTGTTATCAATTACAACTTGCTGAATGCTGCTAAAATGATCTCGAATAACCTGAAGGCACTGTCTATGTCCCCAACAAAGAATAAGTAATAAAATAATCTTGAATAATTCATCACTAAGTGCGGCTGTTTAACAATTTGTTTAACCCCTCTCATAGCCAATACATGGGGTTTTGCTATGTGATGTATTAAAGTGTGAGGCAGTTTGCTTTGCTATCTGCTTAGCAAGGCAAATCATAGTTATAGATTTTCTTTATGTGTTAGGGTTTTTTTCTGAATTTTCTTCCCTTAATTTTTATTGAATAATTTTTTTTAAAAACTAAGTGTTAAAAGTAGCCCTTACATGTTTTTAGGAAAAGATATTGAAGAGTAGACTAAGAAATGTGCTATCCTTTTTTAGTGAGTATTCCCAGATCCACATTAAATATTTTTTTTTTCTTTTAAAGGCCCTTCTGGCTGTCCCCTCGCCAGGTAATGGTTGTTCCAGTTGGACCAACATGTGATGAATATGCCCAAAAGGTAACCTTTAGACATGAGTTTTCTTTCAATTTAATATCTGTTGAAGCTTTTCAAATCTTATAAGCTCTGTATTCTTAGTAAATCAAGCTTGTGATATCAAGAAATACTATTTTCAATCTGTGATAAGCCTGAATAGATATTACCTCTTCAATGCTTTTCCATATTGTTTCATGATCAGAAGATATATTCAGGTAATAGTTTATATATACTTGTATATTTTAGTGTTTAGTATTTTAAAAAACTAAATTAGCAAATATCGAGTACCTCAGTATGATATGTAAATTCAAATGCAAAATACAATTTAAGGGGCTCTTTATCAAAGAGTAATTTTGCTTCTTTTTTTTTTTTTTGAGACAGAGTCTCACTCTGTTCCCCGGGCTAGAGTGCTGTGACATCAGCCTAGCTCACAGCAACCTCAAAGTCTTGGGCTCAAGTGCTCCTTCTGCCTCAGCCTCCTGAGTAGCTGGGACTAGAGGCATGCGCCACCATGCCCGGCTAATTTTTTGTATATATTTTAGTTGTCCAGCTAATTTCTTTCTATTTTTAGTAGAGACTGGGTCTCACTCTTGCTCAGGCTGGTCTCGAACTCCTGAGCTCAAATGATCCACCCGCCTCAGCCTCCCAGAGTGCCAGGATTACAGGCGTGAGTCACCGCGCCCAGCCTTGCTTCATTTTTAATGCAAATTTATTTAGCTATTTGAAACTTTTTCTCAGGTTAGTTGCATGACAGACCAATGTCTTGCTCTTCTGCCAAAAAACTCACTAACAAATGTATAGTAATTTATTGTAAGCTGCTGGCTGGCTGAAAAAAAATTTTTTTTAAATAGCCATTTACACTTCACCTTAAAAGCTAGAATAATCTATTCTGCTATAGTGGTAACTCCATACTAAGGAATTTCAAATGATTAAAATTAATCAATGAACAATACTGTAACATCAAAACCATTATGTTTTCAGATTATCTAAATAAATTGCACTCAGGTCTTAACTGTCTTTAGGAAATAATTGGAAATTAAACCAGCCAATAAGTAATGTATTTCTATTACTGCACACAGTAATTTTATTTATAAATGATGAGAGTCAGTGTTCCATGGTTAATTGATTGCATTTATTTGCATTATAAAAGCTCACACAGTGGGAAAAAGGTCTGTATTAGTTAACTGAGTTCTCAACTGGAGCAATACTGACCTCCCCCTTCCCTCTGGGAGTGGGGTGGCATTTGGAATTACGTGGTGGTGAGGTTTTCATTTGGAGGCAGGGAGGTTGGTTATTTTGACTTGAGGTGACGGAAAGACAGGACACCACTATTCATACTTAATGACTAGAGACTAGAAATGTTAAACCCTACAATTATTGGGCCATTCCCTAGTTGCAGAATTGCCCCTCTCGTACAGGGCCCATATTGAGAAACCAAAAAACTGGTGTTTTATTCTTTAAAGTTACAGTTGAAGGTATAGACTTATCCTGGCCCTCTAATTGTTAAGCTCTATAAGAACCCTTCTGAAATTTGTTTACTTTTAAAATCATAGCAGTTGAATTGGTCAATGATCATTAAGGCATAAAAACCTATTAGTTAAACTAAGGCTTGTGTACAACACAGTCAAAGATAAAGGTAATTTACATTGTTTCAAAAAGATACTCCCCAAGGACATAAACTTTGGCATTCACAAATAGTCCTAAGTTTACATATAACTTGGATTTGAAAAATTAGTGTGTTCTAAATTATTTGGAATATTTTTCCATAGAAAGTTGAAAGAAATAATTGTGTACCTAGGTCAACCCAAGAAAGTTAGTTTTCCTCATGGTACTTAGTGGAGTACTGATAGTTACTATTTCACTTTCAGCCTTACCTAAGATGTTTTCATGGGAAAGTTCATTCTGCATTTGACCAAGACTTCCAGAAACTCCTACCCTTCTCCTTAGTGCTCTGGGTGGAATTGTGGTAGTGATTCTGCTTAGAGGAAACTTTATAACCTCTGTTGCTTGCAAAAAGCGGACAGGTTTGGTCACTGCCTATGGCTTTAAGCTAGAACCCAAGGGTACTGCCTCAATGGCAGAGATGAGGAAGGAACTTGCCTGTCCTTTCTTTGCATTATTGGCCACTATGACTGTTTTCAACCAAATGTGGGGTGATTTGAATGTAAAATGACAAACTCTCAAAGCACATTGTTTATGAGCAGAAATATATTTTTTCATAGTCACTCATTGTTAATTTGTTCTAAATTATTTTCAGACTATTAAATCTTTATTATTCTATTTTAAATTTAAGGAACTAATTAATGCCCAGGAGAACCTGTTAAACTTTCTGATACTTGGAAGTTAATATTTATTCACTTGAAGACCATTTTCTTTGACGTGTTGATTACATGGTATTTTTCATTTCTGCAATCTGAGTTCATGTGAAGTGATAGTGGAATGAAATGGTTCACTTAGATCTTTTTGTCACATTAATGGTAATTGGTTTTCAGGTGGATGGAAAATTTAATCTAGTTTATTTAATCTAATTTTAAATTAAAATTTGATCTAGTGTATTGCTTTTTTAATTATTCTCAAACCTGATCTTTAATGTAAATTATTCTTAAATAATTTTGTTTAATTAGGTCATTATACACAATATTAAAAGATAATTTTATATGGCAATTTATATTCCATTTTTTAGAAACAGAAAAGAAGCTGTTGGGATGATTTTAACCTATTGTTTGTGCTATCAACATTTTATTATAAAAACTATTGCACACATAGGCCGGGCGCGGTGGCTCACGCCTGTAATCCTAGCACTCTGGGAGGCCAAGGCGGGTGGATTGTTTGAACTCAGGAGTTCGAGACCAGCCTGAGCAAGAGCGAGACCCCGTGTCTACTAAAAATAGAAAGAAATTATATGGACAGCTAGAAATATATATAGAAAAATTAGCCGGGCATGGTGGCGCCTGCCTGTAGTCCCAGCTACTCGGGAGGCTGAGGCAGAAGGATCGCTTGAGCCCAGGAGTTCGAGGTTGCTGTGAGCTAGGCTGACGCCACGGCACTCACTCTAGCCTGGGCAACAGAGTGAGACTCTGTCTCAAAAAAAAAACAAAAAACTATTGCACACATAAATGGCAGCAATGGATGGATCCCTGTTACCAACTTGCAGCCTATTTGTGGGATCAGAAATAATGTATTCTCTATTAGACTATAAATCCATCATTGGATGTTATATGAAAGATGATAAACTATTTTCTGGTGACAGTATCAGGAACTTGAGATATGTTTGCAAAAGGATTCCTTTCCCTTTATGATGTATGTTTTAAGAGAGCTGATTAAATTTAGTTGATTGCCTGAATTCTGATTTTTAAGGATTTTCTAACACATTTATCCCTCGAGCAAAATAGATTATTTTGATTTTTGTAATATAGACCCAAGTCACAAATTAGTAATACATGCTTCAATGTATCTGTTAGCATTCCTTTTTAATGCTTGCATGATTATCTAAATCCTATGTTGAATGAAAGAAATCATTTAAAATCAAAATATAATCCTAATTTTAGATCTGATGAATTCTATATCTCTGTTTAAATAGGTACGACAACAATTCCACGATGCCAAATTCATGGCAGATATTGATCTGGATCCAGGCTGTACATTGAATAAGAAGATCAGAAATGCACAGTTAGCACAATATAACTTCATCCTAGGTAAGAAAGGAAACTTACCAAAGAAAGTTTGCCAAACCTTAGGGAAATCTACTGAAATCTTGAGGGAAGCTTAAGTGAATTGTGGTCAAGAATCTATTTAGTTCCTTCCTGTCCTGATTCTTAAACTATTATGTTTCTTCAACTATATGACAAAGGAAAATTTTGGTTTGGGGGGAAAAAAAAAAAACCTTCAAAGGTTTGTCTGAAAGTTTTCTCCCTTTACCTTATATATCTTTATACAGTAAGTTTTTATTAAGTTGGCTGGATTAAGTGACTCAATAAGCACAGTAGTTTAGGTATTGGAAAGTGGTTTTTATCTATTTTTTAAAATGAATAGATTTTTAAATCATTTGCCCAACTACACATGTCTCCTGTATACATTTTAACATGTTAGAAGCTGCAGGGTAGCTTTTGAGTCCCAGGATCATTTCTATTCAGATGTTCAATATGAATCCTTCCATATCTTTAGATTCAGTCTAACAAAGCTTTCTGTCTTTTGTTTTAGTTGTTGGTGAAAAAGAAAAAAACAGTGGCACTGTTAATATCCGCACAAGAGATAATAAAGTCCATGGGGAACGTACCATTTCTGAAACCATTGAGCGGCTGCAGCAGCTCAAGCAGTCCCGCAGCAAACAGGCAGAAGAAGAATTTTAACAAAGTACTTTGCCCAGCTTGGCTTAGTGGAAATGGATGAGCTGTGTTACCGTGTTACCGTTATATTAACCTTGTACTCTGGAAGACATCGATTTATATTGAACTTGTAATAGCTTGGCAGAGTCTACATAGGTAACTGCAGGATCAACCTTTTTGACTTGGACAGATTTTAGGAAATGTGTATTTGAAGGAGTTAATTAAAAAGAGACCCATTAAAATGATTTTATTCGTTAAATAGCTGAGCACTGGAAATAAAACATGAGGAATGCTTTAGTGTAATGTGAGAGAACTTTTTTGTAAATTTAATGTGGTTGAAAAATAAAATTTTTCAAATTCAATTAATAAAAAAGAAAAACTAGAATCGGATCATGGTGTAAAAATAAAAACTTTCATTCACAGAAGTTTCAAGCCTGCTCTGTCCCCCACATGTATACACACACACCCAGAACAAATTGTGTGATCGATATTTATCGTTATAGTTTCACAACAAACATGATGCAGCTGGGTGGAGGGGAGGCAGGTCTACAGCATATGCTGTTCTCAACCTGGGATGTGAGCTAAGTGCTGGCTTCTCAGTTACGGGATAAACTTTTTTTTTTTTTTAGTGTCATTTTTACTTCTATTTGAATGGATACCTTTTCAAACAAAAACTACCATGGATGTCTTATAGAGTAGTAGATTTGCACAAATTTTTAAGATAAAGGATGAGTCTTCAAAGAAATACCTGTTTATGGCAGACAGTTCTGGGCCATAGAATTTGTTATACAAATACTCTATTCTCCCCTAAGGGATCATTTTCAAATTTTTCTGCCAGTAAATGGTGATTGGGAAAACAACACAAAATAAGGAATTCCTTATGTGGATATATATTAATTCCTCCTTAATATAATCATTTTTAGAAGGCAATATCTTGTCTGTTCTATAATAACCACAAATAGCCTATTTGCAAGGACCACTTCAAAGAGAAGCTAATTTGCATAGATTAATCCTCATTTTAATAAAGGAGATAAGATCTTTAATCATAGGGAGTTGTCTTTTGAAACTTCATAATTAAGCCTTGCTTCTGAATGTCTTTAAGATTTAGCCTTTGATTTGTAATTTTTATATTATCTTGAGGGAAACAATTTTATATTTAAACTAGACTTTGTATTCTCATACCACAATTTTGGATCAATTTTAAAACTTATTTTTATTTCTTTGTGTATCTTAGTGGTTCTTCTTCAGTTTTAAAAAAATATTGCAGAATCATTTTGAGTGGTTTCCATTATATGTGGTCTAAAGAACAACTATGGTTTAGATTTCGGTTTTGGTACCTGTCTTCCACTTAAAGCAACAAATGGCTTATGTAATACATTAATAACTTCCCTTGAAACATTTAGAGAAGCTTTATAGATCTTTCGAAACCTAGGATATAAAAGTATAATGAAAACAGGTTGGCAGGACTGGGAATCAAAGATTTCTCTTTAACACCTACTTAGCTTAGTCCTCCTTTCTAGTGGAATCATGAAAGAGCTCTTAGAATTGTGGGGTTTGCCCCACCAAAGCTCTTATCTCTAGTGTTTTGTTTTCTTCTCTTTACTGGAGGGCAAAGACTGCTAAGTATGCATCTTTAGATGTTCTGGCACATAACTTGAAGATCTGAAAGAACACAATTGGTGAACTTAATTGAGCATCTAGCCTATTATATGGTCTTAGTAATCAATATACAGGAACAATTGGGGAAAATAACAGCACGTGTGCAACTGCTGTGTAACAAAATTTGTAAAGACAGATTTTGTGAAGGAAAGAAGTAAAACTCAAACCAAATGGTGAAGGAAGTGATGACCAGGGCAAGAAATTTGGGAAACAAACAGGAAGATTATGACTTGTCAGGAGTATAGAGCAGTATAGGAAGTTGTAGGCAAGTGAAAAGGGTGAAGTTACCTGGAATTTTGGGCTGAATTCAGACTTGAACCCTCTGATAACCTTGTGTGCCCCTCAATCTTGCTTCACTTCCTCACCTTTACTACAGCGATGGACACCTGCATCTCAAGCCTCCTGCACCCTAACTTCTAGGTAAGTGCCTCTCATCATGGGCATATGAATCACCAGGAGATGGCGTTAAAATACAGACTTATTCTGGAGGTCTGGGCTGGGTTGGAGATACTGCAATTAACAAGCTCCCAGTTGGTGCAAAGTAGACTGTGTCTACTCACTTCGAGTAGAAGGCTCTCATTTTCTGTTCTACCCTTATTCTCTTCTGCCTTAAAAAATCAAATAGCGATAAAAGACTCATAAGGAGATCAACCTCTTGTCCTTTTGACCCTCACCTGACTTCCACTTGCCAAGGCAACCACTTTTAGACATGCTGGTGTATTGATTGTTCTCTTCCTGTTTCTAAGTACTATTGCTATCTCTTGATTCGTAACTTTTATTTTATATTTTTACTGGTTTTTTGTAGAGACAAGGTCCTGCTCTGTCAGGTCGAATGCAGTGGCCCAGTCATAGCTCACTATAGCCTTGAACTCCTGGGCTCAAGCAATCCTCCCACCTCAGCCTCCCAAGTTGCTAGGACTACAGATGTGCATTACCACACCCAGGTATTTTTTTTTTTTTTTTTTTTTGGAGAGTTGGGGCTGGGCAATGTTTCCCCAGGCTGATTGGTGGTCTTCAACTTGTGGCCTCAAGCAATCCTGCCTTAGCCTCCCAAAGTGCTGGGATTACAGGTGTAAACCACGGCAACCAGCCAATTCATTACTTTTATTTAATTAATTAATTACTTTATTTCTTTAGTTTGAGACTGGGTCTGACTCTGTTGCCCAGGCTGTAGTGCAGTGGCCTGATCATAGCTCATTGTAATCCTAAATTCCTGGGCTTAAGCGATCCTCCTGCCCGGGCCTCCCAAAGTGCTGGAAATTACAGGCATGAGCCATCATGCCCAGCCCTGATTCATCATTTTTAGAATCCATCCATTGACTTCCTGTTTCAGAAAATCAGGGATTTATTTCATACCCCTTCATTTCCTCTTTCCATCCTTCTAATGTAGTATTTCAACTTTTTGTTAAATTGGTATTAGGTGTCTTTGTTATGTCCATAAATATTACGCTGTAATAAGCCAATTAATATTCTATTGTAACCGGCTCCAGGAACAAATTTCAATGACTCCTATGTGTTTTTTTATAATTCTCTCCTTAACTACTTGACATTTTGAGTTGTTTTCCAGAAATGATGGATTTTCTGCAAGACAGAGTTGAGAGTCTGAAAGCCCCAGGCAGGCTTCTGATGCCAACACTCACCATCCCCTTCAACCTGCCCAGGGGCACGTGGCTCCTCTTTAAAAAGCCCTTGATCTCTTTTGTTGGGGAGAGGGATTTGAGGCAGCCTCTACCTTTCTCCAGAGAAGACAAGTCTTTTGTATTAAAAATTCCTTTCTTCCTTGGCAATCCTCCTTGTCTCAATAATTGGATCTTTGTGTGATGAGGAACTGGACCCAGGCTGAAAACCCACTGCAGTTTCAATAACACTGTGATTACATTTTCTGTAGTACAACTTTTTGTATGTGTTATTGGAGTGAATAATTCTTTCTTTTAAAATGTTTTCTTTGAATATCTGACTTGAACAGCTTTGTTTTATAACTTTCTTTGATAAGGAAAACCCCCATCTATTACTTGGCGAATCAGCCACCTGAGACCCCCACCCCTCCTGGAAGACCCTCATCAGCATAATACTAACCTATTACCTGGCCCATCAACTAATCTATTACCTGGCGCATCAGCCACCTGAGACCCCACCCCTCGGACCACCCCAACTTAATAAAAGTGGGAAAAATCGGGTAGACAGGGCTCAGAATTCAGTGGTGAGACCCCTCTGAGCCCAGTGGCAAATAAACTTTGATTCTCCGACTCTCCATGTGCTCCTTGGTTTGTCCTCGGGACCACCCCCTGTAACACTTGCTATAACATCATTACAGTTTGCCCAGCAAGCAAACCTGACAATTTACTGGTTTCATTTTCCTTCCCAGACGAATGGCTTCTAGACTCCTCCAGTCTCCCACTTCAATCTGGACTCGTGGCAGCCTGTGGCTCACCTGTGTCAACCTTTAGCTCCTTTGTATTTGGTCCTCTTTGCTGGATCCCAGGTCTTTCCTTTTTTTGATTCACTATTTTAGGTTGACAGACAAGATTCTCCAGTCACTTCTCAAAGAAGGATACATGGGGTAAGTTTTTTGGCACTTAGCATATCTGAATATGACTCGTTAGGTAGAGAATTCTTAGTGGAAAATCATTTTTTTCTCAGAATTTGGGAGATATTACTTCCATTTCCCTCTGCTTTCTAGTGATGAATCCATTCTTATTCTCCCTCCTTTGTATGTCATCTGCTTTTTTTTTCTTTCTCTCTCTCTCTCTCTAAAAGGTTTAGATCTCTTCTCTTTGGCCTTAATGTTCTGAAATTTCATGATGACTGTGTAAGTCTTTTGCCTTCCCTCGTGGTGAGCAGTCTTTTCATTCTGGAGACTTGCCTCCTTCAGTTCTTTCTGAACAATGTCTTTTGTATTAAGTCTTTGATGGTTTCCTCCCGTATCTTCTTCTGTCCTTTATGGGCCATCTGTTATTTAGGTGTTCTATTTTAAGGGAGATTTTCTTAAATTTCTCATCCCATTTGTTCTATTGTGGTTTTTGAAGAATTTCAGCTGTATTTTGTTTTTTGGTTTTTTTTTAGTTTTCAAGTTCTTATTTATATTAAAGCATCCTGTTCTTGTTGCTTGGATCGGATAATTTTTTTCTCATCTCAGGACATGCATTTTAATCACATTGAAGTATAATATTATTCAGCACATGCATGGTATTATCTCTACTTCCTTTACGTTTGTTTGTTTATATTTTGGTCTTGTATTGCATGCTGTAAGCATGCCTTCAGGGCACATAGCCTTGCTAATTGTTGGCACCACTCCTACCCTTTGCAGGCACTTAAATCTGACCTTCCTTCTCTTGCGCATCATTTGCTGATGCCCCATTCACGTTCCATCTTCAGATGTTACGACTTAGGGTTACAAATGTCTCCTGGCATGTCAGACTGCTTATTGCTCAACCAACTTTTTACTTCCTGAACTCGGATTTTGTTGAGAAAGAGAATGTGCCCTACGAACACCCAAGAGATAGGTCGGTCAGTGAGAGAAGAATGGAAGTCCCTGGGTGGAGCTTCTTGGAAAGCTCACTGAAGGGAAGAAGGGAAAGAAACTTTCACCCTTCCCTTTCCCTTCTTGACTCTTTCTCGTTCTGCTTGCAAGGCAGTCTGGCAGCCATCTTGCAACCACGAGGTGGCCATGAGAATGAAAGCCACTTGTTAATAGCAGAGAACAGGATGACAAGGAGCCTGAATCATGAATGATGTAGTGAACCTGGTGAGCCTACCTAAACTGCCTAGTTCTGCATTTTTTATATGAGAAATAAGCCCCCATTTGGTTAAATTACTATGGTCAGGTGTCTGGTGCATTGTAGCCAAAGCAGTCCCTAACTCATACATTTAGTTTCATCAAACATGGACAGTCGAGACCATTTTTGAGCTAACAGGATTGAAAGTCCTCTGTCATTTCTGCCTGTTTTGGATCTCACAAAAGTCTAGTCTTTCAAGTCCTTTATCCCCTAACCCCACCCCTGAGCATTTCCTGCCCCTGGGCCCCTCCTGCTCTTCCTCACTAACCTTGATTTCCATGGCCAGTCACTTGCAAATTCTTTTACCGGCACTCTCAATTTCCATGCACCCTTGCCTGCTTGAGTCTTGGACAAATACTCAACCTTTCTCCCAAGTCTACAGTTAAAAGACTGAGCACTGTTAGAGAAAAAAGTATAGAACTGTGAGAATTGGAACCACTTCCAATTCACGATCTCCAACCTCAGCTGCACCATTAATTTATCCCCAGGTGTAGTTTCCTTATCCAGTCTCTTAAGTCCCTTGGTAACTGTCACTACTTTCTTCAAATCCTCTACATCTCTCCCAGATTGAATTTCTCTAAAAGCCTGTAGAAAACACATGACTTTCTATTTTCAAATGTCACTTTACCTTTCATCTACCCCCTGTACTCTCAGCAGATGGACTACTGGCTCTCCTCCTACATTAAATCTAGAAACCTACATTGGTGCTTCCCTCCTTTCCTCCAGTTAATAAGGTCTTCTTCCAGCTCCTCTTAAGTCCAATCACTCTACTGGAGCTTTTGGTCCCCTGGTATAGAGGCAAAGTTATGAGCTTGGAGAAGAGAGTTGGGTTGATATCCTAACTCTGCCCCTTACCAGTTTGATAATCTTTGGCAAAATTGCTTAATTTCTCTGAGCCTATTTTCCTTGTTTTATATTATCTTTAATTATTTATTTAAAGATACAGGGTCTCACTATGTTTCCCAGGCTGATCTCAAACTTCTGGGCTCAAGCAATCCTGCCTCAGCCTCCCAAGTAACTGGGATTACAGGTGCGTACCAGTGCACTTGGCACTGAGCCTCTTTTCTTATCCATGTAATGTAGGTAACAGCTCTTTCATGGCATTACTACCAGGAATCAATGGGCTTTATATGTAGTATAAGAAAAGTAATGCTATTATTCTCATCTGCTCCAGTGCCTTGATCCAACGGTCATCCCCTTTACATCATCAACTTCTCCCCTGATTGCTTCTACCTGTCAACCTAAAAGTACCAACATATTTTCTATTCCACTGTGTTCTGTGCCCCTGGGTATTCTGACTTCAGCTGCCATCACACCATTCAAATGGTGCTTGCCAAAGACCAACAATCCTCTGTTGGCATTTGACAACTCTCTCTGCCCTTACATCTCTGCCAAGGCTGCCTCTGAAAGTTGTCATCTTTCTACCATGATCAACCTGCCTCTCTTACCTCGCTGGATCCTCATGGTGCCTCCTTCCCAGGGAAAACTGTGTTCCTTGTGCTCTGGTATCTTGAGGAGTAGCATGCTAAGGGGAGAAATTTCCCAAATACAGAAGCAGAGCTCAGAAAGTGCTGAGTGACCAAAAGGCATGACATGTTCATGTCTACTTTTATTATATTGTCCCACAGGGAGATATCCAGGAGACTGAAATTTAATACACCACTTGATGCATTTGATTTGCATGTGTGGGCCCACATGTTGTGGGACCACAGAAACACCATTTGCCATTAAGGTTCTTCTTATCATAATTACTTTCCAGAAAATACAATTCTTGGAAGTAAAAAATTGTTATTGTGTTTATAGTTCTGGAAATGGGTATGTTATGTTAAATTAGTCATTGAGTATTTATTCAATGTGCAGCTAAGTGGAAAGGTTGGTTAAATAATGTGTCTTAGAAAGGTTTTTTGGGGGGAGGGAGGAGAGAGTGGTTGGGCAGAGGTTGATCAGTCTCTTCCTAAGTGTGTGTTTTTCAAAGGTTGGCCCTTCCAACACCATTTCTAAATCATCTGGAGCTCTCATTAAAATCCTCGGCTGATCCTTGGTCTATCTAACAAATAGATGAGGAGGTACTCTAGAATGTATACATTTTAACAAGCTCCTTAAGTGATTTCTTCCACTCACCAAAGCTAGAGAACTGCTGTTCTGTGTGAGAAATGCAGATACCTTTCGAGGGAATATTAATTTAAAAACTTAAAGTTAATTAATTAATATAGTAGGGTGCTGTTCACCTGTGTATTATTTACTCCAGTCGAGACTGATTTGGAGTAATGTCTGCTACACACATGCTAGTCCACAAACTCTGAAGTGAAAGCATTTTACTTTTATTAGTACATTTGAATTTCATATGCCTAACATTTCCTAGCAGTTATTAGTGCTCATTTCTCTAAGCTGATGGTTACAATCAGGGCACAGCTTCTTACCTAAGCCACTAAATCATTGTCTTTGATAGTAGAGCTGGAAATAGGGCTTGTTTTCCCTCCTACTGGGCCTTAGCCTCTAATTGGCATTTATTTCTTAAAATTTAAAAGTCATTCTCTTTCAAGGAAAATACCCCAGCAACCTTTCCCACTGGGTGATCTTTTGACACCGGTGTTTCTCATACTTTAATGTGCACCAGAAAATCTGGGCTTGTGGAGTCTGCAAGGCCTCTGATTTGGTCGGCCTGGGGTGGCGACACGGGATCTGTGCTTTGGGCACTTGCCCCAGTTGATTCTGGTACAAGGGCCACCCTTGAAACCCTGCTTGGGCAGTCCCAGTTCCTCAAGTTGTGATTATTCTTCTACCATAATCATGATGAGGACAATTTAATTGTGTAAGAAAGAGTGTAACAAATGCGTTTCTGGCTCATGAAGCATGCAGACAAGTTGGAGTAATCAAAGTGTTGCACGCAGATGGTCAGAAATTCCCGGGCTGTGCAGCCATGGGGGCTGAGCCTGCAGGGACGGCTGCGGGGCCTGCGGGAAGGGAGTGCTTCTCGCCTGCGGACTGGGCGTGCTGAGGGCAGTGAAATAGAACAACTTTTACACAGGGCTTTAGAGTTTCATACTTGTGCTGGTTCCTGACAACAGCCCTGTGAGGAAGGCATTATTATTATCATCAGCCCTGTTTAGAAAAGCTGAAGGTCAAAGAGGTTGGCTTGCCCAAGATCACAGAGCGAGGACGTGCGTATTCCATCACATCCACGTCGTGGTCATCAGCTCCCTCCGTGGGGAACCTCCGTCCAATGGGCCGGGCAGCCCTCGGGGTGCTCTCTTTGAAGGGCAGAGGCCGCCCTGCGCCCACCACCTTGAGTCTTCCCAAGAGGGCAGGCAAACCACTCTGGGCTCTGTCCGGCCCAGAGGCCACAATCTAGCGAGGGCCCATCCTGAAGCGGACGCAATCTCTGAGGCTCTGTGCAGAGAGGACACTTAGCTCCTCACAGGGACCTTGGAAGTGGGCCAGAGTAGGTTGACTCTGAAGCTAAGGAGAGTTAAACCTCAGGGCTGTTTCTCTGGGAGCATCCCAGCAATATGGTCATGTGCTAGCACCTCATTTTATTTTATAATTTTTTGTCATTTTCTGTTTTTCCTTTCCTAACTACTAGATGACGAGGAATAGTACTTCATTTTCCACTGTGTACTGTTTCCTTAAAGAGATTGCCCCAAATCACCTCAGTCCCAGGCCCCATAGCCTAGATTCGCCCCTGGTAGGCCCTGCAGGCCTCATAAACAGCATCAGAAGCAAAATTCCAAACTGCTTTCCAGGTCCATGACCTCCCCTCCAGTCAGGGACCCGGTCACTCTCCCTGGTTCTCGATTTCAATCCGACTGGGAGGAGTGCAGAGTCAGGCGACATCACTGCAATACCCAGCAAACGGGCTGTTTTCATTGGATGAGGAAGTGCCCATGCAGAGACCTCTTTCCCTGGGGAGCTGATTGTCACCCAGAGTAAAATAATAGTAATATTAGCCAGTGCTCAGTAAATACCAGCTGTCATCATTATACACCATATTTACTGAAACAACAGTAACACTGTGAGGTAGGGCTACACCCATTTTAGAAGTGTGGAATCTGAGGCACAGAGAGCTTGAGCTCAGCAACGGACAGGGCTGGAATTCAAACAAGGTGGTCTGAGTTCAGCGCCCAGTTCTTGACTGCAGTGCTAGAGCCTCCCCTCATTCCTACTCCTCACTTCCTGCCCCATCCCCACCCACACAATCTCACTATTAGACAAGCATGACCAGATCCTAATAACCTGAGGGCTAATGTCTAAAACTAGACCAGGAGCAGCAAAAATCATTGACTGGACATTCTGCCAGTCTTTCAGAATGACAGCAGAACCATTGACTGACTAGCTGAGGAAGAACTTGGAGTTACCCAACCAGACAACAAAAGGTGTCTACTAGAGCCTGTGACTTGGTAGAAATCAGCATGTCTAGGCTTTCCAGATCCTTCTGGGGTGGAATCTTAGTCTGAAAGCTGCCAAGGGTCACCAGCATTATCAGAGAGCAAACAAAAATGGGCAAGTGTTCTCTTGTCTGAAAGCTGTAACCAGTTACCCAGTGAGGATGGATGAAGGTCTTGCCTGGTTGTAAGGGAGCCTGGAGCCCCAGCTCTGAGCTCAGGTTACGGGCATCAACCTCTCAGGCCAGGAGAGCTTCTCCTCACTTGGGATGGAGATGTGGCATTGGATTGACAGCTGACCTCCCATAACCAGGTACCCACACGTGCAAGAAGGCAGCCTTGGGAATGTGTGTGATAGGCCCATCAAGTAGCATTGGAGGGAACAGCCTTCCTCCCTTCTGCCTTCCTCAATGGCTTGTGATAGGGGCTGGAATTCCTCCAGGAAGCATTTTTCTCTTAGTTAGATACTTTCAGTTTCTAATCATGGCCTGTGAGGCACCATTTCAAGACCCTGCAAGTACCACTTTCCTCTGCAGAAACAGGGACCCAAGAGGGAACCAGGTTTATAAAACGTGGGGACACACCAAGAGTCCCCAGCCGTGAGCTTGTCTGTGGGGGACCTTGTTTGTGCAGTGGCTGCTAGGGTTAGAGGTGAGGTGGTGCCTAGGAAACAGCAACGTTGATGAACAAGGATAGGAAAAGAAGCTGTAGCTAAGACCCCTCCAGTGCTAGAACCTCAAGGTAGAAGAGAACTAATTCTACCTATGCTCCGGGATGATTTAGAAAGACCATAAAAACCCACACATCAGCATTTAGGTAAAATTTTCCTCCCTTCCTCCCTCCCTGCCTGCTTTCCTGAGGCAGGCAGAATAACGATTCCCCAAAGATGTTCACATCCTAATCCCTGGAATTCATGCATATGTTACCTTATATGGCAAAAGGGACTTTGCAGATGTGATTAGTTTAACAACCTTGAAATGGAGGCATTATCTTGGATTACCTGTGGAAGAGTGAGATCAGCGTGATGTGATGTGAGGACTGGATCCATTATCGCTGGCTTTGAAAACGGAGAAAAAAGGCCACAAGCTAACGAACACAGGTGGCCTCTAGAAGCTAGAGAAGGCAAGAAAATGGATTCACTCTTAGACTCTCCGGAAAGGAAACGGCCCCACACTTCTCCCCTGCCCTCCCATTCCGCTCCTCCTTTGCTGAATAATTAGGTACAAATAATTAGATATATAATCTAGGTGAGACTGAACAAAATAGGCATTTTACTCTCAAATAGGTTTAGAGAAAAAAAAGTTCTTTGTACTATTCTTGGAACTTTTTTCTTTTTTGTTCTTTTTGTTTGATTTTTTAAATTTTTTCATTTTTTTTTTTTTGTTGGCCTTGCCTGGCAATAAATTTTTTAATTTTTCTTGTTTCATTTTTATGATGACAAATAATTTTCAAGTTTTTTTTGTTTGTTTGTTTGAATACGAAGCTAAACCACAAACAGGTACAATCAAGACATTTTATCTCACATTTACACACTCCCGTGGGATCCTCCTTCAATTGGCTGACCCCTGACCAGGCTGGCGTGGGGCTCTCACACCTGTCTCCATTCACATTTACCTGGGACCAGAGTGAGCCAGAGACCCAGCCCCCTGAGCTCCTGAGCCCCCGTCCCCTGGGCTGAAGGGACAGTGCGTGTTCAGGGAGGGAGGAGAAAGCCACCCACTCCTCCAGCCATCACAGTCGAGGTGAAAACTTCAGCCTTCTCCTTGACCCCTGGGGGCTACTGGGTCCTGCCCCCTCCCCGGCACACCTGGGGGCCTTTCTCCGAAGCAGGCAGTGGCGGCTGGGGCGGGGGTCCTGGGCTTGCAGGCTCACGCTCCAGTTCATGGCTGCGTCTTCACAGGAAGGACACCACGTGGTCTGGCAAAGTAGAAGGCCTTGACGGCAGGTCTGGAACTTTCAACCCAGCAGAATCGGGGCTGTGTGGTAGGAATGGGGTCAGGGGGATGTCCGGTAAGTAATTCTTGTCCCCCTACAAAACTTCATTTTTGATTAGAACACAATACCATCTCAAATCTCTTCTACAAAAACAAAAACAAAAAAAACCCAAAATAATGCAGCCACTTCACTCACTTCAAGACCTACAAACATGTAAGTTGTTTTCTGTGGTTTTTCTTTTTGGTTTCTTTTTTCGATTGTTATTTAAAAAAAATAATAAAGTCAGTGTTCACATTTCTAGAAAGAATTAACCCGGTTTCAGGAAACCCTGCCCTGGCTGGGTAGGTAAGCGACGCTCCCTGCCCACATCCGGTTTCGCCCTCACGCTTCCAGGTGCCCAGAAAAGCGGAGCCTGTGGAAAGTAAACCTACGCCCGCCCGCGCTCCCCGGCCGCAGGGTCGGCAAGCTGTCAAGAAAGCAGGGGGGAAGGCTAGCTTACTGTGAAACCTTTTAAAAAATATATTCATACACTTCAACGTGCGCCTGTCCAGACGTCAGGAGAACCAGAGCTTGGAAACATCCGGTCCAGGCCGCTGGGAGGCCGCGTCTTCCGCGCACGCGCGGTGCGGGAGAGGGTCCTGGCTGGTCCACCGGCTTCCTGGTGCGAACATGACCCTTTCCTCTGAAACCTGTGCTGAGTCTTTGCACGCACGGGAAGCACAAACGCTCGATTTGTATGCAAAAAAAAGTACCCAAACAACTAGAATATAAAAGTTTTAGTAATATAAGGCCATCTGTTCAAGTACACCTTGGAAACCTGTAACAGATTTTTAAATACTACAGTGAAAAGGCATCTTAATATGTTTTTTAAAAACATCTGAAGTCAGCTGCTAAGATTAGGTGCATACTAATAATAATAATAATTCCCTTTGAGGGCACTTTGTCCTTTGAAGAAGGGAGGGTGGGGCACGGAGGTCGACGCCTGGTAGGCTTGGATGGAAGCCTTGCTGCGGTCCCCACAGTCATACAAGAGCTCATCTCTGGCCTCGATGTCCCCAGAGACCACGCACGAGGTGAGCTGAGGTGCCGTCGATGCAGTGCAGTTTCGTCTGGCAGTTCCCGCACTCGCTGTGATTGATCAGCCTAACCAGGCGGCTGGTCGCTCTGGTTGCGTCCACACAGTAGGTTTTGCTCAGATATTGGAACTTTTCTGTAAGTTTGAAATTATTTCCAAAATATCTATATTATAATATTCATGTATTTCCTTAAAATTGCTTTTGAGATTTAACATTTTTTACATTGAAGCCTAATTTACATGCTGAATATTCAGGCTTTTTGGACACATAGTTTAATGAGTTTTGACAAACGTATACACTTATGTAACCACTGCATACAACATAGGGAAACCTGAGTCATCGTGAATGCCTCTTACTTTTAAAATTGTTAAGCAATTTATTGAGTTTTAGAAATGCTTTCGTTTATTTTATAGGTATAAATATTAAACCTGTTATTGCATTTCTCTTTCAAATATTCAGATATATAACGTGTAATACTAAAATATTTGACTTTAAAAGATTAAAAGCTTTACAATAAAACCAGCAAACAAAAAGACATAAAACAAGATCCATCCTTCACAGAAGAAAATGCTCGTTTCCCCTCGTTTCCCATTAACGTTGTGGGCAGAGACGTGCTGCTTCCAGGAAAAGCCTCGTTAGCCGGGGAAGAAGCCCTGCTCACCTGCCTCCTGGTTGCCCAGCTGTTGCTGGCACCGTCCCTGAGGTCTAGCTCTCCAGGGATTCTGAATCCACCTACATGCTCTGCTGTGGGCTGCGGCATTTAACTCCCCTTGTCCTAAATCTGGCTAATGTCTGGGAAGCGGGATATCGACACAACACTGCTCGCACTTGGCTCCCATAGGGGCTTGGAGGGACAGAGTTGGATCATTGGGCACGAGATTCACAGGTTCCTTAATTCATTTTCTAGCTTTCTCTGGATGTCCTTGCAGCAAGCGGGGAAAACTCGACTCGTGTCACAACTCAGAGGTGCAGTGAGAAGACTTTTTTCTCAGTAATTGGAACTTTCTCCTCAACCGACTCAGTCTCCTCACTGGAAACTGGGAGAAAATTAACTACATATCCCATCCAGTCGAAAGCTTATTCCCTTTAAGTGGAGTTCAGTTTCTGTTACTTAAAAATGCTTAGTACCTCAAATATCCTCTTTTCCTTTGTTTCTCTAAGACTGTGTCAGATTCGGGAAGGGTGCAACTCACTTGATCTCCTGGCTTTGGAGGAAAGTCAGGTCCCCATGGATCCCTGGAGACCTTGTGCTGCCCAGTGGATCTCCTGGTTTCTGGATGTTTCTTTTCTGCTGGGTTTCTAGGTGCCTTGCTGGCCTACAAAGCCAACGTCTGGGTGTTACTCAGGGCTGCTGCTATTGCCTGGGCAATGCTCCCAAAGGTGCTTTCTGGGCAATTCCATTTCGTCTCGGCTCCCGGTGGCACCATCGGCACCTTGAGGACTTGCTGGGATGCCTGATTGTCTTTGGCTTCTGCTTTTTGTCACGCAGGATTTTTTGCAGAGCCATCTTGTCCTGGTAGAGACAACTCCTTCTGTCGTCCCGCCCCCACCACCCCGGGTAGACAGGCAGGTACTTGCAGGTCCTGTGTGGTATGCCTCAGTGGACCTGGGGCACTGGGGAAGTGCGTGAGCCTCTCACCACCTAAGATTCCTCATCTATCAGGTAAAGTAATAATAGTTAACGTTCAGTGAACACTTCCTATGCATCTGGAACTTTTTAATGTGCTTTACAATACAATGTGCCAGGCTGAGTTCTAAGTCAGTGCTTCTCAAACACTCTGTGGGAAGTGACTAGTTTTTTTTCTTTAATTTCCAGCTTGTCACAGATCAATATTTTTGCAGAATATAGTGCAAATGAATTCCTGGAAAATGACATAGGAGGCCGGGAGCAGTGTCTCATGCCTGTACTTCTAGCAATTTGGGGAGCCATGGTGAAAAGATCACTTGAGCCCAGGAGTTCAAGACCAGCCTGGACAAGAGCGAGATCCTGTCTCTACAAAAAATTTAAAAAATGGTTGGACCTGGCGGTGCACGACTACAGTCCCAGCTATTCAGGAGGCTGAGGCAAGAGGATCTCTTGAGTCCGGGAGTTGGAGGTTGCAGTAAGCTATGATGACACCACTGCACTCTAGCCTGGGCAACAGAGCGAGACCTTGTCTCAAAAAAAAGAAAAAGAAAAAAGAAAGGAAAAAAAAAAGAAAATGACATAGGAAAAAATAAAAAACTATAAAATTTATGTGTATTGTCCACTGAAAATGTATGTATAAGTGATTAATATAGGGAATCATTATCATACTAATAACTTTTACATATTATTTCACGATCATAACTTCACGAAAAGTTATGAGTGACATACTGATTCCTCATATTAAGGGCCTTTATGTACACTTTGAGTAAGTGCTATATATACCAACATTTAAAGCTTTTAATGTCCCAAATGACCTTTCTTCTTGATTTATAAACTTATCAATCCAATGAAGATTTGATTCATGAGTTCTTAAACACTCTGTTCAGCCAGACTTTTATATTTATCCAGTTGCAGATTGGTAGCAAGCAATTTGTGGGCTGCATTGGTCCATAAAATACACCTTGTATAGCACTATTTTACATGCTTTACGTATGTTAACTAACTTAATCCTCATAATAACTTTACAATGACAGTGTTATTATTACACAACTAGTGAAGCAACTAGTAAGTGTTACAGCTTTGGGACCCAAGGACTCCAAGGACCCCAGTCATAGCGTGTTCTGGAGGGAAGGAAGTAGTGCCAGGTAGAATTTCTTTCCTCTTCTGGAGACCCAGGGGTGAGTGAGCTAATGAGCAAGGAGAGTGGGAACCAGTCCAGGGCAAATGAGATGGGGTGGATAAGGGAATGGGATAGAATTGGGATGAACTGGCTGGTCCATGTTATCCAGGACCAGTGGAAGTCCCGGTAAACTCAAAGAAAGCCAGAGGTGGGGTCCTAGCCCCTAGCTCTGGGGGAGAGGGAGGCCTGAGAGTGGAAAGGTCACTATTGCTTAGTGCTGATTATATCCTTCAACTGGAAGATAAAGAGTAGAACACGTAAAAGACTGCCATTTGTTCTGTGAAGACACTCCACCCAAATGGCCAGTATGGACAGCTGATTGTGGCAGCACAATAGGGCTAATAAACTGACCCAACTCTCCGGCCTCCTGTACACATAATTTAGAAGGGAGACTTGGCACCTAATACATCTTTATTGCTAAAAAGTTAGAAAGTTCCCCCCCGCTTTTTTTTTGAGACAGTCTTACTCTGTTGGCTGGGCTAGAGTGCCGAGGCACCAGCCTAGCTCACAGCAACCTCAAACTCCTGGGCTCAAGTGATCCTACTGCCTCAGCCTCCCGAGTGGCTGGGACTACAGGCACACACCATCATGCCCAGCTAATTTTTTTTCTATATATATTGTTAGTTGTCCAGCTAATTTCTTTATATTATTTTAGTAGAGATGGGGTCTTGCTCTTGCTCAGGCTGGTCTTGAACTCCTAAGCTCAAACAATCCACCCGCCTCGGCCTCCCAGAGCACTAGGATTACAGGCTAGGATTACATGGGTGAGCCACCCTGCCCAGCGCTTCTTATCTTAACTCTCCCCTATCTTAACTCAAGCATTCCTTTCTACTGACTGCAAGTATTTAGACAAAGCTTAACTCTTTCAACCAATTGCCAACTAAAGGATCCCTGAAACCCACCTCTGACTTGTAAACCCACATTTCAAGATATTCTGCCTTTTGGGGCCGAACAAATGTGTAATCAGCCTTGCAAAATGATCCCCTTCCTAAGTTATTTTTTTGTTCTCTCGGACTTTACCAGTCAAGCCTAATAAGGAGGCTTAACTAGCCTCTCCACAGGACTCTCCATCCACCACCAATAGCTGACTCTGGAATCAGACCACCAGAAGACCCTATGACTTCAAACCCCACGCAACCAGACCTGCATTCGACAACCCACCATAAAAGCCCTTGTCCTTAGTCAGTTGGGAAGATGAATTTTAGACTCTTTTTCCTGTTCTCCTGACAGATGTCTTTTGCATTAAAATTCCTTTCTCCTTTGGCAATCCTAGTTGTCTCAATAATTGGCTCTTTGTGTGGCAAGTGACAGGACCTAGTCTGAACACCTTTGTGGGTTCAGGAACAAATGTATACCTTCTATGTATGGATTTATGATTTTACCTGTAATTTCTGAGTCCATGAATGTAGAAAAATAAACTGTAGCTTGGCCAGCTTGGGCACACTTTCTCAGGAACTCTTGGTATTGCGAAGCGCCAGGTTGCAGTCACTCCTATTGGCTCAGAATAACCCTCTTTAAAATTCGTAACAGAGGCCAAGCATGGTGGCTCATGCCTGTCATCCTAGCACTCTGGGAGGCCAAGGCAGGAGGATCACTCGAGGTCAGGAGTTCGAGACCTTGTCTCTACTAAAAATAGAAAAAATTAGCTGGGCAACTAAAACAAAAAATTAGCTGGGCATGGTGGTTGAGCACCTGTAGTCCCAGCTACTCAGGAGGCTGAGGCAGGAGGATCCCTTAAGCCCAGGGGTTCAAGGCATGAGCTAGGATGACAGGCACTCTAATCGTGACAATCAAGGGAGCTAAATGACAACTTCTGTAGCAATCAGCCCAAATATCCAGGAATTGATTAATAACTGACAGCTTCCCTAATTTTTGTCCTCATTTCCACCTTAGGACCAACCAGAGAAAGCCAAATATGCACCCTAACCAATCGAGTTGGGTGACTGCTTCCTGTTAGCCGCCTACAGCTTCCCCACACCAACAGACTCTCATCGGGGCACCCCTGAAGCCTTCCCTTTTGTCTATACAAAGCTTTCCCACTCCTCTGCCTGCCCTTGAGTCTCTGCCAAAGCACAGTGACAGTGGCTGACTCCCTTGCTGTAGCAAATTCAGAGTAAATGGCTTGTGCTGTTCTCATTTGGTTGGTCTTTGCTTATTTCCACGAAGGGAAGATTGGAGCAGAAGCCAAAGGCCTGGATGGATATGGGAGAGGGATGAAAGGTGACATCAGTGAGGCATGGAAGAGGATACTAGGTGGATGTCATGACTCTCAAGGAAGCAGTGTCTCCTGTGGGCAGCTGAGTGACAATGGCTGTGTCTTGGGCCACCATCTTTTCCAGGCCCTTTCCTATATATCAGTTCATTCGAGCCCCACAGCCACACTAAGAGGTTGTGGGGCAGGTTCAATATTGTCAACACCATCTTTCCAACACGGGAAGTGGTAACAGACGTGCTGTCTCCTGGCTCCTGGTCCTGAGCTCCCTCCTGGGCATCCCATTCCCCCGCAGGTGGGAACAGCAGATGGCAAACTCCCAGATGGTTCTGCTATTGTTTGTATCCCCAAATCTGTACAGTATGCTTGGAGTTACTGCCGGAGTTTGGCTTCCCAGAGAGAAATGTGGGAGCTATTTATGAAATCCCAGCAGTTCATTAATGATTCAGGATGACCTGTAATCAGGATGAGAATTAGCTGCTTTGTCTGAGTGCAGAGGAGAGATAATTGGTTTCATTTAAAATGGGCCTTGCCCACATAGCCCCTCTGCCCACTTCTTTTGCTTCTGGGTCTTCCGTGAGTCACGTGCCTGGCAGTGGTGGGCAGAGCCGGCAGGCAGGCGCGGAGGCTGAGGGCCTAGGTGGGCTGAGAGCACATGTTAGGGCTGGAGCTCAGGATACATTGGTTCTAATTTGTCGATCCCGTCCTGGCCAGTCACAGTCACAGCTTAGCGGCCTGTCTTCCTCAGTGGGCTTCTGAAACCCAGGCTTCCGGGCTGGAGCATGCCAACCTTGTTGGGGCACCATTTCTCAGTTGTTCATCTCCCCCATGGTCCAAGATAAGCCCGGATCCTACTTGGCCACAGGTCCCTTTCCCACAAGAATCTCTGCTCACAGTTGGAAATTCCCAGGAGCTACACTGGAGTGGGCAGGACAGCCCTAGGCCTGGGCAACAGGGGCCCCTACCCTGAGCCTTGCTTTAGAAGGGTCAGCATGTCACAAACACTGAAACACTAACACTTCTGCCTTTGTGGTCTAGTAAGAAAGTTTTTTGGATTTTGTAAACGACTGAGTGAACAAGAGTTACCTGAGTGATATACACACACTGGTTTCCCCAGGCCGGAGAAGGATGTGGGCCCGAGAGCCTGTAAGTACAGATTGGGGGGTCAGGGGAGGGCAAAAGTCACAGCCTGGGCTCTTGCTCACAGGTGGCCACCCGACAGCACCCAACATGAGTGTCTAGGGCCTGAGCAGACCAGGTTCCCAGATAACTGTGCTCCCTCCCCTCCCTCTGTCCATGTGATGTTGTTTTGGAAGGTTTTTAAAACTGCTGCAGATTATGAGTTGGAAAAGCGAGGCATGAGGGCAGGGAACCTACCCATCTAGGCTCCTCGGGGAGCTTGGCCAGGCCAGTTTCCATCATGGATTGGGGTCTAGTCATCCCCCAGGAATCCCAGGTCCAAGCTAGCAGGCTCTCAGGAGGCAGGTCTGGCCCAGGGCTGGCTCATTTGGCCTCTCAGTCACAGGGGTGATCCCTGGGGAGACGGCTGCGGGATGCTGGATGGGAACACGAGCTGGACCCAGCACACTGCTTATTTTATGACTTTTAAACCTTCAGACATTTGATGTGTGGACTTTCCGTTGTACTCCTACCCCATTCCCCACAGATGCTAAGGGACGGCCTGGAGCAAGCATCTTTCAGGTCCCAGAATGGGCAAGAGGACACCAACCTGCCTGATGGAGAAACCACAGGCAGCTTTAGAGAAGCCCAGCACATGCCTTCCTCCCCTCCCTGGGCTGCAACATGCCGGGAGTAGCAGAGACAGGAGGAGGGTTCAGGTCAGCGCAGGCACAGGTGAGGGAGGAAGCACCCATCCCAGTCCGTTCTGAGATGGCCTCAGCTGTGCCCTCAGTCTCCTGCCATGGCGGTGGACAAGGTGGGACACCTTATCTCTGCACTTCAGTGTCTGGCATTTTACTCCTCATCTCCACTCCCTGACCCCACCATGGCCCTCCATTACATTCTCCACCCCACAGACTGCCCTCTTGTGCGTTCCCAGCTTCACCTCGCTCCCTGCCCCCCACTCCTTATGTTTGCTGCCTCCTCCTCCTCCAAATTCCCACTTCTTGACCACAGACATCTCTCCTACGAATGAACAAAATATGATTTATAAACAAAAGTTATTGAATTCTTACTATATGTGGTGAACTATGCTGGAGATTGAAATCCTCTGACCATCCGTACTGAAATCCTCTGACCATCCGTACCAGTCACTTGCTGAGTGAGACCAGGGAGAGCAGAGGTTGCGATGCCACAGTGGCTGGTCAGCTGGCTGTTCACACTAGGTCTTGAGAGGTGGCATTCTGGGGGATGGATCAAACATGAAGTCTGACCTTCAGTTTGGCAGCTTTAGAAATGATATTTTATCTGATTTCTAAGAATTGACTTACACTAACCAAGCTCACAAGAGACTGATATATAAACCCAAATATCAATTTACTATCCTTCCAGGGGTACTTTCTCTGCCAGTAGTGATAATTGGTTAGGGTGGTGAATGATTCTTTTGGAAAGTGCTTTAGAGGGGAGAGGGGAAGCAAATGCAAATTTTTATCTTTATTTGCCTCCTTTAGGAACAAGGAAGAGCACCCAGCTGCCTTTCCCATGTTTCCCCCTCAAGAGTTCAGTTGTGTCAATTGGGCCACAGTTGACTTTCACAGGTTGACATCGCTAGACCAGATTTCCAATTCCAACTCTTTCTGCTTCTATTAGGGGAACGTGCACACATTTTATCAGTGTTTCATTAACCTTTCCCCAATTTAGAAGTATATAAGCTAAAATAATATACATTTTTTCCCAACTTTTTCATATTGAAACATGAGTGACTACCATTCCTTTGTTGCAAATAAACGTTGGCAGAAGCCAAAACAAATACATACGGAGCAAACACATATTGACAGGGAATTCAGAAGCAGATGATCCTCTGTTCGACTTAGACACTTGTGCACGATTGTAATTTTTATGGCGTGTGTTACAGACTATGCATTGATTTGATTAACATCCCTAAGCCCATTAAATAAAATACGAGATTTAGGATTGTTGGCTAAATCACAGTTCAAATTGGATTAAATATGAATATTTCATGATGTTCTTCTGAGAGCCCATTGCTGCCAGTGCCATGGCTCCCTGACCATAGCTGATGTCAAATAGTGTAAAGTGTCTCCTACAGGTGGCAGATCCCGTCCCTCTGGTGCTCTTACTAGTGATGGGGACATAGCTTGTCAGTGTCACTGTGTCCCTTTTTCCTGTTCCACTCTGTTCTGCTAAGGAGAATTTGTGTTTTGTTTTTGCCTGCCTAGCTCCCCTCCCTTCCTTCCCCTCTAAGGAGAAGTCTGCCATCGGTAGCTCCCTTCCTGGGCTCTGGGCTGCCGCATGAGGAGAACGTTGTGGCAGACACAGGCCTAGAGAAGTCAGAGGAATGGGGGAGCTTTGGGGCTTCCCGACAGCTGTGGGAAGAATTAGGGTTGAAGAAAATGAGCCTCTCTACATGTAGGACAATTAGAAGAGAGAACAAAGAATTTAAAGAACTATAACTAGGTTTTGAATTGCATTCTTTCACATTCTTCAGGAGAGGCTAGCAAAGAGTGGACTTATTTTCCACTTGCATTTGGTTGTGGGATGAGACACTGCGCTGAGACTGGGCAGATTGTTTTCTCCGTTTGGGTCATCTCCTTTCTGAATCTGATGGCTTGTTATTCTGATTGCCTACGCATTAGCTAGTCTGCTTTTTGCATCTTATGAATTAATTTCCTTTCACTGTTATTTTGCATTTGAATTTTTCTTTTTACATGTATAGGTTAGCTCTCTGCTACATGGTAAACTTCTTGAGGGCAGAGACATATCTTAATACTTGTTTAAATTCACCATAGCTTAAAGCACAGTGCTAACTGCATAATGGAAAGTCAATAACATCTTTAGTGAACAGGTGAATAAAACCCAGAACACTAGGTTTCCACGATTTCACCTGAACAGTCTTAGAAGGTGGCTGGGGGTGGGTAGGTGTCAATTTTCATTCACCAAAGACATTAGACAGGCTTGGAGTGACTGTGTGTCTTCCATCTTGGCCATGTGATGACAAACTAGACATGGCCCAGAGAGTCATTTGTCAAATAACCTGCTAAGGGCCCCCAGAAGGCCCATCTCTGTTTACTTAGCAATAGTTTCCCTTTCCACTTGGGACCTCAGAAGCCATGAGATGTAGTAGCAAATGCATCTTGGGGGAAGCTGGCCTTTGAAATTGTGTTATTAAAATGTATAAATGTAAGACTAGGAATACTGTGGTGCAAATTACTAGCAAGATTTTAACTGGAATGTTTATCTAGGAAAACAAAATCCCTACAAGGGAGGTGCACAGCTACACCACCTTCACCTCTGATTTCGCTGCTTCCAATAATCTATTTAGTTTAAAAATAACCCTCTTGCTCCCGGAGTTGTATCTCCTGAGTAAGGAGAGAAGAAATGGTAGTATGTTTGCCAGCTTGTGTCTGCCTGCCTTTCTTTCTGAGGTTCCGATGCCGATGTAGGACATGTGCTTGTCCCCAACCACCAGACAAAAAAAGTTTGCTCTTTGGTGGATCATAAAGGCAATAAACGGACTGTGAACCTTCCAGCAATATATAACCCCTTTTTCAATCCACAAGAGCCAAGGAGAGCTAATTTAATCTCACAGTTCATTAGCTCATCCATTGTCTGAAATCCAAAACATTTGCAAGACAATCAGCAGAAAACAAATTGCCTCTGCGCAAACCGCCTTTAAGCTGGCCCCAGGGCACCACCCATTCGACTCCGTTTGCAATTATTTCCTGCTTGTTAACTAATCAGCACCGCCATTGTCTGCCACTCTACTTTCTGCTCACAGGGGGCTTCGTTCCCTGTTGAGACTCGTTGCTGATCTTATTCTTTTATTTACTTTGTTATTTTAAAAATTATTTCTTTGGTGCTGATTTTAAGTGGGAAATACAGCTGTGTGTGTTGGGCAGGGCAGAGCGGCTTTTCCCTTCCCGACGACAGCCACCAGGGGGCAGGCCATGCACCTTCAGATTTTATTTTAGTTCACAGAGGCGGTCAGGAGACTGGGAGAAATACTTCCAGACTCCGGGGAAGCGCGCGAGCACACCGCGAGGGGAGCCCAGAGGAGAGCTTGCAGGCTGGCCCCTCGGGATGCGAGGGAATGGAAGGCACCCAGGGCTGCACTCACTGTCCCCAAATACCCGCTCCTTGTGGGTCGACAATACTCCATTCCCTGGATTCCAGAGCACTGTTGTTCTTTTTCCTGGTGAGTTTTGATAGTTTGAGTATCATATTTGGGGATGGGGTGTATAGTAAGGTCGCCTGGAACATAGATGGGGACTAGGACAGAAGACAGCCCACCCTCCCTTCCTTCAGTCCTGATGTGAAAGGCATTTGTTAGGTTTCAGTCTGAAACCGTGGGTTCTTGGCGCGCTCATGGCCGAAGAATGACCAGACACGCCAGTTAGGCAAACATGAAATGAGGTTTACTGAGGAGAGAAAGATAGGAGTATAGGGCAAGCGCAAGATACAGGTTTACAGAGTATGGCACATATGCCACAGAAGACGACCCGACCCACTGTCACAGTGGGGAGGCAAACGGAAGGGCAAGGAGAGCTTGGCTATGGTCTGCATCTTATTTTATAATTCCTGGATAGGGACCTCTCTCGTGGTTCAGAGGTCACCATGGCACCACTTTGATTGGACAGTTGGGAGTCACATGACCTGAGCCTTAACTACACATGTGGGTTCTAGGTCACTTTCTGGACTTTGTGGTAACCATCTGGCTTGGCCAGTGTGCTAGAGAGTCCTCTGCATTCTTTTGCAGCTGGCGTGCCCAGTTCTGATTGGTAAATTCATAGATTATTCCCTCCTCCCCCCAGGCATGGAGAATTAGGGTTGGGCAGGACCAAGATGGAGGCAACAGCACCCACTTTTGTCCCTAGGAGACCCAGAATCCCTCACTACTTATGTAACACATTGAGTTGAAGGCAACTCAAGACAGGAAGGATTCAGAGTCAAAACCACACAGCTGGGTGTGGTGAAAGCTTATGTAACTCTAACCTTCCAAACTGATGAGCTAACCAAGAGTGGGTTACAGGTGTGCCAGAGACACTGAGCCCCTCAGTGCTCAGAGTGGTCAGGCCTGGTCACCTCTGGTGCTGGTGGCCTCCCAGTTTACTGCAGTGGGGCACACATGTATGGTTATCTTTCTGTGTGCCATATATGAAGAGTTGGGAAGTGTCGTTCTAACCAAACTTTCTCCTGAATGAAGAGGATCCGGCAAAGTGACTTACGCCCAGGAAAGCAAGGTCCACTTCTGCAAATATGGAATGTGCAAGGCGTGAAGCCCTACTGTATTTAGAATGTGGAACTGGGTGCATGTGGTGGTTTTAAATCAATGCTTCCTATTCTCCCCTATGTTGTTCCTCATGCTAATCTTACCTCTTCCCTGTAGATGCAAGTGACTCCATTTCCAGAGTTGATAGTACTGGGATATCCCTTTGGGGTCTTTATGATGCCCTGTCATATGCTACTTCCAGTGCAGGAGGGAGTGCTGCTACTAGTGAAAGTTTGATGTCTACGAGACCTCTGTTAGCTGAAGTTCATGGGTTGAGTGTTTCATTTCTCTTTCTCTCTCTCTCTTTTCCCCTCCCCACCCCATCTCTCTTGAGCTCAAAAGTCAAGCTCACAGTGCCCTGGAGGAGGCTGCAGCTCTCCAGCAACTTGCCCTGGGGGAATGGAGATGAAAATGGGAGGGAAGCCTTTTTCCATTTGTACCCAAGACAGGCTTTCCAAGCCAGCTTTACCATTAGCACGGCTGATGGCTGATGTTTTCATCTGGCTGATTATGTCTAGTCTCAGTTTAATTAAGAAATCTCAATTGGAGGAGGATGATTAATCCAAGCCCTTAATATATCACTTTTCCATTTTACTTGCTTTTCACTTATGGCCCTGGCTTTAGGATTGAGGCGGCTGAGTCCCCAGGGACTTGTCCAAGACTCTTCTGAAGCTATGCTCACAATCACGCCTCCCCTCCAACATCAAGATGTTTTCATCAAGCTGATGTGCTTTGATTCCTGATGCATTTTTCTCTTCTCTTCGGGTTTTCTGACCAACCTCACCAGTCCTTGTGTGATGTCTGAATTTTAAGGTGAGCTCAGTTTTACTCAACCCAGAACCCCTGCTACTCACTCCAAGGTGATAATTATTTTGGTGCAGGGTTTTTCAGCTTCAGAACTATTGACATTTTGAGCCAGACAGTTCTTCGTTGTTGGGGGGTGTCATCCTGTAGGATGTTTAACAGCATTCTTGGCCTCTACTCCCTAGATGCCAGTAACATTCCTTCCCTCCCTACTCCCCAGCAGTGAAAACAAAAAATGTCTCCAGCTGCAGTGAGCTATGATCATGCCATTGCACTCCAGCCTGGGCAATAGAGCGAGACACTCTCTAAAAAAAAAAGAAAATGTCTCCAAACATTGTTAAGTATCTCCTGGGGGACAAAATCACCTCTGATTAGAGCTACTTTTCTGGTAGAAAATGTACAAGGTATAGCAGAAGCAGAGGAGTGTCTCAGTCTTTCTGGCAAGGTCAGGGTAGGCGTCCCAGGGGAAGTAGCATTTGAGCTAAACTTTGCAGGGTAAGAAAGAGTTGCCTAGTGGCATGGCAGTAGGAAGAAGCATTTTTAACATATATATAAAGAGGTGTTCATGATCTTCTGTGATGCCTCCTTGACCAGAAACAGATTTCCTACCACTTACATTTATGCCCTCAAACATTCTAGGGGTCACCTGGAGAGGTTTTCTATAAAAGGGTCATATATGCAAAGTGGCCCCCAAATGCTGAAGGAGCCCAGAAACCAAGGAATGAGGCAGACCAATCCAGTTTATCCATATAGGATGATTTATTAGGGGAACTAACAGATATGTGGTCTTGGGTGGCCGCAAGACAGGTAGATCTCCACTCCACAACACCCCCAGACCCAGGGCTTATATCTTGGGGGAAAAGTATACGTGCTCTGGAAGGAATGTGTAGGTGGCTAAGAGAGTGCTGCTGGCACCACAGCCTATAATTTCTGTAACAGCATTAAGGGTTATTTTGGAGTAAAGGTGAAACTTACAGTGAACAAGTTTTCCTACAAAAAGAATAATACATCAACTAGACATTTGGGAGGCATTCCCGGACTCAGGGTTAGTCAGGCTGCTTAGCATTTAAAAATAAAGTCATGAGGCCAGGCGCCATGCTTCACGCCTGTAATCCTAGCACTCTGGGAGGCTGAGGTGGGAGGATTGCTTGAGCTCAGGAGTTTGAGACCAGCCTGAGCAAGAGTGGGACCCCCAAAAATTAGCCAGGTGTGGTGGTGTGCGCCTGTAGTCCCAGCTACTTGGGAGGCTGGGGCAGGAGGATTGCTTGAGCCTGTGAGTTTGAGGCTGCTGTGAGCCAGGCTGACACCGGGGCACTCTAGCCCTCTAGCCCTCTAGGCAACAGAGCAAGACTCTCTCTCTAAATAAATAAATAATTAATTAAAAAAAATAAAGTCACTCTTGTCCCCACAAGATGACTGGTTCTTCCCTTCCTCAATGCATTTTACTTATCCCAGGAGTGGATTCCATTGCCATATGTACACATTCTACCTTTGCTGGTTGCACTTACTGTGCTTTGCACCATCTTTGAAAAAGGATTGGATTTCCTCTAGAGATGGGCCCTTTTCTCTTAAGCATTACGTCTACACTTTGGATGGATGACGGAGTAGGTTATGCTGTGAGCTGCATGAATTCAGCGGATTTAGTGTGATGGGGACTTTCAGGCATCACTTCAGATTATCAGACCGTGGATTGTGTCAATTGTTGCATATTCATGAGAAGAGACCTAAATTCTACCTTACCTGGGATGTGACTCATCTCGTGATATACTGATCTAGGGGTCGGGTAGGAGGAAATCTGGAAGCAGTGTGGGAGAAAGAAACTGATAGCACCCTCCTCCAGGTTGCTAAAACCCAAGGTAACACTGGGGGTGGGGAAGTCTCTCAGCACACATGAATCACATGGAAACACCAGTGAGTTTGACAATTTATTGGTGCCACACAAAGGCAGGCTATGATTACACTCTGGGTTTAAGTACTGAGATACCCACCAAGGTACCCTTAAGGGGGCTGGGGAAGGGGGCCTGGCAAAGCAGCACAGAGATGCAGGGAGTGCAACGGGTTGGGCTGCGTGTGGCATACAACCACTTTGGAGACAATGATAGGTAGAATTGTGCCTCCCCCACCATGTTTCTTTAATGGCATAACTTAATAATACTTGAGTTAGCAATACAAACAACAGGAGTAGCATCAAATACGTTGTCTAAGTTGTAGCACCAGGCAGTTCATGTTACGTGGTCTCTACCTTGAAAGTGAATCATTGTGGCCTGAGCACCAGATACCCCATCCCAGAGCTTCAACTAAAAGTCAAGGAGAAGAGCTGAGACCTGCACTCTCTGGGGTAACAATGTGTGCAATGTGTGGCTTTTAGAGTCTGGAGGATTTTAGTCAATTGAATGGGAAGTTATGGTCTGAAACAGTATAATTCCTCAAATTGTGTTTCAGATACTTGGTGAAGGTTATCAGAAACATTCGCTGACTATCTGAAAGCATCACACTGAGATGCTAGTGGGGACTTGGCTGTCTCAGGAGGTTGGACGGAAGTGTGCTCTTGTTCAAGAAAACCTATCACAAAACAAAGCATTCCTACAAAAGGAGGCCATTCCTGAACCATGAAATGATTCCCTGATTTAAGAAAGTATTCACTATTAAGTTTCTTGGGATAGTGTTCTCTTATGGTGTGTTTAATTATGTTTTTCTGTTCAAGAATTACATTAACCCACAACTTTTCAGAGAACAGCTAACTCTACTACTGTGAAAGGCAGTGTAAACCAAACTGGGTTTTAGAACCTTAGTGGGTTTAAGTACAGCGTAATGTATTTAAGCACCGGATGCTGTGGTGGCCTTCTCTGGTTCACAGTAGACCTGTACCCAGTGTCTCTGGATGTGCTTCTCACTTGCGCATTGCACGTGGGAAGAAAGGAGGGCCTGGATAAAGTAAAACAACAATTCTGCTTCACGTCAACCCCAGAGCATCACAGAGATGAAGACACCATCCAGAGTCTTCCTGTTGATCTGAGGCCTCTTTCTTGTTGCAAGTACAGGGACCTGTCAAAATACTGACAACCCACAGCTGAGTGATTGCCAAGGCAACAGGCAAGGTGACAGAGGGCTCCTCTAGCAAGCACTATCTTTATCCTGGAGTCCAGCATGACGGACACCACGCAACTGTCTTACAACACAGCCTCAAAATAGGAGCCAAATGTCCATGATGCATAATTAGGGGCCAATTCTCTGCCTTTGAGAATCTGGAAAAGACCTAGAATGCAGCACATGGCCAAACCTACCACATGTCTACCACCTACTCCACCACATGAGTCATAAATAATGTGGCCCATTTTGTGTATTGGGAAATTTGGCCTAGTTTAGTTTGTTGAGGTCAGTAGGAATCTGGGTTTGTTGTTCCTGAGCTTTGTAAGCCTGGTCAGACCTAGGTCTCTGATGATGTGTATTTGACCCTGTGCTAGTACAGTACCAGATTAAGTTAAATCAATCCAGCTTACTAAATTAATCCCTCTGAAAGCCTACCCCACACTTAAGGATAGTCTTTGCAAATTGCCTCATTAAAACAAATCCGATTCTCCTCCACTCATGTCACTAACAATTTAAGTGTCTTCTATTCTCTAAAACTGTTACTTCACCAGAGATTATCATCAGCCAGCAACGTTTATATTTAAAGGCAGAGAATAAAAGAATGTAATTATCTAGAAATGAATTCCCTGACTTTAGGTAAACATTTCTACCTTCCTCCTGTTCCTGGTCTATCTTGAATTTCATCTCAATCCCAGTGTTTTATTTTCCACAGGAATTTATCAGAGTAATACACATTAATGGCTTGAAAAAAATAAAAGGCACATAATATAAAATTTTAAATTCAAGGTACCCAAGCAATAGAACTGGCATTGGCCAGCAACACCATTATACATTACAGAAGAAGTGTTTACATACATACATGAGTTTCACACACACTTACCCATCTGTATGCCTATCTACATGTTTATATTAGTTCTGCCACCATCTAGATATTAGCACCATTTTTCAATAGCACCGTCTGCTGAATGGATAGGTCATTAAAAGAGATATGGGACATTGTGCTCCATGATGAATATGAAATGTGTCTGTGCATGAGTCTGGAAATATGCTGCCCCTTATATGAAGGCCACATCCCTGCCTTCCTCCCTGTCAAGAATTGGTTCTGAGGTCTTCCTCCCCTTGAGGCTTAGACCCTTCCACCCTTTTGGGCTCAGTTCACATAAGCACCTCCCCTTAGAAATCAGTTAGCCTGGAAATTTACTCTGAATTTGAGACCACAGCCTACTCTGACTTCCGATGGGTGGTAGGAACATCAGAATGAGCATTCGAACTTTCAGTGTTTTGGACTCCCTGACTTGCCTGTGTCCTCCAAGGTAAAAGACTTTTAAAACTACGCATTGAGTACAATGAGTAGATCATCTTTACCGTACTAGTTTGTACTAAGTTCTGTACTTAGTGCAATTACCTGGTTCTTTAAGATATTTTAATCTGTAGCTCCATTTTCTGAGATGCGGGCAGGTAGCAGCCATGGACCTGGGCGTAGGATCTTTGGGGATAAACCCTCTGCAGCAGGATGGTGGGGGGACCTGACTCCTCCTCAGGGGGGGCTGTGCAGGGAGGGACAGGCAGATGGCAGGACCCATTGGCTCTTCTGCAAAGGAACAGGTATTTGCCAGGAAAGTGGGAAGAATAAAGGCCCACATTTCCTTTCTTATACTAGCAAGAAGTGGATTTCTGTTTCTTTGCTTTTTAAGAGTTTTCACAGAAATTATCCTCAAGTCAGAAATATTTTGTGTGTAACTAACCTAAGTCCCTCAGGCTGCTTGTCTGTGCGCGTTTCCTCCAGTGTCTTGGTGTAGGTAGGCAGATACAGAGTCCTGCAGGGACGGGAGGAAGAGACTGAGGGATGGAGCCGGCACTTTCTCTTCCTGCCCCAGGTGAACACTGGGTGGAGAAAGCGCTCCTCTGCCTGTGTGAATTAAAGGCAGTTTCCTAAAAACTCCTCCATATCATTTTAAACAGCAGGCAGGGAGAAAAAAATATTCATCAAGGTAAATGAACAAAATTATTTTTCCCTGGGTGAGAGTGGCTGTTTCCTGATGCTATTGAGGTAGTCTGGGGAAAGTCTGGTCTCTTGGATTTTATCTTTAAGGGAGGAAAACAAGACAGGATTTCACAGGCCTGCCTAGTCTGGCACCTTCCCCAGGATCCCATCCCAGGTGATGCCTGATTCTCCTGGATAGTTACCTTCCTATAAGGAGCAGCAAGTATGACAGCCCAGGCCTCCTGGGAGGGACATTTTGTGGCTAGAGGAACACAGTGAATTTTGTTTTGGTACGACCCTAAGTTGAACCTGAAATATGTAAAGCAAAACCTCAATGAAGCGGCCCCGGGCGAAAGGTCGGGGTCAGCAGCTGCTGCGGTCCATGGTGGAGGGTGGCTTCCTTCTGGACTCAGAGTGCTTTGGGGTTTGGGGGCAACGGTCTCTTTCTTTGCCTTTGGGTGTGGGTGCCATGTGTCTGGGGACACGAGAAGCAGCACTGATCCCTCACAGTGGGCACAGAACATTTCTTCATGGCTTTCAGCGTCTGGCAGAAACTGGCCGACAGCTTGTCCTTGGTGCAAAGTAAATCTGTGGGAGGAGAAAAAAAATAAGAACAAAATTCAAAGATGATCCTTTGCAGGTGAATGAGCACAGCCTCTATTAGTGTAAGACTTTAAATGTCTACCTAGAAAGGATGCATAACAATTCATAACAATATTTGGTATCCACTGAATGTTTATTATGTATCAGACACTGTGTAAAGTGTTTGTGTTAAAATTATCAGTCACAATTCTTTACTCCCGTGTAGTAGTAGCCTGCCTGATGAATGCTGGCCGTCACCGTAGGGAGAACCTGGCTCGTGCAGCCACCAAGGGACATGGGAGACACATGGGGCAGACCTAGACCCAACCTACAGCTTGCAGCCAAGGCCAACCAAATCCAGGCTCAACCAGCTGAACGTTGGTCTACAGACGCTAAGCAGAAAGTACATGACTGTGGTTTTAAACCCCTGAGTGTGGGGGTGCTCCGCTATGCGGTATTGTTATGGCAATGGTCGAATGCAGTTTTGCATGTATCACTTGTTTCAATCTTCACGGCAGTACTGGCAGGTAAATATTTTTTTTCCATTTCACAAATGAGGAAAGTAAGGCCTAGACCCGTTAAGAACTTGTACAAGGTTGTGCAGCTGGTAAGTGGCACAGCCAGATGTGAACACAGGCAGTGTCGACTCTGGAGCTCATGCGTTACCCACCACACTGTGCAGGGTGCCAGACAGCCAGCCAGGCAGCCCACTAACCGGTGCTTGCTGAGCACTGCGCAGCACAGTGAAGGACACAGATACGTAAGTTGCACCATGTAGATGAAGGCAGACGACGTGCATAAATAATTCCCATAGTAAGTATACAATTAGTGGCCTGAGTTCCAATCCTTGTTCTACTCTAACTAGCTCTGGGCACGTATGTCCCTTAATTTTCTTGGCCTTGCTTTCCTCATACATGAATCCGGGCATGAGGCTAGACTGCTCAGGTACACCCCCACCCACCCCCAGACGGCACTGGCCCGTGTCTTCCTGGCATGAAAGGAATTCAATGAGGTTCAAATTAGATTTTCTTTGTAGAAAGTAAAATTGTTTCAAATTTGGCTTGAGTGCTTCTTGGAGCTCTGGTTGCCTTTCCAGAGGAAAGATTTTCATAGTTCTGAAGAAAAGCACTTTTATAAACAGGCCATGGTCCTTTGTAAATAGAACAATCAGGAAAAGTAGAAACTGAAGTAATATTCTCTTTACCCCAAATCTGTGACCGTATTTTTGCCTCCCTATGCTTTTTTCAACCTTAGATCATAAAGGCAAAAACAATGCCTTTTATCACCTCAAAACTCTTTGTTCCCTTGACTGTGCCTTGTTTTTTGTGAAGAAATGAGTGTCTCCTGCTAGCTGCCAGAATCCCATTTGGTGTGCAAGCTGTAAGTGCGTTTAGGGAGAGGTAACATATAATGCTCCTAGGACCTACGACCTCAGTCTTCATCGCTGATTCTCTTCTTCTGCAGGCCTCTTCTTCCAGATGTTATATATTAAAAAAAAAAGAAAAAAAAAACAGTCTCTCAAAAAATCCCACAGGAAATTGTCTTTATTTATTTAATTTTTGAGACAGAGTCTTGCTCTGTCACCCAGGCTATAATGCCATGGCATCTGCCTAGCTCACAGCAACCTCAAACTCCTGGGCTCAAACGATCCTCCTGCCTCAGCCTCCTGAGTAGCTAGCTGGGACTACCGGTACACACCACCATGCCTGGCTAATTTTTTTCTATTTTTAATAGAGACGGGATCTCGCTCTTGCTCAGGCTGGTCTCGAACTCCTGACCTCAAGTGATCTTTCTGCCTTGGCCTCCTACAGTGGTAGGATTATAGCATGAGCCACCGCTCCTGGCCAAGGAAATTGTCTCGTCCCTCGTAAGTTCCAGACAGAGTATGTGTTTTGACCAGGCATTCCTCCCATCCAAGTACTAACCAGGCCTGACCCTGCTTAGCTTCCAAGATCAGATGAGATCAGGCACGTTCAGGGTGGCATGGCCGTAGACTGACCAGGCATTCCTATTGTGGAATATTCCTTTGAGCTCCTCCTCTCCCACGTCCCCACCAGGGCAGCAGGCGTTCTTCGTGGGGCATGGCCGTGCATCGTGTGCTGCTGCTCAGGACAAGGCAAGGCTTCCTTCCGTGGCTCTGGCACGGGGCCCAGCATGGGAGCCCGAGTATTGCACAGCTGGCCAGTTCCTTAGCCAGCGTCTTGTGAAGTCTGAGTGGATGTGGACAGAGAAGGTGCATGTGGGGTAGGTCTCTGCTCCCAATTCTCCCTGGCTTGGGTACGTGAGTGCTCTGGTCCTGCTGCAAGGGAGGCAGAAGACAGGAAGTGCAGCGGCTCAGCCTGCACCTCACCTCTCCACCAAGTGTCTTTTGGCTGTGTTGACCCACATGGATCCCTTCTGTCCCAGTCTCCGAACTGGCATTATTATTGACCACTTGCTCCCACAGGCCACCACCGTCTATCTTCAGCTGTTCTGTAAGTGGCGTGTGAGCTAAGGGCTAAAGTGTGATCTCTCTCACGGGTGCCTGCCATTAGAAAAAGGGCCTCTAGGAAGCCCCCAAAGTCTTCCTCTGTTGTACATTGAACTGTTATCCTTTTAGGTGTCGCCTAGAGTTGGAGTCCTAACTGTTGGAACCTGTGAATATGACTTGATTTGGAAATAGGATCTTGGCAGATGTAATTATGATATAAGTTAAGGTGAGATCATTCTGGAGTAGGGTGAGCCCTTAATCCAAGATGAGAAGTTTCCTTATAAAAAGAGAAGACACACACACACACACACACACACACACACAGGAAAAAGCCATGTGAAGGCACAGGCACAGAGAGGGAAGACGGCGCGTGATGGTGGAGGCAGAGACTGCAGTTAAGCAGCTATGGGCCAAAGGAAAGCCAACGATGACCGGCAACTGCCGGACGCTAGGGGAACAAGCATGACCCTGCCAATGCCTTGATTGTTTTGAACTTCTAGCCTCCAGAACTGTGAGAGAATAACTTGCTATTGTTTTAAGCCACCCAGTTTATGGTTGTTTGTTATGGTAGCCCTAGAAAACTAATACACCCCTTCCTCCATGAAGGTAGTGACAACAATATAGATACCATTTACCATGGGCTAGGCAATGCCTGATGCATACTCTACCATTTGATCCTCATAGAAATTGAGTATAGGCACATCTGTTCTCCTTTTAAAAACTGAGGGTTCCAGAGAGGCTTAGCAACTGGCCCGGCCTCACACAGCTGGTACATAGATGGTGCTGCTGGAGTTTGAATGTTGTCTCAGTGCCGCTACAGCTTCGCCTCCAATACAGTGAATCCTTTGTACTGGTGATGGGGAGGAGGAGATCATGCGGACATGTCTTCTCTGCCCAGAACATCTTCATTTGCTCAACACAGAAGCCCCACTTGTCAGGTTAGGTCAACATCTAAAGGACTAAAAGAGACTCAACCAAGCCCTGCATCCTTACCTGAGATCCAGATCCTTGCTTTTCAGTGGTCCTCAGAGCCCTGGAAACATGCTAGGTCTTGGGCTGAGACCAGAGGAAGAGTGGAGGTGGCCCATACCACCCTCACATAGGTCTGTGTTCCAGGCCTATGTTTAGCAGCTCATTCAGATAATGCGAGCCCCACATCATGGTAGAGCTTAATTGCATCAGTCCTCCTCATTATTGTAAAACAATGAAGGCTTGTTGTGCTCATCAGCCAACTGGAGCCCAGTTCCAAAGTACACACAATGCTTATAATTAGGGGCAACTTGGAGAGGAGACCCGGGATTTGCCTCTGCCTGTTCAATAGAAACCATAGCTGGGAATTTAAAGGGACAGTTATATGCCTGTTCCCTTGCTGTCAGCTGGATTGTGTTGAAGGAATAATGTTTTGTCCATGAAAGAAGGTTGAAAACTAATTTCAATGTTGTTGACAAATGCCATTTCCATAAGACTTTGGGCTCCTTGAGGCCAGGAGCTCTGTCTTACTCATTTCTTTATGTTCAGCTTTTAGCACTTGCCTGAGACATCTTGTGATCACTGATGTTTGCTGAATGAATGAATGAATGAATGAAATCCTATTTGTCTGGAAGGATATCCTGTAGTAGAAATTTACTGATTCGAATGTTCATTTGTATCAACATTGGATCTAAGTACTGTTCTTATTCTTTATCTTGCCTTTTCTATACCTCACTCCCCAAATTAAAAACAACAACAAAACAACTCCAGGAATGGCCTGCATAAGGGTTGTGCTTTCACTTTTGTTTTTTAAGCAATATGACTGTAATGCCTAGGATATAGCCGATACTCAATAAATGAATTGTCTTGATTTTTTTTACCATGCAGATACTTGGAAAGGGTTTTGTAGTCACTAATATGGAAGTGGGAGTTCCAATTTAGGTTTTAAGTCATTATAAACTTAGATGATTTTTAAAAGAAGTAAAATGACCTGGAGGAAAGCAAACCTTTTAGGAATTCATACCTGACCTTAGAAGACGGACATAGGGGGGTAGGTTTGCTGTGATGGCTGACTGATAGGAATCTGTGCATTAAATGCATATTTTCAAAGCATTTTAGAGGATATAGGGGTCAGGGTGGCTGGATGGTTCCTTAGGTCATGGAATTTCTTGCAACTGCTCTTTCATGTTGCTTGTATATGAGTAAGCATGGCTCTGCCTTCAAGAGAAGCTATAACTTTTATTGCCCTAATAACTGTTGGTGAGTGAAATTTATTGTTATGTACATCAATTGCTAGCCAACTGTAGTCACCATCTATTCAGCTTGAGATTTTTAAGATGAAAGACACTATTTATGCACTTAACTTAGTTTTGATTATTGAAGATTGTACTGTCCAGCAATAAGACATTTAAAGATGATCCACATATAATTAAAAATAAGAACCCACAATACTAGGCATGATCAGCCAAGACTGGGTGGCTGCTTCAGTCATATAAAAAATAACACAACATAGAAGGGATTCCCTAGCCTAAATACTTTAAAACATAGTACCATAGAAGGTGATAAGATGAAATGAAAGGAAGAGGGTCTAGAACAGAGTGTTTCTCAAGCTTTCATGTGCATCTGAATCACCAAGGATCCTGTTTAAATGCAGATTCTGACTCAGTAGGTCTGAACTGAGGACTGAGACCCTCAAGCTCCCAGGAAACGCTAATTCAGCTGGTCTAGGGACCACACTTTGAGAAGCAAGAGTCTGGAAGATTAAACATTAAAAACACCTTTTATGATGAGCCCTAGGTGACTTCTTTTGGCATTTCAGGTAAGGGCCAATGAAAGCTACTCAAATGCAAGTTGGTCAGACAGAAGCTACATGTGATAATCATAACTAAAGCATTTTCCCCCTCCTGTGTGCATTTTGGTAATCATTTCCAACCCATCTCTCTCTCCTGTCCTCCACACCTGTGGAACGAAAGGATCACAGGACATCCCTACATAGATGACTCACAGGCCCCTCAACAAACATGTTCCAAACAGAACTCACTACTTTCCCCCATTCCCAAACCCACTCCTGGGGGTCCGATCTTAGCGCATGGTGGCTTCCTCTACTCAGCTGCCTAAGTCAGAAACATGAGTGTTAGCCTTCCTCTCTTTTCTCCCAGCACAAAGTCCTGTTAAGTTTTTCTTTTGAGTAGCTCCTGAATGTACTTACTTCTCTCTATCTGCACTTCTACTGCCCTAGTTTGTGCCACATAGTACATCTCTTGCTTTGGGTAGAGCTGCCGTCACCTAACTGGTCTGCCTTCTCTGTCCTCCACGTTGCAGCCAGCAATGACTTTCTTGTCTTCACTTTCCCATTTGGGATTCTTCAAGGGCCCCCTTCTGCCTCAGGGATAAAGTTCAAACTCATGAACATGTTTCACAAGACTCTCCATCCTCTAATTCCAGCTTACCTCTCCTAACTCTATCATTTCCTTGCTTCCCTTGAACCTTGTATTGGAGCTAGATCTATGTGCCGTGCCATCATCTTCTTTCTGACTATTTCAGAAGCTGAAAGATTTTTCTGGAGCCTCTTGCCTGACCTTTCTACTTTCTAGAGGCCTTCCCTGCTCTTCCTAGTTTAAGTTGGACGCCCTTCCCAAGTACTCTTATAACAGCCCTTACCTCCCTTCTCACAGAGCCTGTCACTCGTTTGTGATTTTGTTTCTTGTTTGACCCCATGTCTAGCATGCAGTAAGTGCCTAACAAATATTTGTTGAATAAAGGCGTGATTTGTAAACAAATCCCTAGGAAAGTCTTCTCAGGACATTAACTTTAAGGGCAGTCTCTGTTGGGTGCTTCAGTATTCGGGAGGAGGCAACCATACATTTCGCTACTTCTCATCTTTAAGAATCTTTGTTAGGGTTCATTATTACTTTTCTTCCACTGTGGTCTGAGAAGATGCATGGTATAATTTCTATTTTTTTAAATTTTTTAAGGCATGCTTTATGACCTAGGATATGGTCAATCTTAGAGAATGTCCCATGAGCGGATGAGAAAAACGTATATTCAGTGAATTTGGGGTAGAATGTCCTGT
>CM052439.1:156497300-156579673 GCA_028533085.1 Varecia variegata | reverse complement strand
GGGGATGGGTGTATACCTACATGATGAGTGCGACGTGCACTGTCGGGGGAATGGACACCCTTGAAGCTCAGACTCGGGGGGTTGGGAGGGGCATGGGCAATATGAACCAGAACGGTAGTACCCCCATAATAAGCTATAATAAATAAACAACAAAAAATGTGCAGAAATTTAATAAAAAAAAAAAAGAATCTTTGGAAAAAGACTACCACTGTGCACTGCCAACGGGATACTTTTTCAGGAGCAGCATGACACTTAGTTGATGTCTCATAGTTGGTTCTTTCATTAGGGGCAGAAATAATTCATCCTGACACTCTAGACCCCAGTTACTGAACTATATCTACGTGAGACATTCTCTGCTTTGTAACTAATGTAAGTAAACTATCAAAAACATCTTCTCTCCCTGTCTGAAAACTTTCTCTCTGGGTTTTATATTTAATTTAGAAATCTTGCATGTCAATGAAGTCCAAAATATCAGTGGAATGGACATTTGGGTTCATGGTTGAACCCATGCAGCCTACAGGAGTTCCTTCATCTCTCCACGTAGAGAGCTTTAAATGCCTGCAGATTCACTTCCCCTGAGGTGGCACTTGGACAACGGCTGAAGAGTGTGGGAGTGGGAAAGTCCAGCTTACTGGCCCAGGAGTGGACAACTCTGAGGCATAACTTAAACTCTAGAGCTCCCTTGTGGGACTCAACTGAAGCTAGGACTTCAGGTTCCCGGGTGGGCACCCTGGCTGTGCCTCCTCCCTTTTCCTTCCTACCTCCTCCACTCCCTTAATGGTCTTCCCTGAGAGCATTTCCTTAATGAATCCCTTGCACACACACCTTCATCTCCATGTCTGATTCTGGGGAACCTGGCCCAAGATGGTGGTACTATATTTATAAAGAGGACCATTCCATACTTCCTTGGATTCCCAAGAAAGGCTGGACTATCTCTCAGACGTCTTTGAAAACATAGAAGTAATTCTTATCTATGTGAGAGGATGTCAGTGTGAACATGCTTAGAAATAAAGGAATGAATGAGATAATCCCTCAAGGAATTAGACTCAAACCTCACCAAATCAGACAGTTTGCTCCCAGGCTTGCTGAGTGGCCTTTTCAGCATTCAGATTCTCTTGTTCAGCAAAAGGGATGTAAATCTATTTACAAGTTGAATTATGCAGAATGACTTAATTATGGAAAGCTTTCTTCCCCCCTGAGCAAACCCATTCACCCACCAGCACTCTTCTTGCAGGCCTGTTGGTTGCATTTTTTGAATTCTGGAGGTCTGGGTTCATGATCACACAGGCACTGGTCTTGGTCTTCAGTTTTATTGTCCTCTGAGGGGACACAATGGACAGTCCTCTTCTGAAGGCCACCTCCACAGGCAGCGGTGCACTGAAAGATAGGGATACAGAGAGAGTCAGAATTCTTCCCCAGGGCCACCAAGGCAGCAGCAGCAGAGCACCCCTAATCCCACTGTGGCCAAGTGTGGGAAAGACTTCATCACCAGAAACATTTTTGAAGGAGTTGTAGAATAAAGGCACTAATAATTTGGAGATGTGAATTTAGGAAGAGTCCTATATTACGGGATGTGTGGATTGAATTCGGCTTAGTTTACTATTATTAATATTAGGTTCTCTGAAGAATGTCGTCCTCTTTCCCACATTTGAGAATAGCTTGTTGCCTCACATCACATGGCTGCAACATTGGGATCTAGCCCCATGTTAGTCCCATGGGCCCTGCCACCTGGGCACACGGGATTGTTCCAGGGGAGGGTCCTTGGATCAAGCTGGGCAAACTGGTCACTTCCTTGGGAATTCAGAATTGAGACCCAGCAAGAGATTCCCTCTGAGGCTGAAACATGAAAACCTGCATGTAGTTGTCAGCCATATTTCCTGCCAAGTTGGAGAAGGAGAGCAAACCAGATGACAGAAAAAGTGAGAGGAATGAAGCACATGCTTTGAGAGGAGTGGGGATTAGCGAGGCATGCTTAGACCTGGGTTCCAGCTAAAACTCCCGACCAAAACACTCACCTTTACATCATGAATATACGGAGTGAAACACACAGAGAGAGGTTGAATTGCAGGCAAAATAGAAGAAAATTTCCCATCTGGGTCCTGGTGCCTCAGTCTGAACCAGTTTTCATTTGGGGCTGGGATCAGATGTGAGGGAAAGGGGTGGAGCTACTAGGCAAGCTGAGAGTAGGGTAAAAAGAGAAGTGGGAGGGGGAGATCACGGTGGAATGGAGAGAATCTGGAAGGGAGGTAGGGACAGGGCTGAGCAAGGAGACTGGCCAAGGGGCAGAGCAGCAGTGGCCCCTGGGCTGGGCCCAGCTGGGTCATGGGTGGTCTCCAGCCATTCTGACAGATAAGGTCCCACTGCAGTGTCGTGACTAGCCACCTGGCCACAGGAGGGAGATTCTCTGGCCTCTAGTATCAGTTTATATAAGATGACTTTTGAGAAGGTAAGAAAATATGCCTGAATTTACCACATATACTCTTTCTTTAATTATTATTTTTTGTGGTAAAATATATAAAACGTAAAATTCACCACTTTAACCATTTTTAAGTTCAGTGACCTTAAGAACATTGACATTACTGTGCAGCCACCACCACCATCCGTCACTAAAACTTTTTCATCTTCCCAAACTGAAGCTCTGTCCCCGTTTAAACAAGAACTCCCTGTCTTCCACTCCCACCCCCAGCCCCTGCCAAGCACCATTCTGTTTTTCATCTCTATGAATTTGACTACTGTATGAACCTTATGTAAGTGGAATCACACAGTGTTTGTCCATTTGTGACTGGCTTATTTCAATTAACATAGCGTCATTGAGTTTCATGCATGTCGTAACATGTTATTCCCTTTTCAAGATGGAATAATATTCCATTGTATGTATTTACCACATTTTATCTATTCATCCCTCGATGGCTGATGGACACTTGGGTTGTTGGCTATTGTGAATCACATAGACTCTTAAGATTTACACTTTATATCATGTTTTATTACTTTTAGAGCCATTTTGTTTATATGATCAAAACCTCCCATGACAGAAACCAGGGTTTTTTAATTCATGCTTCACTGCCATTAGCATGACATGCAATAAATATTCACTGATGAATTAGCTGGAAAAGACAACTGCATGGAAAATTCTTGAAAAATCACTAGGCTCAAAAGATTCCATTTGTCATTTGAGATATTATGGGACACTCAGCTCACTAGATAAGACAACACCCACATGGGGACACCACCAATTAAATCAGAATACCGCCACCAAAACTCTGTTTCTCATAGAAACTTCCCATAGAGAGGATAGAAGGAGAAGCATCATATATTTTTTTAATATCCATCACTCTATTTTATTTTACTTTATAAAGCCCAGAGCATGGTGATCAGCAGGGAGCCTCATGTTTGCATTATGAAGTCAGAGTTTTCAGTGATTAAATCTGTAGGTAATTTTATTCAGTAAATTCACCTCAAATTCTCTGTGGACATGGGTACGAAACAAAGAGTAAAAAATAACTACTCAACTGATCTTGAGTAAATAAAAGTCTGCAACAGAGGACAGAGGCAAAAACAATGGAAATTAGCCAAGCCAGAATAAGATAAAGAATACTGTCTAGGGTTTAGGAGATTGGCTTTCTTGCTCACTGCATATTGTCCTGGGTCATTCATTCAACCTCTCTCTCTCTTCCTCTGTAAAATAAGATTGTTACTTAAAGATCAAATGACTTCCTTTCCTGATTTCTGCTTCTAAGTGTCTGTGTCTAAGCTGGGCTGGTCCTGAGTGCTGAAGTCATGCAGGTCCTCTTGGGCAGGGCAAATTAGGATGCGAGCGCTAATTCCAAGCCAAGCACAAAAATAAGTAGAAGTCACTGTCCATGCATTTATTAGCCAATTCAAGTAATTTAAGATTAAGACACATGAATTTCTGCTGTATTTAATTGGAGGATTAAGCAGGAAGCATCATGGTTGCTAACTTGAGTTTTGCTAATTGTGCTAATGGTGTGAATTTGGGGTTTTAGAGGGAAGATACATGTCACTCTTAGGGCTCAGATCTACTGCTTTGGAGCCAATAAAACCAGGGGTCCTTGTGCAGAACTCAGCACCCCAAATGGGGATGGGACTAAACATGAGCAACTCCTAGCTAAGGTGACTGACTCACTCAATTGCTCACTACTCTAGTCTCATTCAGTCCTAGACGCTTTGTCCAATAAGACTTCAAGGGTTCTCTTAAGCTTCAACTGGTTTGTTTAGAAAAGCTGATTCCTAAAGTCAACAAATACTTCAGCAAATACTTGCTCTGCGAGAAGCTGTAAAAGGGATATAAGAAGACTGAAGTCTGTTATTGTGACCATTCAACTAACATAGATCAAATGGAGAAATATGAAGAAGAGAAATCATTTGATGCTTTATAGCTAATGCAAACATGTCCTTTTTTTTTTTTTTTTTTTTTTTTTGAGACAGAGTCTCACTCTGTTGCCCGGGCTCCAGTGCCGTGGCGCCAGCCTAGCTCACAGCAACCTCAAACTCCTGGGCTCAAGCGATCCTTCTGCCTCAGCCTCCCGAGTAGCTGGGACTACGGGCATGTGCCACCATGCCCAGCTATTTTTTTCTATGTATATTGTTAATTGTCCAGATAATTTCTTTCTATTTTTAGTAGAGATGGGGTCTCGCTCTTGCTCAGGCTGGTCTCAAACTCCTGAGCTCAAAACGATCCGCCCGTCTCGGCCTCCCAGAGTGCTAGGATTACAGGCGTGAGCCACCGCACCCGGCCCAAACATGTTCATTGAATAATTTTCTTGCACGTACTAGTAAATATATGGCAGGGCATGTTCTGTCTGCATAGGGAATATCCTTAAGTTAAATCCTTGTAACAACATGTAAAATAAGATTTATTTTCTGGTTTTACTGATGTAGAAACAAATCTTTCCCCCAACCCTCAGCTTTTTCCCTTTTTATTATAGCATTTGTAGCCCTTTCTGTGGAGACTCAAGTCCTTCCAATTTGGAAAATTTTTCTTGTGTTAATTCTTTGATAATGTCCTCACTTCTACTTTTTCCCATTCTTCCTCTCTGAAATTTTATTATTTTGATGTTGTACCTGCTGGCCTGATCCTCTAGTTTTCCTATCTTTTGTCTCAGTTTCTTTTTGTCATTGTTCTCCTTTTTTGACAGATTTCCTCAAATTACTTTCCCAATCCTTCTACTTAATGTTTTATTTTGGCTATTTTTAAAAAGTTTTCTAAGGTCTCCTTCTATTCTTGAGTATTCCTTTTGTATAGCTTCTTGTTCTACATCATGAATGCAGTCTCTTATTTTTCTGAAGACATTAACTATAGTTTTTTGGGAGGAGTTCATCTATTTCTTGCATGGCCTCTCTTTCCTCAGAGTTCCTTTTGTGCTGTTTGTTTTGTTATTTTGCCTTTGGTGGGAGGGGTTTTCTCAAATGTCTGGCAATCTTAGGCTATCTGTTTATATTTCAGAATGAGGCACTTAAGATCTTATTGGGAGCTCCATGGGTGGCTTCTTGAGAAGTGAATTATTGAGAAGTGGTTTTATATAGAGTGATTAGGAAGAGATCTGTTATGTAAGATTTTTTTTTTTTTCTCTAGAGACTAAGCTAGTGCTCTGCCTCTGTGCAGCTCTGTGAGGGAAAAGGGACATCACACTACTTACTGTGTGTATTTTCTATTGCTTATCTGAGAGATGAGCCCTTTTGTCCTCACCAGCTGTGTCCCATCCTAGGGTGTCTTTGGGGTACCACTCCAGAGAGAAGAGCCCCAGGCTACAGCTGGGAGATTGCTGGGACATAGGAGAGAATTTGCTTCTCTTATAAACTTCCAACCAACCCTCCACCCTCACCTCTGCAATCTGTTTGCTTCTTGGCATCCCTGCAACAGACAGATTGTAGCTTTCTCTGGCATGCTAAGTCCATTGGAAGTGTAGTCGTCTGTTTCCAGCTTCTAGAGTTTTATTGACCCCTCTCTCAGCTGTCATCTCCTGCCCCCATCTTTGTCTTTGGGGTTTATACCACTTTTGGTGTTTTATCCCTTCTGCTTATTTAGTGGAGTCTTGGGAACAGAGGCAAATGGGCACGTTCAATCCATAGCTTGTCTTTTTCACTTAATAATAGGTCATGGTGGTCAGCAGTGATTCCAGAGGCTGGCTTGGCAGGTGTTGGCCACTCCTGCCCCTCATTCTTCGCTATGCACAATTGATGAATTCCTGACACATGGCTCTTCTAGGGAAACTTCAACCCATGCCCACCTCCAATAGACTGGCACCTCTAACTCCCTCAGGGAATTGACGGTGAGATTTAAAAATGTTCACTTGTGGTTTTAATCTTCCGTAAGATTTTGTGTTCCCAAACGGACCCAAATTTATGGCATTTGCATGACTTCACATTGTATCCGATTTTCTCTTCTAGAGGTCACATCTGGTTAGATTAGTGATACTTATACTTTTATGCAGGGCTCCAAGGTATTTATGAAGAGCCTAGTCCTGAAACACATCCAGGTGGCTGGGGCAAACACCTGCCAGGAGTAAGCATAGCCTCTGCTTGGCCCGTATGGGTGGACAGGGCGGCTGCTGTCTTGATCTCTGAGCTGTGTTGATGTTAATAACTAATTTTGTGAAGCGTGTGGCTGGACTATGGCACTCAAATCTTGCTGTGGCAGTGATATTAATTAGATAACTATTTAGTGGGTGCCCATGGATAGATGCTCTAACAAAGAAGCTATGTTAAGTAATTATGGTCAATCAACTTGACGGAATATTATTGTGAATAAAAGGTTAACGTTAGGCCTGGTTCAGCCTACTTGGGGAGAAAATTATCTTGAAGCATGTTTTTTTGAGGAGGGACAGAGTTAAGGTAAATATGGAAAGTTATGCCTTGTCCACTGGGAAATTCCTGATGTGTAGTGGGGGGCCTGTGAGTTGGTACGTGGCCTTGGGCATGTGCGACCAAAACAGTTATAAATATTGGCAGGAAACTGAGGCTGAGGCTTCTTTGGGTCAGGGTGATCTGTGTGCACCTTGGCTCTCAGTCCTTGCCAACTGCACATACCTTGAACCAGTGAAGGAAGCAAATGAACATGTGTCCTTGGGGAGCAGCCTCCTGAAGAGATGAGGCCGTTGTGTCTAACATGAGTATTGTTTGTATTCTCTACACAGCTAAGCGAACACCTGAGCGAACACCTGAATGTTAGGTTCACACCTATTGTGCCTCAAGTGTCTGACTGCCAACGGACTGCCAGTTTGAACCAGCATTCAAGTAGATTGTGGCCATGCAACTATGCACCTATGAACAATGAGAATTATTAAGAATATAGCAACCTAAAACTATCTGGGACATTACGTTGGGAAAAATACTTCATTGGCTTGTGTTCTAATTCTAGCCATCAAAATATAATTCTAAAAATCAACATACAAGTGCACAGGGAAGAGTTACTTTATAAAAGTGTTAATAGTCGAGGTGTTAGTGTATCAGACCTTCTTGGCTCTGCTGTCTCCAAATTCCTGGCTCTGTGCTCTGTCCCAGCTGAGGTAGCAGCCAAATGCCCAGAAGCACAGCCCGGTGACCTGCACCTCATGCCTCTCACCTCCTGGCTGGGCTTTCTTGTTGCCAATGAGACATGAGACACAATGGGACCCTGTGCAGTGCCCCAGAAGTACGGGGACATTAGCTCTCCATGGGGACACTCTTTACCAAAGAGAGACAGGAGCCAGTAGATAACTCTTCTCTCTTCGCACCCCTGGATAAACTGCTGTAAGAGGAAGTAATTCACACAGCTTTTGGAAGACCTGCCCGTGAGCACCGGCAATCAGTTGCTCCTGACACCAAGCAATGGACATTTAGTAAAATAATCAGTCTGGTAATGCCCCCCGTCATATTTGATCCTCTTCCCCTGCCTCCTTTCTCTTTTCTATCACTCCTGCTTCCCTGGCATTGAATTTCCTAATAAAGTGTCAGATTTTATTTCAAGACTCTATTTTCTATAGAACTAAGAATGGTAGAATCTGTCTATGGGAGAATTTTCTTTATTTTCAATGTCATTGATAGAGTGTTATTTATGCAATAAAAAACTCTGGGAGAATAGTAACTCTTTCCCTTATTTACAGTTTGATGAGTTTGTTTATCTCTCCATCAAACAGGCTGGCCATTCGGCAAACTGGTCTCTGGGCTGACAAGAGGCCTGAAACTCACTCAGTCAGACTGAGCCTAAAGCTTCAGGACATAGGCAACTCCTCCTTGCTCTAGGAAAAGCCAGAGGATCCAAGGTGTTAGGGTGCAAAATAGCATTTCCTTAGGGTTTGTGCCTCTGGAATAATTTTGGTATTTGGTCTTTTCTCTTTTGAAAGTATTTGATCATTTCCCTTCTGAATTCAAGCCAGTAAACATTGACCCAGGGTAGCTATGAGTCAACTCTTAGCAGACTTAAAAATGTTAGTTGGCAGAAGAATACTAAAACTAAAATATTAATGTATAGAAACACACTGTAAATCAATGCATATGTTGAACATTTACAATGAATATATATTACTTTATAATCAAAAGAAAACAAATATTATTTTCTTTTTTAAAGCTAAAGCAAAAGAAAGCATCTATAACTGAGTCTTACCTGGTCCCATTTCCCAGTGGCCCAGTGACAGCAAAGGTGCTCGTTGCAGGGCATGGTGGATGTGGGCCTTTTTGTCCAGTCACAGAGGCCACCTGGACATGACACTCCTCTCTCCTGAACTCCACCTCCACAGGACCTGGAACACTGATACACGCTAATGATAAGAATAGGTAAAACACAGGTGATGACATGTTCAATGATAAGGGAAGAACTTTCTACGATCACTTTGTTGTGTGCAGTGTTATTAGGAGTATTGGTATCCGTATTCGAATCTGTAGCATCCTTGCAGGTTCCTTACAATGACCACTCTAGTTATTTAAAGCAATAATAGTGACACAAGAATTAAAGAGAGGGATGAAGGTTGAAGAAAAATCTCTTGAGGATAAGAGGAGGAGAAAAATCAGAAGATGCCAAATAGTCCAATGTCAAACACTGTGTCAAAAGGAAGGAATTTTGGTTAAAAACCTAAATGAGTGGTCACTCCAGAATGGATATTATGCTATCTGCATTTTGCCTTCTGGCACAAGTGTCTAGAAACAAAAACGTAATATTTAGATATTTTTATAGTGATTATCTCTGACAGCCCAAAAGAGGAGCACACATTTGCAATGCAATTTTGTGTGCCTCCTGTTACAGTGGGATTGTCTTCCCTTTCCATGACATAAAGTTTTACAATTAACTTTGTCCATATTAGGAGTAGTGGAATTGATGGATTTGCTTGGGATTCTGATGCATTTTGTGAGCTGTAGTGCTTACAAAATAAATACAAGATGACAAGTTGGATTCCTAAAGGGATACAGTTCTAAAACATGTCAGATTTTTGTTCACAGGAATAATTTTATAAGATATGTTGTTTAATTTTCATGAATTTTCTAGGAGGAAATGAAATAATTCACCAAGAATCTTTGAAAAGTTCTCTGAGTACTTTGAAAAGCACTTTGAGAAATCTTCATTACCACATGGTTACAATAACAACAACAAAACAATTACGGCTGTCCTGTGAGCATCACACCCATCACATCGGGCACTATGTGTGTGGTGCCACAGAAAACAGGAAAACTAAGTGCAATTAACCTTTTGTACTCAGTGAAAGAACTAATGTATCGCCTTCACAATTTTGAAGCTTTGAGAATCAACATGGATTTTTTTCCTATTTATTCAATGTTTTTAACCCTATCTGAGAATAGAGAGAGAGAAGAATCTCACATTTGAGATCTCGTGCCTACCTACGTGTGTGCATATAGCTTCAAAACCACCTGGCCAAGTAATCTCCAGGACAAGGGGGTGAGGGAAGTGTAGGACAGTAGTTCACAAAGTGTGGTCCTCAGACTGGTAACTTCAGCATCTTCTGTGTCCTTGTTAGAAATGCAAAATTTCAGGCTCCACCCCAGACCTCATAATTGGACATTCTGGGAGTGGGGCCCATCCCTCCGAGTGTGGACAAGCCCTCCAGGTGATTCCTGAAGCATGCTAAAGTTTGACCACTGCTGGTGTAGAGACGTTCGTACAGCGAAAATGCATCTGCCGTGGAGGTAGTCTGGGCTGGCTGACATTTACTAAATGAGTCCAGGACATTCCTGGGATGGCAGTGCATTAGCGAGTGTGTATAGGCAGCATGCTGGGCTAGGGAAGTACCTAAGGATGCCCAATCCTTCAACAGCAGCTCCAGGTACTCAACTGACTTTCACAAAGTCGGCCAAGTTTGAGGTTTGCTCACAACAGAGCAATTTAGAAAGCTCCCAGAAGCCACTGAGGAAGCATAAAGAATATATCTTTCTCATAGCCAGAAAGGAGATTTGATTGGTTATCTGCGATAACCTGCAAATGCTATTTCTCTGACAAGGTAATCTAAGCTCCTCTGTGATTTCAGGCTGAGCATATATGGGGAGCTTGCTGGCCTGGGTCCCGAGCATGGGAGTAGCAGGCCTCTCATGTACTGCAGAGCTGGGCAGGGGAAGGAGGAGAAAGAGGAGACAGTGGTGGCTGCTGCCCCGGAAAACAGGTGGTTGTCCAGAGCCCAGAATCAGCATGGGTGCTTGACGTGTAAGTAGCTCGGGGCTTAGGCTTCCATTGGTTTCAACGCTAACTCTCCATGTTCAGGCAGGGATTCTCTACCGACCCCTCCCTGGCACACGGTACATGCCCCCCAAGTAGTTATGGATCCACTCTTCCTCCTCAGTTCACCCTGTGCAGTGCCCATCGGCTAGGTTCTGTAGCAGAAGGAGCACAGGTATGGGAGTCTGCCTTATGTTTGAATTAGTACTCCACTGTTTATTGTCTAGTTGAGTGTCTCAGACAGGTTTCTCAACCTCTTTAGGTCTCAATTTCTTCACCTATAAAATGGAATTAATAAGGGCTACCACGCAGCTGGTCATTGAGACAATTAAACCAAGTATTGTAAGCAAAGTGCCTAGCTCGTGGACACACTCATAATATGCTAGACTCTTTCTTTTCTTCTTTTTTTGGTCTTCTTTCCATTGTACATGGATGTAGTTGGAGTATATTTTAGTTATTAAAACATTTGGCTGTTGAAAAATGAGGTCATCACACTTTACCAAAAGACAGTCACCCAGTTTTCATGTGCCAAAGTAGAACAAAGACCCAGCAGAGCTAGGGTCCTCACAAAAGAGAGGACACACACAGACTCTTTTTATTTGTGCAAACAATGATCTGGGCATTTAACTGAGACATGGAACTCTAAAATGATACTCTGTATAGAAAGGACATGACCATTTCTCCCCCAGCCTGACTGCAGAAGCCTCAGAGAGCCATGTCAGGCTCTGTCCTAAATGGCTTTCCTCAAAGGGGCCCTTGTTTAAATCATCCCATTGTGTTCATTTACCCAGCAGGGACCCCAATTCCCCAATATATCCATTGGGAGACCGGGCTAATACAACACTGAACTGTCACGATTGAAACAAGACAACACTGTCCTCTCAGTGGAATTCTTCCAGTTCCTGAAAACGTTGGACTTGCTTAGCTGCCCCTAGACGGTGTGGGGTCGCCGAGCGCAGGCCAGTCACTGGCAAGGCGCAGCAACACAGAGATCCGTGATGGCTGGTTGCGCGAGGGCTCATCCCGCCCTCGCTAGGGGCCATACCTGATGCCAGGGCTCCACCTGCCACTCCTCACAGGGCTCGGGGTTGCAGCTCATGCTCATGGCGGGAGGGATGCCAGCCAGGAACTGGCAGTGAAACGGCCTCAGGCTCCGGCGGTCCCGGCTGTCCACGCACTGAATCTCGCGGATCTTGAAGCCCCCGCTGCAGTTTCTGGAGCACTGTGTGGACAGCAAAGGCAGAGGCGACCCCTGAGTCCTGGGCATCAGCCTTCCATTCCCATCAGGGCCCAGGGCACATGGGAGCAGATGGACTCTCTGATGCTTCCATGAACAAGGTGTTTCGCCTCTCAGAAATAAGCAACATTTTCCAGACAGCCCCCCAGAAACACAAATTTAAAACTGCATTTTCCTGCCCCATAGTAAGCACACAGAAGAAAAAAAAGTAACTGTGAACTTAAAATTAACTGCAGAACAAATGAAAAAGCATGCTAATAATTTCCACCCAAAGCAGCTATTTGTCTGACAAAATAAATTTCTAGGAAATATCTCCTGGTTAAAACAAGAGGGCTCTTTATTAGGAAAAGGGAATTTTATAAGACAGGAGTGTAAAATGGGATTTTATTTTCTAATTTTCCATTTGTTGCTCTAATCTGGCATTTCTAAATTTCATTTTCAAATTAGCATTACTCATTTGTCAAAAGCATATTCACATTCAGTGGGAAATGAAATTTATTAATATGCCAAAGTCAGTAATAAGGGAAGACGCTCACTAAATCTATAATTTTTCTACTGCATTTTCAAAAGGGCCTCTGATTCAGTTACTAAGAGGGAAGTGGCAACATATTAAATCACTCCATTACTAATGCTGTTTTGCTCTTGTGTGCTGAATGGCAATTATTATATTCATTGTCTTATTGTCCTAGAGAAGAATCATCTGTATTCCTGTTTTCCTAACCTGAAGCCTGTGAACCAGCCAGAGAACAGGAGCCAGGCTACTGATAAGGAAAGACTGGCTAAGGCCCTGTTGAAACCAAAGAGGCCTGATAGTTTTTCAGTTACCACAACAGCTTAACTGATGTAACTTGCAAACCAAATTGAGGTAGAATGAAAAATACCTTTAGCTTATAGGAGCTACTTGAAGAGACAGAATTAAATCACCACCTTTGCTTTCTTGTGTTATTTTTTATTTATGAAGTCATCCTGATACACTTTCCATGCTCAGATAACTTAGTGCCATTAATGAATATAGGATTGGGAGGTCAACAGACCACATTCATCTGTGACCTGGCACTAAGTGGTTGTGTGACCATGGATTAATCATTTCATTTCTCCAAGCCTCTATTTCTCCCTTAGTATTAAAAGGAGTATAAACTAGATAATTAAACTACCCCAACATTCTTAAGTGTCATAAGCGTATGGGATCACTGGATTTGGATTGTTTTGATTTCAGAATACTTACTTGCTCTCAAAGTTACATGCCAAATTCTAAACCAGGATACAGAAAGAATTCCTTTCTGTTATTTTCCCTATGCTAAACACATTCATAAGGTCCTTAAAATCAAATAATTCATTGCAAAAATTCTAAGCTGAACAGCACCAAAATTCATCTGTCTGTCTGCCCCTCTCCCCGGCTCCACCTCCCTTCCCCCCAGTTACTGAGCACTTCCGATGTCCCAAGCTCTGTACCCCCACCCTAAGGGGTGTGCAGTCTGGTGGGGCAAGGGAGTCACATACATGCGCAGAAGCAATAAAGGTTGTATACCACAGTTTTTCATGATCTAGTGAGGGCACAAACAGGAGGTGGGCAATTTCACCAGAAGAAGTCAAGAGAGGTTTGAATAAAGGAATCAAAGCTTGAGCTAAATCTTAGAAGATGAGTGTATGCTCAGCTGGCTGGCAAAATAGGGTGGGTGGGGGACATTCGAAGTGGAGAGAGTGGCATGCGCGGTGCTGTGAACCAACACAGCTCATCTGAGAACAGAGTTGTTCAGAACACTTCTGCACAGGTGGGGGGTGGACAGAGAGGATGGGCCAAGACCACCTCGGAGAGTCTGGGTGTTGGTAGTCTTGGTGTCATGCTTTCTGTGGTCCTGAAGGCTTCCATTTAATTGCCATTCCTCTAAGCATTTTATCTTAGGGGTCTCTTCATCTGAAACACTTGACGAGTAGTGGGGAACCTGCGGCCTTGGGGACACATGTGGCCTTCTGGGTCCATGAGTGTGGCCTTTTGACTGAATCCCAATTTTACAGAACAAATCCTTTTGTTAAAAGGGATGCATCAGAGAAAGATGAAGCTTTTCTCACCTCCTTTGGTGCTTAAAAAAGAACAATCTTGAAATCAGAAGGCTGCAGGTTCCCCACTCCTGACTGGAATTTCAGTGTATGGTCCTCCTTTCTGCTACTCGATTTTTGCCTTCTGGAGACAGAAGCTCCCCTATAACATGCAATTCTAGGTTTTGACTTTTACATACTGAACTTTAATATATATTTCTAGGCTGCGTATGAGAGTAAGAGACTGTCTGTATTTAGCAAAATAAGGGCTACTTCCTCATTTTATTTATTTGTAAAAATCCAGATCTATAAAATGTAGCACTGCCACAGAGAATCTGTAAAATTCAGTAAACTTAGAGACCAGAACTAGAATAAGACAGAAGACTAGTCAGCAAATATATGAAATCCAAGGCCATAAGTAAAGGCTGTCACTTCCTCTTATTATATTTTCTAGCAAATATGGTCAGACGATAAAGTCAACAACTGGTAAAATAAAATTGTAACATTGCCTATGTGGAAAGACAGATCATTTCAAGAAAAAATGTAAAAATCTTTCTGATTTATTTCAGAAATAATAAAGATCTATTAGACTCACCTATGAAAAGGGCGATGCTCATTCTAACAAAGATAATAAAGGGGTTGTCAAATAAGCAGCTCGCAAAACTTCAGAGGGACAGACAAAATGTTCAGGGAGTGTGTGGAGCTGCAGATGATGCATGGTTCTGCTGTCAAACCCAACTGAGGGTTTTCCAAGCTCACTGTCACGGCATGTCTTCCATCACAAGAACCACTTCTTTCTCCCCCACACAAATTTTAACATTCTGGAATTGGATGTGTCTTACAACTGATGTACATATTTACTGCACAGTGTTTCATTTCTTTCTGAAAAGCTCTAATTATAATCGCATAATCCTCCAGTTGATGAGTCTATTAGAATTGAGACTATTCGGTACTAGCTTCATGATCAAGTGTGTGATAGTGATTTAAACACTTCAAGCCTTAGTGTCTTCAGTGGGAATTACAATAGTCCTGTACTGGGATAAAAACGAAATTGTTTATCAAAAGCTTCTGTAGTACTAGCATCCATGGTAGGTCAAAAAGAGTTCATGACACTTGGAGCACTTTGTCTGCTTAGTACTGGGCACTGAACACCTTCTGGGGCCAATTGCTGCATTGACATAAGTTACTCTGCTAATCTGCCCACAGGCTTCCTGCCCCAATGCCAGGAATGCAGAGATTAGTGAATGTCTCTTAGCCAACCCCAACCTTTACCCAGAGCTCAACATTTGCTCAGGGCTTTGTTTGAATAGTTCTTTTACCAATTGCAAAGTTATTTTGCACACATGCTCTCTTTTGATCCTTACACCTCTATGAGGTAAGTAGAGGCAATATCATCCAGTTCATTTCAGAAGTGAGAAAACTACAGCTCCTAAGAGGTTAGATGAATGGGCCAGTGTCACCAGTGCCACATACTGATTAGTGACAGAGTGGGGATGCCAACCCAGATGTGTCTGATTCCAAACCCAGCTCTGCCTCTAGGATTTAATTCTGCAGGACTGTATCTTCCCAAGTCTGCCTCTGGGACAAACCTGAGGATTACAACTCTGATTTTGCTTCAGATAGATTAATGCATGAAGAAGAAGCAAGCCATTGTGATAAACTACTTGTAGACTTTGTAAAGGTAGAGATCTCAATGTACAGTCTCATTCTTCTGTCATATATGTGAGAAAATGTTCACGGCAGTTGTATCAGGCTTCATTGAGGAGAAGAGTGCTATTACAGACATCAGTAAAACAACTGCAATCCAGACAGCAACCACAGTGGTGAGTAGCCCGGATGCCTCAGGTATGATACCTGTGGGTTCAGGTGAGGCCGCCACATACCCTGTAGTCCTATGAGAATTAAAGTGTCTCTGGATCTGGAGTAGAGATTGCTGGGATAACGCAGAAGATTCAAGATAAAATTAGAATTCTTTTTTCTGAGAAAGTATCTGTGAAAACGTAAATTGTCAATTTGGCAGAATCTAAACTCTCTGGATATTTAAAGGTAAAACTAGGGGTCAATTTTCTTGCTCTAGATTTGGAGGTTTGACTCCATGAGAGCTTAAAAGGCCTAACAGTGAAGCTGAGAAGGAAGGCCCTTGAATTTTCCTAGTGAACTATTTGGATTTCAGACATCCATATGAACTGTTTAGCAATGTGGTAATCAAAAAGGAGTCTCAACAATCAAGATTTAAGATAAAATCTAAATTAATATCTCTAGGAAATACAGAAGTCATGTATGTAATACCCATATTAGTAATCAGAAAAAAACAAAAATCAGGGCAATTGACCATCGGTAGTGAATAGTGTCTTTGGCATAAGGTTTATCTACCATCCTGGTAGAACAGACATTTTCTTTACTGGTAGGAATGGAATGATTTGGGGAATTAGATTTTAGATGTGGCAGTTACCATACTCTGGCAAAATTTGATGGTATGTCAGAGACAGCTCTACAAAACCACTTGGGGTGCTACAGTGGCTAATCGGTATATCTGCAACCCTACAGGCCACAAGAGAGGGAGAGGGAGGCAGGCAGGGTTTTCCTTAGGAGCCCTGACCGCAGAGACAAGCTCCCCAGTCTCTCATCTGGGTTTGACACCAGCTGGAATCCCTCAGTCTAGAGCTGACCTCTTCAAAGTGCAAGCTGTTTCACACATCTGTCCTTTTTATGAGCCATGTAATTTCCAAGGAAATGATTATTCCCAGTGAGGAGAAAGTGGAACTTCAGGACTTGGTCAACATTTGCCAAGGTCAGGGATAGGAGATGTTTCTTGAGATTTTTCTAGATGTGAAAGAGAATTTTTAGCCAAGTATTCAGTCCTTATTGGATCCTGATTTGTTATGCATTGAAAGAGAAATATCATTCTTAAAAGAAAAATGGTATAGAAACAGAGAAAGGGAGGTGGTCATTTTCTCAAGTAGCCCGACATCATCTCTCTTCCCATAGACCAGAGCCTTACTTTGGGGCAAGGGTCCTAAAACAGATAAATGACATCCTATGCCCCTGTCTGATGGGAAATCTACCAGGAGAACCAGAGACGTCCAGTGCAGCACCTCATGGTCCTGTCTGTCTGGGGTCATGAGCTCTCTACTAGATGCAGGAGGCAACATCTAGAGGGGACACCAGCCTCCTGGTAGAGGGGTAGCCCTTTCTTTCCCTTCTCCTGCATCTCAGCTGTCAAGGGGAACTGGCTCACTGGAGAGGGGCCTACAGGGCTTCCTGGGTTGGGCATGTGTGGCAAACAGAAGGTTTATACACAGCTCACACCTCTGCACTCCCTACCTGCAAACTGGTTCTCAGCCCTGCCACTGACTGGTGTCTTGCAGCCGTGAGTATCCCCCTTGGACTTGCTTCAGCTAGTCCAGGGTGACAGGCAGATTGGGTCGGGTCAGGGCCCCGAAGCACCAAGGCTAACTAATCTGAAAACCTGATATATCCTTTTCAAAAGGGACTATGTAGACCGCACAGCAAAGTAGTAACCACAGTCAGATTAACAAAGATGGTAAAACAGTCCTTCAGAAAGATCAGTATGGGGAATATACTTTTAAAGACCAAATTATTCTTTATATCTTAGCTTTCTTTTCATTTGGGGTCTAGCAGATTCAACTGCATATTTGCTTTGTGAAGAGCAGCCGAGCCATGATTTAATTATATATGTGATAATATATAATTATTCATCAGAATGCTAAATTTAAGTAATTTAGAAATAGTGTTGCATGCTGGACAAGCAATTAATTTTGCAAATTTAACATTTTATTCCAGTTTATCTTGTAAGGGAAAGGACAGGTGGGTTACAACATGTGTTAATAAAAACTCTGTACTTCTAAGACGTTTGTGTAACTTGAAGCAGGCCTATGGTAATGCCTATGATTTATCCACGATTTTAGAAAAGAAAAGAGGCAGAAGTGAGGCAAAAAAGTAGGAAGGGAAGAAGGAAACCAACTTTAGCAAGTGCTTATGTAAGATCTGCTCCCGCGCCCCTGCCCGCCCCAGCCAAGACGCCACCAAGCTGGTAAATTACCTTGCTCCAGTTTCCCACTCTCCAGCTGGCGCACGGGCGGAGGTGGCATCTCTTAGCAGGGTCAGGTCTCTGGATGGCCGCACAGTCAGAGTCCGTCTGGGTGCTGCACTCCACCCTCCTCCAGTAGGCCCCCAGCCCACAGGTGGTGGAACACTGCAGCAGGGAAGGAGGGAAGAGAAGACAGAGGCTGAGGGCCACTTTCTCAGACACGCCCCATCCTGGGGCCCTGGAGTTCTCAGTCTGGGCTGCTCACTAAAATTGCCCACAGAACTTTTAAAAAATTACCAACACTGAGGCCCCCACCCACACAAATTAACCTGAATCTCTGGGGGTAGGGCCCAGGGATCAGTATTAACAATAATTCAATTGATTCCAATAAACAGCCAGAGTTGAAAATCCCTGATTTATATGTGGGAGGAAAATCCAATGTAAATAGAAATTTGCTTCCCTTTAAAAATTGTCCTGGCATGAATGCCCAGGGGGCTGCAGGCAAACTGCACATTTCATACCCATGCTTTCCAGAGTGGATGTCAGAGCCAAGTGTCTGCCCCTTACCTCTTACCCATCTAATACTGCAGTGACACTATCTCAGTCCTCTCCATGACAAACCTGTGATGTGGACTGGTATTATTAAACTGAGGCTTGGAGAGCTGGCTTGCCCAAGGGGTTTCTGTCTCCAAAACCCAGGACAATGTCTGTTACAGTAGTGCTTCTCAAACTTTAGGGACCATAGGAATCACCTGAGTTCCTGCCAGTTATCCCTTAGGTATCTCAGAGGCACCACTGATTGCACTTGATCTGTAACTGAACTCATCACCCCTCCTTTCTTCCTGTCGGCTGAGACTCACTCCTCCCATGCAGTGTGCACCTTCGCAGCCCACAGGCACAGCGGACACCCAAGATGAAGACTGAATGGTCAATGACAGACCCCTCTTCTCCTCTCACATCCCACATCCAATTATTCACAAATCCCTACTGATTTTAAGTTCTAAATGTATCTTAAATTTATTTTCCCCTCTTCGACCTGAGCTTTCTTGACATTGCTTTCATTCTTCATCTGCACTATTACAATAAACCTCACAATAGGTCAGATCCCTCATCCTCATTACCTCTGAATAAGCTACCTACACAGAGCAGGCCATGTCCTGCTTTCCATAAATTAGATTACTGTAAGCATGAAGATCTTTTCTACCCTGAAGCTGCATTTTTTACTTGTAAATGGAGATAATAAGATATTGCTCCATTGACAAGAAATATGATAAATCACTTCAGGAATCAAACGTAAATCAGTGTGTAAGTGTAGTTCAAATGGAAACAATTATAGCATTTGCTGCAAAAATATTTTGAGGTTTCAATTGTGAACTGAGAAAAAAAAACCTAAGACAACAACCACCGAACAGACCTTCCTCTAGGCTAAAGGGACCTCAGAGAAACCTTAAAAATTGAGTTCCTGGCCATGATGGGAAGAGAGGTCAGACACACCTCATTACACCACTTCCCTTTTTGGGGTTTTAGACAAACTGACCAGCATTAATATTAAAATAGAGTTCATAAGACTGACAGAAGGAACTCTCTGTGGCAATAATATAGCAAATTAAACATAGGACCTAAAGCCATGCCAGGCAAGGGTTAAGTCATGTACCCCTACACTTAAAGAATAAGCTATGTTCTACCCCCTACCCTCTGTTCCACAAGCCATAACTTCAGCCTTAACTGGGCAAGAGACTGATTTCAGTGACTTCCTTCTGTTAAGACCACTGAGCATGAACTGGTTCCGGCCAGTTCACAGAGGCTGTGCACTTAAGTACTTTGAGTTTATCCTGAGAAGACCTTTTGACATATGGGGCCTAGGTAATACATTTAAATGATAAGTCTCCATCCCAAATTGAACATGGGTCATATGTAACATGCATGTTTGTTCAATATGCATCCATCAGGACCACCTTCATGAATATTCATAGCTCATCCTATAACCTGTTGAATATGTATATTTGGCCAACTTGTTCAGCTTAAATTCACATCTTACCCCTCCCTCCCTCCAAGTGCCAGTCTCTGGTCTTTGCAGGAGGCTACACTTCCCAGCCTGTCAGAATGGCCACCTTGCAGGCTGCAACCCTTTATATGAAATACAGCTCTCCTTTCCAAATTTATAATTGTGTAATTTTTTAAGTTAACAGGTTTGCTTACTTATTGCTACATAATCATTCCATGACCAATGATGCTGATTAATTTTTACGAAAGAATTTTATACAGATAAATTGTCAGTTGGTGCTGAAATTCACTAGAGAGATTAGATTGGAAAGAGAAGGTTCATCATTCAACTGAAGAGTGTGTCCTTAGACAAATCACTCAACTGATAAAAATCCTAGTTTTTCTACTTGTAAATTGGTATAAATGAGACCCCAGAACTGTCAAAAGGAAAATATAGGAGATTACCTGTGAAAGTGGTTTGAAAATTAACATGCTTTATAAATTGTTATAATTGCATTGTTATTTTTATATTAGCTGCTAATATTTCCCTTCTCTTTAGCTAGGGAGATGATTTTATGGAATGTCATGAAGATGCTGAACTATTTGAACACGTGATTACTTTGCCACAAAGTTCTCTTTTGAGTTGTCATATTATTTTGACAAGTTTGCACAGTGTATATTTAAAATTCCAATAGGTGAGAGACGATTTTGATGTTTCAAAGGATGTAATTAGTTTTAGAAAAGGAAAAGCAAATATCTAGCCAAATTTCTGAAGCATGAAAATATGGGCCAAATTTTGTCACCATGCTTATTTTCTTCTTCCTCTATGTTTTAATTCCTTCAATGAGCCAAAATGAATTTTTTTTAATGCAAGCACTCAAACACACCAACAAGAAAAAAAATCATCGTTACAGTGAGCTATAGAACTCTTGTAACAAGTTTTGTCTTAGGTCTCCATTCCAATTGTGACTACTTCACAGGTTTAAACTAAGTCTCAACATCAGCTTTCTGACTGAAATGCGAACTCAGGCTCTTTCGGTCATCCTTTGTCATAGGATCATTGCATTTTATAGCTCGAGGGACATTAGAGATGATCTACACTAGCCCTGTCATTCTGCAGATAAAAAGCAGGCTCAGAAAGATGGACTGAATTCTCCATAATCACACAGCAAACTGACTCAGCCTTTTTTTTTTTTTTTTTTTGAGACAGAGTCTCACTCTGTTGCCTGGGCTAGAGTGCCGTGGCATCAGCCCAGCTCACAGCAACCTCAAACTCCTGGGCTCAAGTATCTTCCTGCCTCAGCCTCCCCAGTAGCTGGAACTACAGGAGTGCACCACCATGCCCAGCTAATTTTTATATTTTTAGTAGAGATGGGATCTCACTCTTGCTCAGGCTGGTCTCGAACTCTTGACCTCAAGCAATCCTCCCGCCTCAGCCTTCCAGAGTTCTAGGATGCCCAACCTAACTCAGGCTTCTTGACTTAGATCAGGGTTCTTTTCACCGTATCTCACTACATTTGTTCTCTTTCCCTTGATACATACACACATACATATATATATAAAATATATATGTATTAATATATAAAAAATATATATTTTTTCCATTTGTGGTGTTAGATAGTAGGGAGGGAGATGAGGGCATGGTTCTGATTGCTTCCATTTTTTTCCACATTAGACTATATTTTAATGCAAGTTCATTTTGACATTTGGGTAGGAAATAGGACTCTCACCTCACTCCAGTTTCCAACAATCCAGTATGCAGGGCTGTGGCTGTTTGTGAGTTGCTTGTAATTGGAGGCATTCAGCAAAAAGCCCTCAGCAATCAGACTTGTTGCATCCTCCTCAGTCAGGACTGGCCCAGAACTCTGTGTTAGATTCATGTTGTTTGAAAGTTCCAGGTGGTTATGGTTTACTGACTTTTCTGAGGGTGCTGGCTGGGGGTCTCCTCCCAGAGGGAGTGGAGTGTTAGCTGGCTTCTCAGAATCCACCCCCTCCGTGCTGGGTGTCCCATTTTTGAGAGTGCCAGGCCTTTGGCTGGTGAGGAGTCCTTCCATCGCTGTGCTCAAGGGTGGCCACCAGGACTCCCCCCGGAGATAAGGTGTCGGTGGAGGTCCAAGTGGCATTTCTGTACTTTCCACTGGAGCATCATTTTCAGGTGCTCTAATCTTGTTCCATATTACAGGGTTGTTTCCATTTTTGTTCTCAGGCTGTTCACTGTCTTCCCCTGAGCCACTGTGAATCTCCATGTCTGGATCTTTGGTCAAGGTATTATAAAATGGAGTCACCTGCCAAGTGACAGGGTTGCTAGAAGACGACAAGTCAGCACCACTTGTTGTTGTAGCTAAAAGGTCTCCCTCTGAGATAGGACCAATATCCGAATTGGACACATTTTCATTATGTGGCTGGATGCTCAAAGACTGGGAAGTGAGGATGGGCTGGGCAGTGCTTCCCGTGGAAATGAGATCGTGAGGGTCCAGTTCAGGTTGGGTTGAACTATTTTGCCACTGTTTCCCATCCAGGTCTCCTCCTTTGGAGGTTGTCCTGGGACTAGGGCTGCTGATTGCTGGAGTACCTGTGCTCACAGACTCAGGCACTGTGGTTGTGGTCAGCACCCTGGGCCTGGGTGGAGGTGGAGGGGTGGGCTTTAAGGGGTCTTGCTCAGGTGTTGGTAGATTTTTCCCATTGGAAATTGTGCCTTTGCTGGGTTTCAGCACTCTTCGGCTGGATGGGCACTGCTGGAGGCCACATAGAGCTCGGCTGTTGGGTTTCCTTGTCACATCACAAGGTTCATCATGGTTCTTGGCACATGTGACACTGCGAATCCGCACTCCCCCACCACAGGAAACAGAACACTAGAAAAGAGAGACAGCTGTTAGTCTAGTGAGCAAAGATGCTTTTGTTCTCTTGGACAGGTTTACAACAGATCAGGACAAGCCTGATGGAAACTGAACTCTGTAGCTAAAATTGTCTTCTTCTACCTCTACGTTTGGTTTTTGTGCCCTTTTAGATTTCCATGGAAATCTGTTTCTCCTGGAGACCAGCTGAGGCTCAAGATCAACCACTTACTCCTCACACTCTGAAAATGTAAGCCATGATGAAGTCAAACCGAAGTCTCTTTGGGCTTTGAACCTTGGGTGGTGGGATCCACAAAGAGTGCAATGATTTAAACGAGTCACTGATCTTAAAAGATAGTAAGTCATATAATCTCATTCCTAGGGTTGTGATGCTATTAAAGTAATGTAAAATGTTTACATATTCCCTGGGATCTATTAAATTAGTTTTAATGAACCATCCCTTTATATTTAGAAAACAACTGTTACAAATCACATCGTTTCTCCCAGGTGCCTTAAGTTCTATTCCCACTTGCCTGTGGGAAGGTGGAGTCAGATTAAAAGCTAGACAATCACCATATTTGTACATATCCAAGAACTTTTCTGAAATTTAAAGGTGGGTAGTTAATCAAAGGTGGGAGATGTCCTTTCCTGAGGAGTTAGGTGAGTCCCTTAGCATGACACTGATACACACATTGGAGTAGGGGCAGGTCGCCCTCCCCAATGTTCCTTTCACATTCTGTAGTGCGTGCAAAGCACAGGCAGCTAGATTGCCTTTGAGGGAATTCCAACAGGGCATTCCTTGCTCTGGATTCATGGTAAAGAAACTTCATCAGTTTCAGCAGCTGTGAATCACACGTAGTTGCTATAACACTAAATTTCTAGATATTTTGAAAAATCATACTTTTACCAAACCATACCATTTGTAGCTTTGCTTTCCAATAACATTTAAAGTCAACCACCAAACAGTTCACATTTGAACATGGACCACCCAGGGATCTTTGCTGGTCATTTTACATTTCTCTGCCTTTTATCCCTGACCTCAAAGCAGGTTTCTTAAGGACGAGCACTGTTTAAGGCTCGGTGGCTTGCAAAGGGCTTCACAGACATTATTCCATGTGAGACTCACAACATCCCTGAGATTTAAAAGGTAGAAATTGTTATTCTGCCTTCCACAAGAGAGGAATCTGAGGCCTAGGGGCTTGCTTAAAAGGCTGCAAGTCCGTCACAGAATAAGAATTAGATCTATTTCACACCTCACCCCAAAACCTAGTGCAACACACTGTACAGGTAGCTATGCATGGAATTCACTTCTTGACTTCACCAAGCTTTTGATTTCTGTAAAGTTACCCAAAGGCAGAAACTATTTCTTATTCATAATTGAACTCCAGGATAGCTCTTAGGACACAGTGAACACTTTGTATGTATTTATTAAGTGGCTATTTTACCTGGAAAAAAATGAGATATGGGAAAATTGTTGCTCATTTTTTAGCTAAAGTTCCTTACCTTCTCTAGGCCTATTTTAAATTTTGTCTGTGCAAGAAAATAATACTGATGCACAAAACTCCCCCTTTCTTTTGTTTCAATCAAGCACAATCACTCACTGATGTATAATAGCTCTGAAATCAGCTCCTTTGAAAAGCGAGAGATACTCGTGAGCACAGGAGAACGTACAGCAGAGGGAGTGTCCAACTGCAGATTGAGGCTCAGCCAGTAAAGCTGTGGATTTAAGATCTTAACGACAGACTCAAACGTCCTGCTCTAAGATTGAACTGCCAAGGTCTGTTTTGAGATAATAATCACCATCATCTTTGTTGGAAGCAGTGCTTAACACACACTCATTTCCCACCCAAGTGGAGGCTATCAACTAAGGTCTTAGAGCCCACCAGGGAGAAAATGTCTCTTCTGGCACCTTCCATGACTCCTCACTGTGGTCCGGAAAAGGCAGGCTGGAGGTATTTATTTTCTTGGTTTGCCACAGTATTTCTGCCCTTCTTGTGTATGAAGATACTTTATGCTCTTCTATTTTGGTCATTCCAAGTCCCTCCCCACTTGTTCCATTCTAATCCGAGCTCCTTGGATTTTCAAATCTCCACTTCACAAAATTTATCAGCTCCAGCACATAATCCTCAATATACGTCTGAAGACATTTCCACACTGGCTGCCTCAGGCAGGCGCAGTTCCGAGAGCTGATTCATAAACGAGGCCCCGGCTAATGCCAACTGCTCTCAGGCAGCAGGTGGCCCCCTTTCAGTTTCTCTTTCCAAGAAGTATTAGACTAATCTTTTAGGTTGGGCAAATTCACACAGTTAATAAGATTATTTAGTACTCATTATTTGTAAGTTTAAAGGTCTTAGAGCCCACCAGGGAGAAAATGTCTCTTTTGGCACCTTCCATAATAGGAAACTCTTCCATGTTTCTTTTCTTTCTCTTCTTCTCCTCCCTCCCCACCTTTTTGTGGTTTGTTTTGACTTGAAATATTTCTAATATCTCCAGGGAAGTTAGACTTTACTTGCACACCTTTACAAGTACAAACCTTTTTGAAAATGCAAAAGTATAGGGGTGTATGCCCTGCACCCCCACATCGAACTATGAAGTCAAACAACTATAAAAGCTCAGGGAAATAGCTTACATTCCCTGATCTGCGATTGCTAACTCTCTGCATGATTCAATGACTTAGCCTCAGCTTCCTCATCTGGAAATTGAAAGAAATGAGCACCTACTTTTCAAGGCTACTGTGAGAATTACATGAGACAATACTCTTGACAGAGTGGCATAATATATAGACAACAATTGGTAATTAAAGCTATTATTATCACTGTTGTAATAATGATGCTGATAATAATAATAGTGATAATAATAACAGAAGGCTTGGGGGTCCCCCATTTCTACTGGCCTGGGGGTGGCACAGAGAACTGTCTTAACAGTGGGGTGGCGAGGTGAGCAGCTATCTGGGTAGAGTGGGTACAGGCACATGTCTAGAAGAGACACATGTACCCACACTGGTTTATTGCTGGATTTTTTTCAGATTCACATTTCCTAGGGTGCTAACAGATAGCTATATGGTTTTTTTTGTTTGTTTTTTTTTTTTTTGAGACAGAGTCTCGCTTTGTTGCCCGGGCTAGAGTGAGTGCCGTGGCGTCATCCTAGCTCACAGCAACCTCAAACTCCTGGGCTTAAGCAATCCTACTGCCTCAGCCTCCCGAGTAGCTGGGACTACAGGCATGCACCACCATGCCCGGCTAATTTTTTTTCCTACATATATTTTAGTTGGCCAGATAATTTCTTTCTATTTTTAGTAGAGACAGGATCTCGCTCTTGCTCAGGCTGGTCTTGAACTCCTGAGCTCAAACAATCCACCCGCCTCGGCCTCCCAGAGTGCTAGGGCTATATATATGGTTTTAAACTTACAAATAATGAGTACTAAATAATCTTATTAACTGTGTGATTTGCCCAACCTAAAAGATTAAGGCAGGAGGAGTAAATAATAGCTATCTAGCTGGTTGTTTAATTAAAATACGTTAGATTTTGATATTTTAAAACAGAAGATTGTTCTCAAGCAGAAGTTCCAAATTGGCAGCCTAGGGCTCAGTTTGGCTCACAGACACGTATTCTTTGGCCTGTTCAACCAACCAAACAAACAAAATACAAAAACTGAGCTAGTGGCCAACATTTTAAAAATCAGTAGTTTTATATAAATAAAATTCTAGAGTTTCGGCTTTTCTTGGAAAAGCAGATGATCTGCATCTATTGGTCGCATTTCCAAATGGCAACTCAAAAGCCCGTTAATGGAGGCCTGGGGTCTGGAGGGGGTTGTGTGTTTTCCAGCAACACCAGCCTGCCCCCACGTCTACTTTCTTAGCCAGTAGACACCGAATCTTCCAAATAACCCGTGGATGCCATTCCTTGGCACCGGGGCATCTTGTGCCCAGCAGGACAATATTAACTGTCCAGCAAGTACGTTGGGTCTCCAAGCTGAGTTGCCTTTTCTCCAGTGACGCCGGCACCAGCAGTGCCGCTTTGTCCTCAGCCCCACGCTTCTTCCAGGACATCTTCCGACCGTGTTTATCTCCTTAGGAGCTGTCAAACCCTTCAGATGAGATAAACACACTACACAACACCACACTTAGAATCCATCTCAACTGGTAGTTTCAGAATTCTCAAAACCAATTTCAGCTATGATTACCATATGCCCTTACCTTGTGATTTTGAGCCCTGGACCAGGCAAGCAGTTTGTCAACCTGTCAATGTCCTCTCTGGGAGTCATATCACCCTCACTCTCCACCGCGCCTGGGCTCAGGCCTCTGGGTGGGGAGCGGGGTGCTGAGAAAGTGGTTTGCTGCCAAATTTGTCAACTTCACCCACCCGGAGTGCACTGCAGCGGTGGGTGTGGGGGGCCCACAGTTGGCACAGAGCTGCAGTGCAGAGAGAGAGTTTGCTCAAAAACACAGTTGCAGTTTATCAGAGGGTTTGGGCTAAAGGGCTGAGTAGAGGGAACAGCTAATACTGTACTGTTCGGGGAATAAAAACATTTAATGTACAGTCTTGGGAATTTATAAATGAATGATTGGATCTCAAACTAAAACCAGCTTTGAAAGTAAGCTAAAACACTTAGGTGTCTGTTAATAGGCTGAAATGTGTTCCCACCCTCCCCGGCCCGCCAAAAAAAAAAAAAAAAAGAAACAACAGATATGTCAGAGTCCTGATGCTCTCACCTCAGAATGTGACCCTTTTGTTCTCCTGGAGAGAGTTGGAACCCATTCTATTAACTGAAGTATCCCAAGAATGGAAAAATAAGCACCACATGTACTCACCAGCAAATTGGTTCCCCTGATCATCACCTAAGGAGATAGGATCTTTATAGGTAATCGAGTGAAAATAAGGTGGGCCCTGATGCAATGTAACTGGTGTCCTGATAAAAAGGGGACATTTGGACACAGAGAGCACAGGCAGGTGGAATGCCACATGAAGAGGAAGGCAGCGATTGGGGTGATGAATTTACAAGCCAAGGAACACCAAAGATTGACTGCAAACCACAGAAGCTGGGAAAAGGCATGGAACAGATTCTCCCTTCCAGCCTTCAGACGGAGCCAACACTGCTGACACCTCAACCTTGGATTTCCAGCCTCCGGAACTGTGAGACAGTACGTTTCTGTGGTTTAAGCCATCCAGTCTGTGGTTAGGGCAGCCCTAGGAAACTAATACAGTAGTCTAGATAATTAAAAAGAAAATCATAATCAACATGGCTTCCAACTGGTTGTCTGTGAGTAATTGTTTCAAACAAAGGTGCCCATGTGTGTTCTCCAGAATTCCTGGCAGAGCATAGACTGCTGGCACCTGGGAAGAGCTGTGATTTTGGCACTTAAGACATCCCACGCCAAAAGAGGGGTGATCAAGGTCAGAACATCAGGTGGCCAGTCTCACAGGGGTGCCTCGGACCTTAACTGAAACTGGGGGATACCAGAAGGTCACTGCTTCTCAAAAATGTCCCCTGTCCCCCCATGCTCTCTCTTCCTTGCAGGAAATTCACAAAGTCCTGTGGGACTTCACAGAGCCTCACTCGGCTTCTCATTTAGCAATAGACATGATGTTGCTAATAATATTTGCTCTCATGACATCATCTGAAGAGCCAGCCCTCCCTGCTCATTTGAGACAATTGTCATTTAGTCTGTTAGGTCACTGTGCATTCCAACACCCTTGTGAACAGCTTTGCACTTAATAGAGTCTCAATAACTTGTTCAATTGATCGTTTTGCTTGCGTGTGTATGTGTGCGTGGCACAGGAAGAGCAGATTAGGAATTCTAACAACTGTCATATTGCTACATTTTACAGACATTTGAGATGCAGTATGGCACAGTGTTCAGAGCGGAAGCTCTGCTGCCTGCATTCAAATCCTGTCTCCATGGCTTGGTGGGTCTGTGAACCTGGACAAGTTTCTAAATGTCTCTTTGCCTCAGTTTCTTCATCTGTAAAATGGGGCTAATGAGGCCATTGTGAGGATTAAATGCATTAATAGCTATATAGATATTTAATAGATGTATACATAATACATACTAAAAATATAGACTAAATGCCCAATAAACGTTTGCTATTAATATGTAATTAAATATTGATTTCTGATTTTGCAGTGTCCTTTTGTTTTTATGAAAGCAATATATGAGTTTTTTTTCAGGTCTCAAACAATTTTTTCAGGCCCTGGAAAAACTTGCAGGCCCTAAGCACTGTACTTCCAGTGTTCCATGCATACAATGGTCCTGAGCTCAGAGAGGGGACAGGTGGAAATCCAGGGGGCTACAGATCAATTCCTTCAGCACATTTGGGTGCCAATGATTGGATAAGGTTTGCAAAATCAGAGTAAGCCTCATCTTCTTGCCTGATAATAAAGTCACCATTTAGTAACTTACTATTAGCAAGGCACTATGCTAAGTGCTTACATGAATTATCTCATTTAATTCTTACAATAACCCTATCTTTCTCAATGACAAAAGGCTAAGTGAGAATTAACACTAGCTCATGTCCATGCAATCAGAGATTTCCAGGGATGGATAATCTAGAAAAATTACTATCGCACTAAGTCTATTAGTCTAGTTACCAGGAGAAATAACATGCTGGTTTATCATTGAGGAAACTGAGGCCCTGTAAGGTGAAATCATTTTCCTAAGACTGTACAGTGAGTTTATGCAATACAAGACTAGAACCTAGAAGATTCTCTGGGATCTCAGCTAGGACTCTTCTCACTTCCTCTTCTGCCCAGGATGCACAAAACCACACGTTTATTAACTACATGGTGCTTTCATTGGTATCCATCCATCTATCCATTGATCCATCCAACCATCCATCCATCCATCCAAGGAAAAAGATGGCACAACTCTCTACAAAGCATCTGACTGAACCATTGTCTAATTTTGTCTTTGGAGCCATTATTAAAAACCTCACATAACTTTGCCAATTTATTACACCGGGGATGTCTCTTAAAGAAGAGGTACCCTTCCATCTATCAGATGGAAAGAATTATGGTTGCCCAGATGCACCGGGTTAGACTGGCCTTACTGTGATGTTCATGTTCAGCGTGTTGCTTTCTGCTCCCAGTCATGGCTGTGACTTCTATTTCACCACTTTAATGTCCAGAGCCTTTTTATTGTAAACTGCCTGAAATGGCTTTGGAAAGAGAAACTGTGTATAAACAAACACACACATCCTGGCTTCTGGAGATCTCACGCTTGCCACATACAAACATTTGAACCCAGGGAGCCATGCTCTGGGGCTGTGCCCTTCAGTACGAGACTGGATGCTTCTCACAAGTCATGTCACTGAAGTGGTATACCTAGGAAGCCTGGGAGCCACAGAAACTTTGATGCCTGGTTTTTATTTATAACAAATAGAGTTTCCTTCTTTACCTTCTTAGCCCAGAAAGTAGATTGGACTAACCCAGAATAAAAATCTTGGTGGAACTCAAGATTGGGGATGGGAGTCAGGTATCTACAGTGAGAGCTGAGAAGGGTGGGCCTGGTCACAGGGGGCAGGAAAGCCCTCCACTTCCCAGTCCTGGCTGGGTGACAGGGGAGTGTACCAGCTTGGCATGGCTGAGCCCACCCTCCCCTCACTGCTTGGGTTGGTGGAGGTGTATTGATAGGGAAGAGCAGCTCAGGAATTTACCTTCCCTCTTTCTTCCCACCTTGGTTGGCCCAGGGAGGACCATTTTATAGGAGTCTAAAAGGCTCTCAGTTCTTTGGTCTTTTGGCCCAGTTGCCTTATAGCTTCAGACTCATCTGGGGTGACCCAAACTACTCAGTGCAGACCCAGTGATTGCTGGAGCAACACCCTGCACCAAATAATGGTGGTTTCAAGACAAAATCCAGATGATGAATACTGGGTACAAAGAATCACTATATCATCACTCTTAAAAAAGTATCTGGGCATAGTTAGAATGTCAAAGACATTGCATCATATTCTAGCAAGGCTCATTAGAAGGTTGTTAGTAAGACAGCACAGGAAAGAAAGGAGGACCTATTCAACGAATATAGTGATGCTGATTTAACTAAAAGCACTTCTCCTAATAATATCTCCTAAAAGAAGACATCAGCTCAGCCTTCCTGCTCAGCGCTGTCAAGTGGAAGCTAGAAACTGGATTCTGCAGGTGCTGTCCACCAACTACGCAATGGCCTATGTTTGGAACCACGCACACAAGTACTTGTCACAGCATGCCAACTTTTTGGTTCCTTGTTCTCCATTGAAGACAGATTATTATACTTCCCATAAACAGGAACACAATAAGAAGAACTCTCAGCCAAATCTGTGATTGCAGTCCTCTGAAATAGCATTAAGACTCTTACAACTAGTAAATTCTACACGACAAAAATTATTAACAGTTTTCATTGCAGCCAACACATTTTTGGTAAATAGATTTAGTAGACCAGTCACAATATCCCATTCAGCCTTATTTTGACAACACTGTAATTTACAGAAATCTAGGTTGTGGCCAGGCCACATGCTATGATTATTGCCACCCCCCGGAATAGCAGGGAGAATTTTCAGCTTGTCACTGATGTGTGCACACACTTCAGTGCACGGCTCAGCAATACACCTGTAGTAGCTTGTAGGTATATTTTCTTTGCAGGCTACCTTTGTCTTTCCTTTGCTTTCCTTTCTTTTCCTTTTCAGTGTCCTTTCTCTCCTATTTGACAGGAAATCCTTATAATCTAGGGACCATACTTTCCATTTCTTTTTTTATTTTCACCTAGATGTCCAAGAGAGCATCCTATACAGAATTAGAAGCTAAATAAACCTAAACTGTGACGATGAGCTAATGAAATAGAGTCTTAGAAATAAGGTTATATTAGTTGCCATATTCAAATGAGCGTTCTGCTTTCAAATAGGTATCTTTAGAGATGGTGCCTTTGCTTATACACAGTTTAGAATTCTTCTTTAGACAGTACTTTCGGAGAAACTTTGTAAGTTATACATGAAAAGCAATCTCACTTATTTATAATCAAATATTACTTTTTAAACATAAAGGTTTTGATCACATTACTCACTTATCTATCATACTTAGCTCTAATTGATGGCATTCTCTTGAATAAAACATTTTCCATTTTCTCTGAAGGTGAGTCTCAGAGAAGTTCCTAAACTATTCTGGTCAATGGTAGCATTGTGATAGAAAGTATGTGCCTTCTCAAAGAAGCTCATAAGATGAAGCCAGCATTCATCTCTAAATGCTGGCCTGTTCATTTTGAAAAATATTTATTTTCTAGTCATTCCTTAGGCCATTGATTGAAATGCATGTAGGGCAGCAGAGCTGAGGCCCTGGGAGACTCCCGGGCTCTTGGGGAAAGAAGAGCTTTACTTCCAGTAATCACTCCGGGAACACAAGGCCTGACTGAGCCAGGTTCCATAGTGATCCAAAGAAAATTAAAGTCCCAGAATTTTTCATAACCTTCTAGCTTACTAATTTATAATTATACTAAGAATCATATCAAATTAATTTTGAGAAAATGCAGCACTTATTTGAATTTATGTAGCTAATAATAGTAGATGTCCTGAACCTTGGGTGGGTTTGGCCTTGACACATGCTGCATAGACAGTCAATTTGGGGGAATTTCTCTGAGTGCCGAATGTTCTACCATCATTCCACCATTAGAGCAACACTTCTTTGGTTTTAGTTAACTACAGTGATGTGCTGGTTAATGTTTAACAAACCACTTTGAGGTGTGGGGGGGAGCCCTGATTTGCTGCCAATGGTTTAACAATGGACCCAGCAAGAATTCTGATGATTTATCAATTAGTTGTTGCAAGCTCGTACTAGCAGGGTGAACCACATCCATGTCATGTTGTTAGAGAACCACTGGGCAAGTGAGAACAAGATCCTGTAGGAATGGAAAACAAGCACTGGGTGGTGGGAAATGCAGGAAACACGCCAGAGGTGATGAACGCTGACCATCTTTGCAATTTTACCTAGGGAGGGTCACTTTGGATTAGATAATGAGGAGGAGTTGGGGGGGGTGCTGCTGAAGCATGAATAATGCCAGTTTCCCCAATAGCCCCTGCACTCACCTCGCTCCAGTTGCCCACTGTCCAGTCCGACGGACACAGGATGTCTCTGTTACAGGATATAAGGGTCTTGGGCTTCAGCAGGTGCTGGCAGTCCGTAGGCGGGAGGGCCTGCTCATCCGAGCCCATCGTCTGGATGCACAGCACCGTTCGCTTCTTCTCGCCATGGGGCCCGCAGGTGGCCGAACATGCTTCCCACTCCCCTGCCCACCACCTACAGACCAGACATGGACGTGTCAGAGAAGGTCACCAAGACTACATACATATTCGATTCAACCACTTGAAAGAGCAGGAGCAGGAGCGCAGAGTACAGAGCTAGGAGGCCCTTGCAGAAGCCCCAGCCCGCTAGGGGGCGCGCTGCAGACAGTGGCGTGGCGACTCGTTCAATCAGAGCTCCAGAGCCCCGCAGAACACCTGGCATAGGTAGCTGCTAAAAATGCATGTTTTTAAATGAATATATATTCATTATAAACACACACACACACACACACACACACACACACACACATATACACACCCTCTCTTTTCAGCCAAGAAAATTGAGGTCAAGATTTCTTCTGTGGGACTTCAAGCCTCACTTCCTCATCTATTCAATGGGTGTAAAAATATCGATTTTATATGAGTATTGTGGATTAAATGAAATGCCAGTTCATGTAAGGCGCATAGTCAAAAGGCTGATACATAATAAGAACTCGATCATCTGTTATGATTTATTGTGATTTTGACTGTTGCTATGGAGTGAAAGAATCCAATTAGACTCTAGGTCTCCTTGCTCTTAATTGAATGTTTTTCTATTCCAATGTGAAGCAGGCACTTAAACACTAATTTTTAAATTATTTAGGAGATTATCAATCAAGAAAATTGCCTTCATTTTTCCCCCTATCTCCTGCAGGTAATTTGTTAATATTTTCACTGGTCCCTTTGTTAAGAAAGAACTAGAAACAGAAGAAATTTAAATAAGATAATTTCTTATTTGTTAGCTGTTCTTGACAAGTTGAATAGCTGAGACTGTTGGCAAAATTAATATTTTGGATATTTGCCAGTGGAAAAACTGCTATGTGTGCCTTTTCTCTACCCCATTATCATGAATGTTTGACTCAAGATTCTAGGATGTGGGCCCACTGGTTACATAAGAAGTGGCTTTTGAAAATGGCAGGGAGTGGTCTTGGAAGCCCTCTCGTGTCCTCCCTCGCCATGATTGTGCAAACCTTCCCCAACACAGAAGACAGAAAAAGTGTCTTTACCCAGTGTGGTTTGGACCTCCCATTGCTTTATGTACTGCTTGATTCTTCATCCCTTCATGTATGACAAAGTGGGATATTTCTATTTTTCATGGAAAAACAGTACACCATGGGAAGTCCTTCATTACTGACTTGAAGAAAGCCTCCTGACCTTGAGATAGTATTGAATTTGGGTAATTTTCAAGAAGACAAACTTTTTACTATCATTTTTGTTTACTAAATATTGGATTGATTTAAGTAGAACTTTTTTCGATTCTCATACTTTTACTTTCAAGTTAAAAATATCAGAAGAAAGCTATTCCTCAATTCTATCATATTCTCCAGTTAATAAGTAGTTACAATTATTTATTTATTCTGTGTTTAACATCTGTGGATAAAGAGCTAATATTGGAACAGTATTATGTGAAACTAAATGAATGCCCTCTGTATTAATCTAATTATTTTGTCCTACTTCTGACTTTTCCAAGGGAGGCCAGGCCAAGGGAATATATAAAATGCCATTCTGAAAAGACCTCAATCTGAGCTGACTGCAAGGCTAATTCAGCTAATTATCCACAAGTGATACTGGAACTTCCTGTTTTCTCTTCCTGGAGTTTCCTCTGCTGTCCACTGGGGGACATTTTGCATGTGCTTGTGCTATGATCTGAATGTGTTCCCCAAAATTTATGTGGTGGAAACTTAATCTCCAATGCAACTGTGTTGGGAGTTGGGGCCTAATGGGAGGTGTTTAGGTCATGAGGGCCCCACCCTCATTATGGCTGCTATAAAAAGGGCCTTTGGGAGTGGGTTCCCTCTCTTTCACTCTTCTATGTGAGGACACAATGTCTGTCCTCTGCTGCCCTCCTGCCTTCTGCCATGAGGATGCAGAAAGAAGGCCCTTACCAGATCAAATGCTGGTACCTTGATCTTGGACTTGCAGCCTCTATAACTGTGAGAAATAAATTTCTGTTCTTTATAAATTACCTAGTCTATGGTACTCTGGCATAGCAGCACAAAATGGACTAAGACTGCTTGTCAGTAGTTTAAAGTGAAAAACCATCTCCCCCGCCCCCCCCGCCCCTTAAAGGTCTTGTGGGCCTAGGACCCAGAAGCCATGGTCGAGTTCTCTGTTGTCTATCTCATTCTTTTGGGTGTCTGCCATAATCTCACCTCTTCTAGCAGATTTCTAGGATATTTATAACAGAATACTGTTTTTATATTTATAGGAGTTTTGTGTTTACATCTACAGATTTATAACAGAAGACTTTCAAAGTGCTCTGAGTGATTGGTGAGAAGATGCAAAGAACTCAGTGAGACAAAAGACCCGGCCCAAACATTTATTCTCCCTCAACAAGATGACTTCTCAGGTTTTTGCAACCCAGAATTAACAGCAACCTCACATGACCTTTTCTGTTTCTGCCATTGATCGTTCTCTTACAAGAATGCTGATGGCACTGACAAAGATTCTCTGCTTGGCCAAACTGTAGTCAGGCTCCTTGAACCCTCTCCCAGGCCCGTCTGTGCACTTCCTTGTGCAATCTCGTTTTAGCAAAGAACCCTGATAAGTCAGTTTGGCAAGAACTCCCACTCTTGATGTCTGATCACGCTCGATATCTGGTCGGGTTCCTCATCCTCCCCCATCCCCCAGGTGGTGTCTGGTCACCCTGGGCTGTCTCAACAAGAAACCTGTAAGTTGATTTAGCCAGAATCCTCTTGAGGTTTCCTCTTAGTAACTTTCCACCCACTGCCCCCCAACCCCCCGCTCTTGACTCTGTCCTCGCTCCTCTTTCGTGAGATTTTCCCAGCCTTCCTTTCATTCAGATCAGAAATTCACAGCCAGTGGAGATTCCTACATGTCCCTCTTCAGAAGACATTTAAGAATGTCTGAAAACATTTTTCATTGTCAAAAACGGAGGGGGGATTTGCTATTGGCATTTAGTGGGTAGAAGCCAAGGATGCTGCTAAACCTCCGACAACGCACAAGACAGTTCCCCGCAACGAAGAGTTATCCAGCCCAAAGTGATAAGAGTCATGCAGTTGAGAAACCTTGATTTAAATCATATGCCATTCTTTAGTGCACTGAAACCTACATGCAGCTGCCAGAGTCGAATGAATCGCTATCAGATGTTTATTGAGCACTTTGGATATGCTGGGCACCATCACAGCTGTTGCCTAGCAGAGCCTTGTTTTGCTCAGAGCCAAAGTTCAGAGAGGAGTCAGGAGGGAGAAGAGACTCAAATGACCTCTCTCTGGAGCCAGCTACACTTTAATTCCAAAGAATTTCTTTCTTGACAGGCTACTCTATCCTGGAACATGCCATGCAAGGCTTTTAGCCTGAAAGCCATTGGCCACGTAATACATATTTCTTATGTTTAGATAATCAGAAGCTTTCATTAAATCTTTAGAAAAATATGTCTTGAATACTCCTTTGGGGAAGAACACAGAATGTTAAAGTTGGATGTAAAAATAAGATATCACTGAAGAAAAATGATCTAGAAATAAAAAGATTAAACCTTGCACATGAAGTTCTTTTGGGATGGAAAAGGACAGCTCTGAATGATGGGTGTGAACTTTTCAGATATCATAGAAATTAGATGACAAAGGAAGACACTGTAACTTAAAATTCATATACAAGAAAACTATTAGACTAAGCTTGCAAAAACAAATAATGAAAACTGAAGAGCAATCTTCAGTTATTATTTATTTAGTATTTAAAAAGCAGACTGGGCATGGTGGTTCATAATTGTAATTTCAGCACTTTGGGAGGCCGAGGTGGGAGGATTCACTTGAGGCCAGGAGTTCAAGACCAGCCTGGGCAACATAGGAAGACTCTGTCTCTACAAAAAAATTTAAAAATTATCTATCTGGACATGGTGGCACATGCCTGTCATCCCAGTTACTTGGGAAGCTCAGGCAGGAGGATCGTTTGAGCCCAGTAGTTCGAGGTTACAGTGAGCTATGATCGCGCCACTGTACTCCAACCTGGGTGACAGAGTGAGACCCTGTCTCTAAAAAATAAGCAAATTAAATTCCTTTAATCACTTTGTAAATTTGCATGCATGAATGCATGACTTACTTTTGGAGTCAGACTTTTCTGCTGGTTAGTTTTTCAATTTTCATTGTGTTTTAATCTGAAAGAAATCTTTTTAATTTGGGGAGTTGTGGTTCTAGCCCTGAAACCTGCTTGTCTGAGATCCTGGGCAGCAGCCTGGTGTGGCAGCACAAGCAGAGCCTTCTCAGCAGACATCTGGGCTCCTATCCAGACTCTAGAACTTGTAGCTAAGTCACCTTGGAAAATTTTTATGAAGGCTTTAGAGTCCTCATCTGTACAATGAGCATAAAAATGTCTACCAGTCTGGGTTAGGATGAAATGATATGGCAATATGGAAAGGGCCTGGCAAATAGTGGGTTCTTAAGAATTGCTAGTTTCCTTTCCAGCCTTTCCCCCTAGGGCATGGCATCAAATGTCTCTGAATCTTTATCTCTTCTTACACCCCCTGGGGGTAATAGTTACCCCCTGTCACCTGACTACTTCATAAATATTTGCAGAAGCTAAAATGCAATCATATATAAGAAGGGCTTTTATAAATTAACCATTTTGTTTGAATGTTTTATGGAATTCTATTTAGGTTATCATATCCTACCTGAGAATGCATTTTCAGAAATTGTACCTGTACATCTTATATTTAGTTAACATTTGCAAGAGTCAAAATCTTTACCAAGTTAGAGAGCCTTATCTCTTTCAACAAAAATGGACTACATAATAGAATCACCATATGAGACTCTGTAATTGTTACTTTTGCTAAAGGTTTTAGTCCATATTTTAGTCCAGATGAATTAAATAAACAAACATGGATTCAGAGAAAGGAATGTGCATCTATATATCTATATCTATATATAGCATGAAGACAAAATAAATTTTTAAAATGAAATTTCAATAAAGTTAGCTACCTGGTGTCAAGTAATCCCTTAAATACAGATATTATAGACTTTAAACATAAATGTGTACATATATATGTATGTATATATGTGTGTATGTGTGTGTAACATGCATGTGTGTAATACCTTGAGTAAAACAAAAACAAGGGAAAACATTTTGCTTTTGGTGTTCAAGAAAACCCCATTAATATCATTAATATCTTTTTCTGAAGATTGTGCCTTTAGCTTGAGTTTGGAATCGGGTGAATTCAGGCTTTACTTGCTAAATTTGTTGATCTTTAATGACCACAAACTGGGGCACAGACACTAATCATGTACAGAAATAGCTTCAAAGAAACACAGACCTTGGGAAATAGATACCAACCATGGGAAAAGTAGCTTAAATCAAAGCAAAAAAAAAAAATGCTACTACATGACAAAGATTTCAAAAGAGTTGCCAAATCGCTTATGCTTTGCTCTTTTTCCTTAAGTAAATGCTTCAAATCATTTGGAGGACATTGTTTCCTACACAACAGCGGAAGCTGGGGGATAGGATGGGTTGTTTTCCACCCCTGAAGTGTGACTATAGAATGGCAGAGATGGCAGCTGTAGAAGTGGTCATCAGCTCACCAAGGGCACTAGACGTCACGTTTGCATAGTTGGGACCACATGTGGCTGTCTGGTGGCCCAGCTCATGTCTGTGGCAGTCGGCATTTCCATTTTGGCTGCCAGAGCGTCATTACTGGTTTCATGAGAGGGAGGTTATATAACTGTCCATTTCAAAATTTTGCTCTGAATCAACAAGCTACATCTGTGCGCTCAGCTTAAGAAGCATCGCAGCAGAAAAGAATATCATGTATCTCGCTCTAACAGGCTGCTCTCAGAGGCAAGAGATGAAGAGATGCCAATTAAGCACAAAGCCTCAGGAAGGGCAGGGACCACGTGGACAGCAGCCAGGAGGCAGGGCCCTGGGCAAGGGATCCAGACAGTGGCCGCTGGTCCCTGACCTGAGGACAACAGCCTCTCTCTGCCAGTGTGTATGGATCTCACCTTGCCTTCCTGGCTGTAAGCTTCTTTAGGGAGTGACATATTTGTGCCTTTCCAAAAAATCCTTTGCCACATACCCTATGGAAACCCTAATCGTGTGGTTTTCCAAGCTTTGAACCTTCTGTTAGCTGACGGAGGGATCTCCTTTGCCCTTCCCTGGCTTTTACATCCTGTTTGCATTAAGCTGCCTGTTTTAGTTTCCTGTGGCTGCTGTAACAAATTACTCCAGTGTGGTGACTTTAAACAACAGAAATGTAGTCTCTCACAGCTCTGAAAGCCAGATATCCAAAATCAGCATTAGTGGGCTGAAATCAAGGTGCCAGCTGAGCTGTGCTCCCTCCAGAGGCTCTAGGGAATGCTTCTTTTTCTTGCCTCCTGCAGTTTGTAGTGGCTGCCAGCACACTATGGCCTGTGCCCACATCCCTCTAATCTTCAAGGCCTGTGTGTTCAAATCTCTGCTCTGTCTTCATATCACCTTCTCCACTGTGTGTGCAGAACTTTCCTCTGCCTCTCTTTTACAGGGACACTTGTGATGGCAGTTAGGGATCACCTGGATGATCCAGGATAATCTCTCCATCTCAAGATCCTTAACTTAATCACATCTGCAAAGACCCTTCCTCCAAATAAGGTAACATTTACAGGTTCCAGGGGTTAGGATGCAGCTATCTTGGGGGCCATTTTTCAGCCTACCACTATGCACCCTGGCCGACTTCAAGTCCACAGAGCTTGGCCCGTATCTCTTAAGAATGTCTTTATCTGGCTCCTCCTCTGGGTCTGCCTCTGCATCAGGCTTTAGCCTCAGCTCATCTCCTGTCCTCCAGCCTCTGGGCTCTTGCCTCAATAGCCATTTCCCTCCATCAATCTAGCTATATTTAATTAGAGGGTTTCCTCCAGCTAGAAAGTTCTGGTAATTGGAGTATAGAGGTAGGTAAAGATAACCACCCTTATGGGAAGTGAATTCTGGAAATAGTGAGGCCAAGTTTTTAGGGACAGGTGAACAAGAACATGTCAGGTACAGGTTGATGTCTGTCCTACAACAGGGAGCTGACACTGAATCCACAGTCTTCTCTGACTGTGCCGCTCTGACGTACGTGGCCGATGTCCCCAGCTCCTTCGGGGCCTCAACAGGTGAGCGCCTGCAGGAGGATCGCTGGAGCCCACCGCATCTTGCTCAGCGCTTGGCTCACTTCAGATACAGCCCAGATAAGGAGGGAAGTGCATGCTCCTCTTGGGAGGCCTGCTGAGTGTGATGGAGACCACAGACAGACAGCCCTGGATTCAGATCTCTGCCGCCTACTCATTTCATGACATTGAGCAAGGTGACAAACATCTCTTCATCTAGAAATTTGGCACAATAATAACCTTTCCAGGTAGTTGGGAACAAGAAAGACAATATATGAGGTTTCTCAACAAGGTTTCTCATGGCCAAGAGTGACGTAGGTGCTCAATAGAAGGTAACTGTTATTTGGTTATTGTCACCATGGCGTCTCTCGTGGGAAATGGCAGGTGCTCAGCAGTTCACTACTGGTCATATGGAGGCCAAGGCAGACTACGTAGAACCATAAAAATGAGAATGTGAACCCCAGGGATAAAATTAGTCCAAAGAAACAGCTGTGTTCTTAAGAAGATAGCCAGTCCAACAGAGAGTGTGCTTTTGAAAGTGAGGTAAGAATGTAAGGAATGCAAAGGGAGTTATGGGCAGATGCTCCTTAACTTTGAGGGAGGGAAGGTAGGCGGAAGCACATGAACCCTGTGGGAAGCGGGCGATCGATCAGCTCTAAGAAAGGCTCTCTTTCCTGGCTCACTGTTCCCTGAGAGGGTAACATAGTAACTAAAATTGCGTACAAAACCTAGCGCCGCTGTTAGCAATGTTGGTGGATTGGAGCCAATGGCATAGCCACAGAAACCTTCCCTTGACGGTCCTCGTTCTTCCCGGCAAAAGAGTCACTGGAAAGAGCTACAGCAAGGTGAGGTGATCACAGCATTTCTGCCCTGCTTTGATAGAATGGGGTCCAGCTTTGGACCTCACAGCCCCCCTCTTACCCAGAAGAAACCGCAGAACTGGATGGAGAACAAACCTCTGACTCTGAGATGGGAACTCCCTGACCCCCAGACCCTGCCTGTTTGAAACTCCAAGACACTGACATCGCTTTCCTTAACTCACTTGGTCTGACTCTTCTTTCCTACCTAGCTCTTTGGCACTTACCACATTCTAGCTCTTCTTTAGAATCCAGTCTGTCACCTGTTTGATTTGTAACAACTAGTCCCCTCTTGTTTAAATAAACTCTTCTTAGTGTCTCTGCTTAGAACTGGAATAAACATCTGATGGAATCTGTAACCTAAATACATCCCCGTTTAAGGTCACTAGAGAATGAAGACTCTATCCAGAAATCTTCCAATCTTCTTCTCTTCCTTCCTTCCATCCTTCCTTCCTTCCTCCCTCACTTCATCTTCTCCTCCTCCTCCTCCTCCTCCTCCTTCTTCTCTCTCTCTCTCTTTCTCTGTCTCTAACATAAGCCCCTCATAATAACATCCCAGATACCTTTTAGGATCCCAATATCTTGAACGAATATGGTTATCAAATTAGTATTTCTGTAACAGTAGTTCTCAACCATGGGTGATTTTGCCCCCTAGAGGACATTTGGCAATGTCTGCAGACATTTTTGGTTGTTACAGCCTGGATGGGGAGAAAGTGGGTGCTATTAGCATCTAAGTAAATACCAGCCAGCAATGCTACTAAGCATCCTACAATTCACAGAACAGCCCCACACGACAAAGAATCATCCAGCTCCAAATGCCAATAATGCCAAGATTGGGAAATCCTGCACTATAAGCCCGCTCTCTCAGGCAGCCTGGAGTACAAGTGGGCACTGTGACCCAAAGGTGCCAACGTATTGTCCAAAGGCTACAGTTGTGCTGGTAAAGTGTTCTTGGAAAAGCCAAACCCGTTAGTTAAACAAAATTTGTGTCATCTACATAGTTTCTCTTCAACAAGGCTTTGGGACTTAGTCTTACCAAATTATTAAACACAGAACACATCAACTTATAAAAAGTACTGCTCTTGGGAGAAAATGTTCTCACAGCTTGCCACAGGCTCCAATAGCATAGCCACAGAAACCTCTAACATATTTCTTGTATGTATTCTCGTAACAAAGCTGCATAGCTCTCCTTATCAGCAAGCATTTGGTTACCCTTGAATCAGACACCACTGTAGGCAGACACACAGAGCTCCCGCTGTCAGCGATGGTTACCTGGGTGGACAAGCCTTTTCATGGCACTTCTTCTGTCTCCCATTGGGCTGCGTTTCTGGGTCACAGAATGTAGCTTTGACTATCCCATGACCTTTCTTTATGCAATGGGCAGTCTGGCGGCGGATACCTGGGGGTTGGACAGAAAGATTCACACAGTTGCATCCTGAGCCCACATGTTCATGACCAGGTGAGGTCCCACTCATGTCAAACGATCATGTTGATAGGGAAATTGTATAAAAGTTATTTGGTTTTTAAAGTAGGGATGAAGAATAGGGACCTCTTGCTATTCACCTTCATGCTGTAGCTGGTAACAGGTGGAAGAAACCTTGCTTAGGAAGGACTGCAGGTCTTACAGGGAGATCAATGATCTATTCCATAGATTATAATCCAGCTGTGGAGACAAGACTAACACACACATGCCAATAGGAAGCAAAGTGAGGTCTAAATAATGAAAGTAGATATCATCACCAGCTGTTACCAGGCAACTGCTATATTATTAGCTTAAAGCATAAAGGAGATAGAGACCTTTATATTAGTTGAAGTTGGTAAACTCTGAAAGACAGGAATAAAATTAAAAATAATATTGTGAAGTTTGAGATGTCATTTTTTTTTAAATACAGTGTTTTGATATACAAAGATTGATCATCATAATGCCTGCAGGGACCAGGTAGATAATGTAAGTGAGGGATGCATGTGGAGGGTGGCAAGGGCTGCAGGCAAACAAAGCCTGTCCCAGGCCCTGCTCTAAGCTGTGTGTATCTATATAAGTAATGTATTACCCATAGTTTTTATGATATATAATTAACCAAACCTCACAACCACCCAATGAAGTCAACACTGTCATTATCATTATCTGACAGATGAAGAAACTGAGGCACAGTGAAGTCAATAGGTTGAGAAAGGGAAAGAATCACTGGCTTTGCTCACTAGGACATCACAGCAAGAGAACTTAGAGGAGTGGCTAGAATGTCATAGATTGGGAGGTGGCAGGACAGTGAGGAAGTGAATCAGCATCTCTCTGAAAGGGCCAGTGCTTCACTGTTACACGTGGAACACCAGGTGAGAACAGAGAAGACGGAGACCCCTGCGGGACAGAGCCGTCAGGACTGCTTGTACCAAGGCTGCCACCCTGAGCTCTCAGGACATCCAGGCCTTGAGTGGGCTCATTGGCATACAGATTCCAGAACAGGAAAGGCCCTGAGCAGGCCAATAAGCTGGTCATTTTTACTGTACTGCCGAGGACACCAAGGGGCTTTCCCGCAGTCACACAGCTGGCAGGACTGACCTGGAGCCAGCTGTCCAACCAGCCATCGTCTCACACCGCCTCGGCAGGGACTCACTCCAGCCGATTCCCCCAGGCAAGTTTGCACACCCAGTGGCCAGAGGGAGTTGCAAAACAGTAAGCAGATACTTTGAAATGAATCAACAATATATTTTTGAGAACATTCTCTTTTTTGAAGAGACAGGTAAACTTTTAACCACTCAGGCTTCCTTAACTAACATACAACATCAGTGGAATAGAGACCAGAATGGTTCATGCCAGAGAAGCCAACATATATCTGCCATTGTAGAGTGGGAAAAAGAAAAAGTTTAGCTGCTTAGAAGTTTTATTAAAGTTTGACTAGTTTGGCAAATTCTTGATGTCAAAATATAAAAAGAAATTGTCAGGGCCGGGTGCGGTGGCTCATGCCTATAATTCTAGCACTCTGGGAGGCCGAGGCAGGTGGATCGCTCGAGGTCAGGAGTTCGAGACCAGCCTGAGCAAGAGCGAGACCTCGTCTCTACTAAAAATAGGAAGAAATTATCCGGCCAACTAAAAATATATATAGAAAAAATTAGCCGGGCATGGTGGCGCATGCCTGTAGTCCCAGCTACTCGGGAGGCTGAGGCAGTAGGATTGCTTGAGCCCAGGAGTTTGAGGTTGCTGTGAGCTAGGCTGACGCCACGGCACTCACTCTAGCCTGGGCAACAGAGCGAGACTCTGTCTCAAAAAAAAAAAAAGAAAAGAAATTGTCAGGCGATTCAAGCATGTTGGAAACATTCCCAAAAGGCTCGTCGCTGTACATGAACAGCAAAGATAAGTGTGCTCAGTACTCTTGTCTCTAGAAGGGCACAAAACCTTACATAAAGTCCCCTTCAGAGAGTTAATTACATTGCATGGGTCAATCTGCAGAACCAGAAGTGAGATGAATGGATAGATTGGTCAGGCAGATATCAAGTGCAAATGGAAAAATTGATAACCATGTGTCAGAGTTTCTCCACGGACTTTAATGGTCCTGTCCTCCCAGCCCTTGCGTTCTTGTATATGACACCCCCTGTATACGACAGATCACAAGCTAAGCCCAAATCTTCCAATGAGGGAGCCCCAACCCACTAGGTGGCCTTCTCTGATGTTACAGGAAAGCAATACCTGGCCAGGTGCTTCTTTCTCGTCTGATGTGTGTGTGTTCATTTGCTAAAATTTAACTTATAATTTCTTTCCTTATCAATTTCTGGTTAAATAAATAAAACAAATAAATCAAATCCAACGGTCCCGGGTTCAAGTCCCCATTTTTCCTTCTACACATCACTTGGCTTACTCTGTGGGACAGTAAGAACAGTGATATTCAGACTGTTTGGGAGCGAGAAGCTGAGCTAGTTGACCTCTGAAATGTCTCCTACATTTTAAAATCTATAATCCATGAAGGGAAAACAAAGTTCAATCATTGGAAACCTTGGATAAGGAGAGGATTCAGGTTAATATAATTTTATTTAGCCTAGAAAATAATTTGTTGCAACTGCTGTCAGAATGTTTCAAAATTGTATTAGTTCATATTGCCTCAGTGGATGTGCATATGGCAGCTGTATTTTCCAAGGATAGCTGCCTCAGTGCTCTCCCACTCAGCATGCTCTTCTACAACATGACCTTGTCACCCTCCCTGTTGAGACACGGAGTCTAATTCCCCTGGGCCTTGGACTGCTAAATGTGGAAGGAATGCTGTGTGACTACAGAAGCTAGGTCAGAAAAGGCCATACGGCTTTATCTGTCTCTTTTGTATCTCTCACTTTCAGGACACTCTAGCCACCATGGTGTAAGAAGCCCACACCATGGGAGAGGCGACATGTAGGTGCTTGGTTCCACAGTCCTAGATGAGCCCAGCCTTTGGATCACCCAGCCCAGGTGCCAGTTATGTGAATAAAGGAGTGTCCAGGTGGCTCCAGCCCCCGGGCATTTGAGTCTTCCTAGCTGAGGTGCCAAACATGGAGCAGAGACACACCATCCCCTCTGCACCCTGTCTAAATGTCTGACCCATGGAATCTGTGAGCATAATAAAGTGGTGGTTGTTTTACCACACCAAATTGAGGGTAGTTTGTTACATAATAGTAGTAACTGGAACAGCACTCAATTACATGTGACATTTCTTCCTCTCTCCGGTCAAGACCCAGGGCTAAAATCCAGCTTGGCTTGCTGTAGTCTGACCACTACTGATTTTGTTGAGTTTCATCTCCTCTTCTGCTGTGCTACAGTTCTGCTTTCCCTCCAGGCCCACTCTGCCCCTTTCCCCACCCTGCTCTGAGCCTTGGGAAGCCGACCCTATTGACTGCTGTGGCCTTCCAGTTAGGTTTGGGCAATGGAGGCACTCTCTCTTTTCCTCAATCCTTATGCCTAGGGATGGTGGCCTTATTCCCTCACCCTCCACCAATAATGGGCAGGGCAATGAATTACCTTCCTTGGTTTCTGGAGAGGTGGGGGACCTACAGCCTCAAGGAAATTTGGCCTTTCTGGTCCTTAAGTGCTCCCTTTTGACTGAATCCAAATTTTACATAACAAATCCTTTTGTTAAAAAGGGTGCAGCAGAGAAAGGTGAGGCTTTTCTTGCCTCCTTTGGTGCTTAAGAAAGAACAGTCTTGAAATCAGAAAGACATGGGTTCCCTACCCCTGCATGGACCCTAAGGAATGACACCTCCTTTGTAGTAAAAAAAATTCAAACCATTAATCTTCAGTGATATACTCATTAACTCTGACAACCAACTGCTAGAATAACAGAATCTTCCTTTGGTATAGAATATTACAATACCTCATGTGGAGGGGGTTAAGAATCAGGCCATCCTGTTAAGAGCAGTTATCATTATGTGACACTGCAAAGGCAGAAAGTCTGAGAGATGAGGCTAAATCTATGTAACCTTGATCTTTCCCTGTTAAGTGAAGAAAGAAAAATGATATTGGCTTTTTAATTGGCTTGTCATTTGTCCCTTTCTCTTGTAAACTAAACACAGTCCCCAAAGAAATTCTAGTTAATTAAAGATGATAGTCAACCAATATGTTGCCACCATGCTAAGATAACTGCTTATCTGGAAGCATTTACTTTAAAAGACATGAAGTAGAAGTCAATCACATTCCAAAATATGTGAGAATTAATTCAAAATGCTATTTCCAGAGGATTCTGAATGCCTTTCTCCATGTGGCAAGGAGAATGTCACCACGCAGCTGCAAATGCTTGTTAAATCTTATCGGATACTAGCAGTGAAAGGTCAATCAACTACCTTTGGTCTATAGACTGATTGGTCTATAGACCAATCAGTCTATAGAAAGAACTGTCTTTCTATAATGTAAACCTGATCATCTTGAGTGGAAATTATGCTAAATATAAAAAACAAGTAAAGTTTTTTATGTCCAAAAAACCACAATGACATAGCTTATCATATTCTCATCCAATATTGAGATTGTAAAATACAGAGAACCTGTTATATGGTTAATTTAGTTTGATTCAAAAATTCAATTTAGGAAGAGTATAGATAAAACAACTGAAGACTTAGCTTATTGTAATGACCTATGGCAAAAAAGTGCAGTATTTCCTATTATTATAAACTTATCAAAGATACTAAAGACAGTGGATATTTAATGATATCATGTGAAAGAGTTTCAAAGTATTGTATATTCAGTCTTTGAGAATATTAGTACAAGTTAAATTTTACATTAGCACATAAATTATAATCCTCCCAAAATTAGATATTTGATTTTAATAATGAAAATTATAAGAATTCTGTGAATCAGTGACAAGAGAGCTTATCACTATAATCCTCCTCAATAAATGGAAATAACATTAACTTCATAGGAAGAAGGGAAGAGTGGAAATTCTATAACCACCTGTCTTGCCAACGAGTCCATCCTTAACCAACTTTCAATTTTAGTTTCCACTAAATATTTACCTTGTTTTTTCTTGGCTCCCCTGGCCCTTTCATCTCTGTTTTCCTGCTTAATGAGTTCAGATCTACTATTCATAATGAAGGCTCAGATAAGGACGGTTTGGATTCCATCACTACAAAAACTCAAACACATGGATGTGTGTGTGTGTGTGTGTGTGTGTGTGTGTCTGACAGAAAGAGAGTGATCAACAGTCACAACATGAACATCAACACCAACACCACCATAAGAACCAGAACTGGTTATGAAACCTGCTTTCAACATTTACTTGCTGAGTGATCTTGGGCACTCTTGCCGACCTTTCCAAACCTCAGTTGTCTCTTCCTCATGTTCATGATGGCAATAAGATTATAATACAGGGTTGATGTGAGGATAAAAATGATGCATGTATCCTGATATGTACCCTAAGCCTTGATACAATGCTTAATGCACCCAGTAGGCCCTTAAGAAAAGTTTTTGAACGCAAATCCAAAGCCTCTGTGTAATCCACTCACCCGATCATGGGCATTAACTCCTTCTGAACCTCTGCTTCCTGAACCTCATAAGATCAGGGTTGGCCTCACACTCTGAGACTGGGGGATAAAGCAAACAACTCATCCCGTCCACTGGAGCCTTAGTCTTCAGACTCCTATGATGCAGCTGCCTTCCCCTGAACAACTGAACCCTCGGTTATACAATTCACGTTTTTTCTAGCTCAAAAGATTATTGACACCAACTTTAACAACAAATATTGACTGGATTATCAGTCAATAAGATTTGATATGATTATTATTCATTTCTGAAACCCATACATCTCACAATATCAGTAAGACTCAAAGCCAATAGTTTTTTCTCTCCCTGAAATGTCAATGAAATGATTATGTAAATTTATAAATTGGTTGTGGTGGGCAGGGGTAACATAAGAAATTATATAAGAAATGCTCAAACAAGGTGCTTGAAGAATGTTTACTAGTGTTAGGTAGAAAGGAAGGAACCATTTTCAAAATTTACCACAATCAAGAAGTACTCCTTCCTGATTATAACTCGCTTTCTGTAGCCACTGTGTGCAAATCAAGCAAAGTACCCAATTAAAGAAAATCAGAAGCTTGAAAAATCTTATAAGACTCCTGGGTTAACAAGAAAAGTAGATGGTCAGCATTTCATAGAGCACAGTGAGCAAAGCAAACCTTCACAGAGATCAGCTAAAAAAATCCAAGCAACTGCATTATTAGAAAACAAAACTAAAGGCCTGGAAATAAGGCAGGGACTAATCTCTGCTGGCTGCATGGGGTCAAAACAGGATGAGGAAGACCAGGAGAATAAGAGAAAATTAGATTAGCCACCCTGGCTGAGGGTTCTCATTTTTTTATTAGTGAACTAGAATTGAAAGGTTATCAGACCTCCATTGCATACTACTTGTATTTTTTTATATATATTTATAAATATAGCAAACTATATAATCCTCATTCCATAGAATCCATCTCAATTCCATTAATTTAATTCCATTAAATCCATCTCAATAAATCCTCCTAGTATCTTTATGAAGTCTTAGGTTAAAAAGAATCCCCCAGGTATTATTACACATCAGTATCTGGATATGGTTGATTCTGAGAATTATGGTGGGTAAAATCAGATGGATTAAGCACCAAGATGAGTGCACTTTGCAAATGTCAAAGAGTTTTCAAATGACTCTGATTTTCCAAAGAAGTGAATTGCATTTTCTAAATATCTATATATGGTCACATATCAGGGTTAGAGTGGAACATGTGCCCCTATGCATGATTCTCATGCCTTATCAAGGCTGTGTGAGCGCATGTCAAACATGGCTACATTGAGCTTTAGTAGGAATACTGTTGGCTAAACCCTGTAGGAACTGGTTCATTAAACACAAGTATCTGCTCTGCATAAATTTATTTCCAATGAATGTGATCTAGTTTATAAGTCAGTTTAGATGAACAGTTGAACACTCTCCAGGAACTTTGAGGGCACAGTCTTTGGAGTTTTTGACATTTGCTTTTCCTACCAGAACATGAATTCCTTGAACAAAGGGACAATGACTAAACCCCAGAGAGAATTCAGCCATGTAGGGTAAAGAGAAAGTAGAAGTCCAGCGTAGGGCAGGGGAAAGTGTTCTCCCCTTTGTGTAGGCCATTCTTGTACCCACAGACCTGAAAATGCAGAATTGAGGAGATCACTGAGTACAAAATTGGCCAACGTCATGGTCAGAAGTGATGAGCTCTTTTCTAACAATAGTGCCATTACAGGACACAAGGAAAGTTTTGTTAGAATTTATTATAATTGACAGAACTCTACAGCACTAGGGCTGCAATGAGGCAAAAATGTGGCTTTTATATTTTTATGAAAGTCATTCAGAGCTTTTGGCAAAGTATTGTCTTATTTAATAAGGAGTGCTGAAGCTTCCTATTGGATCAATATCTGTGTCAAACCATTTCTGCAGGTGTTTCTTCACAGGTAATCTGCTGGCTGATCTTTCGCTGATGATCTTTTGATGGGTGACTCAGATAAATTTCTTTCAGTGAACCTTATGTAAGGGATGGTAGCACTTGTTATTCTATTGCTTTCCAAATTTCCTGAGAAGCTAGTCCTAAATTCTCCTGGAGTTATACAGTCATCCCCCCTGGGTAAGGTGTGAGAAAAAGCAAAGGACTGAGAGGACAGAAGGGCAGAGCCTGGCATGGAGAGAGGACCATCACTGGTGTTCTCTGAGAGACAGCCCTTTGCTCCTGAAGAGAGGACTGTGGAAAACACGCTGGCTTTCATGCCTGTTGGCTAAATTTATTAAAATAACATTCTCTTGCCAGTTTTTCACATGGATCTGTGATCTAGAACAAAGGTAATAAAATCTTTTCAATATTGAAAATTTAAAAAAATCTTAGTGAATTTATGCTTAAATAATCATTTGGTTCAAATGTGAAACAGTAATATATAACATATAGACATGTAAAAAATATTAGATTATAACATATATATAAATATAAAAAAAACAAAAAAGGCACCACGCTCAAATGTAGGTAAACATCCCTGCAAAACTGAGCAGGACTTAAGGAAGGCTCTGCCGGGCTCTGGGCAGAAGCAGTTAGTGGTGGCCACGTGCTCAGCTCCGGTGGAGTTCGAGGACCGAAAGTGCTCCGCATGAAATGGGGATGAGACCAATCTCATGGAAAATTGCTTAGCACATTCACTCTTGATGAGCTTTAGGCATAAGAAGGTGGCAAGACAAGGACTCAGTCTCTCAACCAGGAGCTCAGCCAAGCTATGTGCTGGCTCCATGACTATATCTAGCATAACTTTAATGTCACTATGAGACAGCAGTTCTAAGGAATCGTGACAAGTCCTGGACCTGAAATAAGGTCATGCAGTGTGGTCAGGTAAAACTGCAAAATTACTAGAAACAATGAGGTGCACACAGGGAGAAGATGGGAGGATAGGGGCAGGAGAGAGAAAAGAAAAAGAAATCAAAAGGAAATCGTACCGCAATCAAGCCTGTAAATTATAATTCCAAAATACATAAATAAATGTAATACTTAGAAAAGTAACAAAATAATTAGAACAGGAATCCACTCTGGGTGAAATGAATTTGATAGGGCAATCTGACAAAAACTTTAAAATAAGGATGTTCCTGCCTTTAGGTATTTTCACCTGGAAATTTCATGGGAACTTTAATTGAACATATATAATAGTAAACTCTTCTTCAGACATGTTTCTTGTCATATTTTCCCCATCTCAGTGAATGAAAGCACCATTTAGTTACTTACCCAAGGGTGATCACAGGGTGTTACCCTTCAATCTTGCCTCAGGTGCAAGTCACTCTCTCAACAGATAAATTGAATCAACCACTAAGTCTGGTCTAGTCTATCTCCTAAATAGCTCCATATTTTTACAATTTTTCCATCTGTGCTACTTCAATTTTAGTTAAGCCACTGTTATTCCTTGACTACTGCAAAGACCTTCCGTCTCTTCTTACCACTAGCATTTTTCCCACACAGAAATAATTATGGAGGATGTCCAAATAAATAAATGAAGATAAAATTTCCATTAATAAAGCACAATAAGTTAGGAAGAATATGAAAGAAGAAACAAGAACAAATGGATATGAAAAAGAAGCAATAAAAACTTGGGAAAAATATAGGGTCATTGAAATAAAAAATGGCAGTGGTGAGGATAAATAATAGACAGGATACAGTTGAAGAGGAGAGTTAGTGAAGTAGAATATAGTATCAAAGATCTCAGAATTCAGTTCAAAAGGAAAAAAAATTTGAAAATTATGAAAAAGCAGTTAAGACATGTACAGGATAGACTGAAAAGTTTCAACATTCATATAACAGAAGTTACAGAAAATAGAATAAAAGGAATAGTGAAAAAGTAATATTTAAATAGATAATTACTAAGAATTTTCTGGAATTGCTTTTTAGCAATTACATTTTATACGTATTAACTCATTTAATTCTCATACCAACCACACGAAGTAGGTATTCTATTATAATTCCTCACATTTATAAATAAAGAAACTGAAGCACAGAGAAGTTATACAAGGTTACACAGCTGGTAACTTGTTAAGATGGGATTTGAATCTGAGCAGTCAGTTTCCAGAGTCCACAATCTTAACTATTGTGACATAGTAACAGGACTATCTAATACCTAAGAGTGAGGAAGAGAATCACCGGGTCAGGGAAGATTTTATACAATTGAAGGAGACATTTACCTGAATTCAATTTTAAGGGAAGATGGTGGCCACTCAGTAGGAAGAAAGAATGATATGAATAAAGGAGAAAGTGAGGGGTATTTTTTGACCCATATGATCAAGAAAAAGCATGAGAAAACTCTGAGAATGAGCTATCCTCATGCATCAACTGCCCCATGCCCTCTCTAACCACTTGACCTGCAGACAACTTGCCTTTTAATGTATATGAGAGTCCTTTGCGAGGACAGGACATGAAGGGAAGAATCTCCCTCACCTAACCACAGTGGGACTGACTAGGACCAGAGGGAAAACTTCCTGAGAAGCAAGAACAGCAACAGACACAAACTACTGTTATTTTATATAAAGTTGCAAAGAAAGAAAAAGAAGGAAAGTAACCTAACTTATTTATAAGGCTAGTATAATTTCAATAGCAAACAGGACAAAGGAATGTACAGGAAGGGAATAATAAAGACAAATCTCATTCATGAATGTAGATGCAAAAGTCCTAAATAGAATAAACCAAACAGAACTCAAGAGTGTATACAATATATGTACAAGTTTATATCATACTCAGTAAACTTTATCTGAAGAATGCCAGTATAGCTCAGTAACAGAAAATCTATTCATGGAATAACCAATTAGCATATTAATAGAGAAAAAACGTGATTATCTCAGCAGATGCAGAAAAATATTAGGATAGATTCAACATTCATTCATAATGAAAGATATCATGAGCTAGGAATAGAAGGAACTTATTTTCCCTGATAAAGATCATCTGAAGCGTTCTTATCAAAGTCAGGAGAAAGGCTTGGATGCCCCTTATTGTCTATTGAAATTATTCCATTCAGCACTCTATTAGCGGCCCAAGTCAATGCAATGAATCCAAAAAATAAAAACAAAGTAAAACAATTGGAAAGGAGATAAAACTTTCCTTATTATTAAACAATACAAAAATGGAAGAAATTTTACAGACAAATTGAGAGTTAATAGATTTCAGCAACGTTACTTGATACATAATTAAAACACAAAAATTAACAGCATTCCTATACATCTCTAAGGGGAAAATAACAAATAAATCTTAAAGAACCCCAAAGACCTGAAAAGAGAGATATATTGTGTTCATACTTAGAAAAACTCATTGTTTTAAGGTATCAATCCTCACATATATAACCCATAAATTGAATGCAATTCCAATCAATATACCAAGAGGAATTTTCTTAGAATTTGACACATTGATCCTAAAATTTAATAAGCAAAGGCCAAGAATAGGCAAGAAGATTTTAAAGAGAAAGAACTAGATGAGGAATTTTAATACTAACACTTATTATATATAAAGCTACAAAAATTATAGAGCTAAGTCAATGCAACAGAATAGCAGCCTGGAAACAGACCCACACCAAAAACAAATCAGATAAATGCCAATAAAGGAGCTTCCAGATAGCCAAACACACGGAGGTTCCTGGGAGGTGGAGCGCCTGGAGAGGGCATGGAAGCTCCACCTCCTTCTCACAGGCCTTGCCCTATGCATCTCTTTATCTGTATCCTTTGTACTATTCTTTACAATAAACCAGTAAATGGCACCAGGCCACATGGGGGAAGGAGAGAAGACACAAAAAGCATCAAGCACAGAACCTGTCATCCTGGAGTTTTAAATCTGGCAAAGGGGATAAAATTACAAGTCAGCAAATAATCAGGGCCGGATGCAGAGAGAGCTCACACCACTTTGAAAATGGAATTCTGTGCTTAAAAAACCAAGCTAATAAGAAGATTTTAATGACCACAATTCCTAAAAGTTGGGTCCTTTTTCAGAGGTGCTTATAAGACTGACTGGAAAAAGGAGAAGACAGAATCATCACATATCATACTTAGAGTTCCTGTAGAAAGGACACAGTGAGTTTGGTGTTAGCTGCATAGGCATTGCACAGCCCCTCCATAGAAGCCACACTGAACTCTGTCTTTTCACATGTAACTCCAGGAACAAGAAGAAACAAAATCAATTCTACCCAAAGGTACAGACAAAAAAGAGCACTCTCCCAAAGGAGCCCAAATGATAGGTGGCCACGGACAGCATTGCTGTGATCAGTCAGAAATGCAGGTGAGTTATGAGCTTAGCCATGATCTCCTATTCAATGTAGGACCTGTGGTGACCATCAACAAACCCGGGCTGTGGTGACAAGCCTGGAACCTGCTCAAGGAAATCCAATTGAAAAGCAGCCAAGGGCAATAAGAATCTAGAAACAGATGTTCCAGCTACTAGGATGTGCACACGTTTAGTCTGAGAACGTAGCTGGGATGGGATGAGAGCATTTGTTTCTAAATACTGTATAGTGGTTTCACCGTTTCCTTCATATAGATATTGTCCAGTTCAATTATAGCCATCCATATTAGTTTTGACACATTTTCAGGAATTTTTTAAAAATAAGAAGATGTCAAAATGATAATAGCTTTAAAAAAATGCCAATAAGGAGGGGATATCCTATTCTATAAATGTGGTTGAAATAATTGATCTCATTCATAAGGAAATTATATCTTTACTTTATACCACACATAAAAGTAAATTTAGGTGGGTTAAACTCCTTATGTGAGATTCAAAATTTTAAAACTTTTAGAAGAAAATACAGGATCATATCTTTATGACTTTGAGATAGAAAAATAGTTTCAGATAAGACACTAAGAACAAACAATAAAGAGAAAATTGATAAAATTGATTATATCAAAATCTAACATTTCTGCTTGAGTTCTGCTTCATGTAAATATGACAACATAAATAAAGTTTAAACGACAAGCCAAAGACTAGAACAAAGGCTTCTAACTTTCTCAGTTCACAGTGCTCTTAGCGTCTCAGTAATTTTTCATGGTGCCTTCAGGCCAAATAAAACATTTAACAGTTCCATTCATTAAATAGTTAGGTCCCAACTTAATAAGTATTTATGGCCTAACAACTCAGTAGTCATCTGAAAAAATAATACATATAAATTGAAAGACAAAATAAATATTTGTTTCATTTTAAATTAACTTACTAATACTAATGAGATGTGTGTATCTATTGGATACTGCACAACTTTTCAAATCTTAGAATGAGTCTGAATACCATATTTCCTGTTCCACATAGATTTTCAAGTGGTACTTGGTTTTTTAATCACAGCAACCACTGAAAAACCGCTGTCATGAAGATAGGATGTCATTGAAAGGAATACAGTGTGACCTAACCTTGAAATACTTTGAGCTAGTAGTTTACATGATGTCCAAGAGATGTTAAGTATAGCTATTTGCCTTTAAAATTTCTCTGTTTGCCTGGAAAATTTCAAATATTCCATGGCAACCCTATGAGTTCACTGATTTACTCCTACAATATGCACAGACTGTATGGTCCAGGAATTTTACTTCTAGGTATACATGTTGAAGAAGCTCAAATATTGAGGTAATAAGGCAATAATTACAAGGTATTCATTACTTAACTTACTAATACTAGTATTAGTAAGGGGGTCACCAACCTATGGCGAGTTGTATAATTATTTTGTTATATATTACAATGGAATAATAATAGAAATAAAGTGCACAATAAATGTAATGCACTTGAATCATCCCCCTAAATCACCCCCACCCACCCCCGCTCCCCGGTCCATGGAAAAATTATCTTTCATGGATACAGTCCTTGGTGCCAAAAAGGCTGGGGAGCGCTGCCATTGCAGAAATATATTTAATTGCAAAATAGTAGAATGTATAAATAAATTGTGATATATTCATACAATGGAATAGTATGCAACCCTTACAATGAATGTACTAGAGCTTCTTTGATCAGTGTAGGTTTATCTCAAAAGCCTAATGTTGAGTAAAAAAAGCAAGATAAAGAATGATACATTGAGTATGATACTATTTATAGAAAGCTTAAATGCCTGACAAACAATAGTATATAATATGGCTACTCACATGTATAATAAAAGTACTTAACAATAAATATGAGTATAATAAACACTGGCTTCACGACCCTAGTTAACTCTGGGGGAAAAGCAAAGCAAGTGGAGTTGGGTTCAGAATTTGTTACTACATTCTCTGTTGTTCTGGTATGTTTAAAATGTTTCCCAGTAAAAAAGTGTAAAACTAAAATAATATAATAATTTAAAAATAAAATGCTACTACCTATTTACTACTTCCTTTTACTGTGGAAATCAATTTGGTACTAAGTTCCTTAACATTATCATAATATTTATATTCTTCTAACCTGGAAATTCCACATAGAAATGAAAACTGAGGATGTCATTTTTTACATGGGCCCAAAGATGCTCATCAGAAGAATGGCAATAAAGAATTGGCTAAGGAAATGTTGTCTTTCCAGAGAACAAAATGCCTCCTTAAAAATTATAGTTACAAAGACTGTTTAACACATGAAAACCTACCCCTGTTGTGATAAATTAAGACATATGTGTGTATGTGTACATCAGTACATCCATATGCATACAACTGTATACATCTCTGATTAGATGAAAGGAAAAATATTGAAAAGAAATAAAGCAAAGTAGCAAAAGTACATGTGTTAGGGTGGTGACTTTATTTTTCAGTTTTTAGTTATGTGCTTAACTTATTTTTACAATACTGAAAGTTTCAACTTAAAGAAAATAAAAATCTATCACTGAATGATTCAGTGTTTTAGGCAGTCTTTCATCTTTATATTGAGCAATGTGTCCTGTCTGAATATTAGCAATTTCTTCCTCTGTGTTTGAGAGTATTTAAGTAGATATGTTATCTTTCTTTGCCAGAGCAAGAAAACTCTGTATCACTCAAACAGGCAGTGCGGCTGAAGTTCAGGTGAGCATGTAAGCACTCTGATCATTCCCATTAAGGCTTAATAATCAGAATGACATTTACCCAGGTAGAGGTGCTGCTGAAGGCTCAGGCTGTAACAAAATGAAATGCCTGATTCCTATCTGGTAAGAATGTTCAATTTCCTAGCTAACTTCAGATGTGTCTATATGATCACTGCACAAATCAGCCACTTATCTCTCGATTCCTGATGCTCTGAAATACAGTGCATGCAATGCAAAGAGCTCGTCCTATCTTGAAATAGAAGAGGGTGGAGGATGTTCTCCTGTTTCTGGGAGTCCCTGCCCAGTCAGTGCTGGCTCAGTTTCACTCCATGGTGGCCTGGGACAAATGATTGAAGCTTAGAGCTTAAACTCACATTTCACTGAAAGATGAGAACACAGAAGATGACAAATTGACAAAGTATTTGTAACTACAGTCACGGTGACTTCATTTTCCTCCCACTGCTCTTTAGGGAAAGTTTGTTCACCCATTTATTTTCTGCCTAAATTGCCTTTGCTTAATTGCAAGTGTAGTCCCCCGCAAGCAACGGTGGGCAGTACACTTGGAAATGCTAGAGGCAGCCCCGGGAATTGCAGGACTGGCCATCCCGCCAACACCGATTATGGCTGCTGCCACACACTGCACCTTCCCCCTAGATAAATTTCCAGAGGTTTAGCATCTCAGAATCGCACATGTATTAAAATGAACATTTTATTCTTATGAATTCTAGAACCTAACCTTGGCTTTCTGCCCTGAAGCAAGGAAAGAAAGAAGTTAATAGTACAAAAATTGTTTGTAAGCCTGACAGTGCATGACGCATCTTCTAGATCTCTTTGCACGACTACCTCCTGGGGGCGAGGAAGCCAGTGAACAGGCAGTGCAGTGACCAGGTATGTGAGGGGAAGCCCCTGGAAGAGTAAACCATCGTCTTCTAGCCCACTCACTGTTTCACTTTTATTCCCTTTGCTGCATCACCAGTTCTGGAACTTCACCCCGTAGCTGCCCTAGTTTTACAGGCAGTAGTTATAGGCAAGAAGCAAAAAGTTCTGTAACAGACTTAGACTTCATTCAAAAGGAGAAACAGAGGCAGAGGCTTTCACATATGGTGCCACTATTAAATCCCCCTAAATGAGTGACAGAGCCCAAGTACCCAACAGGTCCTAACCTCTGCCTTCACAGGCCTTGGGAAAATTCATTTAGCCTGCGGCAGAGGGAGTCTGTGCTTCCCAAATGTCCACACACGCCTCCGTATTTCCCAGCCTCCCTTTGCAGTTAGACTGTGCTCACGTTACTGAGGTTAACCACTGAGATGTACGCGGAAGTGATTTGTCACTTCCAGGCCAAGGCTGTCAACAGAGCCAGTCTGTCTCTTTCATCTCTCTTTCCTTATGGGGCAAGCTGGAAGCCACGCGATTCAAAGTCTTAGCTAGAAGATGGAGCAGGGCATTCCAACCTCCTTCAGACATACAGTGATGGGTTAAAAATCAACTTTCATTGTGTTGAATTACTAGGATTTCCATTTCTTTGTTATGGTTGCAAAGACTGTCCCATCCTGACTGATACTTAGCAGCAAATGCATCTTTCCAGTGCTTGATTCCATGTGATAAACCTAAACTCTATTAGATATAAAAAACTGATAAATTGGAGATGGAGAAAGAACCTTGGGCTAGGAATCAGAAGAGCTGTTGTGGTTTGGATTTGAGCATGATTTACAGTATGTATTTGGGCAGGTTTTTCCACTTTTGCAGACCTCAGGTCCTCAACCAGAGGTGTTTTTTAAGCCTTTTTGTTTGACATGTAACCCTGTCTTCAGACAAAACCTTTCATGAGGGCCGCTACATAAAGTTCACAAAAGAAAAACTGCTTCTCCCTTTAAACCATGCCCCTGCGCATTCCCTGTCCACGGAGGCCCCAGGGCCATGTCTCCATTTCCGTGGAACTCTGTGGATCCCCGGGCACTGAGTACAAACCACTGGCTCAGATCGCCTGTGGCCCGTGCAGAAGCTGAAATGCATTCCTACTGAGAGCAGCGGTTTCTCACCCGTCCCACAGGTCACACTGCACTCTGTCCAGCGGCCGTACTGCCAGAAGTACATCAGCTGCTCCACATCATTGTCAAGGCCATCTTTCCGGATTGTGTACTCATACTTGATGCCAGGGTTGGTCACCTGGAATAGGAGCTGAAAGGCAAGAGCGAGGTCACGTCAAACTCTGTCGTACTTTATACTGTAAACCACAGTCATGTAAAAACATCATACAATGTCTATCATCTAAAAGTAGTTATGGGAGCATGCATTGGAACAAATGCCATTAAACGGATCTATGCCTACGTCTACTTCTCTATGTCTACACCTATATTTATACCTGTATATCTATCTCCACTTCTATATCTCTATATTCTCCATTCTATTATTTCTTGGCTGGATGCCCATGGCAATTCCAGTTCATGCAAACAGGAGGGCTAATCATATGGGGACGACTCTGAGGGAACGGTCAACAGTATCCTTTCCAACAATAGGCGGGAAGGTCACCTTGCCCACTTATGTACTTACTAACTTTGTGAATACAGGTAAGTGCTGTCCTTTGCCCATATACAAAATGAGGGTAATAATAATACCTACTAATAGAATTATTGTGAGAGTGAAGTGAGTAAACACATACAAAGTGATTAGAACAATGCCTGACATGGAGTTAGCACTCAGTGAATGTTAATTTTTATTATGTGTGGTGTTGTCTTATGCCCTTCCCTAGCTCTCAGGCTGTTAGTTCCTTTAACACATAGTATTTCTGGGATAAAAATGGTCATGGGTTTTAGCTAAGGTGGGTCACTCTTGGGATCTTCCCCTCACTTTTCTCTCCTGCAGACAATCTACTTACTACACATTAAAAATGGATTCATCTCAAATTTAGAGGCAGCGGATCGGTTGCTCCCTGGGACTGGGGGTTCCCATATGTAAAACCTTGCCCCTGTGGCCAGGTCAGATGTGAGGTCTCCTGACATTCATGGGGCATAGCTGCCAGCTTCTGTGAGTACTCTGACCTCTGGCTTGGAAATGACCTCCCTTTAACTTTCGAATGTGGCTAGATCTGACTCTCTTAGGCCATCTGTCACCCCCAAACTGCCTTGCCTCTACTGGTAGAAGCATTCCACTCCTTTCCTACGGTTCTGTGCCTATATGAGAGACAAGCCCCTGCTGCCTTTGAAGAGCACATGCTGCATTCTCACCCATGCTTCCGTCCAGGGGTTCACAAATTCAAACCCTTTGCCTGAGGACAACATATGATAACACGTGAGGTCGTCAGTTAACAGTTGATTACAAGCAGCTGCTGGAAAGCTTAGAAACTGGTTCACACTGACAATATCCTTGAGGAACAATCACCCTCAAATACATCAGCCTGGAAGCTGATGGTGGTTTTAGAGTCCCTGGGTTTTTGTTATGGTGGTTTCAGCAATCAAGGATTAACAGCACAAACTGATCTTTTGCTCCCCTCCCTGCTTCCTTGCTAAAAGAAGTTTTAAAGATTCTTATTCAACATACCCTAGTAAATACCTTGGAGAAGAAGGGAGAAGGATCCTAGCTAGTGCACATGCCAGCATTTTCTTCCCCTTTGCTTACCTGGATCCACACGGACTCATTGGTAGGACCTGTGGCCATCAGTTTCTCCAGGTCTCCTTTCCTGTCATACTGAAAGACAGTCCCTGCCAGCTTATAGTTCCCATTCCACTGGATAATGAATCCTCCATTGAGGTAATATTTCTCAGGGTCTTCACTCCTGATGGCCAGGAAGTTTCCAGCTTCCTCAACTTCCATCACCCTTATGTCCCTTGCTCCTTTCGGAATGAGTGCGATGTCAACATAACCTAAGGAGAGAAGACGCGACGATGAAAGAGACACACTAGCTTCTCAGCTGAACACGATCTGCTTCTGGCCCACTGCTCATCCTCTTCCTGGCATCCCCGTCATTTAGTGCCCTTGCTGGGTGGCCCCTGGGACTGGCAGAAACACTAATTATGGGGAATTTAATAGAGCTTGGCCAACAGCACAATTCTCAGGAGCTTCACGACTCAGCATGTAAACAGTTTTGTGAGGAGAGGTGAAATAAATGCAGATTGGACTCTGAAGCTTTTACGGTTGATCCAGCATTTGTTTTTCTGTGATTTTACGTTGATGGTTCAAAATCCTAAAGCTCCTAGCTAGCTTCCTCCTAGAACTTCTGCTCCCCCATTTGTTGCTGCTATCAGAATAGTCTTCTTAAACCATTGCGTTGGATACATTACGTACTTTTACTCTTCCCCCTTTCTAGCAGGTTAAAGACAGACTCTTAGAAGTAATTTTATCCTAGCTTCTATTCATTAAGAAAATCCTGGAGGGAAACTCGGGTTGATTGCCACCTGGCTCTCTTGAATATAGCCCGTGATGAGACACTCCACTCTCAGAACAGCCTTTCATACTGTTGAACAATTCTATTCATTAGAAAGGTTTTTTTTTTTTCTCATTATTTCTTTTATGGTTTGTTGAAATATGAATTTATAATTTATTCTCATGTGTTCTAATCCAGCCTTCTGAAAAAGTGTATGTAGACATCTCAAAATGATAATCAACTCCAGCCACAGTGTTATCATTGCTTAATGGCTGTTATGGCAGGAGGCACACTGGTGACAAAAGGAATGAACACCCAGTGGTTGCCAGCGTTTGCCAGGCTCTGTGCTAAGCACTTCATTCATTCATCTTAGTTATGCTTCTTAAGGACCCTCACCTTGCAGAAAGGAAAGAGCACGGGCTCTGGGGATGTCACTGTGAAAGGAGTCCTGGGGCAGGGGGTCAGAAGACTAGTGCTCTAGTCTCTGCATTACCACGGATTAGTTCCATGACTTGCATCACCTCATTTAACCTTTTTGAATCTCATCTGCACAATGAAGGCGATTGAGTGATGATGTTTGAGGTCTCTCTCGGCTCTAAGATTCAGTAATTTTGCTCTTCTCTAAGTTAACCATTCTTTGTTACTTGACCTTTTTCATACAAAACACAGTTTTATGATCCTGATTATTCTGGCCATTTCCCACTGGATACATACTAGGTTTTGTGGCCTGACAAGCAAGACCATTGTCTTTGTCACCTGAAAGTGCCTTGACTGCTCCATGTCCCTCTGACACTACAGTTATGGGGTCCTGGAAGTCAAAATCTGGCCCATCCGGCAGGAATAATTTGCCAAGAAACTGGATACACAAGTTCAGCCTCATTTTTCAAATTGGCAGTTCCCATCCAGAGGAACCAAAATGTGAGTCTTGTAGTATTTAATTAAATTCTACTTGGCTGTCACACACTTGCCTAAAACAGCTGATTAAAACCACTGATGTACAATATGTCAGGGAAGATATTTGTCACCAGTAATTGAGGCTAATGCAATTTTTTAAATGCCCTTGGAGTGCTGCAATCTGTAGCCATTTTCTGACTTGGGATGTTGCATGCCTTCTCATGGTAGAACTCATGCAGGAAAACAAACTGGCATTACATATTGTGTCTACCACCTTGTTCCTTGCTTTAAAAACATTTTTAAAAAGCTAGATAGAGAAAAACAATACACAAAATTATTCTTCCACTTAGAGAGAAAATCCAAAATTAGAAATATTTGTCACAGGCAGATTGAGAGGGGAGGCATAGCACAATAAACTTAAAATAAAAGCATTCAGTGAATGTAAGTTATGCTTCTGAATAGTTTGTAGATAGAAGAAAGATTGGTAAGAGTAGCTCCAAAGCACAAGTGACCCTTGAACATTGTTGGGGTCAGGGATGCCAATCCCCTGCACAGTTGAAAATCTCAATACAACTTTCGACTCCCCCCAAACTTAACTACTGTCAGAGCACTATTGACTGGAGTGTGCACATGAGCTGTCTATTCATTTTCTTCACTGCACAACCTGGCACTGGGATGGGTGACTCTGATGGCCAGCTGGGCTGCTCTTTCCACAGTGCCTCTGCAGCTCTTGGAGGAAACACTGTGAGCAATCTCAGTACAGTAAGATTTGTGGCACATCAGCAGTGCTTATGGCTCCTTGATGTTGTGGACCAAGAACTTCTAGAAGCCACTAGGCAGCATGTGCTTTGCTTTCTTGTTGCTCCCATAACCAATGTTGGTCATCAAGATCTGGCCTTTGGATCTGCTACAAACCCTGTTGTTAATACTTCCGGGTTTCTGCCAGTTGCATTTAATTTTGACATATCAGTCTGACTGGTGCCAGATGAACTTCTTGGTCCTCTTGTGGGTGATCTTAGGCTTCACAAGGGATCTGAATGTGGCCACGATGCTGAGGAAGAGATGGCTGCTACCTCCACAGGCAGAGCCGAGGAAGAGAGGCAAGATCTGTATCTTGAAACCCTTCACCCACCCCCCACCATTTTTTGCCATATCCACAATCTTTTTCATGATTTCCTTGATTGTTTCTGTTGTAAATCCTGTGAAGTCATGCACAACATCTAGATACAGCTTTCTCCAGCAGGAATTTATTGTTTCAGACTTGTTAGCTTTCATGGCTTTTTATATAACAATGATGACAGCTCTGATGATGTAATTCTTTTAGATTTTCATGATGTTCTCTCTATCCGGGTTCTCTTTCACAGTGCTGACAGTCCTTTCCATGGAGTACTATGTGTAATGAACCTTAAAGGCCCTTATGACCCCCTGATCTAGGAGCTGAATTAGAGACATGTTTGGGGGCCAACAGACCACTTTGATGCCTTCAGTGCTGAACTCGTGGGGTTCTAGAAGGCCAGGGGCATTGTCCAATATCAAAAGAATTTTAAAATGCAGTTCCTTACTGGCAAGGACTTCCTGACTGCAGAGACAAAGCATGAATGCAACCAATCCAGATAAAGGTTTTTGTTGTTCAGGCTTTCTTGTTGTACAACTAAAAAATTGACAGCTGGTGTCTATTTTATCCTTTAAGGCCCGGGGGTTGGCAGCATTACAGATAAGGGCAGTCCCGATCATAAACCTACTGCATTTGCACAAAACAGTGGAGTTAGCCTATTCCTTCCTGTCTTAAATCTTGGTGCTCACTTCTCTTCCTTACTAATAAATGTCCTTTGTGGCATTTTTTCTCAGAATTGGGTACTTTTGTCTGCATTCAAAACCTGTTCATCACATGGTAGAAGGAGCATATGGGGGGAAAAAAAACCCCAAAAACAGCAACAACCAAAAAAAAAATCTGTTTGGACAGATCTTCTTTCTCCTCAATGATTATCTTTCTGGCATCTGGGAACACATCTGCTGCCTTTTGGCTGGCAGAAGCTGCTTCTCTTGTTCTCTTGACACTTTTTAAGCTAAATCTCTTCCTAAAATTATCAAACAATCTTTTGTTGGCATTAAATTCTCCAGCTTTAGATCCTTCATCTTCCTTTTGCTTTAAGTTGTCATATAATGACTTTGTTTTTCTTGAATCATCCTAGAGTCTATGGATATGCCTTTCTTATAGCAATCCTGCACCCACATAAAACCTGCATTCTCAATACAAGATAAAAAATGGTATTTTGTAAAAAGTACAAGGTTTCTGCCCCTGATGGCATAGCTGCAGCTACGGCTTCATGAATTTCCTTCTCCTTTTTGTTTTACAAGAAAAATGCTGGATTCATTTATCTTGTAATAGCAGGCAACCACAGCTGCAGACCTCAATCTAGGGTACATATCAAGTAATTTGACTTTTTCTTGTAATGTCATGACTTTTCTCTCCCTCTTGGTAGCACTTCCAGCATCCCTAGTGGCACTTTCTATGGATCCCATAGTGTTATTGAAGGTTTACAGTATTGCATTAAACACAATGAAAAATACTTGAGAACTGTAAGAGATTACATTTTACTGTAATATGGAATTTATTGAACCAATGACTGGTTGCATGGAGATGATTAACATCACACAGCATTTTAAGCAGATCCTCACAATACTTGAGCTCACCACATTAGCAACAGGAGACAAAATTGTTATAGTAGTAGAGTATGTACTACAGTCAATTTTCTGCAGTTGTAATTAAATGCTGCATCTTTGGTTTGTTTACATTTCTTTTGACTGCAAATGATGCCATGTATGTTCTGTAAGTGTTTTTGTGCGTAAGTTTTAATACATTTTAACTTTTTATAATAGATTTGTGCATATTTTATGGTAGTAGATGATAAAATAGGCTAGTATCTACATATATTAATATTTTATGCATTCATGACATACTTAGCTTTTTCTTGATTTTTTTGATATTTCTAGGCTATACACTTTGTGAGTTTTTTCAAATTGTCACAATCTCTACAAAATTTTCTAATACATTTACTGAAAAAATCCTCCTGTAAGTGGACCCAAGAAGTTCAAGCCTGTGTTGTTCAATGTTCAACTGTACTAATGATGAACATATTCATTTAGCAAAATTAATTTGCTTCCAGGTAATATAGTCAATGAAGGAATGAATGAACCAGACACTTCTTGATGTCTGTACGTCATATGCTGTGTTCTGGGCCTAAGTTCTACTAATTCCAGATGTCCTTATTGCTAATTATTTTCCCCTTCTCTAAGAGAGGAAATGGAACTTGAGTTTCCCAAGTGTGGCATTAATTAAAAGGCCAGTTGTTGCCATGTGGCACATGGCATCATATCTACTAAACAGAATTCCTCTCCACAGGAAGCCACGGATACAGACACTTTCTCCTGGAAACTCTGCCCAATGTCAACATTTAGATATCAACAACACTGCTCCCCATACACACACGTGGGGTTCCATGCTCCTAGCATCTGCATTTCGGTGGAATCCAGAGAATTAACAGCCTGACCTCCCTGGAGTAGCCTCAAGTCACGTATATCATCTCAACTGCATCACCCCGCAGGTAGGAAAACTCGGATGTGCAAATTCTGTGCTGGCTCCCATGTCATGGTCACTGGCTTAATGAAACACCCTTTCTTGGTTACTTTCCTTTCCCTGTTTCACTTCCCCAATGCCCTACTAATGCTTCCCAGGATCCCCTACCCCCAAATAAATTATTAATATTTGTAGCTGAATTCTTGTCTCAGGATATATCTGGGGAAGCTCAAACCAAGGTACTCATAGTTGTCTTCATCATCCCAAGACCCCACCAGCTACAAATCATTGCCAGTGCCAAAGACCATGAGAACTGTTTTAACTGAAGGCAAATCTGCATGGGGTCACAACTTATTTGGGGAGGGGGTGGACTCTCCACTTCCTGAGGATCATGAGTAGGTCAAAGCTGCACAGAGAAGAAGGCTCGTAAAGAGTAACCATGTGAAAGAACAGTACAGTGTGGGTAAAGCGGGGAATGCAGATGGAGGAGCTGCCTGGACAGTCACAGGGGACCACTGGGTGGGACCTGGTTACAGGGAGCAACTGGGAATAAAAGAGAGCTGAAGCAGGCCTGTCTCACCTCTCTTTTGGCCCCGAAGGGGCACCCCAATACTTTTGCCTTCAAACCCATCACTGGCTTCTCTGCCCTCACTTAGAACCTGCCCTTGTATCTGCAGACTTCTCAACCAGCTTTCGATCTCTTCTAAACCAGTTTTGATCTCCTCTCCCCTCTAGTTCTTGGTTTGTTCCAACATCACTGGCTTTCAGCCCTGGATCCTCTTGTAATGCCTGTGCCCAGGCATCACATGCCTGTACCTGTCCCTGTGTGCAGCCACGAGGCCATTGCAGATCTCTGTGTTAGTGTGATGCCTCCTGTGTTTGCCCAGTTTGCTCAGTTTCCTAAAACTTCCAAGAGCCCCCTATCCCTTTGTAGTGAGGGCGATATTCCATTTTGAATACTTTGAAAGTCACAAGCTATTTTAAAAAAACAAAAACTAGGAATCAATCAACCATGTATCTTGTCCCCATTCTCAGTCCCCTGCCACTTTGATTATTTATTTGTTTGTTTATTACCAGACCCTTCTTTCTGTTTAAACATCTTTCTCACGGTCTGGCAAGCAGAGCCATCTCCAAGGCACACTCCACAGCGGTCCTCCGTGGCATTGGAATCAATCTCATAGTCACAGCCGACCATCTGCGGGGAAGAGAGGTGAACATGAATGACCACGCAGGAGACGCCACTCCTGCCTTGACCTGTGACATCTCCTTTCCCCCTTTGTTCTTTAGAAGACTGGGTGGGCGGGGAGGTACAAGGGTACAAGAACAAATGCTTGTTCCTGGTGGCAGCCAGAGGAATAAGCAAAGCGCCTGCCAATGGTAAAAGAAATACTTGCTAGGGGGCGGGTGGGGGGGGAGTGGCACAAACAGTGAGGTTTCCGATTTCTCGAGTCAGAGGTAGCATTGAACACAGTTTCAACAGTCTAACTATGACAACGTCTTAGAATCGAAGTTGGTAGAGCAGCAAGTCTCTTTCAGATGCACTCCTAGCCTGGAAAAGGGAGCTGTGAAAAACTTGGGGTGTTCTAGAGCATCAGGTACCAAAGAATCATGACACTTAGATTGAAAGTCATAAAACACATCTGACCTTCTCTGTTGCTTGCTTTCTTCCATTACTATGAGGGAAAACTACACTATATTACTTTAGTCACAATTTCCTTTCCTGTTTGGGAAGAAGAATTATGTCCTGGTAGATTTTTTTTCTTTTTGATTTTCAAATATCATTTTCTTCCTAACTTTGAAGCCACCTCAAATCTACTGAAAGGAAGAAGGGTTTGAGTCTTTAAATACACCCTGAGCCAGTTGAACATAGAAGGAATGCCCACTCACAGAAAATAGCTCCATTGCTCAGGTTAACTGTTTCTAATTGCTTTTAGCACAAGACTGTACTACTTGATCCAGTTAGGGAAAAAAAATAAAGTGCTAAGAGATTTTTTAAAAACCAAAACTTAATTATGCTAATCACAATGGAAAGAAAGGCAACACCCTGGACATGCGCCTTCAGTGGTTACGAGTAAATGTCACTCTTCACAAGTAATGTGTTTACATAAAGCTGGGGCATCTTCTAATATGCTGACCTTTATACTCACATTCCCAGTGACCTTCATTCCTTCACTGATTTGGAACAAGCCAGAGAAACTTACTCTAAGACATATTAATTTTAAAGCATTTTCTTTAATCTCTACCAAGAGGGGAATAGATTTTTTTTTTTAAAAATGTGAAGAATAAAGGAAAGAAAGCCAGAAAACCAAACACCTAGAGCCCAAGTCTTTCTTCCTGAATGGGTGGTCACATTTCTAGGGCAATATTTGCCTGCATAACTGAGGGGCAAGAGTCAGGGAAGGAGACACGCCCATGTCCCCACTATGCTGTCCCGTAGCATGTTAAAGGGGTTCTTGCAGAGATCTCACCCAATTTGGTTTTCCTGTCAGCTGTGCACAATACAATAAAAACTGCATTCAGTATATAACAGAAGGTCTATGAAGGCATAAACCAGTCATCCTTGTTGGATATAAAACGTAAGGGGCTCTCAGGGGAAAAGACAGATTTCACTCTCCTCTTTCCATACACGCACTCTGGCAACAGGGCCCACATCAAGGTCTTCTACCCTCAGCAGAATCAGAGGTGGCTCTGCTGCTGCTACCCATGTGGAAAATGACTTCAGCATGGCTCTCCTCTGCTGTGACTCCAGGGACGCTAGACAGCCAGCTCACTGGGTAGTGTGCTCAGGGGAAAAAAAGTCACTTTCATTTCCCATAATATCACCAATTCCTGACCCTGAAAGAATTTGTGCTGAAGAGTATGCTACCTGGAGCATGAGTTAGGGAAATCAGGTCCCGGACTTTCACCAGGTAGTCAGCTCTCCATGAGTGAATAAGTAAGAGGTATTCTTACCAGTTTTTCATTTTCACATAGGAGTTAATGTTGTTTCACTTGGCAAATTGTCAAGTGATTAAGAACTGAAATACCAAACTGTTGCCATGACCTAATCCAACTAGAATGTGATAATTACTTTCTAAAGTCCTTGGCAAAGGTAGAGAAACTGGGAAAATTCCTGGGTCATTATTGGCCACTGAAACTTTAAATGTGAAGACAGTTGTGGCAGAGCTACGCTTAGCCAAAAAGAACAGGTAAATGATGCTGCCATTTACCGAATGGGACAGGAGCAGAAGGCTTTCCTTGCACACAACTTTTCAAAGTAGGTACTTGTTATGGCTTGAACTAGGTCCCCCAAAAAGATAGGTTGAAGTCCTAACCTCTGGTACCAGTGAATGTGACCTCATTTAGAAATAGGGTCTTTGTAGATGTAGTTAATTTAAGATGATATCATACTTGATAGGGTATGTCCAAAGACTGGTGTCCTGATAAGGAGAGAGAGATTTGGAGACAGAGACACAGAGGGAAGATGGCCAGGTGAAGATGGAGGCAGAAATTGGAGTGATGCAGCTATGATCCAGGAACATCAATGATTGTCTACAAGCACCAGAAGCTAGGAAGAGGTAAGGAAGGACCTTCCCTAAAGCCTTCAGAGGGAGCGTGGCCCTGCTGACAACTTGTTTCAGACTCCTAGCTTTCAGAACTGTGAGATATACATTTCTTTTGTTTTAAGTCTCCCAGTTTGTGGTAATTTATTACTGCAAATGTAGGGAACTAATACAGTATTATTTTGCCCTTTTGAGATGGGGAGACTAGTTCAGAGAGGCTAGGTAGCTTTCCCAAAGTCATATTCAAAAATTGCATGGTGCCTTCCTGCTTCCTGATAGGGGCAGATAAGAAATAGGACTTGATTCTATGAAGGGAAGGGACAATAATGAGCTGTGAGTGTCATGTTAAGGAGCTTAGATTTAACGTAGAATGTTACAGACAACCACCTAAGGAATCTGAGCAGGGACATAACAATCAAAATTATGTTTCAAAAGATATTTAGGCCAAAGTGGAGAGTTCCCCATAGGGAAAGCAGGCCTGGAGTCTAGGAGGCTGGAAGACTCCAAGCTTCTTGAGGGCGGGTATTGGGTCTTGTCCACTGTGACATCCTCAGTGCCTGAGCAGGGGATGTCCTCTAGGCACATAATATATATTTGTTGCACTGAAGACCAGTTGGAGATGATCATAGTTGTCTAGGCAAAAAATAATGGGGTTTAAACCCAGGCACTAGTACTGGTAATGAAGAGAAGTAAATAAAGGATGAATTTAGAAGAAACGTGAGAAGAAAAATCAACAGGACATTGTGGGCATGGAGTGTAATTGATGAGAATTTAGTCTTTAAATAAAGAGACAAGTTAAATTAAATAATATATATATAAAGGGCATCATAATTATTACTGATGGAGATGGTGGTGGCCGTGGTGATGGTGGTGATGGTAATGATGGTGGCGGTGGTAGGAGTGATGGTGGTGGTGGTTATGTTGGGGGTGGTGGTGATGGTGATGGCAGTGGTGGTTCTGGTGGAGATGGTGGTGATGGTGGGAGAAGTAATAGTGGTGAGAGTGGCTAGTAGAGGTGGTCATGATGGTGGCAGTGGTGATGTTGAGGGTGGTGGTGATGGTGGGGATAGTGATGGTGGTGGTGGTGGTAATGATGGTAGTGGAGATGGTGATGATGATGGTGATGGTGATGATGATGGTGGTGGTGGTGATGATGGTGGTGGTAGTGATGGTGTCAGTGGAGGTGGCGATGGGGGTGTTAGTGATGGTGATGATGGTGGTGGTGATAGTGGGGGTAGTGGTGGTGATGATGATGGTGGGGGTAGTGATAATGGGGGTGGTTATGGAGGACTGTGATGATGATGGTAGGGGTGGAGGTGGGGTGATGGTGGTATAGAGACCAATTAAATGAGGGAGGAAAGTTAACAAGGAACCAAGAACAACTTACTGGTTTATAGCCTAGATATCTAAATTGGTGGTGTTAGCATCATTCCAAAAAGAAGCACAACAGGAGAACAGGTTGGAATAAGAATGGGGTATAATTTTAATTTAGGAATGTTAAGATTGAAGTAAGTGTTGGGCCTTTAGGGCCAGGAAATCATATCTGGCATTCTAGAGAAAGGGAGGCCTCAAAGCAATCAATTTAGGGGTGTTTACCACATCACTGAGATGGCCAAAATGGCCTTGAGAAAGAGCAAAGAGGTTTCAGAATAGTTTCTGGGAGGAATGGGAGAGGGAGCTAACTTGAACAGCAGGAAGATTGCCAGGTAAGTTTAAGAGTCAGCTGCCCTGACTTGGTAAGGGCACAGATTCACAAGGTTGAATTTTTATTTTAAAATTCTTTTTAAATTTTAAATTTTTATTTTTATTTTTAAGTAGGCTGATCATAAGATCAAAAAAGGGTCGTGGTGGGTTGATCTAGAAGCAGGGCCTGAGGTAAGAGGTTGGCGAAAGGCTAAGAGGGGAAGTAGCTAAGATAGACCAGGGCATCTGGACTGCTTGGAAAGGAAATTAGGCCAAGGCTATGCGGACCTGGAGAAAAGCTGACATCAAAGAATTGGTTACCAGGGGAAACAGGAAAGAGCTGGAAGGTTAGTGGCAGCCTAAGACAGTAGATATGGGTGTGAGATTTCAGAGCCAGAAGGGTCTGAGGATGGGAGTGGGGAATCTACTCTTAAATTTAAAAGCTTATTCTATGTTACACTTGTGATTAAAATGGTAGATATCCTGAAAAATCAAAGTTTAAATCTATATCGCTGACAAACAAGCTTAGGAGAGGTCAGTACTGGTTAAAAAACATTGGCGGGGGGGACAGATAGTTACCTCCCAGAACAAATTCAGTTCTAATAAGGGCTCGATAATTTCCTTGGCAATATAATCTGTAACTCTAACATACCAAAATGTTGGAAAATAACATAATTTCAAAATAGGTAAAATAGACATGAACATAAGAAAATATATTTTCATATCCACAAAGAAAGCGGATTAGACAAACACCGCATACATTTTTTTCTGAAGGCTTATCTTTTTATGGCAATACATGTTCAGTTGCCTTAGGGAAAAACTGTAGTAAATGAATGAGGAGAATAACAAATAAGACTAAAAAATATACACGGAGACTGAAACTACCTACAGTCTGGATCCTGGAAGATAAATTGTATCTGGGATATTTAGTATATTTGATTTCACACCATTTTTCAGCTTAAAAACTTAACTCCGTGTGGTATAGACAGAAAGTGGGCACTTACAGCTTTTAAAAGGCCTTAACTGGCTCCCAGAATGAGGGCGGCAAGCTGAGAGAATCTGGCTTATTCTGACAGGCTCATTTGATTGGCTTCAAGAAGGGCACCCAAGACCCCTCATATTTTGTTCAAAGCACCTGTTTTCCATGACAAGCTAAAGATGCTGTTTCTATACATGCAAGTTATTTAGGTCTAAAAGATAATTTTAGCATCACATTCATATTTCTGTGACTGAAGTCCTCAACCCTAGCCACATAGGATAATCACCTGGGGAGATTTTAAACTATCAATACCCAGGCCCCAAATCTTAGAGATGCTGAATTCGTAGGTCTGAGATAGAGCCCAGACAGTAATTTTTAAAAGCTCTCCAGGAGATTCTAATATGTAGCCAGGAGTGAGAACCATTGCTTTAGATAGAGGTAGGGCTATTTTTATCTGAATTATCTAATTTTTTTTTCCCTCCATCCTGCTGTACTCCAGTGCAGATGAATTATCTAAATAATGACCCTCTTCCCTCTCTGGGAAACAGATCTATCTAATATAAAATATATTAATTATTTTTGGCTCTTTGTAACCACATGATAATTAGTTGGTTTAAAAGAGAATTTCGCCTGAGCTCTTTCAATTTTAGAGTCTGATTCTAGCTTGTCATCAGCTCTCTTGTTCCTGGGAATCATTTTGCCTCCTGGGTTTTGGTTACCACTTAAATAAATCAAAAAGCAACTTCAAGAAAATATATGCACCTTCATAGGGTGCTGAACATTTATGCATAAGAGCTTTTCGTGGGGTGGGAGTGGGGTACAATTTGTCCTGTTGAAAAAAATTATGATAAATATTTTTGAAAACAAAATTTATTAAGAGTATTGTACACTAGGGCCTCTGTTAAGGGCTTAACCTATATGATCTTATTTAATATTTTTGACCCCAACTAGATAGATACCTTAATATCCCAATTTTATGATAGTAAAGAGAGTCTTAGAAAGATATACAGGATCATATAGCTAATCAATGATGGTGTTCAACTCATAATCTAGGGCTCTGGCACTAGAATTGTGCTTTACCAACAGCTCATTATATATTTCTATACAGGTTTCTTTTAATTGATGAAAAACACCTTCTCTTTAAACTGAGATTTATGCTTGGGTGTTGGATCTTGGTCCAGGAACTTGTTCCTCAGTTCCTTGTAAAATAAACTATAATCAATGAGAAAGAATTCTTCAATGGTTGTACACTTAAAAGCATTAATAAATCGGATCTAAATAATTGATATAAAGATGGAGTTAATTAATCAGAAGCCTGATTTATGCCATCTCTCTTTCTGAGAAGATCATATTGATAATAAATGGAGAATTAAATGTAAAAATGCTTTGTGAAAAGCACTATACAAACTATTATTAATTTCAGGTTTTTTCAAACTTAATGCCACTGAAGTAACCTGGGCTGCCTTATCCTAATAATTCCTCCTTTAATTTGGTTCTTCTTCAATTTGACCCTGGTCAGTGCCTAAAATAATGTCATAATGCACATCAACAAATTAAGAAATGAAGATGGCATCAGGAAGAAAAAACTATTTAGTCCCAAACTGACTTCGATGAGCACTGAGAAGTCTCATCTTTTTGTTCCATAGACCATGTATAAACCCAGACAAGACGTAAGGCCTGGAAAGCACAAGCTTAGAATATCTGACTGCCTGGATGAGTAAAAGTCATGATTTTATAAAAGTTGTAGATTAAGGAAACATACCCAATACCTTACACATGCCATTAATACAGACATTTCTGCTGTTGCCGCCTTCAAAGCAAGGGGTACCATCTATGACAGCATCCAGCATTTTCTCAGAAAACTGGCCATCTATGGGTCGGCAGTAGAGCTCGCAAGGATGTGCTGAAGGAAAAGAGAAAAAGACAAATCCTTGCAAGTTAGCATTTTAGCTCAGCACCCTCCTTCTGGGATTTCTTTGTGCGCAATGACTCCCAGTGTTGTCTAATCTGGTGATCCCACCTTTGACCTTTCTGAGACACATGCTGAAATGTAGGCTTTTTTTCTTTCTTCATTTGAAGGGTTGTATAATGAATTAAATTTGGAAGATTGTTTAAAAATGCTATGCCCTTTGTTATAAATGATGAGACCTTCAATCCAACGTTGAACTCTGCTTGTGAAAATAAGGTGCTGAGCATCTGAGGTCAGCCTAGAAAATAAGTTATCACAACCAGCATCTAGGACTCCAGGCAAGCATGATGCTTGCTCATTGTTTGCAGCAGATAAGTAGACCTCCAGAGAAGAGGTCATTCCCTCTCACAGGGCCAGCTCATTACTAATGCCTCCACCACCAGCTCCACCGGCATAACCCAGCCCCTGATGAATATTCTCCCTTATTCTCCTGCAGTTCAAGATGCGCTTAGACACAGACTGACAACCACATAGAAACAAAGGACCTGCTTTTTTGCTGAAGCCAACCTGCTTATTATAGTGGTCCATCCATCATCCTGGGTCCTACATTGCATGCTAAGGCTCAGGTTTCTACTCCCTTGTGAATGAAGGTAGGATGATCTACAATGCAGAAACTTTTACTTAATAAAATACATACCGATATATATGTACACAGAATAACCAGAAAGATAGATAACTTTTAGAACATAAATTGCCTTAAAATTTTAACAGGTAGTACAGATATATGGTAAGAATAATTCAAATAATAATTTTCTTTTGAATGTTATGTGTTGTTTTTCTTTAAATGAAAAACTCGAGAATATCTTCTTCAAAAGGGCCCTTTTGGGGTCTCTTCTCAATCTGTTTATTGTAGGCAGGGCTTTTGGTTTCTTGGCGGTGTGACCAGCTGAGGGCCATTGGCCTTGGCCAACCTCAGTGTGGAGGGGCACCAAATTCAAGGCCAGAGTGCACAGTGATAGCTGTGTCTGCTTGAGGATGCAATGATCCATGTGGCAAGAAAATAAAAGTGTAAAACTCACACAAATGTAAGTAACAGCAAAAGTTACAAACACTGAAACTCTGGACACACTTGAGACAGAGGTCAAAAACATCTGTTCAAAGCTTAAAGGAGAAAGGTAAAAGCAAATAAAGAATATCAACTGATTTTATATAATGTGCAGTGGATAAGTTGTCCGAGATGATGGATAAAGTCAAAATGACTATGCTGCCGTGAGCTACTACTGTTCACCGAATCAAGAAAGTTGCAGAAACGTATGTTCCTATTTGTGTGCAAACAAAAACCTGCTGTTACTATGGTTAGCTCTGAGGGGTAACAATAAAAATTTATTTTTATTTCATTCTATTTTGCACACTTGCATTTTCCTAAGACACATATATTCCTTTTAAAAATAGTAAGTCTTGTCCATCAAATGCGAAAACTAGAAAAGTCTCCTTTCTCCCGTGATAATCATGACATATTCCCATGAAGAGAGACCCTTATTTTGAAATTTCCTTCCCTCATGTTCCCACAATACAGAACTAGTACATGCTTCAGGGTTAGGTTAACTGAAGTACGCTGCCCATAGGAAACATAAATGTCTGTTGAATATAAGTGCAGAAATCTATGGAGTCTTAGAAATATCTAGTCAATACCCTTTGTGACAATAATAACAGCACACAGACCCACTGCTGTGCCCCTGCCAGAGTTCCCACCAACCACTTGGACCTATCAGAACGAGCTCTGTGCTTGAAAGCAGCCATCGTGCATTGAAGGTTCTGTGCTATTTAAGCCGTTTATAAGGCTGAGCTTGAGGTACTGTGTCCCTGTCCCCTCCTTCTCTGGCCTGTGTCTTTCCTGGTGCTCTGGAGGGGCTCTGGGTATGTCATTAGGCTGTCTGGTGACACAGGGATCTGCAGGAGGAGGTACGGGTGGCAATGGGTGCCCTTAATTCTCAGCAGTCATCAAGGGTATCAGATTCTCTGCCCCAGACATCAACCTTGCAGAGCCCATCATCTCTGTGCAGTCGAGTACTTTCATTGTCTCACATTCATTCACCTGCCCTGACATGTCCTTTTGCCTGGGTCACGTGATCTTTTTCCCCTCTAGCTTTCAGGTCCATTTATAATTCAGCTAAGTGAAAGCTCTAAAACCAATTCGCTAGTGAACTCTCACCCTCACACTGTCTGAGTAATCCTTTCAAAGGAAGCTTAGCAAACGGGATGGACTTACTGAATCAAAGGTTGTATTTTCAACTCTACTGAAACAGGATGGCTTAACATAAGGATAATGATCTTAAGCAGTGATGGTTAGAAATGGAAGCTCAAACTTGCTAGAGGGATAAAAATATTTCTTAGGCTAAGGAACAGTTCTGATGCATTCCACGTTTTGTGAGTAGATTGCAATTTGCATTTCACCAATTTGAAGAAACCACAGTTTCTAAAATACATTTACAGGCAGGCCCTTATGGGCATGAGACCTGCGCTGTCACCCCGGACCTCGCACTTGTTGAATGCTCTGTGGTTGCTGTCTTGATATTCTTATCATTTTGTCTTTGAACTTGTGTTCTGTAAGTGAAGTCCCATGGGATGATGGGCCTGCAGTGTGCCCCCTGTTGTTCCTTGCCTGATTCCAAGAAATACTAAACCTCAAGCAAAAGGCATAACTTAAAATGTTTTATGATGTAACAAATTATGTTTAACATATAAAGGAAGCTCAGTTTAAAGACTAGGATCAAATCAGCTTGAGGGAAAAAACAGATATGAAAAGTCCTGACTCTGTCTGTATCACAACCAAAATCAGTCAAATAATTAACAAGACTGTAACTTTGGCTGCTCTAAAATGGTATTCTTTTATTTTCCAGTATGGTAATATTATCACAATCCCTACAATATATAAAAACATGTATTAGATAAACATAGGAAGGCATTAAAATAAATATATTTTATTATATCCACAGAAAGGTATAAAAACAAAAATAAGGCTGGGCACGGTGGCTCAGGCCTGTAATCCTAGCACTCTGGGAGGCCGAGGTGGGTGGATCGCTCAAGGTCAGGAGTTCGAGACCAGCCTGAGCAAGAGCGAGACCCCATCTCTACTAAAAATAGAAAGAAATTATCTGGCCAACCAAAAATATATATAGAAAAAATTAGCCGGGCATGGTGGCACATGCCTGTAGTCCCAGCTACTCAGGAGGCTGAGGCAGTAGGATCGCATAAGCCCGGGAGTTTGAGGTTGCTGTGAGCTAGGCTGATGCCACGGCACTCACTCTAGCCCGGGCAACAGAGCGAGACTCTGTCTCAAAAAAAAAAAAAAAATAAAAAAAAAAAATAAAAATAAAAATAATTTAAAAAAATGAACTGAATCCATATCATTAAAGTTTTACATTAGGTTAAGGTCAGTAATAAGTTTTCTATGTACTGTATATTTTTAAGTTCTGTCTTTTGTTTAAGATGTTTAAGAACTGTGGCATTAAATTTAGAATTGCAATTTAAATTGCTTAAGAAATGTATTAATTAATTTGTCATCATTGTTCAAATGTTCAGAAAACACTGATTTTCAAGAGCAAGGTAGATAAATTTAATAAACTGAACCTTAAGTCATAATACAAAGGGTTGTTGGGGCTTTTACCAGAGCTCCTTGGACATGAAATAATCTAAGTCTTTAAAGATGTGAACACTGTCTTAGAGTAAATTCAAAGGTCACTACACTGTTCTGGAAATGGGCTTAACCCAGTCCCTGTTTGTTTTAGTGGTTAAGATTTAGGCTGCAGAGTTAACTGGGCTAACTCTTGGTTCTATCACATAGTCTGAATTTGGGCAAGTTACTTAGGTTCTCTAAACCTATTAGCTCATCCATAAAAATTGGGTCAAAAATAGCTTTCCCTGAAGGATTTTCTTGTGGAGATAAGATTAGGAAAATGCATATAAAGTGCATTTTCAAGCCCACATAAGTTAGTTTAAAATACATCTTAGTGAAACAGATCTGTACTTTAATTCTAGCTCCACTATCTACAATCCTGTAACCTTGAATAAGTTACTGTGCTTTCTGAGACTCAGTTTCTTCACCTCTAAAGGATGGGGAAGGGGGAAGTGACATCATCTATAGTCAAATGCCTGGTATTGACACTGGCTCAGAAATTGCAGTGAACACACAGTAGTTCGTCACATGGTGCCTATGTGAATGTCATCAAGTGGACTTTGGACAATTTTGTTTGTCAGGAATGCTGTGAAGAAAATGTTTATGTTGGATAGTAGGTTGATCTAGATCAGTAGTTTTCAAATTTTTTAAGCAGAGAATTATTTTTCTTTTTTCAAATGAAAAGTAAATAAAGCAGATAAATATCAGGATTTTATTAAACGTAAATTTTCTAAGTTCATGTATGTAACAGTTAACAATAAGTGTGGGATCCATAGAGACTATTAAGATGAATAGGAAATTTTGGAATCAGGCTATAGATGGCAGTTATAGGTGTATTTCGTCTGCAACTTTTTTTATGTGAATGTTTTCAGTTGCACAGTACTGAAAAATCCTGATTCCTGCAAACAAGTCGTTGCAAATGGTAACAGTTTAGAATAACTCAATCTACAACCTCAGGATGTTCTCAATTCACTTGAGTTGGCAGTAGAAATTTTATTCTAAGGTCTTCAGAAAACCAAATTGATTTGAATATCTAAGTTAATGCATTGGTGGTCTTTGATATGTTAAAACGTGATAAATAATTTTTTTAGTGTAAGTATTATTCTTTATTGAACTCTTAAAAATAGTTTATAATGGGTACAAAATATACAGTTAGAAGAAATAAGACCTGGTGTTTGATAGATCAGTAGAGTGACTATAGTTAACATATATCTAATGTACATTTCAAAATAGCTGGAGGAGAATGCTCCTAGCATAAAGAAAAGATAAATATTTAAGGTGATGGTTTTCCAATTACCCTGATTTGATTATATGAATGTATCAAATTATCTCATATGCCCTGAAAATATGTACATCTAACATGTATCAATAAAAAAATTTGAAAACAAACTAAATAAAATAGTTTAAAAATTTCTCTTGAAAACTAAAGTTAGAATCAAGCATTTTTAGAATCCCTGGGATTCCATGGAACAAAGATTGAAAACTACCAGATTTGGCGGAGTTTATGTGCTCATTCCAAACATTTGATCTATGATTCTTCTATCATTGGCTATTTAGCAAATCTGCCAAAGGTCATTTACCAGGTGAGTATCACGGTCCATTGAGGAGACAGAAAACTCTGCTGTGCATTTATTTTATCCTCTGGTGATTTCTAAAGGAGGCCTGGGAAGGTGTAAGGTGCTTGATACCTGGCACAGAATAAGTGCTCCACACATTGTGGTTGACATAAGTGACCCACTTGCCACCACCAGGGGTGCCTGTTAACAAAGCAAATAGCAATACTGGAGGATAGAGTTTCATGGAGAAAGAAATCAGTGTGCTGGTCAAGGTAGTAGCTACTCAGTTAGTAGATAAATCACCGTGCCCAAATAACAGCACAGGAGCCTGTAAGGAAATCACCAGGATAGAGAATGGATGCTGACAGCCAAGATAGGCAGTGACCTCAGCAGGTGGCAAACTTAATCCCAGTTATAGATGCAAACTGATCACTTTGTAAGGAATGAAATTTATGTCTACTCTTACAACACTCATTTCTTTAGCACCTATTGCTATGCTATGTGAAAGGCAGATGCAGGATAAATGCTTATAAGCAAATAAAATGCAAAGCTGAATCAAATATCTTTATTCCAAGTCCAGCTACTTGAGCCATCAGTTAGGTACATACAAATCCAACCCTGCATCTGGGAGGGGGACCCCAAACTAATCATACCACTGGGACAGCTGTGCCGTCTTCGTTCTGAAAGATTGCTCATTCAGGGTCCACTGACTCAAATAGTTTTATCAAAATAGAGAATGTGCAAAATATAGGTATAGAAAGTACCGATGGGGTGTACCTTTCATCGCTAGTTATTTTTGGAGTCCACCTGAGTATATATGTGAGTTTTCCTGTAGTCAACTGCCTGACACAGGAAGCTGAATTGCACCAATAACCAAATGACTCACTTTCCTACAGCATGAATGACACCAAACAATTGGGGGCAAGGAGCAGTTGTTGCCCTTGACAACCTATAGCCATCAGGATATTCTAGAGACGCAAAGTGGGCAAAGCACTGCAGAGTCATTCTTTCAAAAACTATTGCTTATACCATTGTTCTGACAGCCCAAATTACGTGATTGTCGAATCTATTATTCTTCTCATGTCCTATCACACCGGAATCTCAGGAACTTAAAAATTATGAAAAATTTGATTAGCTGTTTTTTTACCACCTTGACTCAAATTTCCTTAGTTCAAGAAAATCTTTTCTGTTTCATTTCCCACTCAAATGAAACAAACAGCACAAATAAGATGAGTTTTTATGTTGATCTATTGCTAATGGTTATAGATTATTCTCCATTTTCAGGAGAGAATATATACCCGGTCCTGACTCAGACAGTTTTGCCAAGGCCACTGTTCCATTATGTCCCCATCCCTAATGTGCATTCTTTAGGTGTTTGATGTTACGTTTTACCCTTCTCATACTCCTGTGCATATGAAATGTTGATTTCTGGCCCAGAGCTGGTGCTGGTTCATTTCTGATGAAGGCATTCCCATTATCTTTCTTTTCCTCATGCTGTTCTCCTCCTACTTGGAATGGTTTCCTTTTTCTTTCTTTTAGTAGAAAGACTACTCATGCTACTCACTAAAGATTACTCATGCTTAGGAATCATCAACTGCTTCCTTGGAAGCCTTTTTTGCAATTACTCCAAATCCACAATGACCTTCTCTTCTGAATTTCTGCCGAAATCACAGTCAGTTCCACATGCCCATCAACAAGCAATTAGTTACTGAATTCCTGCATGCCCCATTTATCACTAAATTGCACCTCAGCTGGTTTTAAGTGAGTCACCACGTTTCATAACATTCTTTTTTATCTCCCACAAAGCTCAGACAGAGTTAGACAGATTCAGCTTTCAACACTTATTGATCAATTTAACCAGGTTAATGTTTCCATGTTCTGAAATATAAAACTCCTGATGGAACAATTCTCTTCCTTGAAGAGATCACAGAAACCCTGACATACAAATGCTTCCTAAAAACAACTGGGGGCCTAGATCTGAGATACACTGTTACAGTTCCTTACCTTGATTAAAAACAGGAAACCAGTGGTAAAACTCATTCTTGTAGGGAACAGTGTCAAATTCACTGCATTGCATCTGCCGGAATGTTGGTGTGTCTGAGCGACAGGGGTGGACGTTGCACAAGCGATAGCGTTTTCTTTCTCCAGTGCAATATTTCCCTCCAAACTTTGGTCTACAAATGAAATAGACACGTTTTTCTTTTGGCTTCCTTAAAGGTCATTTTCCTTTAAAACTCGTCTGGCATCTGGCCATGCCTGTTCCTTGCCAAACCATGTCTCTCTCTGCTCTTAAAACTTACCTTTTAAATAAATGCTTCCAATTTTACACATTTTTTTCTTCCTCCTGACATTTTCAGTCCTAACTGGATAGCTGCTTATTTTGAAATAGTTTGTACACCTTTTTTCACCTGTATATCCTCCAGGCAAAATATATGCCGAAAAGGGATACATCATTTTCCTTACAAATCGGCTCCTTCTCTGACTCCTATATGGTGTTGAAAGTGGTCAGATTTCAGAATCATCCCTCCCTGGCCTTCCATGGACCCCAAGGTCATTCACTGCCTGGTCGTCAGTTGTCTCTTTACATTTGTTTCCTCCTCTTTAACTCCACAGTCATCAATTCAGTCCAATTCTTATCTCCATTCCTGTCTTGCCCCTGCCCACTTTCACACTGTTGTCTGGTTAATTTTTCAGATTACCTTACTTATTTTAGTTTCCTGTTTAAAAAACCTCTAATGGCATCCAATGGTCACATCAACCTCCTGAGCTTGGCATTCAAGGCCCTCGTGCTCCTGCCTTAACTCGCCTGATGGTTTGCCTCCCACACTCCCCTTCATCTGTACACTGCTCCAGAGGTGCAAGCTGCCTTATTTGGTATTGCTTTTCTGGCCTTTGGAGAGCTTTTCCCTCCCTTATCATCTCCACATCTATTATACAGACTTCCCATGCTTTAAGGACCAATTGAATGCTACCTCCATCATGAATCCTTCCCAGATTCCCACCAGAAGTAATGTCTTTCTCCTCTTAAATGACACATCATGGGCCGGGCGCGGTGGCTCACGCCTGTAATCCTAGCACTCTGGGAGGCCGAGGTGGGTGGATCGCTCAAGGTCAGGAGTTCGAGACCAGCCTGAGCAAGAGCGAGACCCCGTCTCTACTAAAAATAGAAAGAAATTATCTGGCCAACTAAAATATATATAGAAAAAATTAGCCGGGCATGGTGGCACATGCCTGTAGTCCCAGCTAC
>CM052439.1:156464998-156496800 GCA_028533085.1 Varecia variegata | reverse complement strand
ACATACTGTACAACCAGCAGTTCCACTCCTAGGGCTGTGTGTGTGTGTGAGTGGGTACTCTTAAAAAAGCATGCATTTGTTTACCAAAAGACATGCACTAGAACATTGATAGCAACACTAGTCATATAGCTCAAATGGAAACTATCCAATGCCCATCAATAGTAGAATGGAAAAATAAATTGTGAAGTACTCACACAATGGAATTCTATATAGCAAAGAATGATCTGCAACTACATCCAGAATTATGGGTGAATCTCACCAATGCAATGTGAGAGGAAAAAATCCAGGCACAAAAGAGTGCATAGTGAATTATTCCACTGTGAAGTGGCCAGGATAGAAGGTATTTCTGAGATGACATAGCAAACATTCACCCTAAGCCATTCCTGCCAATGCCAGAGTAAATATTTTAATCCTGCATCCTGAGTTGGAGTTGGATTTATCTCAGCTTTTTGGGTCTATTTCACAGCCTCTCCCTTCACCACCTGCTTCTTCCTTTGTTTGCTTACAAGGAGAAGGCTTTGCTGAGCGTGAAACTCGGCAGCTCAACCTGGCATCTTCCATAAATTAGCCTGGCTTCTTACAATGGTCTTCTGAGCCTCCAAAGCGCTAACACCAAATGCCATGGTCTCTGCTGACAGTGATCTGGGCTTGAGATTTCTTTATATAAACAAGAAGCAGGATCAGTATGTGAAGACTTTCCTTCTCATTCTGATGGCAGTGTGCCAAGATTTCTCCCTCATCCTGGCTTCAATAAAACCTTCCCTTAGAACTTGAGATAAAAGCGCCCCTCTGGCTGCAGTATTTCTCTTGGAAAGAGTATGAAACTGTAATGTGACTAACACTGCAACCACATTTCCATCAAACTCAGATAATACATTTTTATATTTGAACCTAAAGAAATGCTATTATAACTGAAAGAGCATGAGGTCTGCCAGTAATTATTTGTTCTCAGAATAAAGCAATGCAGTGATTTAGATCTTTCCAATGGACAAATAGTAAAACCATTATCACTATTGACTCTGTATCGTGTTATTTGTATACTTAACAACAATAATGATGACGGTAGATAGTTATATTAGTGTTACTATTGTTCTAAGTTATTTTACATATATTAACTCACTTTAATGCTCAGAATCATCCTATAAGGTAAACTATGAATATGCCCATTTCACAGATGAATGTGAGGCACGGAGAGATTAGGTCATCTGTCTAAAGTCTCAGAATTGGTTAGAGGTGGAGCTGGGATGTGAACCTAAGCAGCCTTAATGACTGTCCTAAGAACAAGCTTCCTAAGTTTTCCTTAAACCAAATAAGAAAATGAGATTGGTTCCTTTAAACATAGTTTGGCTCTGCAGATATGAGGACTGTCATTAGCTGGAAGGGTGAAAAGACTATACAGGGGACAGCTGTTCTACCAACAAGCCAAGGGAGCAGAGAGGAATTCAACAAGAGTAATTCTCCAGGCAGGCGAGTCAAAGGCAGGTAGTGGAGGGTTCGCTAGCAAGGCGATGTTTACACCACAATCCAACATCAGGAAGGGGGTCCAGGCAGCGACCACTGGGGGCTGACTAAATTGGAACAGCAAACTGGACCACCCTGAGGCAGGGCAGGCTGTGAGCGAAGGGGAAGTGCCTTCCACACAGCCGCAGGAGCAAGGTGGGGAAGAAACAGATCACAGGAGCCCGAGGAAGGCAGGGCGAGTGGTGCTGAGGAAGGGCAAGGTGACCAAGGCAGTGCGGAGTCCAGGGGTGGAGGCAGGACAGTGCTGCAGCCACGTGGCGAGATCAGGAAGCTCAGCCTCCCCTGTCTTGCGTACCCAGAGTCCCTAAATGCCTTGCTCTTTCCCTGTCCTCTCAGCATGGGCAGGTGCCTCCCCTCCCATTTTACTGTCATTTGTCATCATAGGCTTTGGGAGCTAAACTCCATTTATCCTTATAGTCATTGTCTATAAACTACTCACTTATTCTCTTTTTTGTGTAAGAGGAAGAGAAATGATCCCATTATCTTTCTAGCCGCTAACATTTTAATCCAATTTATCTCTCTAAGATCTCCTCAGTCTTCCTTTCAACCTCCTACAACGAGGACAATTTCTCCTTGCCCATCTGCCTCTGTCCCTCTACTTCCAAATGTGCATGGCTCTCTGCCACCTCCCAACGACCTGGCTTGGCCTCATGGTTCTCCACATGTTCTGACCCTAATAGGGCCAGGGAGAGATGCAAGCACTAATTTTAAATCAGAACATCTGAGTGCAAGCACTGGCCACATCAGATACCACCTACATGACACTGGCCAAGTCACTTACCCTCTCTGCTCTTGAATTTTCTCCTCTAGAAACTGGGGAATAAAAGCAGCACAAGGTGGAGCAGTGTGTGCAACCCCAGATCCTGGGGCAGGCAGAGGTAGCTGGAGCTCCCAGATGTTTCATGTGCCCCCCTACCTTTCTCAGCCTCCCCTGTCATCAGATTGGAGCTGACGGCCAGTGCACAGACCTGCTGCACGTCTTCCAAGCTGAGACCATTCAGAGCTGATGTTCCTCCTCCCTCCCACTCCACCTCCACAGTACTTTGGAAACCACATGTTTCAGGCAATAAAGATGGAAGGTGGAGGAAAGCTGCCTGGCCCTTCACATGTGATGTGAGGAAGAAAGACATCTTTACTGGGCAAAGCCACTGAGGTTCTGGTGGTTTGTGGCTCTGCCTAGCATCCATCTCCTGACTGCCCGAGGCAGGAACACGTCGGATCTGGAGTGAGCATACAGCAGGCTCCCGGGTCCTCTCCTCCACAGTTGACCAACAGTGCTACCCTAAGCAAGTTGCATCATCCCCCTTGACTTCAGTTTTCTCTCTTCTAAACAGAGATTTTTATATAGTTCTGGATTTCAAGCCTTTTTTAAAACATGAAGACTTTTTTCAATGAAATCTGACATAAAGACCCAAAATAGAAAATGTGGAGAAGCTCCAGTTGATAGCGAAGTCAGGAGGGGCAGGGAACCCACACAGTCAGCTCCTCCCCTTCATCCCTGAGAACTGAAGCCAACATAATTCGCTTATTTCTTTATGCTAAATAATATTGGAAACAGATCGATGTTTCTGCCCCATCTTAAACCATTCTAAGCCCACACAAGAATACACTAGCTGTGTGTCCTGGATGCTCCTCTTACTGAAGGATAAGGCTGAGGACCTTGGAAACAGCGTAGTCATCAAGGCTAGCAGCTTGCTTATCGGGGTGCACTTCAAGACCCTTGCCTTGCCAAGCCCACCATCCAAAGCTATGATACTCAAAACTCTTCCCGATCCCAGCCATTTCCTCCCTTACCCCTTACAAGACCGGCCTTAAAATCACACAGCCCAGGCCCTGAGGCCCTGTAAACACGTTCCCTGACTTCCCCATTACGTGGTACTACTACGGCTCTCTTGCTGCTGATTTCTCCCTTACTGCAGCACAGCCCCTCAACTTAGCACCCTTGGTCAACAGGTGTTTCTGACAATCTTTGGAGGAGTTGAGCATCAACATCCCGAAATAGCTCTTCATGTGGTTCTGCAGAAACACTGAGTTTTCAAAAACCACTGAGCTGGATGATGCTAAAGTCCCACTAGCTTTAACATTCTACTTTAATTCCAATCCAGATTTCTTCCCAGTGCATTCTTTGGGTTTCCTAGCTCTCTAGATACTCTCTTTTTCTCCAATAGTTTAAGGTCAAATACTAAGGGAAGGCATTTGGTACAAGAGCCAGCCCTTCCTTCCCTGCCTGATCATTTCACCCAGCCCTAAAGAGTGAAGTGTTGCAGTACCTAGAACTTTTCCCACTTATGATACTAAACACTGTTGCCATTCCAGAGTTTAGAAACTCTCTGGAACATTTAAAGCTCTGTGTGCAAACTTGCCAAGCTAGGGGAGGGAAGGAAGGGGTCCAAGAGAAACCATGAGGAAGCACCTGAGAGTAGATGACATGGGCCAAACAACAGAGGCAGGAATTGGGCACAGTGGGAAGCCCCCAAGGAAACAGGTGCACAGCGGCAGCTGCGAACGGCTGCCCTCGCTTTGTGACGTCTGCACTCATAGCTACAACTCACCTTGAAGATGCCACAAGAATAGTTCTCAAAGTAGGCTCCCAGGACCAGCAGCATCAGCATCCTCTGGGGAGTTGTTAGAAATACAAATTCGTAGGCTCCCCACAGACCTACTGAGCCAGAAACTGAAGTGGGCACAACACCCAGCAATCTGTTTATAAGGTCTCCAGGGGATTCTGATGCACACTCAAGTTCAAAAGCCACTGCTTTCTTAGAAAGTGCATCCCTAGCTCTTGTACTGTACAACTGAGGAAACAAATCAGAGGACCAGAGAGGCTGAGTCACTTGTCTCGGACGACACAACTCATTAGTGCCAGGGCCAGGCCGAAAACCCAGGTCTCCTGTGTCCTGTTCTAGGTCACCTTCCCCCACACGGCTTCAGCAATGGCCGAAAGACTTGGGTGTACAGTGGTCACCAGAAAAGATCTGTGTGGGCCTTAAAGGCAGCAATCTGGCTGGACGGGGAAGTGTCCAGGGATGAACCTTGGAGCTCCCTTTACTCGGTTTGTGTGCTAATTTTACTCCCATCATAGGTTCATTTGAGGAGGCTGGGGCAGAGGGCTTCTAAAGAAATCCACTGGCTGACCTTCAAGTTTCCGGTCAGTTGACTCACCACCAAAAACCATCAATTCATCTTTAGTATTGTTAACAGAAAAAACTTTAGACAAATTCAATTTAGCGGAGTTTAATTGAGGAAAAAAAAAAAAAAGCATTTGCAAGTGGGATAGCCCCCAGAACCAGAACAGATTCAGAGAGACTCCGGGGCTGCCCTGTGATTGGATAACATTTGTGGACAGAAAAAAAGAAAGTCAGTACAGAAAACAGGAGTGAGAACAGAAACAGCTGCACTGGCCACAGCCGGGCGTTTGCCTTATCTGAACAGAGTTGGAGCAGCTGGCTGCCTGCGACTGGTTGAACTATGGGGGCTGTGACCCTCTGAGACTCGGCTATTGTCACAGAAGCAGACTCCTAGGTCCGGTTCTCAGCTGTTTACATGTCAATTTAGGTTCATACATAAGAACTCAAGTATGTGAGCAGGGAGGCTTTCTCAGGCCAAAGTTAATTTTATTTAACGGTACCATAATAAGAATCATTTGTTTGGAGCCCTGCAGTTTAGAAAATGCCTTCACTCTCTGCAGCCACATGAATTCACCCGGTTGGAAGGCCGGGTCCAGAAATCTGCCTGTTATGATGAGGCATTTCCCTGGCTGGGACTTTCGACAGCTGCTGTTTGTCTCTTTCTGGCTCCAGAGGAAGCTCCAGGGCTAACCAAGTCTCTGGCCACGTCAGCGCACCAACTCCAGGAGGCGCTCACAGAATTCCTCTCTCCTCTGCCCGCCTGGAGGGTGCTGCAGTTTCCGCCCCACACTGCTGCCCACAGGGCACAGGGCCACCAAGCAGGCAAGCAAGGCAGGGTTGGTGCAGGCAATGAATTGGGGCTGCACTGGTCATGTGTCTGGGTCAGGGTCGGGCCTTACCACCGAGGTCTGGCCTGGGTGACAGATGTGTGTACATGTCCCTGCATTTCTGAGTGAATTCTCAGTTATCCAAGAGAGCATTAACCAGGCTTTTGCCTGCTTTTTTCTCTTTTCCTCCTTCTTCCCTCTCCTCCTTGGAGGCATTTCATAGTTTTGCAGCTGCCTCTCTAGAGGAGGAAGCTAAGTTTGCTGTTTTCTAACTCTAGGCAGCTCTGCTTTGAAGAGACAGCAACCCAAAGCACATCAAGCATTAGCTGTACAGATTGTCCTGAGGTCTCCATTTCAGCATTTCCACCTTCCAGACTTCCCACGGGCTTCCATGAATGCAGGCCCTGAGTGTTCGCTCAGCCCGGTGCAAGGGGGCTATTGGCTCTCTCCCAAGCTCACTCCGTTATCGCCACCCTGGCCTTCTTTCAATCCTCAAACAAGCCAAGCTGTTTGTACTCAAGGCCTGCACACATCCTGTTCCCTGGAACAGACTTTTCTCCTGGATTTTGAATGGACAGCTCTGATTGATTTTCAGCCTGAAAGTCCTACAGACCATTTTATCATCTCCTTTGTCCTCTGTTACTTCATCCTGCTACTTCTGTTCCTGGAATTTTTATTGGTTTGCATTTATTTATATTTATTATATTTACAATTATTTATCTGTTTCTTTACTAGTCTCCCAGAGGAGACAATAGGCTCCCTGAGGGATGGTGCCATTTACGTCCACATTCTACCTTCAGCAGCTCAAATGTAAGCAGGTTGAGTGAAAGCACCAAGATTGTGACCCCTCATATTTTCTAAGGAAAAGAACAAATATATGGAACACGAGTTGGCTCAAAGTCCTGGTGTGTCCCTGAAATGCACAGGTGGCATCCCACCTCCCTCCCAGGCAGCCCTGAGACCGCTCTCCCTCCAGAAGGAGGCCCAATCTCTCTGTGTGCTGCTGGCGTCCCTGAGGCAGGAGGGAGTTATTCCACTTTGGATGTTTACTGAACTAACACATCACAGCCAACGATCCACAGGCCAAAAGAGAAGCGGAAAGGGAGAGGGCAGAGCAGAGTCAGAGCACTGATTGTGAAAAGGACACTCTGAAGAAAGCCTGGAGAAGAGCTGGTTTCCTTCCAGGGCACAGCTGGATGCCGGATGAGACTTTAAACCTGGGGCCATGGTGGCAGTGACTCCCCTCCTGCCAGAGTCAGACATTCAATTCTGCCCCTGCCCCCTCTGCAGTTATGGCCTGTAGACTCACAAAGCCCTCACCATCCTCTTGGTGTGAGCTCCAGGCCTGGGCTATTGGTGGCATCAGCCTGTCCCTGGGCCTTCTCTGCCAAGGCCATTTGGCCTTTGAGCCTCACCTCTCCCTGCGGAGGGAGACAGTGTCCCTGGATTAGGGGTTCAGGCCTCAGGTTATCACCAGCTTCTTTCAGAAAACCTGTTATCCCTCCAGGCTGAAAAAGGCCAGCCTCTGTGGAGAGCTCTGACAGCATGCAGGAGAGAGAAAGGCCAATTCGAATAGGCATCAGGAGAGAGGATTGCTAGGATCAGATGACAAACCATTAAAGTCAGAGATGGTTCAACAAGTCATTTAGCCTCTCAGTTATGTTGATCTCATTTATAAAGTATCTCATTGCAAAGTAGCACATAACACATATATATGCATATATGTATGTGTGTATATAATATAAATGTGCATACACATATGTGTATATGTACACGATATATTTATACATATATGCAATATGTGTAGGAAAACTGATCACCAAATATGAAATGTTAATATTAATTCTGTATTATGAGAGTATATCTATATTTTATATTCTTTATACTTTTAGAAACTTTCCAAATGTTATATTATGCAGACTGTTAAAAAGGTAAATTGAGGCAAAATAAAATTCTTAAAGACTTTATTTGAGCAAATAGCAATTCATGAATCGGCCGAATCCAAACCAGACATGGTTCAGGAGCTCCACTGTAGAAGTGTAAGAGACAGGTTTTCACAGAGTGAATGAGGAAGTCATGCAAAGAAAATATTTGATTGGTTACAATTGTAAAGTTGCGTATTTGATCTACTCCACTGGAAAGTCCTCAGTGATACAATTATAAGTTAGTTGCTTGCTTCTGATTGAGCTTAAATTCTGTTTTTCTCTAATACAAGCATTTATAAGAAATGCCCAAGTTAAGTTTCCTTTATGTTTGCAATTTAAGTAAGGGTTAAGGTTATTTTCAAGACCTAACTGGCTTTGTGCAGGGATTCTCAAGCCTGATCTCCATTACAATTTGTTTTAACAAGATGTAACACATAAAATCAGACAAAGAGTTTAATGGGAAAATAATTTCCAGCCCACTGACTGCAGAGGGTAGACACCAGACCCAGTAGAGTGGGATTGTACTCTGAAGTGTTCTGAAGAAGCAGAGGCATCATCCAAATGAAGGTCTGGGATTCTGGTGACCAACAAGTCAGGTAGACCCTACTTGTTGGCAAATTGTAAAGTTTCCCAAAGTTTCCCTCTAAATAAAGGAAGAGACATTGGCAGTGGGTGAGACTGATAACTCCCAGTTTTAAGCGTTAGAGCAAGAGGGTTGAAAATCAATTTGAGTGTGTGTGTATTATGAATCACTGATACAGAGTGTGTGGCCTTTCAAATATTACTTATTAAACACCCAACTTTTTCCAAATATAATAATAATTAAGAGCATGTCTATGGGCAAAAGTTCCATTACGAAGTTCCACGCAAAAGTTGTAGACTAGATGATTCCCTTCTTACCCCAAGGCTTTTGACAAAGTCTTCCACTAACCCACCAAGGGGTAGAAAGGAGACCCTCCTTGCAGGGATTACAGATCAATGTGAATCTTTCTGTGTGAAATGGGATTATACACAATTTATGCCAATAGTTGCAAAAACAGCCTATCTGTGACACTGTGTAAGTAACAATGTTATAGAAGGTCACAAGATGGCATCACTAAGCTATCAAAGTCCAGTGTGTGTGTGTGTGTGTGTGTGTGTGTGTGTGTGTGTGTGTTGGGTGTGCCTAACCACACAAGTGCAGTAAGATTAAGCCTTTTTTGGAACGGGAAGGGTGGAGGGAAAGGTTGGAGACAGGAGGGGCCAAAAAATCTGTCTTTTTCCCTCAGTCTCTTTCTCTGCATCTTCTCCTTTTGTTGTATTTACTCCTTTATATGGTTAAAATACAGAATAAAATGCCTGTTTTTATTTTTCCTATAGAATTTTGATTCATTTTCTTAATCTCTAAAAAGGTGAATAAAGATTTATAATTTTATTGGTTTTGTTTTTAATGACAGGAAAATATACTAAAATCAGTGGTCTTCCAAAGGCAGGTTCTTGCCATTGATCTACATAGGAAGCAGTGTCAAGAGACAGAGAGGTCCCTTGACACCAAATTACACAGCAAGCATTGTTTCATCGCACTTTACCTACTGTTTTCCACACTAGTGTGATGTCATTAACTCCACTGATAACGTTTTAACAAATTTCCTAATTGGACCCTGAAAGATAGACAACTCTCTGCATGGTCCTTTAACTTTGCTCACTCAGAGTTACACACTTATTTCCCTGAAGCCCTTCAGTGATGGAGAGGTCTCTACCGTAGTAGAGACAGACAGCAGAAGAGTGACTAGCTCAGGAGTCAGACAGACCTGTATACAAATCCCAGCTCCATGGTTATCTACCGTTTGGCAGATCTCTGACTTGCCTTAGTTTTCTCATCTGTAAAGATGGATATTAAAAATAGTTTCAAGTGTTGTAAGTATTAAATAAATGATGTTTGTGGAGGATTTAGCTCAATGTCGTGCATACAATAAATGGCAACTTATTTTTAATCACTGCTTCTAATATGGAAATTAATAAATTTCAGCTTCCCCCCTGCTTACTACCTTGCTTTTCTCAACAGTAAAGTGAGTATCAAAGGCCACAGCCACATACACCATACACGGCATAGGAGCCTCTCCTGCTGCCTCTGTCAGAGCAATCCTAAACTTCATGCAGATATGCTCAGGAATGGTCTTTATCAAATGCAGAGAAGGTATGAGTGATAATGAGGTGAGACAACCAGCAGGGGTGGGACATGGACTCCAGCTCCAGCTCAACCCTAGGAGGTCAGGTAGGCAGAAAAGTACAAACACCTCCTCAGGGACTATGCTAACAAGATCCAGAAGTGAGGCCAGTTAGAAAAAGCAGCATTCATGGCAGAAATAAGATGCTCTGTCCTAGGCAGAGGCTATTGACTAGAAAGATGCCAGAGGTCTGCAGATGGCTCGTAACTCTAAGAAATGTTAAGATTGCATCTCATTAGACTAAGTGTGTTATTATAAACAAGACTATAAATATCCTAAAAATACACAAGATTTATCGGATATGGAGGATTTTAAAACTAGTCATCCTTATCGTCAATACCAGAGAATTTGTTCTTCAGTAGAGATGGCAAAAAGGCATTATCTCATGTTTCAGCTCTGACCAGCTGGTAGTGGCTAGAGCTGGAGCTGCCTTAAGAAATATTCTAGGACTGCATCCAGGCTGAGAACAACAGGATGCTGTGACAGACCAGTGATGTCTGCCCAGGCACCAGGAGCAGCAATGCACGTCCCATATACTCACCATCTCCCTTCTCATTCAAAATCCAACTATAGCCTGTAATCCTAGCACTTTGGGAGGCTAAGGCAGGAGGATCGCTTGAAGCCAGGAGTTTGAGACAAGCCTGGGCAACATAGTGAGACCCCCATCTCTACAAAAAAAATTAAAAATTCGCCAGGCACAGTGGCCTGTAGTCCCAGCTACTGAGGAGGCTGAGGCAGGAGAATCACTTAAGCCCAGGAACTCAAGGCTGCAGTGAGCTATAGTCTTGCCACTGCACTCCAATCTGGGAGACTGAGTGAGACTCTGGCTTAAAAAAAAACAAAAAAAACCAATTGTACACAATACAGAAAGTACCAACAAAAAAAAAGTGAGTATTTATTTGATACTAGCATAGGAAAAGACTTTGTAAACATAAAAGGAATAGAAGAAATCACAAAGAAAAACATCTGAAAAAAAATCTAAAATATCTAGGGATCAAAAAATATTAAAGGTGAAAATAGAAAAAGTATTTTTTCACAAATATGGCAAAAGTATGATATACTTAATATGTGAGGTACTCTTATAAAGTATAAAGAAATTGCTAATAATCCTAAAAAATAAGCAAAGAACATGAAGAGATGATTCTTAAGGAAGAATTACAGATGTTTCAAAAGCTTAGGTTACAAATGTACATATTCATATTCACAGAAACAATAGAGCTCTGCCTTTTTGAGAATTCTTGAAAATATTTCCAGAAATTCATCTTAGGAATCTAAACTAAGGTAATATTTTAAAACATGGGCAAAATTTGTGGCATAAGGATAATAATCACACAGAGTTTTATAATAACAAAATTTGAGGAAAAAATCTAAATGTCCAACATTAGGGGAATGTGTCAATAAATTTTGATTTATTCAATAGTAGAGCTTTAAGCAGTTCATAAAAATGTTTTGAAATAGTATTTTATAACTTTGGAAAATATTCACAACATTATCTGTGTAAAATGAGTTTACACACCACAATTGTGTATTTCATCATGTACTATATTTTATTCAATAGTACATTAACTTACATTATGTCATATCATATAATGTTATAGGATATAAATAAAGTATACACAAATAGTGGTTATATTTGGTTGTGTGATTATGAGTAATTTTTATTTTCTTCATTATATTATTCTGTATTTTCCCAGTAAAAAATATATGATTATTATTTTTTAAGTCTAAAAGTTAAATCCAGTTTGATTAAAACGGTTACATGAAACTTTCTTCAAGTGAATCAGTCACAGGGAAAAAATCCTTGGCCACAGTGGTCCAGAACACAGGGTCTATAGTGACATAAACCATTGTTACTTTTAATAATGTGAGCTTTGGCAAGTCTCTTAACTTCTCCAAGCCTCAGTTTTCTCATCTGTGAAATGAGGATAATAATAATGTGTACTCATAGGATAGCTGTGAGGCTTGAGTAAGAGGCACTGTTACGTTGCTAGCATCGTGGAGCATAGGTGGTCCTCAAATATTGATACCCAGCTAATCTGAAGGGAACAGGCAACCAGTTTTGGCTGGATTGGTCTCAGCCAGTGCAAAAGAATACTCCAAACGAATGCGCCAAACGAATGCTCCAAACGAATGCTCACATGGCCATGCTTTATGCAAGTCCAGTTAGCTCTGCAGTTGGCTGAAAGCATCCTTGTGAGCTGGAGTTTTCCTGAATTCCACCTTATAAACCATCATTCTATGTAGCCACGGAAATTTGTCAGTGAGACTCAAGGGCTACCAGCCCCGATAGTAAGGTGAGCACTTACTGAGCGCTCAAATCTTCTCCAACTCATGCAGGAACAGCTAAGGAAGTGCCACGTGCATTTTACAGATGAAGACAATAAGGCTCAGAGAGCTTCAGAAACTTGCCCAACCTCACAGAGCTGTTCCGTGCCAAGATTCACATCCAGACCCCGCCTGATGTCAAAGCCTAGACTTCCAGGCTGCCACACGCACACAGGCACACACACACACAAACACACACACACACACACACACACACACACAAGCTCTTAGCCTCAGGATGGCTGGGGAAGTGCCAAGCAGCAGACAGGGAGGGATGCAGCGCCAAAGCAGTGACGAAGCCATCAGTGGGGATAGAGAGGCCCTGGGCTCCTCCTTTCTCTCCTCCACTCTCTAAGAGATGTGTTCCCTGCTTCTCCTGTTAGCAACCAGAGATAAATACCCACTCTGTCTCTCAAGGGAAGTGGCCATCTGCCTGTCACTCCTGGTGCTTTGGAACAAAAGCTGCCTGGGTCAGAGGTGACGACACAGCTCTGCAAAGCCAACCCCCAGGAATAATAGCCCCAGAAGAAAGAGGCTCAAAGCCCCCGAAGAGAAGCAGCAGTACCAACCAGTGTCTGCTGCTGACCAAGAGAACTTGCAGCTTCTCTAGATTTTAACCAGCTGGAGAGTTAAACACAATTTTTTGAATAACAATCACAAATTTAAAAAATTATAACAACAATAATAGCTAACACATATTGCACTTCCAATTTTCTGTAGGGAAACATGTGTAGCTTTTTAAATTCCTTACAACAACCAGATCCACAGTGACTTTTATTACCCTGACTTCCCGGGTGATTCATGAGTAAAGCACTCGCACCCATGCTCAGGGACAGTGAGGAAGTGGGCAGCTGCTACAAAGGATGAAACCCCAGAGGCCTGAGAGGAGGGGCGCTGGGGCCACAAGCGGAGAGCAGGCTGGGTGGGTGCTCCACTGGCAGGAAGGTCAGCCGGCTGTCTGGTCAGGGCTTGGGAAATGCCCCGAGCCTGGCTGCAGGAGCACCCCCTGGGCCACGCTGGCTGTAGAGGGGTCTGTAGCCCTTGGGAGCACCCAATTTATAGACCTGCATTTCCAACTTCCACCTGGGTCAACTTTGCTGCAAGGGACCCTGCATGCACTTTAATGATTCTTGCTAAAAATCTCAGGTCTCTGGGAGGTTCTCTTGATTTTTAACTGACCTGACACCTAATCTAATGTTTTTTTTTTTGTTTTTTTTTTGAGACGGAGTCTCGCTTTGTTGCCCCGGCTAGAGTGAGTGCCGTGGCGTCAGCCTAGCTCACAGCAACCTCAAACTCCTGGGCTCAAGCGATCCTACTGCCTCAGCCTCTCGAGTAGCTGGGACTATAGGCATGCGCCACCATGCCCGGCTAATTTTTTTTATATATATATTTTTAGTTGGCCAGATAATTTCTTTCTATTTTTAGTAGAGACGGGGTCTCGCTCTTGTTCAGGCTGGTCTCGAACTCCTGACCTTGTGCGATCCACCCGCCTCAGCCTCCCACAGTGCTAGGATTACAGGCGTGAGCCACCGCGCCCGGCCTAATATAATGTTTTTTAATAACAATAATAAATTTGACATAACAGCTAACATGCATTGAGCATTTATCTTAATATGTTTCACATGATTTGGCTCTTAAACCTCACAACAGCCTGATAAAGAGACCTGGGCACAGAGAGGTTACAGAATTTGCCCCAGGTCTTTCTTTAAGGATAACTGAGTGGACTAAAGTGATGAATGATTGAGCTAACAAACAGTCTAGATCAGTGCTTCTCAAGGCTGCAGTGTGCGCTAGAATTGTCCAGAGGGCCAGTTAAAACACTGATACTGGGCTCCACCCCCAAGCTTTCGGTTCAGTGAGCCAGGTGGGTCCTGAGGACGTGCATTTCTCACAAGTTCCCAGGTGCTGCTGGCGCGGCTCGTCCTGGCACCACACTTTGAGAACCAATGGTCTAGACCAGGGATCAGCAACAGTTTTTTAATGGTCCAGATAGTAAATGTTTTTTGTTATCTTTTAGGCTTTGCAGGCTGAGAGGCAAAATTGGGGGTATTATGTAGGTACTTACATAATCACTTAAAATGTAGCCATTTAAAATGTGAAGTCCATTCTTATCTCTCAGGCCCACAAACAGCTGGCCGGCTGAAATTGGCTTGTGGGCGGTAGACTGCTGGCTCCCCGTCTAGATCCTAGACCAATTCCTGGTCTTGGTCCCAAGTGACGCCCCAGTCCACAACCGTTTTCTTGTTCTTCCTGAGGTCCGGGCTGCCTAGTGGCCTAAGCAGGGAAGTACACTTTAGCTTCAAGCTGCTGGAGAGAGGTCAGCGAGTGTCTGGAATGGACCAAGAAACGATAGAAACAGTGGCAGAGATGCCACTAAGGAAAGAAAACCTATTCTGCAGCTGGCTCCAAACCTCTGGTGCCTGGTGGCATCCTCCTCACTATGAATTTGGAATGTTTCATATTAATTGATGATGTTGGATACTCATCATTGGTTTGATTTTTCCAGGGCCACACAACATTAAAAGTTTTCTATTTAGTGTTGTTTTCTTTGAGAATGAAGGATTCTTTACAGCTTTTGAAAAATAGTAACGATGATCATAAAGGTATCCGAACTAATGTAATTTGTTTTTAAAACATATAATTCTTGGCATAGTTTAGATAACTCAAAAGTGGAAGTTCTAGTACTAAGGCTATTTTATATTTATCAGGAACTGTTCATTAGAGGGTTTCACGTTCTGCAGGATTTTTGTGTTCATGAGCTTCCAGTTCTTAAAGCATCCACTTTCATTCCTGATGTTTACAAATGGGGAAAGCAAACACAAGCCTCCTGCAGAGTAGCCTCAATGTCTCCCCAGGATGTTTACAGGGTGAGTGCTGTGCAGAAGATGTGCCAGTAATGATGCTTGACCACTGTCGGGTTTTCTGATAAGTCCGATTGGTCCTTCCACTTACACGTGATCAGAAATGTGTCACTAGTTCTCTGTCTTATTCCAGTTATAGAGAACACAACTCAGAAACGGTCTCTGTGCTGTGATCTGCGGGGAGCAGTGGGGTAAGAGTTATTGCTTCTCAGGACATCCCTGGAGACTTCTGCCAAGTGGATAAATCCAAACTTCAATGGCCTCCAGCAAGTTCTAAACAAGCTATCAGCATTTTCCCCACAAGTTCGGTCTATATGAAGGTTTTAGTGCTTTTTCCCTGTAAAAGTATCCTACATCATGCTCCCTGGGATGGAAGTAAAAAGTGGATGCCACAACTAGCTGCCAATGTGTGCCTTTCTCCTTACTGAGAAAAAAATGAGAGCAAGGGAACGATAGAAAAGAAGGAGAGTGTATCAAACATCCCATTCCAGCACATGCATTCTCTTTTCTAGAGCCAGAATCCAGTGCTGTTTGTTCTTGGTACACTGCAATCTTTTACAAATGGGCACCAGGTATCAGGAGGCAGTGTGCTGTAGTGGGCAGATCCCTGTAAGACCAGAAGAACTACTCTTCTAGGATTGCCTCGAAAGGTTGTGACTCTGTCAAATGTTAGACATTGCCTTTCCCTAATTAAGGTCCTGAATCCCTCATCCAAAATGCTTGGGGCCAGATGTGCTTTGGAATTCAAAATTTTTGCAACTGTGAAAGTAATTTGGAAAGTGCTGGCGCCAGGGGAAGGGGAGAGTGGAGAGTTGTGGTTTAATGTGTACAGAATTTGGATTTTACAAGATGCAAAGAGTTCTGGAGATTGGTTGCACAACAGTGTGAATATGTTATACACAACACTACTGAACTGCTATGTAAACATGGTCAAGATGCTTAATTTAAAGTTATTTGTATTTCACCGCAATTTTTAAAAAGCCATTTGATTCACATATTCCATATTACCAAACACCCCTAGCATGGTCTAAGGTAGTACTAACTAGTCTTACTCGTTGGGATAAATAAAAATCATCAATAGCCTCACATCAATTCAGGTCAGATTTTGCCGCCAAATGAGTTTGCTGAACACTCACTAAAAGACTTTTGCTTTTCAGGGGGCTCTGGAATCTGGAATTGCAGCTCAGGAACTATGAACCTATAGCTGCCACTGACCCCAGCCCACCCACCTGCACAGGACATTTTCATCATCCACAGTTTAAAGAGGAGAAAATAGAAACAGGAAGTAACAGGAGCAGGAAACTAGTCATTTCCCCAAGGTCAGCCAGGTAGTCGGGATTCAAACCTGCCTGGTTCCACCACGGAGCCTTCATCTTAACTCCAGGCTACAGTGGATACAGACATGCTCACCCACTGCAGGACCCTGAGGAGGTCCCTTGAAGTTTGAAGAAAGAATCCCAGAGGACTTGTCCTGATACAGATGCTAGTGGAAGGTGTGTGGGATAGGGCCACCTGGGGGGTTGACAATGGCCTCACCACCCCCCCAGGGGGCCATAACCCTGGCCTCTCACCAGCCAATGATGAATGTCACTCTCCCAGCCAGGAGCAGGAGCAGGATAAACCACTGCTCTGTCCCTGTGGGGACTGTCCTTTGATCTTTTGTTACTCAGGCTTCAAGTAAGGGACATCTCCAATCAGGTGAGCTTTTGCTTCTCTTCAGTGCTAATACCTGCTTTCGACTGAGACTGTTCCCAAGAGATGAAGGTGTGCAAATTAAAAGTGCCTTTGCTGCCTCCAGCATATTCCCAGGAGAAATGAGAGCAAATGAGATTGACTGAGAGCTAACAATAATGAAGATTGTGGTTCTCATCTCTCTTGTCTTGGGTCACCTGCCCTGTCCTTTGGTTAGGACAGTTCATATTTGCAGATATTCTATCAAAATCTGTCTTCACAGGAGAACCTGCATTAGCTGCTGCCTGTCCTCTGCACACCAACGTCATCACTGTAGCAAACTCGCTATGCCAGTCACCAGTTTCCACGTCATGGCACTGACCTGGCCTGATCCCACACCAGTGTTCCAATGGAGCTGGAGCCACGGCTGTTCACAACAAAATGTCTTTTGAGAGGGAGAGTGGGGGGGAAATGCTTCTTAGAAAATGAGCCCTCTGCTCCTTTCTGTTGTCAATTCAGCAGCAGTGACTCCCTCAGAAGTGCAGCCGGATGCTGGCTGGCCGCTGGCGGTGTTGACATGGGCTCTATTCTCAGTGCAACTTCTCCAGCAAGGGAAAGCCTTTCTTTCCGAGGGGCTTGGACTCTCCCTTCTGTTAGATTAAACAAAAAGCTCTTCTGTCAACTGAGGGACTACCTCGGTCTTTCAACATGGTATATTTAAAGAGAATGGAAAGAACTTCTATAAATCCACGAGCCATCACAATGGAGCAAGCCATCTTTGCCTGCTGGAGCTAACAGTGTGGAATATGATGAATGTTTAAACACACAGCCCACATGTCAGCACACACACACCACACATGTACAGAGATGCACACATGTAAACAAACATACACACCTTCGTACACACACACACACACACACACCACACATACACCACTGGGACTGAATGTAGCTAAAACACCAGGTCCTGAACTTAGAATAACATCCCCACAGTATTTGATACTGCTCAAATGCATACGGAGTTTTTTTACCCAAGTACCACATTTCAAGTGAAACTGAGTGCACGTGCTCGTGTGTGTGTGTGTGTGTGTGTGTGTGTGTGTGTGTGGTCTTACACATCTGATTCCGGGATAAGGAGCCGTGCCCGGGATAAACAAGCACTCAAATCTGGCTACAGCGTCATACTCTCACCTCCCTCCCCACAGATATTAGGGATCCTGAGTCCAGCCCCAGTTTCTGGGACTGCCACTTCCTCCCTTCGATGCTCTGGCCCGTGGTGATGGACTGGACACATCCACCAACTCACCCCGAACTTCTGCTTCCTCGGCTTGAGGTCCTGGTCCTTCTGGGTTGGGGTAGAGCATAGAGAGCAGTGTCCTGTGCTCCTACATTTTAGGTGTGGCTCTTTGGGATGGGGCAAGTAAGTAAAAGAGGCAGAAAAGCCAGGAGGAAAAAGCACCCGGGCGCCGAAGGCCAGGGTTACTGGAAAGATGGGTTAAGATCTACACCTTTTCAGTGTAAGACGCCAGCGTGAACAAACCCACCTGACGGCATTCAAACTGTGGATGAAGAATGTCAAGATTGCTTTGTTTCTAGACACTGCAGAATAAGAGTAGAAAGAGCCTCCTAATTTATGAGATGGAAGAGAATCCACAAAGCAAAGCTTTCAATCCCTTCATCAGACTGATGAGGAAATGGGCCGGGGTTTATGTAACTTGCCCACATCAGGGATGACAGAGGCGGCACCAGAACACGGTGCTCCCGGTTTCCAATCCATCGCTTTCTAAACTCTACTGTGAAAAGAGAAAAATTTAAAATGCATTTGTCCATATATAAGCAAGACCAAAAAGAATAATCAATAATAATTGCTGTCCATCTACGGTTAATTATGCAGCAATCTCAGGCACATCATTAATATGTTTCAGACTCACTTTAATTTTTTGCAAGTAAAGCAACTCTGACCCCAGTGTGAGCTACATAATTTTCAGAACACAATGCACAATGAAGATGCAGGGCCTTAGCCAGGGGCAGGGACGTCCGTCTTTCCTTCCCAGGGGGCCACCACTCCAACCCACTATAGATAGGCAGCCCCCAAAGGATTGCAAACGGCACTGGGATATGTTTGGTACCTGGATGGGGTGGTGAGAGTCCCCTGAGCCACCTGCCAAATGCCAGCTTGGGACGGGGAGGATGGCCACCATGTCCCACTCTGAGACACTGTGAGACACCCACCCAATCCCCACCCTCCCCATGTCTGTGCCCAGGCTCCCACGGGGGGCAGAGAGCAATGATGGCACACAGCCTCTCCCCTCTGATGTGACCTGGTCGCTGCTCCAGACATTGGGTCACAGTGGTAGTGGGATCAGAGCAGAAAGGAAGAGGCCAGGTGGGACCCCAGGAGCCCAGGGACCCCAGGGGGAAAGTGATGGGGAACCCAACCCCAGAAGGCGGGGTGTGTGTGAGGCGAGGCCCCAGCAAGGCAAGTGACCTGTCGGACTTCGCTTGCAAAGCGTAAATTCAGAGATAAAACCAGCAAGAATTTCAAAACGCTACCACAGAGCACAAAACCCAAGCCTGGAACTCTTCTGAGCGTGGGAACCCGTGCGGCTCCACTAGTCACGGGCCCATGAGGAAACTCTACTGATGCGTGTACAATCTTCTCTCACACAGCATGACTAACTGCTCCTAGTTTGGAGGAAACAGAGGAACACGGGGTAGGCAGGATGACCAGTGGATGCTGTATTAACCTGCTAGGGCGGCCACAGCAAAGTACTAAAGGCTGGGCAGCTTAAACAACGGAAATTTATTTCTCGCAGTTCTGGAGGCTGGAAGTCCCGGCTCACGGTGTCTGAAGCCTCTCTCCTTGGCATGCAGATGGCACCTTCACTCTGTCCTCACGTGGCCTTCCGAGGGCCCACCATAGCCACCTTATTTTAACTTCATCACCTCTTTAAAGGCCCCGTCTCCAAATACGGCCACATTCGGAGGTACTGAGCTTGGGACTTCAACATGAGCATTCTGGGAAGGACACAATTCAGCCAGTAACAGACACTATTCCTCAAGTGCTGGATACTCTGATCTCAGGGAAAATGCTCTCTACGAATCTATACCCACGTTCATGGCTTATCTCGGGGGGCCATCCCTAACCCTCATAATCACATCAATTTCCTCTGCTATGCACTCTTATAGCCTTTGTCACAATGTTCATATATACGATTTTTGTAATTTTTGTTGAAGTTCTTTTGCCACTAGATTGTAAGTCCTGAGGACAGGGTCCAACTGGACACTGTTCAGAGCTGTGTCCCTTAGTATCTGGTCCACAGAAAGTACCAAATTATTAATAATATTTCTTGAAGAAAGGAAGGTCAATCAATGACACACAAAGCAATGTGAATAAAATTCTAGAACTTTTGAGTCTTTGGCTTATTGGCCCAAAAAGTACCCTAGGGATCCATTTCTCTGCCCCTGGAGAGGAGGACTGGAGCGTAAAGTGCATCGATAGTTTCCTCAAATATTTGATTTCAAATCTAACAAGTAAACTTCCTTCCCCGTAAAGAAACAATTTGGTGGTTATTTATAAGACTTCCAGCTGCCGCACAGAAATGGGCCTCTGTGGGAGTGGGAATGTTTGTTTTCCCAACCATTGGCGTTAATCAAGCTGTGGGACAAATACACAGTTAACATTAATTGCTGCCAAAAGAACACATTTGCCTTGCCTCAGTGACTCGGAGTGCTCAGAATCCTGGCTCAGGTAAGCTCAGTATCTACTCACACCTACAGTATCCCACTGCAAGCACACATCGTTTACTCATGCAATCAATGGACAAACATTTATCGAACAATTAGTATGCATCAGACACTAGGCTTTGATACTTAAAATACAAAGATGAGTCTAGAGGCAGAAATAAAACACAAGTTCAACAGGATGGTCACTAATGAAGCTATGATTCATCATTCACCCAGTGCTTATTACTATGGCAGGCTCTGCTCGGCACTTGGGGATACAGCAGACAACCAAAGTGAGGAAATATTTGTCTGCGTGAAGCTTATTTCTAGTTGGTGGAAGACAGACAATAATCCAATACAAATAAGTAGATAAAACACTTGTAACATCAGGTGATGAAAAGTGCTGTCATGAACCAGTATAAAGAGTTTACAACATGGTGGAAGGAAAGTTATCCTGGATAGTAGTCAGGGAAGGCTTCTCTGATTGGGCGATTTTGAACAAGGACCTGAATAGCGTGAGATGGTGAGCCGTGAAGAAATCTGGGAGAGGAGTATTCCAGGCAGAGAAAACAGCCAGTGCAAAGGCCCTGTGGGAAGCCCATTTCAAGGAGGTGGAAAAGGAAGGGCAGAGTGGAAGGAGATGAGGTAGAAGGTAAACGGGGACCACATCAAAATGCAGAATGAGTGCAAGAAAGGAGCATGTCAGTCCTCCTGGGCAGTCCAGTGTGGGAGAAGGGGACCTTTACAGAGGAGGCAGCATTTTAAATGAGACTGGAAGAATGACAGAAATATGCTTGGTGGACAGGATGAGAATTTGTCCTCCCATTGCCCACAGGAAGTTGAAAACTATGCGTGCTCTAGATTCAGGGAGCAGCAGTCTGCATGCTAGGGTTGCTGTGGCTAACTGACTGGGCCCTCAGGGCCTCAACTTCCACGATCATCCTCCAAGGCTTCTGCTGTCTTCTGCAGCTGCCTAAAGAACAGACCTGCTCCTCTGCACCTGACAACTGTCCCAGGCCTCCATCTCTACATTTCTGTCTGATTCAATATTTTGTTTACCTCTGTATCCTGAGTACCTGGCGCCTGGCACTGTATAAGGAGCTTCCTGTGTAAATAAAGTCACTCACTTTATTTTTCTCTTTGTCTACTCATCCACCCATCCATCCATCTATACATACACACACCCTATATATATAATCTGCTTTTTTTCAAAATAAGAGTTTTAAGTAGGCCTTTTTTAAAACTACAACCTCAAGCCACAGGCCCCAACCCTTGCCACACCTTCGTCTCTGTTGCATCGTCCTCTTCAGGACTGAGGTAGGTAGCAGCTAGCAGCCATTCAGAGCATACACTAAATTTCTTCAGGTAAGTGTGGGTATTCTCAGGCACTAAACTAGCTCCATACAGGTAAAACATAAGTATCTAATAAGCTAACAAATGTATCATAGATGCTCGGTAAGTTCAATAGTTATAAGTCCAACATTTGTGAACTCCTGCTCTGGCCAGGAGCTCTGTCAGATCTGGGGGACACCCCAGGGCATGGGAAGACAAGATTCCTGTCCTTATCAGCTTATTGTGTAGAGAGGGACACAGAGAGATACTCATTGTATGATAAAGCCTGTGGTAGGGTACAAAGTAGCTGGTGTTAAGAATCCCAGGAGGGGCATCCGATGCAGATTGAGGGACAGACAAGAAGGTTTTCTAATGGAAGCCACGTGTGAGTCCTAAAGGATGAACAGAAGTAACTTAGCAAAGCATTAGGGAGCACAAGTTTCAAGGAGAAGGAATCTAAGTGCAAGGGCTGGAGGCAATGAAAAGCAAGGCTTCTTTGAGGAATAAAAATGAGTTCAGGATAACACAAGGCTATATTTGGAGTGACAAGAGACGAAACTGGAGAAATAGACATCACATCAAGAAGCAGCTCCTAAACTCATTAAAGAGCTGGGTCTTCATCCTGAGGGTAACGGGTTCATTGACAGGCTCTGGGCATGGGGAAGATAGGATCTGATTTGTGTTTTAGAAATATTTCTCTGACTTCTAACGGAGAGATCCAGCACAGGGAGACTAGTTAGGAGGCTGTTGCGATAATCCCAGTGAGAGGCGACAGATGTTGAAACAGAGTGACAGCACTGGGGAAAGGCCAACACTTCATAAGACTATTTAGGAAGCAGAAGTGGCAGGACTTGGTAATGATGTGAGTTGATGGAGGTCATGGATTAAAGAAGAAAAACTTTGCCAGGGGTTTATTTGCCACACACAGCTTTGAAGCTAGCAGTTGAGTCATTTGTTTGGGATTTTCTTTAGGAGGAATATCACTTTCCCAGCAGGGCCACTGATGGCTCTAAGGATGAGCAAAGCGGAATGGGGTAAAAAGCTCAGATGTGCTCTCAGGTCTCTGCAGGCAGCAGGATGAAGCCAGAGGTTGGTCAGAGTAGGACAAGCCTCCTCCTGCCTCCACCTAAAGCAGATGGCAGCGCAGGAGTGACCAAGGGCAAAGCTGGGAGGCACTTATTCATTTCTCTGCAGAGTTGTGAGAAGTGCCACAGAGCTTAGGTAGCTAACATGTCAAGTAATGCTTCTTTAGAATAGGACTTTCTGCCCTACAAAAGAACCCTCCACAAGGTGACACTGATTTGGCTCCCTCCCCGCCCAGAATGCCTCCCCGCGTGCTCTCGGCCCTTGGGGTTCAGTTGGGCGCTTCAGTGCAGCCCTGGCCACTATGACAGCACGTGCTCAGCACAGGGTGTCCTGGAGGGGACAAGACAAGCAGATGCCTTGTTTCCCAGGGGAGCTGTTTCCTGACTGGGGCGTGGAAACCTGGGCACCTGAAATGATGAAGTAGCAAAGGAACAGACTGTCCAGTGCTGAGGAAACATAAAAAAGATTATCACCGTGAGGTCTGCTTGGTGAAAAAAGGCTTTTGACTTGATAAATGAGTATCTCAGAGCTATAAGGCAACTGTGCTGAGGTCTCTGGCACTCTGAGTTCCTAAAGTCTTGGTCTTGGATTTTATTAAGCAAATAAAACCAGCAAGGTTATCATTTTACCTCTCTGTACATTTCTCCAAATTCTTTCCAACAGTCTTCTCATCCTTCTCATTAGTAAAAGTTTTAAGCACTTTACCAATCCTCCTGCCAGTTCTTAAAGTAGTTAATTATATATATGTGTGTGTATTGGCATGAGCCAATTTCTTGCAATGACTCTCTTGATATACATTTTCTACTGGTTCTTCTTCTCTGGTTGAACCCTGACTGATACATGGCACTAGCTGCTAGTTTGGAGCATCTGCTGCTCCCTACTTTTGCTCTGGGGAAAACAGGCAAGTTTAGGACTCACATAGGTGAAAAGTGAGATTAAAGACTAAGTGAAAAAGTAAATCAGAAAACCAATAAACAAAATAAGCAAACCTACACTTAGCTTTCTGGGTATAGGGAAGAAAATTATTCATTGAGAATCTATAGCCACAAGCCACAGATTTAGGGCCCAAATTCACGACAGGGTATCTGTAACTTTAACATTAAGCATAATGAGATACTTCACATCCACCAGACCATGGAAATTTAAAAGTGAGAATACCGGTATTAGACAGAATATGGGACAATTGGAACTGTCATTCACTGCTCTTAAAGATCAACCTTGGAATATAATTTTGCATTATCTGGTAAAATCGTAGATGTATATATCCTATTAGTTGTTGACTTCATTCCACTACTAGGTGAAATAAAATCCCTATGAACCTGTGTACTGGGAAACATGGACAAGAATGGTCCTTTCAACACAATGTATAAGAGCCCAAGCCTGGAAGCAGTTCAGATCTACTCACAGGGAGATTGGATCAAGTGTGTAAGATTCCCATAATGGAGATTCTGTAGAAGAGAAGATGAATAAATTACAGCTACATGTCCTAGCATGAACACAATGTGGAGTAACAAAAAGTCCAAAACATGCATTAAGATTTCATAGCTCTTCTTGGTCTTACCATATGTTATAAAGGTAAAACCAGGACTGGATTCCTACTTAGTTATGTCCTACATCAAAGCTGTCAGCTCTTCAGACCAAGAACTATATCCTATTCACAATTGTGCCCAAAGAGCCAAAGAAAGCACCTGGCATAAAGAAGGCGGCTAACAGATACTTGGTGAATACATGAATAAATTTTGAACACAAGCATGCATGCCAGGAACCAGACCCTGTTTCTAGCCTGGAGTCCTGATGCGTGAAATCCCAGACTCTCATCTGACCTGCCAGAATGCTTTCTGCCATGGATGACCCAGAAGCTGTTGTCATCCAATTTATCTGACTAGGGTTATCTCTCCATCCTCAGCTTTCTGGAACCAAAGTTCCCCCAGACACTTCCATCTAACACCACTCAAATCCCAGTGTGATTATGTTCTCATCAAAAGCCTAAGATAAAGGAGCTTATCATTGCTGATAAAATAAGGTTTGGAAATCTGCTCTGTGTTTAATGCAGGCAAGCTGTATTTTCCCACTATTCACCATAGATTCCAGAAAGTTGACCTGAGAGAAAACAAGAACTTCAGGAGGGCTCAGCAAATATAAGGCTCAGAAAAGCAAACAAAACTAGCATAACGAGTTAAAGAAATATAGTTAAAATTAATCAAATCAAAGTCCTGGAAAAAAAGAAGTTGGGCCATATGGATAAGGAACATACTGTGAATTCCTGGCACCTTTCTACATGGGAAATGAAAATTAGACAAAGGGCAGGTTTTAGGAGAAATTAATTGATACCTTTTCTCTCTCGAAGCACTAGGGCACTTTTAAAGTACATCTTTTTTCAATATCTAGGATGTTTCTGCTTTGAGCAATACAAAAGCAAAATGCTTTCCACATGATAAACATGATCTTTTTTTTAATATAATCACAGTAATTCAGTTTCACAACATTAACTGACCTAATCATGAAGCACACTTTAATGTTGGCTAATGACACCAATACTGTCAGTTAATTCCATCATTTCTGCAGAGTAACATGGCAGAAGAACACTGCAATTACCTAGTTCAGCAAGACCAAGTACCTTTCACTTACTAAGATTTTAAAATTCTAAATGTGTAGTTTAAGCATATTCACAAAAACATCAGATATTCTTGAATTTCTACCTACCGTTTCAGCACTGAATCGTGCTTATTGTCTTAGGAAGAGACATGGACACAAACAACTGATATGTCCTCAGTATCTATAACAGAAAAGGCACATTTCTTTTGTCTTTCTATCAGTGTCTACAGATAGACATAAGTATACTCTAGGTTCATCTTCCTGGCTACTAAATACTCTTGTCAGTTTCATTTCAATGATTTGCTGAATTCCTGCTTTTCACCCAACACTCTGCTACACACTGTTTGGGGGAGGAGGGTCCCCACTCTAACAGAGTTCGCAAGAATTGTTGATGAAACAAGATTTATATTCAAGAGAGACTTAAAGAATAAACATGAGGTAGTATGAAGCTTGAGGTGGACTAGAATTTTGACTCATGAGCTGACACCAACTACCTCCATGCTTTGAAAATCCTCTCCATGCTCTGAGCCAATTGCCTTTGATGAAGGAAAGAGGCTGCATTAACCACTTCAAAGGTCCTTCCAAGCAAAGCTGTTTGATTCTGACACTCAGAGGTGCTAAGACAACAGGAAAGAGTGTCTTTTAGAAGATTTAGACAATAAGTTATTTAATTTAGGAGAAAGTTGCAACAGCTTACTGAAGTTAAGAATTTAAAGCAGCTGTTTTTGTGCACAGAAAACATTTTAGACTCAAAAGTTTCTTATTGCTTACTATATACACTTTGCTGAGATTATAGCAGACTCTTCCAGGAAAGTTGCCATCTTGTGTGGGGCTGGGGTGACGTCTGTAGAAGTTACTTGTCCTCTCGTCCTTTCATTCTTCTATTTCCAAAGCTCAAGGTCTGAGTCCCCCCAACCCTTATCAGGATACACCTTCCCTAACCCCATGATTTTCAAATCCTTATGACACACAAATAGACACATAAATAATACTAATGGATTCCTTTTGTTAAATGTCCCTTTGGCATTGATTTTTCCTCTGAAGAGATAAGAAATTATACAATATTTAAGAAAATGTCTCAATTTTCAGTGGCCCTTTATGCATAGTCTGTTATCTCCTACACATTAAAGAAAATGTGGTAGTTGCAAGGAAATAACTTGGGTCAGTTTATTTCTGAAAACTCCCTGAAACTGTTTCAGACAAGGCTGAGAGGAGCAGTTCCAGTCATTCCTGAAGCCTAAGGGCCGGGAACACTGCCCCGTCAACTACAGATGCAACACCATGCAGCCAAAGGAAGCTTCAGTGAATTCATCAGCTAACAATGTGCTGATATTTTTTTTGGTTTCTCTTCACACATTATTATTGGTATCATCAAACATTTAAATCCGCTTACACACACAGACGTGACGAGCTGTCTGGTAATATTTCACACTAATGTATTATAACACTGCTAATACTGAAAATCATGATGTATTTAACCATTTTCCTCTAGAATGTTCAAAAGAGGTTTTTTTTAATTTGCCATTATAAGTGTCTTATGAGTACCATTAACTAATGTGGCGAAGATGTAGGAGACGCTTTTTTTTCTCTTCCCATTAAGAATATGAAAAGACCTGAGTATAGACAAGTGAAATAATTTGTACAAGGGTGCATACTTTCTGGAAACAGAATACAGAGGAGATAACAGACCTAAATAAGAATAGATCATATTTTAATAAAACAATGTTGGCATGGATGCAGTGAAAAGGGAACACTCATACACTGTTGGTGGGAATGTAAACTTGTACAACCTCTATGGAAAGGAGCATAAAGATTCCTCAAAGAACTAAAAGTAGATGTACCATTCAATCCAGCAATCCCACTACTCGGTATCTACCCAAAGGAAAAGAAGTCATTATATCAAAAAGACACCTACACCTGAACGTTTATCACAGCACAATCACAATCACAAAGATATGGAACCAACCTAAGTGCTTATCAACTGATGAGTGAATAAAGAAAATGTGAGATACACACACACATGTATATATTAATACATACACACATGTATATATTAATACATACACACACACACACACACACACACCATGGAGTACTACTCAGTCATAAAAAAGAATGAAATAATGTCTTTTGCAGCAACTTGGGTGGAACTGGAGACCATTATTCTTAAGTGAAGTATCTTAGGAATGGTAAAACAAATACCATACGTTCTCACTTATAAGTAGAAGCTAAATGAGGGATATATATGGTCATAAAGAGGCATAATGCACATTAGAAACTAAGAAGGGGGAAGGGTGGGAGTGAGGGATAAAAATCTACCTGTTGGGTACAATGTACACTATTCTGATGACGGGTACACTGAAGGCCCTGACTTCAGAATCTGTGTAATAAAAAACATTTGTAACCCCTACATTTTTTTAATAAAATAAGAAGAAAACAAACAACCCAATGTAAAAATAATCAGCAAAAGATTCGAACAGGCACTTCATCAAAAAAGATATACAAATGGCCAGTAATAGTCATTAGGAAAATGCAAATTAAAACCACAATGAGATACTACTACCCACCTATTATAATAGTTAAAATTAAAGAGGCCAACACCAAGTGTTGGTGAAGGTGTAGAGGAACTGGAACTCTCACGCACTGCTGCTAGGAATGTAAAATGATGCAACTACTAGGAAAACAGTTTAACAGTCTCTTTAGAAAGTTAAACATATACATAGCATATGATCCAGTCCACACCTAGATATTTGCCCAAGAGAAATGAAAGCTTATGTGTTTACAAAGACTTATAGATGAATGTTTATAGCAGCTTTATTTGTACTAGATAAAAACTGGGAACAACCCAAATTTCTACCAACAAATGAATGAATAGATAAGTTTTGTGTTAAAAGAGAAAAAAAAAACTGCTCAACCCATGAGGACGTTTAAGTAACAATACCCTTTAATCCACAGGTTGGTTCCTCGGTCTCTGGAACTCTCCGCCTCTCTCTCCTGTAAACGATGTGTGGGTGGTACCCTTCCTCATCCAGTGGATGCTGTTTCACAGGCTCGATGAAAAAGTCTCCATGTGGTAGATGGAAAAATCCAGTCTGTAAAATATATTCAATAAGAAAGTTAGTTTGAATCAACTCCATCCATACAAAAAAAATTTAGTAAAGTGAAAAATTATATAGATCATGATGATCTCTGAAACTCCAAAGACCAGTGCTTTCATAGTCTGACATTTGCTCTCACAGAAGAGCTACACACAAATAATTCAATGAAATATCTTTATAGTCATGGTTATGAAATGTTTTGGGGTCATGGATCCCTTCATGACTCTAATGAAAAAAAGTGCACATATACCCATGTGTCCAAAATATAGCCTACAATGTTTCAGGTTCACAGATTGCTCTACAGCCCTGCTGGGTATCTGTGGATCTCAAATTAAGAGCCAGTGCTTCCCGGTTGCCCTATCATCGAGTTGGTAACTGTGACCCACACTCCACTGACAATTCTTGGAATATTTACTGTATATGGGTATTTCAGCCACATGTTCGCACAACTGATTGACCGGAGTGTTTAATGCCATTCCTCACTCAAGAAAACAAAGAAACACAATGCTAAGTCTTGATCTGAGGCTGAGTTTCAGGGGTCTGCAGTGAAAGGCCCTCTGTTAGTTTCTAGGGAAAAGGGGCATTCTCATTTCACGGAGATGGGAATCAGTGATATTATGGAGAACTCTGGTCGATCAGAAATTCCTTTTAGAGATCAGATCTAGAAATGGTATAACCCATAACTTTCTTGCCCTTTTAGAAAAATTTCTTAGTGCCCATTTGAGGCACTTGGATGGATTTGACTCTCAGGATCGCAACGATTTATCTACAAAACGAAGGGCCTGCCCTAGTCAGCCTGCTTGCAGTATCACATTGGAGGGACCAGGAGCTCAGACACTGGAATTCAACTCAGTTCAAGTTACAATTGGTCTTCCACTCATTAGCCCTGAGACCTTAGGCAAATTACTTGTTCAGTTTCACGTTTCTCAGCTGAAAAATGGGATAATCAAGACTTGCTATGAAGAGCAAATGAGTTAATATATGTAAAGCTCTTAGCAAAGGGCCTGGGTCATAACCTTACCAGGCCCTTTCCAGACCTCTGATTTTATGTCATTGCATTGTATTAGGGACTCCAGAGTCAATCTAGCAGTTCAGTGAATGTTAACTTTTCAAAATTAAACCTGGAAACATTGGAGGCTTAGGGAAACTGCAAAAGGTTTCCAAAGTTCCAGCTCCCCTCACCACAGCTCAGCAACCCAAGGCTGCTCTGCTCTACAGATGAGTCTGAAGACTCGTGGAGCAGCCCCCACAGTTAGGAGGCCAGAGGGGCTCTAGCCAAGAAGGAGGCTGCTTTCTATTGAACGGCCCTGGACTTGGGTGTCTTTCCAAAATGTCTGCTTCATCGTAGCTAGTGTATAACCCCATCTTAACGTAAATCTCACAATTGGTTTTCTATTTTGATTGTTGATTTTAAAATATCTTTAATTACAAGGACAATAGGAAAAAAGATCACTTTTCTGGGAGTCATAAGCATAGCTGTGTGCCCCTAAATGGGTCTGCAACTTTTGAGCCACAACATGGTCATCTGTAAAAGGGGGCAATGCCTACTACCTCCTAGGGCTGTTAGGAGCATCAAATGCAACAAAGCTTACAAAAGTGCCATGCAAACTGCTGTACAAATGCAGAGGGGTAATATACCCACTGCAATAGTGGTCACATCTGATATAATTTGCTTTTGTGCTGAAATTTCTTAGGAGATATGACATTTTTTCCTCCATATCTTTCTCTAAGGAAAACCTGTGGGACAGGAAGGACTGAAAGGCTCAAGGAGAGGTGTTAAATAATTGCAATAAAATAGCTGGAAACAGACTCCGTGCAATGCTCAGATTTGGTTCCATTTCTTCTCTGAGTCAGAGACCAGGTGTGAGAGGAGAGCGTGAGCCTGTTGCTCATGAAGCTCATTTCTTCCATGGAAATGAAGCAGAAGTCCAGGACTCCCCAGGGATGGCTAGACCTGGGGGCCCTTTGTGCAACAGCTATCAACCCAACACTGATGTCCTCGAAGGAAAAAAACAACAGAAGGCACCACCAAGAAGAAGGATTTAATGGTATTTCTTCAGCCTCAGATTTTGGACCCAAATGAAACAGATGGAACTCCACTTGAGAACATAATACCTATTTTATGAGCAACACAAATGAGAATGCCTGAGAGCCAAACAAGCCTTTTCCTAAAGGCTTACGCTGCTTGCATCCCCCAGCAAGGAGGGCCTTGCCAGCATGCACATGGAAATCTCCCATTCAGTTTCAGAATTTCTCAGAAGCTGGATGGAGACCTAGGAGAGCTGGTGACTCACCAGCTAGAGGGCAAGCAGAGGACCTGTTCACATGCAAGTCGGGCTGCTGGCCCCAGGGGCCTGTGTGTGCGTCATGGAGAAGGGAACAGACAGGAAAGGGGGTGAAGAGACATCGGCCAACTGTGGGGAGAGTGAGGTGGGGGGTTTCCTAGCTGAGTTCTGCACCTTCTCTCTCCCCCAACACATAAACTCGGAGCTTTGTGCATCTGGTACACATGTGGCCCTGGTTTATTGCTCTCTTCTCGTCTAACTGCAGCCGGGTCATGCTGGAAGAAATCATCCACGGTTTGCTTTCCAAAGGAAGGGCTGGCCCCACACTTTCCCTGAAGCTAATTGCTCAAGACAATCACCTTCCTCTGTGGCGGTTCTTTTTTTTTAATTTATTTTTTTATTTCAGCATATTATGGGGGCACAAAAGTTTAGTTTATGTATATTGCCCTTGCCCCCCATCCCCAAATCAGAGCTTCAAGCATGTCCATCCCTTAGACGGTGCACATCGCACTCATGTATGTATACACCCATCCCCTCCCCCGCAACATCTGTCCGACACCCAATCAATGTTATTCCTAAATGTGCTCTTAGGTGATGATCAGTGAAACCAATTTGATGGTGAGTTCATGTGGTGCTTATTCTTCCATTCTTGGAATAATACTTGGCTTAGTAGAATGGGTTCCAGCTCTATCCAGGAAAATACAAGAGGTGCTAGATCCCCATTATATCTTACAGCTGAGTAGTACTCCATGGTATACATATACCACATTTTATTAATCCACTAATGTATTGTTGGGCACTTGGGTTGTTTCCACATCTTTGCAATTGTGAATTGTGCTACTATAAACATTCAAGTGCAGATGCCTTTTTTATAGAATGTCTTTTTTCTTTGGGGTAGATGCCCAATATTGGGATTGCTGGATCAAATGGTAGGTCTACTTGAATCTGTTTAAGGTATCTCCATATTGCTTTCCTCAGAGGTTGTACTAGTTTGCAGTCCCACCAGCAGTGTATGAGTGTTCCTGTCTTTTCACATCCATGCCAACATTTATTGTTTTGAGACTTTTTGATAAAGGCCATTCTCACTGGAGTTAAGTGATATCTCATTGTGGTTTTGATTTGCATTTCCCTGATGATTAGAGATGTTGAGCATTTTTTCATATGTTTGTTGTGTGCCAGTTCTTTTTTTTTTTTTTTTTTTTGAGACAGAGTCTC
>CM052439.1:156412572-156464898 GCA_028533085.1 Varecia variegata | reverse complement strand
AAAGGAGAGTGGAAATGGAATGGAGGAAAAAGTATCCAATTTAGTGAGGGCTTGTACTGGGTATTCCAAAGAACCTGGGCAGAATGAGGCCCAGGCTGAAGCTCGAAGGGAATCCATTTCCCCTTCATCTCCCCTGTCAACTACTCTTCTCCTGGCATCCAGTAGTCTCGGCACACTGCTGACTCTCTTGTGGAAGTAAGTTCACCTGCTTGTTTTAACTAAGTTATAAATATCTGTGAATGCTTCCCAAGGATATCTTCTAAAAATTATTTTCAATAAACTTTATTTTTCACTGCTTCTCAGCCTTTTGGCTAAGATCTAATGTAAGTAAACTTCATTTTGAAGTATTACAAATATGCAGAGAGATATGCAAATCATAACTATAAATCCCCATAAATCTTTCATAAAAAGGAACACCCAGACGCAGAAATAAAACATTACCAGCAGCCGAGAGACTCCCTTTTCCTACTCCCAGTCAGTAACATCCCCCAAGGGTAACCACTATCATGATATCTAACACTCATAAGTTTTAAGCCTATCCTTAATTCTTTATGGGAAGAATTATTTGACACACACACCAAACACAAAATGTCTACTAGTTCATTTCAAGTGTTAGGGACTGGCCAATGGAAAAGATTTTGCTGAGGTGGGTGGATTTCCCAAGGCATGTTAAATCAGACTCTTGACATTTTTTCAGTAGGACACAGCAAGCACAGGCAGTAGGACAAAGACAAAGGGCTGAGCCTTGGTGTGAGCTGGGTGGCATTGAACTTCTACTGCTCTCTGCTGAGTGAGGGTGGGGAAGGGCAGTCACACCCTTCAGAACAGCCTCAAACTGAGAGTAGTTTACCCACAACCTCTCCTGCCTCCTCCTCAACTTGCATCAAAGTATTAGTTATCCTAATGTATGTGACAGTATACTTCAGTTAGTGATAGTGATTTGGGATCCAGTGGGAAAATGGCAGCATCTTCCAAAGAATTTGTGAATAGAATGCTCTAGAGTCACAGAGCCCAGAGATCTTGAAGAGTCACCTACCCTGTGCTGTTGTGCCTTCAGGTAAAGCCCAGCAGCCTCAAGGGAGACACAATGATATGTAAAAGGCATGTGAATGGCGCCCCCTGTTGTTGTGCAATGGAACAGTGCTTCCAAAATTCACCCTGCTCTGGAAATTTCTTTTCATTTGAAAATCTCAGAAATTATCAGATCAATTTGTTTATTCACATAGTGACAAAGACAACATAATGAACAAATTCTGAAATCAAGAACAGAAAAAAATAGTTTGGGATTAAAAGGTACCAAGATATCCAATTATAGTGCATGGAGCATTGGGAAGATACCACCTATTCCCCATCACATAGATGGGAGAGGGGATAAAATAGCACCCCCAGAACCCCCTCACAGAGTATCAGTCTGCATCTGTTACAGGTCAGCCCTGTGCTAGGAGCTCTAAGAAAGGTACTGACCCCTGCCCTCAAGGTTTACAACACAGCCAAGAAGACAAGGCTGATATTCATTAGACAGTAGGAAAGGGAACAGCAAAGCCCTGGTGTTCTCACGTTGGAAAAGTGTTCACACAGCCCAAGAGACCAGCCCAGAGGCCCTGGCAGCACTGGGCCTCGAGCCCAGAGCTGGAGTCCTGTGTCATGAGGCCCTTCCCCACTGCACACAGCACCCACTGGGGTGACACTTCCATAGAAGTCACATAGTGCCATTTCCATAGGTGCCACTGATGCTAGTGCTGTGGTTCACAGAGGCCAGTGAGGGCAGATGCTTTCCGAGAGCTAAGACAAGATTGAACTTCTATAGCTTCCAAAACACTTGTCACAGTCCTAAGGCCGTAAGAGGGCTTCCAGAATTATTACTAACAACTTTCTTCTTGCTGGTTTGCAAGAGACAGACAACTTGTTCTCATTTCGCATGTAGCCAGGATCGTAAGTCAGTAGAAAGTAGAAGTCAAGAGATTATAGAAGCTTCAGAATAAAGAGAAGTGGGGATGCAATCACTGGGAAGGCTCCCCCTGTGTGTCCCACCCTCTGCTGTGATGCCAAGAGCTCCCTGACTGGCCTCTGTGGAGCCAAAGAGGAGAGTGACTGGTGATGTCATCAGTTCATGAAGATGTTCCATATGAGTCTTGGCAGCCCTAGTAACTTATGTGATTTGGGGAAATAGGGACTCAAGGCAGGAAGGCATCCGAGGCATCCAGTGCATGCACCTGGTGGTTGCCATGTGCCAGGCAGGTGTTAGGGATATAACACCTGGTCTCTTTGTCCTGAAACAGTGCTGTCCAGTGAAACTCTCTGTGATAATGACTGTCCAATTTGGTAGCCACTAGCCCCATGTGGCTATGGAGCACTTAAAATGTGGCTAATGTAACCGAGCAACTGAATTTTTAATATTATTCAAATTTAATTATTATTTTAAATTTAAACAGCCACAGGCAGTTAGGGGCTCTGATATTGGAGGACTTATTCATAGAAACTGGCCAACTAGGGAAGGAGAGAGATTCATAAGCATATTCACCAAATTCAGATCAAGAGCAAACTTGCCTTAGAACACAACAAAGTACAAAAATATGACTTATTTCACTACAGCAGTTTGGTTTTCATGAGTAAATCGGGAGCCAGATCAAGAACACCAATGTACTATACACAGACCTCAGGGAATCCACAGAAGCGACTAGATATAAAAAATGCAACATTCACCAAAATTAAAATGAATCACTGGGAATAAATGTCACAGGACAAGGGCTGTCCTGAGGCCAGAACAGAGGAGGCGCGGACATCCCAGCGGGAGCCTGGGACGGGTGCTGTGATCACACGGAATTAGAAGTTCAGCCTTATTTATAGAGGGAGTTGTACCAGGAGTCCTAGAATATCAACCTACATGTCCTCACCCCTCTCAGAGGCTCTTTGAAGGAGCCTGACGCAACCCTAATATACAAACACCACACCCAACTCTCTAGCTGGCAGTTAGAGTCCTCATAGCAGAAAAAAACATCCATTCATTGGAAAATGGACACAATGGGTTCCAAAAGAAGATAAAATCAAAGAGTTATGACAGGGTTTAACAGAAACAGCATGAGCTGTGTGATTTTGGTCAATTTACTCACCACATTGAGCCCCAGGTTTCTCATCTGTAAGATGGGGAAAAATCTATCTTAACTTGTGGGGTTGAGACTATCAGAGACACTGTACATAAAAGGCAGATGCCTTGGTATACAGTGGGTACTCAATAATGCACAGTAGCTCATTTTATCATGGCATCACCCACAACAAACACGATATAAGGTGGTGCTTGAAAGTAGCACTCTTGAGTCCATCTGCTTGATTCATCTCTTAGCTGCAAGTGACTCAACTTCTCTGGGCCTCAGTTTCCTTGTCTGATAAATATGATTAGTGACAGCAACTTATTAATTCACTTCTTAAAGGGTGTCACGTGGATTAAAGGAGCTAGCATAAAGTGCTTGGATGAGTGCCAGCACATAGTAAGTACCCCATAAGTGTCAGCTCTTAGCTATTATGATAGCCTAAGGGACATTGCCCCAGATGTCTGGGCCAGAAGTTCAGGGCTTCTGTAGAAACTGACAAAGGCCTATTTGTGGAAGCTACCACCTGCCACACTGGTGAAACTTGTCCTTTGCTGTAACAGGCAGAGAGGTGCTGTCCACCCAGCCAGAAGGGAGGAATGCCAGGGAGTGGCAATGATTATGAGCCCTCCCTGGGCTGGAGGAAGGGCCCACACTCTGACATAATGAACAAGAGTGTCAGCCCTTCAGCAGGGTGTGAAGTTGATGGCCGGCAAGCAAGGGAGTGAGTCGTTCCCAGAGAAAAAATGGCAGTGGGTTTGCTGGAGAGAGGGGGATGTGTATCTGTGCAAGGGGGTGAGGGGCTCCCACAAATGTAAAACTAACATTTCCAGATGTCAGTGTCTTTAAGATTCTGAGCAGAAGGAGGAAGGGCGAGGTGTGAGCCCGTGGATATGGTGGGCAGGATCTGACGCAGAAGGTGGAGCGAAGGAAGCAAGAAGGAACGGCTACGGCTGCCAGGGGCACTGTCAGGCCCTGAGTGGATAGAGCCAGGAGGGGGGCCTCAAGCATGAGACACGCCCCAGCACACCCAAATCGCAGCCCAGGCTCACACACTGGTGGGATAAGGAGGAGGCCGTATAAAGCCCCTCACAGTCTACACACAAGATTCTTGGCAGGACCAATTCCAACACTCCCTCTCCCTACAGCCACAGAAGTAACTTTCTCTTGACCATGAAGTCTGTGGGTCTCCCTAGTGAGCAGGGAGTAGATGAGGATCTTCTTCATTCTCTACAGAGAGGCCTGTCCTTAGTTAACACAGAGCAGCAACTGCCGATACCACACTAACCAGGGGAAAACCAGTGGTGACTGAGCTATCTGAAAAACTCTGAAAGGAACAGATTCTCTTTCTTCCTGTTGGAGAGAGTCTGAGAGCTGGAAGCCACGGCCGGGGCCTCTACTCAAGCCTCCAGCACACCACAGGCATCTTCTCAGCCTGAGAGTTTGCTTTTCAGGGCATCTGTGAGGCAGAATTAAGCACAATTCCCAAACTGGGATTTCTTCAAATGAATTAGCGCTGAAATCTTCAACAGACTTAACGTCCAAGTCTCTAAATCAACCAGGGATGCCAAGTCTCAGCCTGGCAGTAGAGATTCCAGCTCTACTGGAATCTGCAGCACAGTTTGTTTTCCTCTAGTGGAAGAGTCGGACTCTGCATACAGGCCAAGTTCAACACACAACTCCAGCGTTAACAAGCAGTGTAGCTTTGCACAAGTAATTTGGCTCTCTGAGCCTCAGTCTCCTCATCTGTAAAATGGTGATGGCAAAATGTTTTTTGCTGACAAGTTATGGTGAGAACTGAATGAAGTAATACGTGAAAATGACCCCAAACAGTGCCTGGCCTTCAGTAAATGTTGCCATCTCTATGGATGTCCTCATGGTGATGGCATCTCAACCCTCCCCTGTGACTCAATCAATCATTTCCTCATCTTGCGGTTTGGTTAACACTTTTTTATTTCTGGAAGTACACGGTTTTGGGTTTTAGAAGAAAATCTCCTTACATAAGGGTAGAAAAGTTGCCTCTTAATGGTTTATCTTTATTTCTCACATGATAATACTTAGAACTGAGTGCATTTATCCCATTATAATTCCCAAGAGCTATTCCCACAGATGCACTATCAATGGCTTTACAGAAGAAAGAGTATGTCACTGGTAGACAGCCATTCAGCCCAATAAAGTGGATCTTTAGAAATTAAAAACGCAACCACCAAAGAGAATGAAGTATTTGATGACCCACTAGTCCAGGGGTTCTCTAACTTTAGTGTGCAAAAACATCACATAGAGAGCTTATTAAAAAAAAACATATGCCCAGGAGCCTTGCCCAGAGATTCAGTAAGTCTAGTGTGATGCCCAGGAATCTGCAATTTAGCAAGCATCCTCAGGTTTCTAATATAGATAATCCACATTTCACATTTTGAAAAACACAGCACTTTTCCATCAGGTAATGCTTGACTGTTTTTATCCCTCCATCCCCCAACTGGCATAGCACTGAGGAAATGGGAAAATACTAATAATGGCTTCAATTAAACTCTTAGTTCACCTTAATCAAAAGAAGTTTCAACTCTGACAATTATTGACTGCAGTTTGTGAAGAATATTTCCCTGAACTCGAGGTCCACAGAGAATGTCCATAGCATATTGGCAGATCAGAGCAATTAAAGGTGCCAAAAAAAAAAGTTAAAAGACATTCCAGTAACTAGGTACCCTAGTTGAATAAATGTTTCAGGTTTGAAATGTGAAATGAATGTGAAATAATTTCTTGTCGAGAATAAAAAGAACAGTCTGAAAGAAGCTGACCTGACACACATGCTGAAGAACTCTACAGAACCCCTTCTTCTCAAAAATGAAGAAAGGAATTTTCATGACATCTCAAACCACGCATTCCTGGATGCACCAACAAAATCAAGGAGCATCAGCTAAGAGACACTGTAGCAACCAAAAGTCTCCTCAGAACTTCTCTTGAATACTGTCCTCAGGAACAGGGCGGGGCCTCATAAATGGCCTCACCTGACAACACGGTCTTTACCGTCCTGAGCCAAAAGAGGGGTGTCAGAGTCTTCGGGTCATTTCTGACTACTTCTCCGGCTCTCAAACATCTTCTATCAGAAGGGTTTTCTGCTTCTCAGAATTTCTCTCTGTCTTTGTTTTTTCTTTTTTTTGTCCCTCTAAGCAGCAATCCATGTACCCACGTTTGCCATGTCTCACCAGAAAATGAGGTAGATGTCCAACTAAAAGGAAGAAGTAAAAATTGCTAGCACATTGGAAGCCCAGGAAACATGTTATTAGGGAGAACAATGGGAGAGAAGCGGCTTCCAGAAATGAAAGCACTTTCCCCATGGGAAGCAGAAAGCCAGTGTGGCAGATTTAGCTATGACACAGCACTGATTTTTCAGGATGCCCCAGCAGGCCATCCTTTCCAAGCCAGAAACTATCCTTCCCTGTAAGGATGCAAAGCCCTTTCTGGGACCCCCTCTTCTCTCACCCTCATGAGTGAGGCTCCCACCCCTGGAGACAAGGCTGTGGCTGCGGCCACAAGGATGAATCTCCCCCTCACTGTGGAGACCTGACATGCAGCACAGGAGGAATGTTTAATGTTGACCTGGGGCAAAGGGGCTGACACCTCTGATGGCTCAGTGATGGGCAGAGGCTAACCATGAGGAAATTTGACAGCATGTCAACTTCACTACGAGTGACAGCAGAGAAAGGGTAGCAAAATGAAGAGGAAGTCTGGAATGAGATGTTAAAGATATGAATGGAGACACTAGTAAATATTAATATCCTCATATCTCTAAAACAAAAAGACAAAGAATTGCCTTCCCTGGGGCTCTTTGTTTAAAGAATATGCTCACACTCAGTGTCTCCACTTTCTATGCCCCACTAACGTCACAGCTATGGCAGAATAAATCCATTTTAGTTATGCATAATCCCACTCCACTCTCCAAGGAAAGCAGGGCTGAGGAACTGTAGTATTTTTTGGCTGAGGGCAAACAATATCTTCCTACTTAGTATAATAGTCTTTTACATCTTTGAAGACAACATTAAAATGGTAGGTGGAGGGGAGCTGAGAAAGTTCTAAATAATTGTTTTTAAGAAAGAAAAGAAAAGGTGCGAGGCCCAGAGATAATCCAGGTGCAGAGAAAGGGGTGCCCTGGAGATGAAAATGCTGGAAGGGGAAGGATGCATGGGGGCAGATACACCAACTGGCCGCTAAAATGAAAGATTTGCAGGAATGAAATGGGGATGTGATCCTTGGAGCATGCTAGGAAATATACAACATAAACTCCTTTATCTTTTTCACCTATGAACTCTTCAGGAAACCATCCATTGTTTTCTAATACTGCAGTGTGACTAGAAATATTATGTCCTCCTTCAAGGAGGGCACAGGGAGAAAAGAGAGGAGAGCAGTTGATGCAATACACACCAGGAACTCCCTTTGCTCTTTAAGTTGAAGGTAAGATCTCCTGCTTACCACAAGCAGGAGAGGCATGTGGAAACTTCTCTGAGGAATGAGGGGAGGAACCAATCTTTTAAGGAGCAGAGTCGAAGGCTCAGCTGAGATTGAGATCCACTGAAAAGCCAGCCAAGGGAAATGATGACAGCAAATGCAGAGGGAGCAGTGATCAGAAAAGGGATTGTTAAAGTTTAAGCATTCAGAGTTTGGAAAGCAAGACTGGTGTGGCAGGCTGAATATGGTCCCCAAAAGCTGTCCACAGCCTAATCCCTGGATTACTTTACATAGTAAAAGGGAGTGTGCAGATTAAGAATCTTGGGATGGGGAGATGGCCCTGCACAGTCAGGTTGATCAGCATAACGGAAGGGCCCTTGTTAGAGGGAGGCAGGAGGATCAGAGTGAGTAGGAGATGTCCTGACAGAAGCCAGAGGTGACAGTGATAATGAGGAAGGGCCAGAAGCCAAGGAACGCAGGCAGCCTCTAGAAAGTCAAAAAGGCCGGACAACAGATTCTCCCCTGAAGCCTCCAGAAGGCAGGTAGCCCTGGCGACACTTGCCTTTTGACCTTCGGCCTCCAGGACTGAAAGAGTAAATTTGTGTTGTTTTAAGCCCTACATTTGTGGTAATGTGTTAAAGCAGCCCCAGGAAACTAACATACCTGGGGAGTGGTCATGGGAACAGGTCACCAAGTGGACGCACTCAGGAAGTGAAGGGAAGGGAAGCCAGGAAGGCCAAGGGTCCGCGACATTAGGGTGTCAGCTGTGACCCACAGTGTAAAGAGCATTTCACGTTGTGACCCCAGTACATACACAAATAAATGTTTCAGGAAGCAATGCTTCTACCTTTCCCTATGTGGGAGGCATTCTGATATTAATATATGCCATTCCGTGTTATTCTATCTCATTTCTTTTAAATTCTGGCTCCAATACATAAAATTAATTTCACTTCCAAGTAACCAGCAGATTCAAAAACACTGATACGGTGCAGACAGCTTGGGCTTAGAGCTAAATCTGTATCTGTGTTCTTATCCTGAGTCTATGCTCTCTTCCTGTGAGAGCCTGGTTAAATTGGTTGATTGCTGAATCTTGGACTCTTCATGATAAATGGGGAATACATGTTTGATGCAGCTGTTAGTGAAAAACAAATGAAATACGAGGAAGCAGCCCTCACAGTGCCTGACTCACAGCATTATTCCAGAAACAATACCAGCTCCTTATGAAATTAGAGAACCTTAGCACTGTAAGACTCTTCCAGGGTTCCATTTTCAGCTGATACAGGAACTGCTTCCTCAGTTACACTCATCCACATCCACAAATGCACTTCCAATGAGGAAAGATTATTTCTCAAGGCATCCACTGCTGCTAAACTGTTTTAATTATTAGAAACCTCTTCCCTTTATGGCATGAAAAATCTGTGTCCCCATAACTTCCACTCATCATCTTAGTTCTGCTGCTGCAGCTATATACAATATGTCTAATATTTTTAATACATACTATCTACTTAAATATATGGCATGGCATTTAACATTTAACATTTTTTCTTTTGTCTTTTCCAATTCTTAGTCCTCTTGATCTACTTTTTGAAAGATTCTCTTGGCTTCATCTTCCAATATTTCTATTGATTTATTTTTAAATTTCATCAATTTTTTCTTTTTTTACTTTTTCAGAGAGTTCTTCATTGGTCTCTGGTTGTTCTTTTTTGCAATATCCACTTCCGGCTTTATGGACACAATATATTATAGAATATTTCTAAGGATATTAATTAAAATTTTGAGGTTTGCTGGTTGGTTTTTTACATTGTTTTCTGCTTCCAGTATTATCTGATTTCTCCAGAGTTGATTTTTTCCTGTTTATTTACCTTGCTCTGCTTCTTTCATGTTGGAGGTTTTCCTAAAATGTCTTGACATGCTTGCCTGTCTGTCCATATGTATGTAGGGGGTACAGAAAAGCTGGTTGGGCACTCTGTGTATGTATACAGGGCTTGTGACTGTTCAGGTGAGGATGTGGTAAGTACCTGATCTTTACAGTTGGAGGATTTCCCACATGTCTGAATGTAAAGATCACTTTTCTTGGGTCATTTAATTCAGGCAGAGAGGAAAACTCTAGTCTGCTGCTTAAGGCATAGACACCTGGAGAACATAATTCTGCCTGAGGTGGTGAGAGCAGAGAGTGATTCTATTTTGAGATCCATGCCTCCATCTTCTGTGCCTGGCATCGTATCTAACATCTCTAAGTCTCAAGCACCTCTGGGGTTCCTGGGTCAAATCGACTTTCTTCATGTCTATATCCACACTCTGGGCTGTGGCTCGCCTGGCCAAAGAACATGATTATTACTTGTCCCACTTCTCATCCTCTAGAATTGTGTCTGAATCTCCTATCCTAACATGGCTCCACTCTTATTCTGTTATCTTTCGGAAGGAGAGGAAACATGTTGTTCCATCTGTCACCTTTGAAAACTTTTTGATGGTTTCAAGAACATTGAAAATAAAAATTACTAGATTAATTAGACATACTTTTAACAAATTTAAATAGACAATGAGAAACCTTCTCATCAATATCAAAGAGATTATAACATTGAATTCAGTCTTTTTCAAACTTAGAAACATGTCTACTTCTATTTTAATTCACCACTTAAAAATGCTTCTGCCTCAAATAATTCATAAAAGAGAAATGATAAATGACACAGAATATTAAAAAATCTCCAATAGAATAATTATACACTAAAACAATATACCATTCTTGTCAAAATTTAAACAGCACTAATAATTTACTCAATTCTGCAAAGTATGTGGTGAGTACTATGGAACATTTGAAGCACTCTGAATGACAGCTAAAATGTCCCCACATTTTTCAGTAACCTTAACCCTGTTCAGGGCAATGTTCTTGGAAATGAGTTTTCCTGATGCAAATGCCAACTTGTTTAACACTTAATCCATGATCCCCAAATTACTGATGAATAGTATCGTTAAGCAAAGCACAAAGGTATAATAAAAAAATCTGACGATAGCAAAAATATAAAGATAATGACTATTGTCTCTTTTATACTTTTTCTATAATTTCTAAATTTGCTACATTTGATGTTTCTCTTATAAACAAAAGAAACAGTTATTTTAAAAACATTTGCCATTGGTTATCTCTATGTGACACACTTAATTTCATAAGATTAAAATACAGCACTTTGAATCTCTTTCAGATGATGTGATTAAATATTCACTGTCTTGGGTATCATTGATTTTAAGTTTAGATAAAATAGGAAACGCTACACTTATTTTTGCTACAGGTCATTACAATAAGCTGTCTTCAGTTGTTTTATCTATATCCCACCTAACTCTACAAATCTAAATTTACATCTGAAGATGTCTACAAACATCTTCCTGTACAGAAGAATTCCAAGTAGTTTATATAAACACTTTTCCCTCCAGGAGGTGAAACGTAACTCCCCCAACCCTAACTCTGACTTTCCTGTAGGCTATGTTTAGTGACTCGGTTCCATGGAGTATAGAAAGATTAGCTGGGTGTGGTGGCATGTGCCTGTAGTCCCAGCTACTCGGAAGGCTGAGGCAGGAGGATCGCTTAAGCCCAGGAGTTTGAGGTTGCAGTGAGCTAGGCTGTCACCATGGCACTCTAGCCCAGGCAACAGAGCAAGACTCTGTCTCAAAAAAAAAAAAAAAAAAAAAAAGGAAGGAAAAAATTTCTTTTACAATGGAGAAGCATAGTAGACACTACCTCAACCAGGTGATCAAGGGTAGCATCATAGTGGTAAGCTATATTGATACATGTGCCCTTGATATGACGTGATGAAAATGGCATTTTACCACTGTTGTGTTCTTCAAAACCCATAACCTCAGTCTAATCAGGAGAAAAGCATTAGACAAACCAGATTTAGGAGCATTCTACAAAATACCTAACCAGTGCTCCTCCAATTGCCAAGGTCATCAAAACCAAGGAATGTCTACAAAATTTTCATAGCCCAGTGGAGGCTAAGGAGACATGACAACTAAATGTAATGTGATGCCTTGGATAAGATCCTGGAACAGAAAACTGACATCAGGGAAAAACTAGTGAAACCTAGATAAAGTGTATAATTTAGTTAATAGAAACGTACCAATATTGGTTTCTTAGTTTTGACTAATATAACTTAGTATCGTACGCTGTTAACAATAGGGGAAACTGAGTGCCAGGTATACAACTCTCTGTACTATATTTGCAGCTTTTCTGTAAATCCAAAAGTGGTCTAAAATAAAAAGTATACTTTTTTAAAAAAGTACAAAAATCTCGTTCATTCTTTTTTTTCATTAGTGTTAAAATTGATGGGAGGTTGATCCCAATTAAAATCTGGAAACAAAATTTTAAATTCTTTTGTAGTAAAACCGTGCAATTACTCTATCCATCTGGCCATGTCATAATATCACGGTCAGGCAGACACTCTGGGAAAGTGAGGACTGTGTCTGCCTTTCTGGACAATATGCACTGAGAGCCTCAGAAATACATACTTTTGACCCAAAACTCCACTTATAAAATTACTTCTGAAAGAACTGATCCAAAATAAGGAAATCAGTTTGTGTACAAAGATATCCATCACTGTAATATTTATAATGATGAATAACAGGAAACAACCTAAATGACCAACAATAATGGACCAGGAAACAAACTGTGTGCGTAACATCTACACAATGGTATGTTATGCAGCAAATAAAAAATATGAGACCTTTTTAATGACATTCAAAAAATGTTCATTTTAAGAGATTAAATGAAAGAAACAAAATTGTATGTTCTACATGAATCCAACTTTATAGAAATATATAGAAAATACAGGAAAGAAATATATATATTTTAATATTAATCATAGTCATTCCTGAATGGGATAATGGTTATTTTCTCTTTTATACTTCCACTGAAAATTACAAACTTGCCACATTAGATATATATTTCTTTTTTTTTTTAATTTATTTATTTATTATAGCTTATTATGGGGGTACAACCGTTCTGGTTAAGTATATTGCCCATGCCCCTCCCAACCCCCCGAGACTGAGCCTCAAGGGTGTCCATTCCCCCAACAGTGCACATCGCACTCATCATGTATATTTCTTTTATAATAAAAATAAAGTTATTTTAAATACATTTGCTAGTGCTTTTCTTTGCATGATTAGATTGCAAATAATTTTTATTTTCTTCTTTGTGCCTTTCTGTATTTTTCCAATCTTTATATTATTAGCATGTGTTATTTATAGTCAAATAGAATATATTAAAATGTTTTGTTATGCTTCTGTGAATTCAATGATTTAAGTGGTAACATATGTTTTAGCTAGAAGAAATTTTTAAGGATACTAGGTGATATACACCGACTGAATGTTTTAGGAATATTTGTTTATTTAGAAAACATGATTTTAATTGAAGTACTTTTTAAAAAACATTCTGCTCCTAATATCCAGTCATCAGTTTTTCTAATGAAAGTGTTAATTAGAGGTGCCCAGGTGAAGCAGCCGGCAGCAGGGAAGAGGAGGGTGTATGGGCGAGAGAACAGGAGAAGAAGGAAGAAAGAGAGAAGAGAGAAAGGAAACTACACTGAAAGAGAAGAGAAGGAAACAGAGAAATGAACAGAAAACATAAGAAAGGTGAGAGAGGAAAAGACACAATGGAAGCAAGGGAAAAAAGGTGAGAAAGGAAGAATGAACATACATACTTCTTTCAAATCTATGAAGCAGGAAGTTGGAAATCATATGAAATAAACTCACTAATAGTACAGGATAAGAGAGGATCATAATCAGTAAATAAACCCAGAGGGTCAGATCAGCCACCTATTTTATTTAAAAATTTTTGAGGCTGTAAAAAAAATGGCCCTGGAAAGCAGCCACTGACACATGCTAGTTGATAAACAGGAGCCGGCAAGGGCACAGTGCTGCCTGTGCGAGGTCACTCGGGAGACCTCCACACTGTCCAAGTGGGCTGTGCTGCTCACTGATGCTGCTGCAGGTCTCCCTTCCAGCGCCACTTCCTTTATTCAGCCACTCACTCATCTACTGGATGGCAGAAGGGGGACATCAGACAGGTAATTTGTGAAAAGCACATCTCTAAAGCCAGAGGGGTGACGTTTAATACATCTGCTAGCTACAGAGAATTAATAACACCAGTAAGCTTTTAGAGGCTTAGGGGTTATCAAAATCATTATTTCAAAAGCCCTTTTAAACCATAAAATTCTTACTGTTTTATGGATGTTTGATTTGCCAGAATATTAGTTTCCAATCATATTGAAATCATGTGGCAGAATTGTATTTTGCATGCTTTATAATTTTAAGTACATGGAAATACAATATGTAATTATTGTACAGAACACATTCATGTTCATTTTATAGGGCATATAGTTTCATTTTATTATTTTAAATAATTTAAAAGGTTTTTAATGTCCATGCCTTTTCTTTTATAGCACATTGTGGGTTTTAGCTATAATTTATTTTGTCCAAATGCTCTTTGTGGGAAAATAGGATCCCATTTATTACCATATTCAAGAACATTTAGTGGCATGAAAAGAAACTACTTGAATTGTTCTATACTAAAATGCACATTGTTAAATGGAGACAACTGGAATATAAGACAACAAATGTGTGTGGGCAGAATAATGGCCTTGCAAAGATGTCCATGCCCTAATGCCCAGAACCTGTGACTGTGTTAGATTATGTGGCAAAGAGAAATTAAGGTTGAAGCTGCTAATCAGCTAACCTTGAGATAGGAAGATTAGCCTCAACTATCCAGATAGGCCTGAGATAATCAAAAGGATCCTTATGAGTGGAAAAGGGAGGCAGAACAGAGAGAACCAGAGAAATGGCAGTACGTTAAAGACTTGGTCTGATGTTGCTGGCTCTGAAGAGGGAGAAATGGGGCTGTGGGCCGTGGAATGCAGTGACCTCTAGAAGCTGGAAAGGCCATGGTTTATCCCCAAGAGTCTCCAGCAGGAATGCAGCCCTGCCAACACTTTGATTTTGACTCACTGAAACCCACTTCGAACTACTGACTTTGAGAACTGTAGGGTAATAAATGTGGGTTGTTTTAAACCACACAGCTTTTGGTAACTTGTTAAAACAGCAATAAGAAACCAATACAATATGGTTCCATATGTCACAAACAAAAGGTGGGACAGTGCCAACCAGAATTGGGGCACCAGCTCTTAATAAAAAATCCCTTAATCTAGACAAAAGCTATTATCATACCCTGGGATGGAGGGAAGGGTCTAACTTGCTACTTGGTCCAGGCTAAAGCCTTTAAAAGAATTTAAAATGAGGCCATTTTATTCACTTTAAGCCAGTTACAAACAGTGATGCTGTGAGTTCAACTCAGCCCCAAGAGTTTTGCCAAAATCAGCACAGTAACTACTTGGAAGCAAATGCCAAATTTGTTAGGACAGAAATACAGTTCTTTTTCTACTGGGAAGAAAAATTAGAACTAGAAAGCATGAAGATATTCAGTTGATTTTGGACACTTAGGTGGAATGTAAGGAGTGAAAAGGAATGACCAAAAGGAAACTGGTAGAGCAATCAGAAGAGGCATTGTACCCTGGCACGAGACCCTACCCAAGTCACTGATTTTTTGGCCCTTAGGATTTGTAGTGAAACAATGGAAATGATAACATGCCCTGCCTTCCTCCCATGGGTATAGTGAAATGCAAATAAAACCACATACATGAATCTACAGGTAATTATGTGTGTATTATCCCTCTATCATTTTCAACTTACTAATTGCAATAAATTGGCTACAAATCACAATTATACTCTATTAATAGTTTTCTTTCAAATAATCTCATGCCCAGGGATGGTGGTTGGTGGCTTTTTTATAACATGATGTTCCATCTGACAAAGTCTCATCCATGGACAGCATGAGCTCATAGTTTTACACGTCTTCATTCCAAAGGTTCCAAAGAGATCTTCCCAGAACAGTCTGATGATCTCAAGGGCATTAAAGAGGAAATGGCCTCATGTGATGGGCGGTTGCTTCCAATTTTGAAGTGAGTATAGGAAAACTTGAAATCTGTAGGGAGCAAGAGATCCCATTTGGATCAAGTTTCAACCTTTCAGGAGCCTACTGGGAAATAGCGGGGACATGCTCTATCTTTTCTCACCATTTATTAATTTGTAACTTGTATGAAGTTTGGAGGTCAGGGAGGAATCTTTGAATGCCTGTGAATCAGCTTGTCCAAGGATATAACAGGAACTCCAAATAAGTCCAGCTCTCATCAATTATATGTCCACAGCTTTATGTGAGGGTTGTGTGGCAAAATAAAAATGTTTTTCAAACACGTCTAAAATAAAAATTCAGAAAAATTCAGGGGTCTTGGCAGAGAGTTAGCTTTCCTTTGGGCCCAGGAGGGGATGATTGAAATGGTGTTATTTCAAGGTCCCTGCCTTCAAATTCTGCCCTCATGCACATGCATGCATGCACACTTCTGATGTCACTTTCTAGAAAGTCCTTCCCTGACCACACAACTAAAAGTGTACTCAGTTCCCACCCCACCACTCCCTCTCCTCTTTGTTGCCTTTATTTCTTCAGAAGACTTTTTACATAGGCATATATTTACAGGTTTGATCTTGGCTAATGTCACACACTATACTAGAACATCAGTTTCATGATGGGTGAGGTTTTCCTCTATTTTATTCAACACTGTATCTGTGTTGCTTAGAATACTGCCCAACACTTGGTAGGCACTAAGCAAATATCTGTTTAGTGATGACTGTTGAATAAATGATGTTCAAAATCCATAATTAGATCTTTACTCCTTTGGCTTAAAGTAAAAAAAGGATGCTGTCTTCTGAAAAAAATAATTACAATGACCTTGGAAGAAGTACCATGGTAAGTTTTTCAATCTGTGAGAATGAGTGGGTCATAGTCCTTGCCCAGGAGCAGATCTTGAAAAACCAAAGAAAAATGAGGTCAGAGCCTCAGTGGTCAAGTGAAGAGGCATTCACCAAGACGTTGATGGTCCCACTCTGAATGATGTTTTTCTTCTTTTTTGTTTTCTTAGATAGTCTAAATTTCCTAAAATTATTAGTTTTGTATTATTGAAAAGAAATATCCATCCAGGAAAAGTAGGTACAGAGTTTGTTTAGAAGGTACAGAGTTTCAGTTGTGTAAGATGGAAAGAGTTCTGTGGATGGATGGTGATCATGGTAGCACACCCATGTCTATGCACTTATGTCACTGAATTGTACATGTGAAAATGGTTAAGGTGATGAATTTTATAGCATGTGTATTATACCACAATATTAAATACCACTGTCCTTAAAATAACACTGTATAATAAAGTGATGTTGCATACTAGATGTCCTTTCAATAAGTAAATTCTGTGAAGTTTTAATTCTAGACTCTCAAGAGCAGTTTCCTTGCATAAGAGCTACCATAAGTAATTCATCCAGACCAGAGATGGCAGAAACATGGACACACGTGGCCACCCGCCTCACCCACATGGCCCCATTCTGTGCTCACAGCAGACACTGCCACTTATTCTTGGCATTCTCACCCTACAGCTTCGACCCACCTCACAGTCCCTGTCAACAAGCAGTCCAGGCATCTTCTACCAGTGAATCCAACTTGGCAATGTGAGATGAAACTAATTCACCATTGTGATCCAGGCATAGCTCCTCCTAAGGTGGTGTATTACTCACTGGAAGAAATCTAGGAGGTTGGGAAACTGAGCAAAAACAATGCCAGAATTAAAAAGAAAAAAAAAAGTTGAGGAAAAGAGATGAAGAGAGTTTCCATACATGCCTGTATGCATATATAATAAAGCATGTGCCTGTATGAAAAATGAAATCCTTCCTTTCCAGGGCTCTTGCAAAGGAGGCAGTTGGCTATGCTTCACACACCCTCGGCATAGTGAGAGTTCTATGTTAAAGACAGGTCGGCACCACCCTTAAAAACTGAGCTAATCCTGGATGAGTTTTCACTGGATTCTATTCATTTTAAGCACCTACTATTCAAAGTACGTTAAGATAAGCACCACCACATGTGATATTTGTGTGAATAAGGCTTGGACTCTGCCTTCTAGACACAGGCATGAATAATTCTAATACAAAGTGGGCAGTGAAAAGGAACAGATCTCACGCTGTGGATACACTACAGAAAAAGAAATCAATTCCATCTGGGAAGTTTTCAGAAAGGAGGTGTTTGTGATCTGGGCCTTGGAGAATGAACAGTACTGTAAAGTTTGGGAAGATAATCTTTTAGCCAGCTGCAAAAGCTTTGCAAAAAGCCTAGCTATGGAAGGTGCAAAGCTTAGCCAAGACTCCTAAACACATGAGCTGCTTTTGATTGAATCTTCTGCTCCTATTCCTTGTTCTAAGAACAGCATGTGCTCATCTTTTTTGTTCAGTGACATTTCAGGATCCAGGACTTGTCTGTCTCTGAATTTAGGCTCAGCACAGTAACTCTTTGGACCCTCCTCAATAATTGGTCTACTTGACTCTAAGTAAGGCCATGTTCTTGGTATTTTGGTTGGAGCTTGGAAGATAGCAGGCCGAGAAGTTTTCATAGTTTTAAGAACTATGCTACCTTCAGTTTTCACTTCCCACTTAGGGAGTTTAAAGTGAGAACTGGCTGCTGAGAGATGAATTATGTTCTTTATAAAATGAAAACCTGCTGCCAAACAGGCTATGGCCTGGTGTGTGCTCTAGCCGTGCACGTGTGTCATCTGCTTAGCCTCCTTCATGGCTGGTCACAGGCCAGAGTTGTGGCAGTCAAGATGATAAACTAGGTTCTGTTTTTCTCTGTGAATTCTTAGTTATTGGACTCAGAATTACCCTGACTCCCAGGAGTAGCATGGACCTAAATATGTGCATAAAACTGGGAAGAAAAAAGATCCTGTATAGTAGTTTCCTTTGTCTACCCTCCACCTTATATCCTGCTTAATCCCAAGTGGGTCTTGTTGATGTTGAATGCTTTCTCTCCAAGAGCCTAGCATGGTACCACATACACTGAGCTACTGAAAAAGTAGCTTTTTAAGGGTAATGATGATTGTGTTTTTCTTTTAAATAAGTACATATAACCTTCAATTCTTCATGTTGAAGAAGAAAAAAAAGCTGAGTTGGCCTTTCGTTTAAAGAAATATGGCCAACAAGCAGCTGACCATCAGGGACTTCCCCAGGAAAGCAGTTGGCTGAGTTTGCTCTGAATCCACTATCTGTTTCACTTCACACTAACCTGGTCTGAGACCACCACTTTCACCCACCCAACCAAGAAGCATTTATTAGTTGCTTTCTACATGCCAGTGTCTTTGTTAGGGCACTGAGAACATGCCAGTAAACAAACCAGACATTCCTGCCCTCATGGGCCTTTCAGTCTGGTGGAGAATACAGAGAATTAGAAACCCTGACAAGTTTAGGATATGTAAGAGAAGAATGCAGGTGTCTAGTAAAGGATCTCCAGAGGAATTGACATCTAAGCTAATTTGGCACCAAATTACATATTTTGGGTTTTCCCATATGTATGTGAACTAAACCAGCTTTTTCTAAGCATAGTTGTACATAGTGTTATGAACAAATCATTCAAAACTTTGAAACAATGCAAAAGGATGAAAGCATGTCCTTTTGACTTCATACTGGAACATTGTCCAAGAGGCCCCCTGAAAGGCTGTCTAATCCTCTAGAGAATTGTACTCTTATTTGAGTTACTATTTACCTTTGATGAGAGTCCAAACTCTGTGAAGTTAGAATTAACTTGTAGAAGATTGAAAAGTTGAAAATTATTTTTGTCCAGTAGAAATGCAAATGATTACTGTCCAGTATAAAAGGTTAATTTTTATTACTTGGTACATTAACCTATTTTGTATCTGTCTGAGCATTCTTATCCTAGCAGTGTGTCTTCCATTAACTATTACTGGGTTCTGCTGTGACCAGCTTTATTCTCCTGCTGTTTTGGTCTTTAATGAGTTAATGAAACTTTCCCAAGTTCTCACTAATATATGTAATATATACATATACATATATATATTAGTATATATTAGTATACTAGTATATATTATATATAGTATATATTAGTATGAGAAACATGTTTTCAACTTTTTGAAAATGATACTCTGACAGTGACAATCACCTGGAGGAAGAGAAGGGAGGAATATCATAAAAATACATAGTCTCCAGTTCAAACCTACTAAATTGGAATCTCTGGGTGATGGGCCTGGGAATCCTGACTTTCTTTAAAGTTCCCCAGGTGACTCTGATGCAGAAAGTCAGAATGACAGTGTTTGGGAACCCCTGGAAGAGAAGTGCCAAGAATGTCCCAATGCCCAGAGAAATTCTGCTGGGCACAAGCTGACATCCCATCGACAAAGTCTCACCCCTTTATCTCAGAGATTAGAGCCCTGTAAAAATAGAACTTTCTCTGGAAGAGTAACAGCTAAAGCTATTATCAGTCATGTATACTTTGGGATTGTGTAAGGACAGGGCAGCAAAAGAAAGAATATGAAAGAGTAAGATTTCTGAGGTGGTAAAAGGGTTCCCCAGAAGGGGCAAAAACAACTCAGAGTACGGGGTTGTTGAACTTCACTATTTCGTCTATGGCCCTTATAGACAGAGCATGATGACTTTTAGGAATAAATAATTTTTAATTTATATGCCACTAGAGTCCAAAAGTATGCAGTTTCTTCTAATCAAAGATGTCAGGAGAGTGATGTGAACAAGGTGGTGGAATAGGGCTTTTCAGTATGCATCCTCTCAGAGAAACATCAATTCAGAAAACTAGTGACAAAAGAGAATACCTTTATAAGAGCTAAGGAATCCAGGTGAAAGATTACAGCAGCCAGATGTAGTACAGAAATAAGAAGAGATACACTGAAGAGGGCAGGACAGTTTCACATTACCTACATTACTCCTTCCCCAAGTCTGCCAGCCCTGTGCAGAGACAGAGAGACCCTCCACATGGGATGCTATGGTCTGAGTATTTGTGCCCCCCCACAACTTCATATGTTGAAATCTAATCACCAATGTGAAGCTTTAAGGAGGTAGGAACTTTGGAAAGGTGATTAGGTAATCAGAGCAGAGCCCTCATGAATGGGATTTGTGCACTTATAAATTGGGCTTAAGGTTACCCCTTCTGCCTTTGACTTTAAGTCAAAAATTGTCACTAGAGACAAAGAAGGTAATTATATAATTTTAAAGGAGTCAATTCATGAAGAGACCATAACCATTGTAAAGACACATGCACCCAATATTGGAGCACCTAAATATATAAAGCAAACATTAACAGAATTAAAGGAAGAAATAGACAACAATACAAAATAGTAGGAGACTTTAATATGGATAAATCATTCAGACAGAAAATAAACAAGGAAAGATTGAAATTTAACAACACTGCAGACCAAATGGACCTAACCAATATATACAGAACATTCCATCCAATATCAGCAGAATATATATTCTTTCAAGTGCAAATGAAACATTCTCCAGGATAGATCAAATGTTAGGATGCAAAATAAGCCTTAACAAATTCAAGATGACTAAAATTATATCAAGTATCTTTTCCAACCACAATGGTATGAAACTGGAAATCAACAACAGAAGAAAAATTAGAAAATTCACAAATATGTGGAATTTAAACAATACACTCCAATGGGTCAAGAAAAAATGAAAAGGGAAATTAGAAAATATCTTGATACAAATGAAAATAGAAACACAACATACCAAAACTTAAGAAATGCAGCAGAAACAGTTCTAAGAAAGAAGTCTATAGTAATAAATGCCTACATTAAGACAAAAAATCAAATAAATAACCTAGCTTACACTTCAAGGAATCAGAAAAAGAATAAACTAAGCCCAAAGTTAGCAGAAGAGAGCAAATAATAAAGATCAGAGAAGAAGTAAATGAAATAGAAACTAGAAAAATAATAGAAAAGACCAATAAAACTAAGAGTTAGTTTTTTTAAAAGATAAACTGGACAAATCTTTAGCTAAACAAAAAAAAAAAAGAGAAGACTCAAATAAATAAAATAAAAAATGAAAGAGGAGATATTATAACTGATAACACATAAATACAAAGGGTCATAAGAGACTACTACAAACAATTATACCTCAACAAATTAGGTAACCTAGAAGAAATGGATAAATTCCTAGAAACATACAACCTACCAAGACCAAATCATGAAGAAATAGAAAATCTGAACAGACCAATAGTGAGTAAGAAGATTAAATCAGTAATCAAAAATCTCCCCAAAAATAAAAGCCCAGGACCTGCTGGATTCAGTGCTAAATTCTTCCAAACATTTAAAGAAGAATTAACATCAATCCTTCTCAAACTCTTCCAAAAAACTGATTAAGAGGGAACAGCTCCAAACTCATTTTATATGGCCAGTATTACCCTCATACAAAAGTCAAACAAGGCCACTACAAGAAAAAAAACTACAGGCCAATATCACCGATAAACATAAACGCAAACATCCTCAACAAAATATTAGCAAACCAAAATCAACAACACATTAAAAGAATCATACACCATGATCAAGCAGGATTTATCCCAGAGATGCAAGAATGGTTCTACATACACAAATCAATAAATTTGATACATCACATTAATCTGTTAATGTGGAAAAAAATTATATGATCATTTTAATAGATGTAGAAAAAGCATTTAAAAAAATTCAACATCCTTTCATGATTAAAAACTCTCAATAAAATTAGGTATAGAAAAAATGTATCTTAACATAATAAATATGTATGGTGAGCCCACAGCTAACATCCTCAACAGAGAAAAGCTAAAAGCTTTTCCCCTAAGATTAGGAACAAGACAAAGATGCCCACTGTCACCACTTCTATTCAATATAGTACTGGAGCAATTAGAGAAGAAAAAGTAATAAAAAGCATCCAAATTGGGGAAGAAGAAGTAAAATTTTCTCTGTTTGCAGATAATATGATCTTCTATATAGAAAACCCTAAAGACATCACCAAAAAAAGGTACAACTGCTAAATGAATTCAGTAAAGTTGCAGATACAAAATTAACAAACAAAAACCAGTGGGATTTCTATACCCTAATAAAGAATTATTAAAGAGCTATTCACAAAAGAAATCAAGAAAATCCCACTTACAATAGCATAAACAAAAAAATAAAATACTCACAAATAAGTTTAATCAAGAAGGTAAAAGATCAGTACATTGAAAACCATAAGATATTTATGAAAGAAATTGAAGAAGACACAGACAAATGGAAAGATATCCCATGTTCATGGTTTGGAAGAATTAATATAGTCAAAATGTCCATAGTGCCCAAAGGAATGTACAGATTCAATGCAATCCCTATCAAAATTTCAGTGGTATTTTTCACATAAATAGAAAAAAATCCTGGCCGGGCGCGGTGGCTCACGCCTGTAATCCTAGCACTCTGGGAGGCCGAGGCGGGTGGATTGTTTGAGCTCAGGAGTTCGAGACCAGCCTGAACAAGAGCGAGACCCCGTCTCTACTAAAAATAGAAAGAAATTATATGGACAGCTAAAACATATATAGAAAAAATTAGCCGGGCATGGTGGCACATGCCTGTAGTCCCACCTACTCGGGAGGCTGAGGCAGTAGGATCGCTTAAGCCCAGGAGTTTGAGGTTGCTGTGAGCTAGGCTGACGCCACGGCACTCACTCTAGCCCGGGCAACAAAGTGAGACTCTGTCTCAAAAAAAAAAAAAAAAAAAAAAAAAAAAGAAAAAAATCCTAAATTTAATATAGAACCAAAAAAGACTCCAAACTGTCAAAGCCATCTTGACCAAAAAGAACAAACCTGGAGGTATCACACTACCTGATTTCAAAATATCTACAAAGCAATAGTAATCAAAACAGCAGAGTACTGACATAAAAAAGATACAAAGACCAATGGAACAGAATAAAGAGCCCAGAAATAAATTCAACAAAGTTGCTAAGAACACACAATAGGGTAAGATCAGTCTCTTCAATAAATGGTGCCAGGAAAACTGGATATGCATTCAGATAAATAGAACTACATGCCATACATAAAAATCAACTCAAAATGGATTAAAGACATAAGTATAAGACCTGAAACTTTAAAACTACTAGAAAACAGGAGAAAAACTTCTTGACATTTGTCTTGGCACAGAATTTTTTGGATATGAATCCCAAATCACAGGCTGCAGTGGCAAAAATAGAAAAACTAGATTGCATTAAATTAAAAAGCTTCTGCACAGCAAAGGAAACAGTCAACAGAGTGAGGAAACAAACTACAAAATGGGAGAAAATATTTGTAAGTCAAACATCTGATAAGGGGTTAATATCCAAAATACATAAGGAATTTGAACAACTCAATAGCAAGAAAACAAATAATCCCATTTAAAAATGGGCAAAGGATCTAAATAGACCTTGCTCAAAATAAACGTACAAGCAGCCGAGAAGTACATGAAAAAATGCTCAACACCATTAATCATCAGTGAAGTGAAAATCAAAACCCCAATGAGTTATCACCTCACACCTATGAGAATGGCTATGATGAAAAAGCAACAGATAACAGGCTTCAAGGACAGGTGGGAAAAAGAGAACTCTTGTACACTCTTAGTGGAGATGTAAATTAATACAACCATTGTGGAAAACACTATGGAAGTCTCTCAAAAAAATTAAAAATAGAACTACCATATGATTAAGTAATCTCACTTCTGAGTACATATCCAAAGGAATTAAAATTACTATCTCAAAGAGATAGCTGCACTTCTATTTTATTGTAGCACTATTCACAATAGCTAAGATACGAAGTCAACCTAAGTGTCTATCAACAGATAAATGGATAAAGAAAATGTGATGCACACACACACACACACACACAAACACACACTGGAGTACCATTCAGCCTTTAAAAGGAAAGAATCCTGTCATTTGCAATTACATACATTAACCTAAGAACATTATCTAAGTGAAATAATCCAGGCACAGAAAGGTAAATACTATCTGATCTCACTTATGTGTGGAATCTAAAAAAGTTGAACTTATGGAATCAGAGAATGGTAGTCACCAGGGGCTGGAGGGTGGGGAAAAGGATGAGATGTTTGTCAAAGGGTACAAAGTTTCAATGAGGCAAGATGAATAAGTTCTGGATATCTAATATATAGCCTGGTTACCATAGATAAGAATATTGTATTGTATACTGGAAATTTCCTAAGATAGTAGATCTTAAATGTTCTCACCACAGGAAAAAAAAAAACTATGTGAAGTGATGGATACGTTAATCAGCTTTATTGTGGTAATCATTTTACAGTGTATACATATATCACAACATCATGTTGTATATTATAAATATATACAATTTTCAAGTGTCAATTATGCCTCAATAAAGCTGAGGGTGGGGAAGATATCACACAAGAAGTTTATAAGATAGAGACAGAAAATTAAATCCAAAAAGAGAAGTAAAATTTTGCCTTAACCACATAGACTGAAATTAAGCATTGTTGAAAATCAGAATTAAATTTGCCCTAAGCTTCCCATCAGCCAAGGTTAAAAAGGAGATCAGATAAATTACATAATTCTTGTCCTCTGAAAGAAGGAATTACACCAAATTTTCAGTAATGAATGACTTCTTTTGACACTAGAAATCTGACATCCTCATACAAGATATGGTGAGACACTTAAGAGATAAGGGATTCAATAACAGTTTTATAAACAGTAAGTATGAGTGATCTTCATATGGCTGTTTTCTTTCTGCTACTTCTCAATAAAAACCGACAGTGTATCATTAAGGTGAGGTGGTCACAAGGATTGGAAGCACTGAATGGGAGTAAACCAAGGCGATTCAGGTAGGTTGATATGAAAAGAAACAGGGTTGGGAGTTTCCTATATAAAGAACTTCTACAAAAGAGCCTAAACTTTCACTTATCCCACCAAATACTGATTCTGGGACTTCATCAGGCTAATATTATATTCAAAGTGCTTTCTAAATCATATTGCTTCAAAAGGAGAGCAGCCGACTTCATTCTGCTGGGTCAGGCACCCTTTGCTTCCTAACTGACTTCTTTCCTTTTATAGCTCTCTCCTGAGATGAGTCTAACAAATATGAAATTCATCCTTCTTTTCACTTCCAGCAATATTTCAGGAGCTACTGGAAGTCATGCAGCAGGAGTAATATCATCATGGAATCTCAATGGTGGGATGGCAGAAGTAGCCAGGCAAAATGTGAAGTTTCCAGGTAAAAATTGACAAATGTGTTCTCTTTTCTCCTTCTGTTTTCATTTTCATGAAGAATACTATGATGGTAGATATGCAAAACTAGCTGAAACAATGTATTAGGGATAGCAAGTGATTTCTGGGATTATGTGAACAGCACAGCCATAGCTACATGAGTTCTTGGCAGACACTCTCTCAGACTTTATGCTGTACGGCGTGTGTATATGCATACTAAAAATGTGTATATATGCATGGAAGTGTATATACATATATACACACAAGTATATATACATATATACATACACACACACATATTTTAAGACCTTTACTGGGTCTTAAAATTATTGAACTGAGAGAAATACCAAGAGGTCATCTAATTTAGTGCTCCTCACCCTTTAAAGTACTTGAGAATCACCTAGGGATCTTGCTAAATGTCTATTCTGATTCAGAATATGTGGGTGGGGGCCAGAAGTCTGCATTTCTAACAAGCTTCCAGGAGATGGCCATACCACAAGACCAGGAACCACACTGAGCAACATGACTCTCACACTGGCCAGGCCAATCTGAAGGAAACTTCAAAGTAGAAGAGGATCAACTGCCAATCTGCCAGGGAAAACAAACAAGCAAACAAAACAGCTGCAGCAGCCACATGTCAAAGAATGGAATCTGCTGAGACAGCGGGAGTCAGAAACTGCAATTGAAATGTCAGCCAGTAAGTTTTTCTTGATTGCCTTTGCACGCTTTCTTACCAATCTGTAAACTCCTATCCATCCAGGAAAGCTCAGTTGAATACGGCTTCCTAACTCTATAACTTTACCTCATCTTGATTGTCTCTGCTTGAATCTACAGCAAGAAATGAATATCTGAAATGATAAATACAAAAGGTATATTTTTTTATTTTCTTTTCTTAATTTCTTTGAAAAACATGAGATTGCATAAAGCAATAATTTTAACACTGTATTCGTGGATTTACAATTTATATAGAGGCAATATGTAAGAAATAATAGCACAGAAGTGGGGGAAGAAATGCAGCTACATTAAAGCAAAGTTATTATATATTACTTAACAACCACAAAGAAAAAAGACATCAAGAAAACATCACAGAAAAGCTTCAGGTCAATATACCTCATGAATATAGATGTAAAAATCTTCAACAAAATATTAACAAACCAAATTCAGCAATATAAGGAAAGGAGTATACATGATAGCTAAGTGGGATTTACCCATGAATGCAAGGTTCACTTAAAGTCCAAAAACCAATTATTATAAAACACCAAATTAATAAAATAAATGATGAAAACCATGTGATCATAGATGTAGAAAAGCCCTTGACAAAAATCAATTATCCATACATAACAAAAACTCTCGGTAAACTAGAAATATAAGGGAAATTACTCAACCTGATAAAAGGCATGTTAAAAGAATTCTACAGATAAACCCATAGTTAAAGGGGAAAGACAGAATGCTTCTCTCTAGGACTGAGAACAAGGCAAAGATGTTCCCTATCACCACTTTCATCCAGCATTGTACTAACGGTGCTAGCTGATGAGACAAGACAAGCCAAAGAAATTTAAAGCCATACAAATTGGAAACTAAGAAGTAAAACTGTCTTCTTTTGTAGACAATATATTCCTTTATTTAGAAAATCCTAAGAAAACTTTTAAAAACTTACTACACATAGTAAGTAAATTTGGCAAGGTTATAGGATACAAGGTCAGTATAGAAAAATTAATGGTATTTCTACACTAGAAACAAACAATACAAAAATACTTGTAAAACTAAGAAAATAGTTTCATTTCCAAAATAATCAAAAATAGCTAAATAATTATAAATCAATTTTTAAATAGATGTATCACATCTCTACCCCAAAATGTATAAAACATTACTAAGAGAAAATTAAAGAATTTCTAAATGGTTAGAGAGTCATACCATGTTCAAGGATTGAAGACACAATTTTGGGAGGTTCTCCCCAAATTAATCCATCAATTTGACACAATACCTATCAAAATTCCAGGTATTTTTTTGTAGAAATTAATAATCTGATCCTAAAATTTATACAGAAATGAAAAAGACCTAGAATATCCAAAATAATTTTTAGAATTAAGAACAAAGTTGTAGGACTTTCACTGCCTAATTTCAAAACTTACTGTAAAGCTATAGTAATTAAAACAGTGTGATATTGGCATAAGGAAAGACATATAGATCAACGGAAAAGAATAGTGAGCACAGAAATTAACCCTTACTTATGGGTCAGTTAATTTTCAATGAAGTTGCCAAAGCAATTTGTGGAGAAGGGGTAGGGGAAATGAGAAAGGAAATGGGGTTGAGACAATTGAATATCTACATGTGAAAAAATGAAGATGAACACCTACCTCACACCATATGCAAAAATTTGCTTGAAATGGATCATAGACATAAATGGAAGAGGTAAAACTGTAAAAACTATAAGGAGAAACAGTAGAAAAAAATCATTGTGACCTTGGATAAGACCAAATTTTTCTCAGATTTATGACATCAAAAGTACAATTTGTAAGAGAAAAGAATGATCAATTGAACTTCAAGAAAAATACAGATTTTTCTCTCCAAAGGATACCTTTCAGAAGATGAAAAGACAAGATGCAGACAGGGAGAAAACATTTTCAAAACATTTATCTGATGGAAGACTTGTATCCAGACTCTGTATGTGTGAGTGTGTGTGTGTGTGTGTGTGTGTGTACACTCACAAGTCAGTAAGAAGACAAACAAATTACAAAATGGGCAAAAGATTTGAATAAGTGCTTCAACAAAGCAATATTAAGCTCATGAAAAGATATGCAATGTCATTTATTATTAGGGAAATGCAAATTAAAACCATAATTATATAGCACCACAAACCCATTTTAAAAGCTATAATCTAAAAGACAAGCAATGCCAACTGTTGACTAAGATATGGAGAAACTGAAACTCTCTTATGGTGCTGGTAGAAATGTAAAATGATACAATTATTTTGGAAAACAGTGTGGCAGTTTCTCAAAAGACTAACATATACTTTTCACATAACCAAGCAAGTCCACTCCTAGGTATTTACTCAAGAGAAATGAAGCATATATTCACACAAAGACTTATATGCAAATATTCATAGCAGTGTTATTTAGAACAGCCCCAAACTGGAAACACCCAAATGTCCATCAGCTGATGAACAGATAAACAAAATATAACATATCAGTACAATGAAATACTACTCAGCAACAAAAGGAACAAACTATTGATAAATGCAACATGAATGAACCTCAAAATATTATGGTGAGTGAAAGAAGCCAGATACAAAAGACTGCATGTTGTATAATTTCCATTACATGAAATTCTTTAAAATGTATTTATTGAGAGACAAAGAAGACAACAGTGTTTACTTGGGACTGGGATGGGAATGTGAAGTGACTGCAATTACACATGAGTGAACTTTTGGGGGTCACAGAAATATTGTAAAATGTATTATGATAATAACATAACTGTATAAATTTACTAAAAATCATTGAATTTTACACATAGAGTAGGTAAATTTTAAATGATAATCTCAATAGAGCTGTTAAAAATATTTTCTAAAAAAAATAATAATTTCCTTTCTTCTAAGTTAATGGTTTTCCAACAGTGGTAAAGGGTGGAGGGAAGAGGCAGGGAGCAAGACAGGAGACAGCATGTTAGAATCATCTAAGAAGTTTTTTTTCAACACATGTATGTTCGCTCTTCCCTAGAATATAATGGAAATATAACTGGAAATCAAAAAATATCATCTATAATATTATGGGGAGGCTGTACATATGTTTTCAAATGTTCCCCAGATAATTTTGACATGCATTGCCCCTGAGAATCTCTTGTCTTGATCAGATTGGATCCCAGGAATCTATGTTTTCGATAAGCAAAGCAGTGATTCTCTTGATCAGAGAAGTTTAAGGCACTGCCCATATTCTGCAATATTAGAAGCTTCAATATTGTGGCAGTGCAAAGTGGGATAGATATTACTCTAGGAAGTCTGATTTTCTGACCTTTTATTCACATCTCCCCAGTATACTCTCAGAGCCAGACACTAGGGACAGTAAATACCTTCTCGATTTAATAAATTAAACCAACAATTAAGGTTCCCAATTCTCTTGCCTTTGGTGGGGATTCTGGTCCATCAAAAGGATCCCTCTGAGATCAGTAGCAAAAGGGTCAACTATTTTGCTATGATTATGACCAAATCATACTCCTCATACATGTTAGCCATGAAATAATCTACTAAATTGATGCCTAGGTGTAGTCCTCTGTGGCTGAGAAGTGCTTTAGGCCTTTCCGATTCAGTGATTTTATAAAGTCTTAAAATAGTCTCTTTTTTAAAAAGTAATGTCTTTTCTTTTGAAGCACTCTGTCATTCATTACTCTGTGGGAGTTTTCCCATTCTTTGAAGAATGTAGGAAACATTAAAAAAAAATAGCATTCGTAGTCACCTTCTATTGGTTTATTTTAATGATTGTCAAGTTTATTCCCCTCAAAAGATGAGATTGCTGAGATAAAGGCTAAAGATTCCTATTGTTGTTAGAAGAGAGACAGCTTTGTGGAAGAGAGAACATGGGGACCTCGAGAAACTTAAGGTGACTATCCACTGAAGGGCCACTGTCCACTATACAAATGTCAACGAGGTTCCTAAGGCTGCCTAGCAAATTGCTTGAAATTCCTAACATTGTCCAGCATCTGTGGACAAAAGCTTTAGCATTCCCATGAAGGCTGGTTCATAATGAGAACATGTTTCTTGAGAGAGGAAGGCAACGAGGAGCACTTTAGTTACCACATGTATGAGGTTGGTTTGGCAGTGGCATGAGTCATTGCAGACATCGCTCCTGGTGGGAGCAACAGACGGGCAGGCAAGAGTGGCATCAAGTTGACAAGCTCCCATCTGTTGCAGTCTGTTCTTACGAAGGCTACTACTGGTTTCCATGCCAGCTGCCCATGTGCCCTGCTCCCCGACCTCCTCAATGTCCTGGTCCCTGGGGGACCCTCAGGCATGACTGGTTACAGAAAATTCTCCCATACCGAAAAGGGAGTGATGTTTTTTCAGCATTGTACATAAGCAAAGGAAAGCAGGATAGGAAATGGAGCTGTTTTCTCCCGACTCTACCACACAAGCTAAACCAACATTTACTGGGCACATACCATGTGTGAGGGAATGTTCCAGGTGTCAGATAACTGAAGACAATCATAACATAGACCCTGCCACCAAGAAGCTTACAGCCCTGTTCAAACGAGAGGGAAAAGGCAGCTCTTAGTCACCTTCAATCTCGATGATCTCCTAAGGAGGCCAATTAGTTCCAGAGCAGATGGGCACCCTGGCCCCCGCCTGATCACTGGCTGGGATTGTGAAGCACGCCCAGCGCCTGGGGCTGCGATCTGTTCTGGAGCAAACACCTGTCCACAGTTGGTTCCTTCTGAACAGCCAGAAGGGTTCCTGTCACTTAGCAGACCTTGGAACAACATACCTCTTCTAACTGAAACAAGCAACTTCAACTAGAGGAAGTACATTAAAAGCTTTAAAAGATCTGGATCATTTTTGGTTTTGGGTTTTTTGTTTTATCTTTGGCCTATCCAATAAATAAGTACAAGTCCAAGGTGAGAAATTTAATTAAATTTGATAATGACTCACTGGAATCATGAAAATGTACCAAGAGGGGAGGAAGGAAGGAAGGGATGGAAAAAGAAAGAGGGAAGGTGGGAAGGGGAAGAGAGAGGGGAATGGAGGGGAGGAGAGAGAAAAAGTTGGACTACTAAAATATACCAGGTTGAGGTGCACAAGAAAAGCAAACAGTGTCTTTCTCTTCTTGATTGTTCCACAGAATTTCATTTTCCAAAGAACCCAGGTGAGTTTGTAAGGAAAGGAACAGGTATGTTTAAGAGAAAAGCTAGAAATAGGGACACCGGGCAGCTATTTTGAACTTCTGCAGTTGTGAGGGGATCCTTGGATGACAGCCTTAGAGAAAGACAGGGGCCATTTAAAAGGAGGAAGTGGCCCTCACCACAAGCAAGCCTACCACGTGAAATCCCCGCCTACACTTGTAGACCACTTGGCCGTTTCTGAAGCCCATGCGCACACATTCACCTTTGTCATCCCAGTAACTCTGGAAGAGAGGCAGGGCAGATGTCCTGCACTGTTTGTTCAGATGCAGAAACTGAGTTTCCTCCAAATCTTCTGACTGCTCCCACAGCGGTTTTTCTACCGCTGCTCGGCAGGGGTTCTTCCCTTCCCCAGAGCCTAAGAAACTCCCTCTCTCAAAGAATGAAGTCCCAGCTGGCCCAAAATGCGGCACAGGGCACAGAAATCTGATCCATGTGCACACACTCAGGATCACAGGGATACTGTACATCACAGCGTGGTTTTCCTTCGTGAGTAATGATCAGGATCCGTGAGAACACAAGGGGTGTGATAGGTTGTGGACACTGTGTGAGTTCTCTAAGGGACAGAAAAGTCACACACACTCAGGGGACAGCCTGACAGCTGCTGTGTCTTCGGCCCAAGGCCCTGGAGCCCCAGAGAACCAAGTGCTGCCCCACTGCGGGTGCCCATGAAATAGGGACAGGGACACATCTGCCATCTAAACCCCTGCAGGCACCACCCACGCATTCCCTCCCCCAGGGCTGAGAGCCACAACTGAGGGGAGGTTAGAAACATAACAGCCTCCTCTGCCCAGGCCTCTGCTTCACAAACAGCCCACGCTTCTGAGCTTTTCTTTATTCCTTCAGAGAAAAGCTAACGGAGGCGTCTGTGGCTGTCCCTGTTGGTGTCTCAAGAGAAAAGCAGAAACTAATAACCCTGGCCAACGAGGAGGAAACTGCTGGTGGCCAAGGAGAGTGCATCAGCAGCATTCCCGGGAGGTTTGAAGTCAGATGATGAATGTGTTAGCAACAGCGATGTTTTGATAGTAACATAGACAATGCTCCCAACTGCCTGCCCTGGGCACTTCAGAGCTGTGGCCTGCTTGCCTTTAGTTTGAAACTACTCAGTGTTCCTGATAAGTTGACCAGCACAGGGGAAAGCCTGTCTCTCCACGGTGCTCTCAAGTCCTTTGGGCGCGGAAGGGTTGTTTGGTCAGTGGCCTCTTATTTCTAAACGGACACAAAGGTCTGTGTCTCGTGCATTCTCTTTGGCTGAGATTATGCCAGTGTTGGTTGCCCAAGTATTTGAAAGCAAATCCTAGATGTCATTTCACCCCAAAACTAACAATGAGTCTCTTAAAATTATGGACATTTTCAAATTTAATGACAATGCTACTATCAAACCTACAAAGGTTAAAGAATAATTGCTGGGATTTATTTAATAAATAATCAAATTTTGTAATTTTCTCAAAAAAAAAAAAAGTCTCTTTACTGCTCAAATCAGTTACAGCAAAGGTCCATGTGTGGCATTTGGTTGCTTTTTCTCCTAGTCTGTTTTCTTCTAGAGAAGTCTCATCTCCCTTTTCCCCCTGCCATTGTCTGGTTGTAGAAACCAGTCAATTGTCCTGTAGAATGTCCCACATCGGGATTTGCCTGTTTGCTTTTTTGTGGTTTCATTTTCCTCCCTGTTCTCCTGTACACTGGTCAATTGAGCCAGAGGCTTGATTAGAGTCAGATAGGGGCGTGTGTGTGTGTGTGTGTGTGTACAGGTAAATTCAAGTATATCTATACACACACACACACACACGCACTAGACTTTAATCAAACTTCTAGCTCAATATACATATACATACATATATACATATACATATTGATATATATATACACATATATATGACTAGGTAACAGACATCAGCTACATACATATGTGTACATATGCAAGAATACTTCATAGGTGGTGCTGTGTTCTTCCTGTTGCATCTCACAGGAGGTAACCACATCTGCTTCTCCCATATTTAGTGATGCTAATATAACTCTACAAATTACCTGGTGAAATCCCACCACTGTATTATGTGAGGTCACACCCTCATGATGAAAGCAAACAAGCCAAGATTGAAATGCATTCCAGGAGCGGGAGAACAAGGCCTCTGGCCTAAGTTCTGCCCCTAATTTCTTACCCTAGTTGGGTCACAGCTACTCACAGGCACAGCAGCATAACTGGCCCCTAACCTCTGACTCTCAGCAAGAATTAGCTTTCTGGTAGCTACTGGATTGAATGATCAGGCTTAAAATATAAAACTCTCCAAAGAAAACAGCCTGGGCAACATGAGGTACTGGAAAGTTTGGGGTTCTAAACCTGACCCTGACGTTAACATACTCTGTAACCCTGGGCAAGACACTTACACTTATCTGAATCTCCAACTGTAAAATAAGGAAGTTGGTCTCGATCTCTTCCAGCTCAAAATTTCTATAAAATAAGGTATTTTTATTAATCCTTTGCACATACCTCCTTGCTGTGCCTAGACCCCTTAAAAAATTAAAACCAAAACCAAAACCAAAACAAAAAATAGAAACTACTAATGGGAAAAGAGCCAGGAACAATGTTCATCCAAGCCAATTGATTGTTACCTTTTGGGAATTACAAATTTGCTCTTCTGTGCACTGACTGTATGATGAGCAGCTGAGCCACTTTAACAGAAATTCTTTAAAGAAAATCTCCACAAACACTTGTTGCTTTGGTCCTTGAAATTTCTCAGTCTTAGTTGTTCAATTTGTCTATGGTTCTCTGAGATACTCCAGATATCTCTCCAAACCTTCCAATAAATTTCTTTCTATTTTTTTCTTTTCTTTTTTGGCTTAGGATAGCCATGCTAGTTTCTATTGTTTGTTACCAAAAGAAGCTTTATTAATATACCACCCATCCTCCAAGGTCCAGCTCAGATCCCGACAGTTCTTAAAGACTCGGGCTGCACTAGCCATAGTGATATATCTCTGTCCGTATGTTCTGGTGCCAATTATCTGTGCAATTCACCTGCAACATTTGCTGTACTCACACCTGTACTTCCCATGTGCTTCCGCACTTGACTGATCTACTAGATTGGGAACAAAGGGACTTTATACTACAAAGCCAATCAATCCCTCGATACCGTGAATTGGTCATGTCATTGGCTTCCCTTCTCCACCCAGTGTCCATTCTCAAATGAGGTGGGACTAAAATTCTCATTGTCTAAAAGTACTGGTTTTCCTTGACCTGTGCTAACATACCTCCACACTTTACATGATTGACAATGCACTACAATTATTGCAGTTGGTGGGTTTACTGTACTTCTTTTTATCCGCCCAAGAACTGGCACAAGTGTTGGTTGCAGACAGAGCTCAGTAGATATGAGTTGATTCAGTGCCCACCAATGCAGCTATCCCTGATCCTGTGTGGAGCGATCATTGACTGGTAGAACAGACTGGCACTTGGTTACCAGGCTGTTTCCACTGAGATGGAACAAAGCTAAGAAGAACAGCACCCTTGGAAAGCCAAGTTGTAGCCTCAAAAGGCTGCCCTGGGAAAAGCTGAGAAAGATGCCTCTTCTCTGTACTTGTAGTTCTGCACCTGAGAGACAACTTGGTGTGCGGAGTATGAGCTGAATTCCAACCCCCACTCAACCTTTGGCTGGTATTTTTGACCAGTGTACAATCTAGGCAACCTCATATGATCGAGTTGTGGTACCCCTGGACTGACCCAGAAGTCAGTCTCTCAAGGCAGCCTTGCAGGATTGAGCCTGTGTCCTCTGCTCTCTCTTCCCCACAGCAGTCCCTAACACCAAGCACGATAGCAGGGGTCAGGGACTGGGCAACACCAAGCACGATAGCAGGGGTCAGGGACTGGGCACCAGGCGTAGTGCTTGTGAATTCTATCTCACTCAGGCTGTGCTTTGGGGAGCCCCGAACACCTCCTGCGTCCCCACTTCAGATCACTGGGACTTTAGCTGTCCCAGGGCTTTTGGTGTTTTGACCACCTCTTGACTCTTCCTTCATTGTGGCTACCCAATATATCTCCAGTGTGTCTCAAATAAGGAACTAATCTTGTTTCATTCCTAGCTATGGATTTCTGTTCCCAAATATAAACAAGAAAAATAAGCTAAGACTAGTTGGGACCAAAGACAGATAAGGTTTGCAAGTAACAGGGCTGAACATTTTAAATCACAGGTAAAGGTCAGACCCCCACAAAATGTAATCTGTTCAAAATTTTAAAGCAAAATCTCAAATGTTCCCATTTGTTTTAAAGTTGCATAGACTAAACTTTAGTATTTTTTTATGTCTTAAAAAGAATCTTCTTAATAGTTTAACCTGCACTCATCTTGTGACCAGATCTGTTATTAGGTGGATCTCTTCACTATTTTTCTGTGGTTACCTTCCTGAAAAAATAAGAGTCTCAAAACAAACTCATTCACATTCATTCTAGAAACATTTCCTGAGCCCCCACTATGTACCAGAAATGGTACTGAAGGTACAAAGGTGAGCAAGACACAATGCCTGTCACTGTCATTCAGACATCAGAGAGCTAAGCAACAAAAAATGCCAGTGTGAGGGTAAAGGTCAAAGGTGACTGCTGAGGTGTTTCCCATCCCTGTGATTTCCACTCTTTCGAATCCTGGTACCAAATCACTGAGGTATTTTATCACTGTGGAGTGGAGCTGTTAGAGGGAGATTGCTATGGTCTGAATGTTTGTGTTCCACCAAAATGCCTGTGTTGAAAACCTAATCACTAGTGTAATGGTATTAGGAGATGGGGCCTTTGAGGGGTGATTAGATCATCAGAATGAAACCCTCACAATTGGGATCAGGGTCCTTATAAAATTGGCCCCAGAGAGCTGCCTCACCCTTTCTGCCACGTGCGGTTACAGTGAGAAGGCACCGTCATGAACTGGGAAGTGGATCCTCACCAGCCACCAAACCTGCCAGCATCTTGATCTTGGACTTCTCAGCCTCCCGAACGGTGAGAAATAAATTTCTGTTGCTTATAAGCCACCCACATACGGTATCTCATTATAGCAGCCCAGAAGGACTAAGAGATGTTCTCTGAAAGGGGCTGCGTTGGAAAGTTGTTTCTGTGTTGAACTCAAGCCCAAACCGCTGTCTCCTAGCAAAGCGAAGCTGGGCCAAGTACAAACCTGGATCCTAACCACAGGCAGGTAGCATTTGTCAAACAAGAGGGTGCCACCCATGGGGCCACTGTGGAGATGGGGCTCGTCACCAAAGATGCCACTGCTCCCTGGGAAGCACCGCCCTCTGGCGCTATGGCAACAGCAACACAAACCACTGCTGATGGCCACCTGGGTCCCTGTTCTCTGCCTGTTCCCCATTACTCCTCTTAAACGTCCTCACTGAGTGCTCTGCTTAAAGTTGTAAGATTTCAGGCAACTTCCTACACCCAGGTGGCATCTGGAGTTGACATCCAGGGGTAGCAGTGACTATTATTAATAGAAAACAATCTAGCCTTTCCTCTTTAAGACACCACATCTCAGGGGCCTTACTCTGACCCCCAAGTAAACCCTTGGGCACCCTTTCAAGCTACAGATGCTAGCAATCGCCACTCAGAGTAAATGCCCCATGAGTTGTCTTCTCTGGGAGAGGTAATATAGTTGCTACTATTAGGCAGTCTGCACAGGGTAACAAGCTTACTCTTCCAGATGTGGGATCTATTTGGGGCAAAATTCTGTTTATTCCTCATGTAAGAAATGCTTATTAAGGAACCCTATATGCCAGACACTGAACTAGCTACTGGGGATCCAAGGCAGGTAAAAAGCAACCACTGCCCTCAGAAGGAGACTTACCCACAATCAGCCAGTGTCATTGATGTTATAAGATAAGGATACACAGGGTCCAGTGGGGCAAAGGGAGGTGGTGGAGAGTCACTCAAGAGGGCGAGGAAAGGCCTCATCCTTGGCAGGTGCATAGCTTCTGGGAAGATGGAGGCAGTGATGGCATTGCTTTTGAATTTCTCCAAATTTCCCCCAAGAAAACAGACAAACTAAGATAACCAAACAAAAAACCCACAGAAAAAACTACCACAAGCCCCGAAAAAAGAATGGTGGGGACAAACAGCTGACAGCATGAGAAACATTACTGGTGACAGGACACACGCCCTGTTAATGAGAAACTTACATTTAGAGAGTCCATTAAGTACATGCTATACACAACCTAGAGAGGTAAATGCTACAATCAGGCAAAAGACCAAAGGTGAGCACTCGAGTTCACTCCTGTGTGCCCTGAAGTGTGGGACACACCGGCCTGCACGTTCTAGTTGTGTGTGTTCCTTAGGATGCCATCAGCAAGTAGCACTGAGACATACTCAGCCACTTAGGTGCTCTCCAGTGACAGCCACCGAGCGAAGATCTCCACGATTCACGGGAGGTCAGGTGAGGAATGAGACAGCGTAGGAGAGGAAGACAGCAGCCTCGCTGTGCCCCCGACTAGCTGGACTCCTTTATCAAATGTCTTTAACCTCTCTAAGCCTTAACTTTCTCATTAAAAGTGAAGACAGACATAACTCGTATCTCACAGGCTATTGTAAGAACTGAATGGAATAATGCATGAGGGTGAATAGAAGTCTTTGCCAACTAAACACTGCTCCAAAGTATTCATTATTTCCACTCATAGTCCCTCCTCCCCCCATCCCCGTGTGAGGAGTGGAGTTCCCTGCCCCAGGACTTTGGGCTCATCCATGTGACTTCTTTTGTTGAAAGGGATGTTAGCAGACCCGGCACAAACAAACTATGCTTGCACAATGGCACTCATCTTCTGTCCCTCTGCTGCTGACCCCCCAGCCCCAGCCTAGCCTTAGGAAGAACATGCAAGGGGCAGACCTGAGCCCTTCCTGCATGAGGAGCCAAGCCCAGCTCACTCAGCACTGGAAGCAGAGCCAGCCAGCCAACTCCCAGCTGACCCACAGACCTGTGAGCAACAAGAAATGGTGGCTGCTTTAAGCTGCTGAGTTTTAGGGTGGTGTATTCCCCAGCACATGCAACTGACATATAGCCCCTTACTTTGCTCCCCAGCCTAAGAGATCCTGGGAAAGTGGCAGCACTCTAGAAATTATGCTGGTAAACTATTTGCAATGCAATTCACAACCTAAAGAGATAAAAGGAAGAGTATTATAGCCAAAAGGAGGAATTGGCCTAAGGCCTAAGGGGGAGGTGAGGGTAGTTCCAGGACCACTTAGAAATTTCAGATTATGCCTGGCTGACCTGCCCACCACCCAACTCCCTCCACTCCTGTGGCTATTTACCAGCCTATGAGTAAGGAGGGGAGGGGACAGAGCACAGTGCTCCAGTAAGTCATATCAGGAAAACCATGGGCTACAGAACAGAAAAATATCTGGAAGCCAGTAGTGATCAGCGCAGCTAAGATACAGCTCCCATTCGTAGCAGGCCGTTGCCCCCAACCACACATCTGACCACCACCAGTGCACTCCTGAGAGCAGGGGTTAGGAAGTGTGTGGTATACTGGAAAATAATTCCGTCTGGTCAGTGTGATATTATGTAAGCACCAGTTAGTTTAAATTTAAATTCTAAGATGGGCCCAGCAAGCACTATGCTTGACGCACAGCCCTGGGGTGGTCAGCTAGCAGTGTGCTAAAAATGGCTACACTCCAGGAGGGGCTCCCACAAATACTTATACCATGTGTGTCAACATCAACAGTCCACAGTTTACCAATTACACAATGGATTTTAAAAATGGATTGATGAAAGTAGAGTCCTATTAATGAGCATAATGAATATTAGGAATTCAATTTCACTAAGGAAATTAAAGATGTTCAAGAGGCACAAGCTGCTAAGACGGTTAAGCAACACTCTCCATTGCAAGAACAAAGTGCAAGAATCCAGTGAGGCTGGAAACCTGCCAGCGGCACCTGAGACTTCATCCTCAATCAGACCTGCGTCCAACTACTGATCAGATTGGGAGGATCACTGATTGCACAGCATCCTGCCTGGTCACGTGACTATGTCTGAATCAAACGGAGCAGACCACCCTCACAGCTAGGTCTCCTGCGAGGAGAGAGAGAGGAGGATTTCCTCAAGCTTATAGGACAGATCTGGGCACTGTTTTCTGCCTACCTTGCCACTGAAAGTTTGTCTAACACAGGTATGTGTGACAGGAAATAGAGGTTATACATAGGCTATAAAAGGGGAAAAAAAGCCTTCTCTAATTTTGAAAAAACTGACTTTGCAAATATTATAAATTACAGAACACTTGAAAATAAAATTAAATATAATTATGTTTAATTAGAAACTGCCACTGTCTAAGTGGCAAATAAGTACAGATGTCTAAAATTAGATGTTTTCACAATTTCAGATAACATGAATAAACAGTAAAAGAATTCATGCTTTAGAGTCGTATAAATCCTAGTTCTTCCATCTATTAATACTAGCTATAAATCTGTCATGAACTTCAGCTTACTTGTTTGCAATAGAGGTCAGATGTGCCTTAAAGCAGTGCTGTAAGTACTTAATGGGATGATGCAGGGGATCATGAAAACAGGGAAAAGCACTGTGCATCTTCCATGTATGAGTTCCCTCTCTCCCCTCACCCTAACATACAGAAGTCACGAAGAACCTAGAAATGTGTTCAGTCTATACCCAAAGATGTAACTATTGGAAGCACAGCCTCAGGGATGGAAACATTCGCCACGGCCACCTAGCTCAGTGGTTCTTCAATACTGGCACAGGGAATGGAGTGGTGTTGGCCAGTTATAGCAGAAAGTGGTTGTCACTTTTTAATATCCTTATGTGGGGAAGTAGAAACATCAGCAACCTCATTTCAAGCTGTTCAATGAAATCCGAGTCCAGGAATCTCAGCTCTGTTCCAGTGATGAAGCTGATACTAACACCTCCCTTCTCCAAGGTTCCTGCCAAGAGCACATTCCAGGCTCTGCTGGAGCTTTTTCATGTGCGAAAACATGTTACTGAGGCAAAAACCTAGGGGACTTTTCACATTGTAACTATTTTTAAAGAAAGTCTAAATCTAGATTCTAGATCCTCTAAATGTGTTGGTAACTACAGAATTTAGAGAAGAAAAAGTTTATACTTTTTTTAAAAAAATGAATACTCTCATGATATGGATTTCCAATGTATCTTATTATCTGGATTAAACTCCTATAGAAAGAAGGACCATCTGGGTGATCTTGGGCAAATCACATCTCTAGGTAGATTCAGTGCTTCCCTATATACAATGGGAGCTGACAGGGGCTTTGAGACTGGGTCATATGGAGGAATGAATGCTGCCTGGAATCTGGTAACCTGTGCTCTGGTCCCAGCTCTACATGTGAATTTACAATGTCACTTAAAATGGCATCAGCTTGGTAAGTAGCTCAACTCCTCTTGAATCCCAAGTCCAATATCTAATAAAAGAGAAGCTGATCCAAATTGTGCTTAATATTTCTTCCACCACAAATAAGAATAAGAATAAACTGGTTAAAAATAGCTACAAGCTTCTTTTTGTCTACTAAATCTGAATAATCATTGCTCATGATGGCTCTCTTTGAATTGCATACAATATTCTATTTGCCCTTGGCCTGGTAGGTATGTAGAGATCTTTCATTTGATATAAGTAATTTATTGTCCAATCTTGAAGTCATTCCATATTTCTGGGTGAATTCATCATGTCATCACTTTTATGACTGCATTAGACTTAAATACGAAGAATCAAAAATCAAACCAACTGATGATGATAAAAATAATTAAATCAACAACACAATACCAGATTTTTGTTTAATGCTTGTTGCATACCAGTCTCTGTAATAAGAATTTTACATCCATTATCTCAGTTCATCCTCACAGGCACCCAATGATGTAGGTTCTACTATTATCCCATTTTACAGATGAGGAAAACAGATTACAGAAGAGTTGGGTCATTTGACTAAGATCACACAGCTAGTAAGTGATGGAGCTAAAAGCTAAAACTAAGTCTGTCTGATTCTGGAACTATGCTATTGCCTTCCTCTGTGGTACTCAGGGATTCCAGGTGCTTCCTTAATGAACAAATAGATGAAATGTCCAAGGATAGGTCACTTCCTTTCTGTGAACTTTAGTTTTCTTATCTGGAAAATAACTATTTTGGCAGACAGAGAGAGACAAAAAGTAGCAAGTACAAAGGCCCAAAGGCAGAAGGGAAAGTGGAAACCTGGAGGAGAGAAAAGTCAAATATAGTTGAAAAAGGAGAAAAATGATTGGAGACAAGCAAATGGGCCAGAGGAAAAAGAGCCTCGAAAGCTGTGTTCAGACTTTATTCTGAGGGCATGGAAAAACACTAATGGGTTTTAACAGGGGAATGACACTATTATATATATAGTTTTGAAACACATCATAGAGTCAGTAAGGTGGAAAATGGATGGCAGGGATTAGAGGACAGGCAGGAGCAATCTGGCACCTGCAGTCACCACGAGGCAGCTGCACAGGGATGACGGCAACAGGATGGATGACTGTGATAGTCAATCAACAGGATGCAATGATTCACCAGGTGTGGGGGCCAACAGAGGAAGGTACCAGGAGGATGTACAGGATTGTGGCTTGTGCCACTGGAGGATGTTGATGCCATTTAATGAGATGGGAACACTGACTCAGAGAAAGTTGATTGGAAAGGAAAATGAATTCAGATTTGGACAAGTTGAGTTTGCCATGCCTGTATGAGATCCACGTAGAGATTATCAGTAAGCAACTGGAGCTCAAGACCAAGATTTGGGGCAAAAATAGAAATAAATGAGTTATTTCATAGAGGTAGAAATGGGAGAAGAGGAGATGGAGAGGATGGCATAAAAAATGAAATAAAAGGTGTGGGACTAAGCTCTAAGCTCCAAGAAAGAGTAAAAGCCAGTAAGAGAAACAGAGATGATGTGATCTGAGTATTAGGAAGAAAATTAAGAGAGTGAGATGTCATTAGAAAGCCAATGGAAGAGCTTTGAGGAGAAGGGTGTGGTGCACAGAGCCCACTACTATCAAGGCTGCAAGTGATTAAACACTGAAGTATGTCCACGGAATTCAACAATCCAGAAGGCACTGGAGACACTGACAAAGCAGCGTTGGTAGCAGGGGCAGGTGTGGAAGGCAGATTGCAGCTGGTTGATGAGGGGCTGGAGTCAGGACGGAGAAAGTGCACATGGGCATCTCTACACATGCACATATAAGTGAGATCAAGCGGTTATTTTTCTTTCTGTATCTGGCTTATTTCACTTAGCATAATGTCCTCCAGGTACATCCCTGTGTGGCAAATAGAATCTCCATCTTTTTAAAGACTGAATGATATTCTGTTGTGTGTATACACATTAAATTTTCTTTATCCATTTTTCCATCAGTGGACATTTAGGCTGTTGGGAATAATGCTGCAATTAACATGGGAGTGAAGATATCTTTATGAGGTGGTGATTTCATCTCCTTTGAGTATATACCCAGAGGAGGGATTGCTGGGTCATATGTAGCTCTATTTTAATTTCTTTACAAACCTCCATATAGTTTTCCATAATGATTGTGCCAATCTACATTCCCACCAACAGTGTACTAGGGTTCCCTTTTCTTCACACCCTCGCCAACGTTTATCTCTTGTCTCTTTGATAATAACTATCCTTACAGTTGTGATGTAATATCTTACAGTGGTTTTAATTTGCCTTTCCCTGATAATTAGTGATGTCAAGTATTTTTTCATATACCTGTTGGCCATCTGTATGTCTTCTGCCCAGGTCCTTTGCCCATTTGTAACCAAGTTATTTGTTTTTCTGCTACTGAGTTGTAAGAGTTCTTTATAAATTTTGGATATTAACCCCTTATCAGATATGTGGTTTGCAAATTGTTTTTCCCAGTCCGTAGGTTGCCTTTTCACTTTGTTGATTGTTTCCTTTGCTGTACAGAAGCTTTTTAGTTTAGTCCCATTTATTTGTTCTTGTTTTTATAGCCTGAGCTTTTGGTGTGATACCCAAAAATCTATTACCAAGGCCAGTGTCAAGGAGATTTTCCCCTATGCTCTCTTCTAGGAATTTTATGGTTTCAGGTCTTACATTAGATCTTTTATCTATTTTGAGTTGATTTTTGTGTATGGTATAAGGTAAAGGTCAAATTTCATTCCTTTGCATGTTTCCCCAGGACCATTTATTGAAGAGACTATTCTTTTCCATTGTGTCCTCTTGGTGCCCTTGTCAAAAATTAATTGATTTATTTCTAGGCTCCCTATTTTATTCTATTGGTCTATGCTTCTGTTTTTATGCCAATTCCATACAGTTTTGATTATTCTAGCTTTGAAATATGATTTTAAATCAGACAGTATGATGCCTCCAACTTTGTTTTTTTTTCCTCAGTATTGCTTTAGCTATTCAAGTTTTTTTGTAGTTTCATGCAAATTTTAGTACTGGTTTTTGATTTCTGTGAAGAATGCCATTAGAATTTTCATAGGGATTACGTTAAATCTGTATATTGCTTCGGATAGCATGGACATTGTAGATGGTCCACTCGGAAGAATCTTAGATATGTTGCTGGACATAGTGGTAGTGGGATGCTGACGTTTATTTAGGTATCTCTGGCACTAACGGTGATCTTGGCAAAATCACTTTATTTCTCTGGATCTCAATTGTATCATCTGTAAATACAGACTGGGTTATATAATCTCAAATGTTCATTCAAACTCTAACATTATTTACATGTTTTGGTGTTTTCTATCAAAACTTGAATCAGAATTATTTGAGAGTAGTTAAAGTAAAATATCAGGATTTCACTCTTCACAGGGGGCACTTCATCATCTTTGAAACCAAGAGCAGATCTAAATTAAACATAAAGCAAATTGCTAACAGTAATTGAGTTCTTACCGTGTTGAAATGAAAGCACCACATGGATTGTTTGCTCCTAAGAATACTTTATGTGTGGCCTATTCTGGACCTCTTAGAGAAAGATTTTAAACAGAGTAAACATATATTAAAATGTGTTTACTAGATCATTAGTGGTATTTGCACAAGACCTTAAGACAACTGCAAAATAGTTCATTGGTAAAGAAGATAAACTACTGTTCTGTACCCAGTAGAACTGAAGCCAGTTTCAGGTGACAGAGGAAATTTCAGTTTGATTGTGGAGTTATTTTTTAAATTACTAAACCATAAATTTAGGGAAAATAGATGAGCAAAATAATTTCACATGATCATAATGACCACTGATGACATTCTTATAGCTTTACTACCATTATATCTATAATCATTAAAAATTAAAAATTTGAATCATATCATGTATTGCTTTTCACATTTAGCAATATTATGAATTCCTTTCTTTTTTTTTTTTTTTTAGAGACAGAGTCTCTCTTTGTTGCCTGGGCTAGAGTGCCTGGCCTCAGCCTAGCTCACAGCAACCTCAAACTCCTGCACTTAAGCAATCCTTCTGCCTCAGCCTCCCAAGTAGCTGGGAATACAGGCATGTGCCACCATGCCCAGCTAATTTTTTCTATATATATTTTTAGTTGTCCAGATAATTTCTTTCTACATTTTAGTAGAGACAGGGTCTCACTTTTGCTCAGGCTGGTCTTGAATTCCTGACCTCGAGGAATCCTCCCGCCTCGGCCTCCTAGAGTGCTAGGATTACAGGTGTGAGCCACCACGCCGGGCCATGAATTCCTTTCTTTATCATCAAATAATCTTCCCAAATACTGAGAATGGCTATATAATTTTCCATTGTTTGAAGGTACTCCAATCATTTGAGCATTTTCCTATTGCTCAGCATTTATTTGTTTCTAATATATGGTTTTTTTATTATAACAAATGCTTCTGTAACAATCCTACTAGCTGAATTTTAATGGATATGCTGGAAATAAAATCCTAAAAATGGAATTTTTATGTATTAGGTCATACAAATTTTCTTTATTTTGATCTGTATTAACAAACTGCCTTCTGAACATGTGTGTCATGATCTGTTCCAACCAGTGGTATATGAGTGTGGCCTCTCCCCACTCTGTCAGTACTCATTGTCAACTTTAAAATAATTGAAATATATAAGGCAACACATTTTACTTAAAATTTTAAATAAAAAAGAAATCATTCCCATGGCTTAGCTACTCTAAGTAGCATTTTTACCAAATATGTGACAGTATTTCCTTCTTTTCTCTAGCTCTGAACTTGCTCTGCAGACCTAACTACCCAACTCCACCCTTTCCATCCCCTTACTGAAGAGTTTTCAGTATAATAATGTATCTGGGCCAGCCAAGTCACTGACTACCAAATTCCAGCTCTTCATTTAGAACTGCTGAATTTTAGATTTGCTGAAACTGTTTATTTACTGTCTGTCTAGACTAAGATGGAACTTACTATTCCAAATGTGTTTGAGCAAGACTTAGGCATCCTCAAGTCATATTCTGTTTTGTTTTTACAAATGTCCTGTAAAATATTATTTATAAAAAACAAGTGGCATATTTTTCCTTCACACTTTGCCCCATCTCTATTCATGGAATCTACACTTATCATCAAGAAATAGTCCATCTTCTGCAATTACAGAGCTCCTATTTCTCTCTTCCGTGGAATGTTGGGGAAATGCCCTAAACATTGATTTCTTTAACTTTAATGCCTTGAAAATGGAAAGCCACATGATGCTCCACACAGTATCTCAGCCTGAGTAGCAAATTCACTCTGAAAGCTCTCTAAGTGGCAGACCTCATCCTGGGGACATGCAATTGCCAGCTTGCAGAGTCAGAGCAAGCAAGCACTGCCCTGGGAGGTAGATTTGAGTCCTACCTTTGGTTGTGTGATTTTATGCACTTTTTGCTGGGCCTCAGTTTTCCTCAACTGAAAATGAGACAATTGGGTTATATTCTCTATAAAACCTCTTTCAATCTCTACGGTCTTCTTCACAAGTCCCTAAATTCCCAATGAAAAGGGAATTTCTGGACATGATGTGCTTTTTAACGTATCAGCTACAAAACACTGGAGGGTTGCAGCAAAATTTAAAATCCTCAAATCCTTGTGCACACATGTACTTCTTTGATCCACAAATCAAAAGATACTATTAGTATTATCAATACTAATAATTATCAAAAGATAATTATTAGTATTATCATGAGGGAGGTCTACAAAATTGGTCGACAAGTAAAAGGACTACTCTTCTTACTAAAAATAGAAAGGAAACCATGGCTCTAAAAAAAAATTAAGAAATGTCACTGCACAGCTATTAAATTCAAACAAGAAAAATACAAAGGCCTCATTCAGACTGCCCATAATGTTGACTGCACTATCTTTTCTGGCACTAATAGAGAGCTTTTCTGCCCAGGTGGCAAGCTCAATAACCTTCCGAGCCAAACCAATAACATAAATCACTGAAGCATGCTGGCTTTTATGCTTCCAAAATTGGTGCATGCTCTAGAATTAGAGGCAGGAATGGTCTTCACTTTCACAGAGAATTGTGCTTCCTCCCATTTTCATGATACATTGAACACCATGGGTCTACTTTTGTTTTTCTCTCTTTTTTATGTAACTTTCCATGAAAGAAACAATATCCCTCAACAATTATTACTAGAAAACCAGGTACAAATATAATGATAAATGGTGACTGCTCCATGTTGGGCTTACTGTCAGAAAAAAAAGACAGGAAGTAGTGGGGGCTACATGAACCGGTCAGGGTTCACCCCAGTGAAGAGGGGAGACTCAGCCTCCTTTGACTCTGGCCTCACTGGCATACAGAGAAATTGCTGTGAAATTTCCTGGGGTTTTTTGAGAAACACAAACTTCACATTTTTAGGTGAAAACTCCTGATACTTTACCTATTGGGTTTGATTTATCTTCAGTATTGGGCAAGCCAAATAAAATATGTTTTATGTCTTTGTGAGTCAGTTTGGAAGAAATAACCTTGAGATTCCTCAATGAGAAGAATGAGAAGGAATCATCTGATTGAAACAGGGGTCTCATCTTAAAATCAAAAAATGAGGGTGAATTGAGGCAGAGGAGAGAGAGCATGAAGAAAAATAATCAATGGATATTGATTCATTTGACTGTGGTAATTATCACACAATGTATAGATATATCAAATCATCATGTTGTACATATTGAATATATACAATTTTTACTTGTCAATTATACCTCAATAAAGCTTGGGGGGAAATGTGTGAAATTATTAAAGACATCCAAGCATATCACGGTCATGAGCCAACTTACTCACTGAAGAGAGAAGCTCTTCCTTCTCAATAATACTGGATAATAACAAGCACTAAGATATACTAAGAACTATAGTCCAGATACTGGGCTAGGGCTTTCTATGGTTAATTTCATTTAACCTCAAGGTCACACAGTTTGAGCCTGATTCAGGATCCAAACCCATGACCTCTATGCTACCCTTCCATGAATCCATGTGCCAGAGGAAGGGAGCAGAGAGGGTGACTGATGGGTTTGCAGCAGCCACAGTGAGGAGCTCTGGGCCTCAACTGTCGTTGAAGGTAGACGTCCTTCTCTGTTAAGAGACCATTTGGTCAGCTCATTTTAGAAGAGGAAACTGCCCCAAGTTTACATATTTGCAACCTTTAATGAGGCAATTTAGTCATTTAAAAATAAAAAACAAGTAAGCAATAATAACATAATTGTGCCTAAAAAATAGATTCCTCCTCTCTAAGTCACTGTCTTCATCCAGAGCAGGGGTAACACATGAGGGAGAGGCCCCTGCTGGTTGCCTGAGGAAAAGAGTACAAATGAGGAAGAAAGGCCCTGTGATGGTATTTGTGGCTGAGACAGCCTAGATGTTCACCAGTCCCATTTCCTCTTTCTAGGCACACAAGACAACTCCTGGCATCCCTTGCTCTGGGAAATTATACAATTATGCCTAGGCTGGCCTCTAAAATCTCCTAGAAGATTCCAGCTCACACCTTGATAGCAGCTTTTCAGCAGAGTGGGAAGTGAAAGACCCCAACATGGCCACGTGATGAAGGAGCCTGGATTCCTGAGTTTCCACTGGAAGGAAAGTCATTTTTTTTGGAGGGGAGCTATCCGCAAGAGATGCTGACCCAGACTGGGCTATGATGTAAATGAGAAACAAAATTTGTGATTTAGCCACCAAGGTCTGGCAGCTATGTGTCAAAGTAGCCAGCAAATACATCTTAATAGAGTTCCCAGGAAAACTAGAGTGGTTTCCTCCATGCCTAACCAAAGATCCAGTTTGCATCTTTTCTGCTCTTCAAATAATCAAAGAGCTTACTATAAAGGGGATCTCCAGACAGGGCTCCACATAACCTGCTGAAAATCCCTCCATATATAAGAGTCGAGTCATCTATTGAAATTCCAGATAAATCCTCCTGACCACATGCAAGAACACAGAGTACCTAAAAGAAACCAGTAAGTGGCCAGGAGTCTGGTAATACCTATGGATGTGCTGTGGCCCAAACTTTTCAGAGAGGGAAACTGAGCTGAATATATCATTTCACTAGATGAGGGATTTAGCTAGTGGCCAAACTTTGAGGACTGTAAGCCCACGATAGCCAGACCAATGAATGTTGCAGAAGTTCCTGCCAGGAAAGTTTGTACACTTAGGATTTTTATTTCAGATGCCACGTAAACCTAAAAGGAATTAAAGAAAAAAGTATAGAGGGTTCTTAACTAGTATAAAACTATTTGATCAAGATGTAGTACTTTAAAATTTTTATATGATCAGAACTGTTTTTGTTTTTGCAACGAAAGATCAGATAATTTCCAATGAGTAATTCTAAAAGGTATGCTGTTTGCTCAGCAAATTAATTGAGGAAGAAGTAATACTGTATTATATTATTATGTTATATTATTGCATGAAAACTCTGTAAGTGGGAGAGAAAGTAGGACCACTTCAAGCAATTCTCTCCCTATAAGTTTTTGCTCAACTGTTATGTGGAGATCTTTCCAGCAGCATTTGTGTTATGTGGGTCCTCAATTATGTAACCAGAAGAGAGAAACTCCAAACCAGAATTAAGCTTGATCTAGAGGATATGACTATGCAAGGTCACCTCTGCAAGTGGGATTTAGAAAACTCCAGACTGGAACAGATCCCTACCTTGCCGTAGTTGAATAGGCTGGACATATCATTTTGTGTGATTCAGTTGTGTGAACAGTTAGGAGAGTTTTTTTTAAAGGCCCTCTTAAAAACAGGAAGATGAAAATACATGACATATTCACCTTAGTATTCCCAGATGGTTTGTTGGTGATAAGAGTTAGGGACATTTCTAAGGGAAATAAAAAAATAAATTATTTTTTCTAGTTCTCCTTTTTGAAAAGTTTAGATTCAACTTATGCCTCTTGCTGAGGTCCACAATAGTGTGCTCAGAAAAGAAGAATTTTTCTTCCTGAGCCATGGAACTTAAAGTCTTTTAAGTGATAGTCTGCTCAGTGAGAGCAAAAGATTTACTGCTCACCTAACTCACCTACTTTAAAAAAAAATTTTAATGGAAAAAATAGTGATAATGCTAGCAAATTTAAGGGAGATTATATACAAAGGTTTGAGCAATAGGGTATGGGTAATTCTATTTGTACCTCAAAATACACATATATATATATGCATTTAAGTCTAATTGTCTGAAAACATATGTCAAAAACATTCTTGATGACAATGTATACCTCTACACATTATTTGGTTAAATATACAACAAATAACAAATGAAATTAATAATAACAAATCTAAACTAAGAGCAATTTATAATTAAAAAAACAAGAATAGTAGCAAATAAAAACAAACAGCTAAGTACCACCTTGATGGTAGACTTCTGTCCAAAAACCCCGAAGCTGCAGCCATCCGTGTATCTGGATGGCAGTGGGACCTCTGCTATGCTGCCAGACATTACAGGGAAACTGGGCTTCTTAGTAAAATACCAAATTAAAGTCCACAATAAGCTCCACTAATGTACTAATTCTGGTTTGTGAATACTAAAATTGAATGACCCTTAATAACTCACATAATTGGTTGCTATTAAATAGCTCTCAGTCATCCACAAAAATTAAAGTCTATGGAATTATGTGCGTCATTTGCCTTATAAAGACCTGGGTCTTTTCTCGGCCCACCAGGGGGCTGCTCAAGGCTGACAAGTGGACCTGGGGCAGCACTTTCAGAATCAAGCCTGATGAGACCACAATCTTGACCATCAATCAGGACCAGGTCTTTTAGGGAGCTAGGAGTGGGGAATGGCCGGTCTTATTTATGACAAAGAAATGGATTAGAAGTTACAGCTGGAACTTCATACTTGTCACTCAGGAAGATTATATTTTTAGTCATCCACAGTACTAGAATACAACATCTCCAATGTTTTTCCACCGAATTATTTTCCTCAGTGGTAGTCAGGAAAATTTTACAGCTCAAGGAGTAAGGACTGAGTTCTGGAGTCACACTGGAAAAGCCAGTCTTATTTTCTCCACTTCTTAGCTGTGTGACCTAAGATAAATTAGTTAACCCTTCTAGGCTTTAGTTTCCTCATCTGTAAAATGGGGATAATAATAACAGTTTCTAACTATAGGGCTCTTATGAGGATTAAATGATATAATTCAAGGTTGGTAAACCATGGTCCATAGGCCAAACCTGGCCCACCTGTAAATAAAGTTCTGTTAGAACAGAGTCACAACCCTTCCTCAGTGTGGTCTAGGGCTGCTTTCACACCACAGCAGCAGAGTTGAGTAGTTGTGCTAGACACTGCAGGGCCCTGAAAGCCTGAAATATTTACTATCTGCCTTTTCACACACACAAAATTTTCCCATTTCTGATCATTATCCACGTACATTATTTTGTACAACTCCTAGCATATGAACACTTAGCCATTGTTTTCTATTGAGAGTTTTGTATTTTGTGACTTGTAAATTATACAGAAATATGAAGCAGAATAATTAAAAATAAAACTAGATTCTGGCACAGGGTTCTCAGAAAGCTTGGTTTCAAGGAAAAGTTACCCAGAAATATAAATATATGAAACTGTTAAGAAGAGAGATTGAAGCCATGGTGGGGGACCTAGAAAAACATACATACATAATTATATAGGTGTTCTTTTTTTTTTTTTTGCTTAAACAATAAAAATTTATTTTTTCAGAGTTCTAGAGGCTAGAAAGTCCAAGATCAAGGTCTGGCAGGACTCGGTTTCTAGCAAGCCTTCTCTTTCTGGCTTGCAAATTGTTACTTTGTCCTCATACTGCCTTCCCCAGTGCATGCACCTGGGTAGGAGAACAGGTACAGGGTGGAGATATCTCTCTTCTTCTTCTTATAAGACTACAAATTCTACTGGATTAGGGCCCTACCCTTACAACTTCATGTAATCTTAATTGCTTCCTAAAGCCCTATCTCTAAATAGTCACTTTGGGGGCGGGTTAGGGCTTCAATATATAAATTTGGGGGGGACACAATTCAGTCCATGGCAGGTAGTATGAGATACAGAACAAGACAACTTGAATTTTCATTCTAACTTCATGTAGGTGCATCTTAAAACCTCTAGGAACTAATTGAAACCATAAAGTGCAAAGTCTGAATGCCAGAGGGCTTTTTCTTTGGTTCTCATGTGCTTTTTCAGTTTCATCTATTCCCCTAGAAAGTCACAAAAGCAACTAATAGCAACAGCATAAGGTAACCAAATTACTGATATCACTTCTTGAATAAATGGACTTAAACAGATGAATTCTCAAGTCACTCTGGCTTCATAAGGTCTTTCCCCTACCTCATGTTTTATACTCCATGCATTTCCAAAAGGACTACTTGGCAGAAAAAGAGATGGGCAGATGTAGCACTTGTTTGACAACTCTTGGGAGTGGACTCACAAAAAAACTTGACTTCTCTCAGGCAGGAACTTTCTTCTATACAGTGAAGTG
>CM052439.1:156384378-156412072 GCA_028533085.1 Varecia variegata | reverse complement strand
ATTCAAAATAAAATGTTATACTCCTCCAAGTTAAATGATCTATAACATATTGAACAAGATTGAAAAGGTTTGAAAATGTCTTGTTTGTTATACCCACAAAACAACCATAACAAATTCAGGTTATTGTGAAATGGAGAACAAGTGCAGTTTTAAATCAATATTACATTAAAAAAATTTCTCTAAATAGACAATTTATGTAAAGTGATACATCAACATGATGTATTAGTATACTTAATAATTATAGCAATTATGCAGAAATGTGGAAAACTAGGATCTAATAATAAAGGGGTAATAAATGTATAATAGTGTCTCCACTATAACTGTAACTGTGAGATATATGTATATATTCATATGAACAAAGCCTTTCAGATAATCTGTAAAAGTGAAAATTGTTACAGTGGTTAAGAGTTGAGGTATGGTTTTTCCTTTTGAAATTTGTATTTCCTATGCTGTTTTTCCCAGTTAAAAATAAGTAGGTATTGAATGTTCCCAACACAAAGAAATGATAAATGTTTAACTTCTAAGTTAAAAGAACTGCAATAGGAAGAGCGCAGAGGAAGTGGACTTGGTTGAGGATTTATTTCAATTTATTGAGAGAACAATACATTTTTTTTTCCATAAATTTACTGACTTAAAATATCTCGTATGAGGACTGCCTCTAAAGATACACCTCAAATATTTAAACATGATTTTTGAATGTATAAAATGAAAGACTAAACCTTGCCTAAGCCCCAGCACCTATTGGCAAAAGAATAAAAAAGAGCAAAGAAAATTAACGGAGTCTGACCCAGTTGCTTTTTGACCTAATGGATTTTTAAGAAAGCGAAACTAAGTTGGCTATATAATAATATAATGATAATAATTACAGTAACCATTTAATAAGCTCTTGCTATGAGCCAGGTACCATAAGTCTTTCCTCATTCAATACTCACAACAACCCTGTAATAGAGACCAGTCGTTGACCCCATTCCATAGATAAGGAAACTGAGTCTAAGAAGTCACTATGCAACATTATACAACTTTACTTGGATTGAAACCCTGGGCTTCCTATTTCAATATCATGTTCTTAGCCGCTGCACTTCACATCCATAAGAAAGAGCAATTGCCCTTGGCAGAGAGGATAACAGAGTTACAGGTAATAACATTGTCCCTAGGGATGATGATCTGACCAGAAAAGAACTGCCTGACTGACTTCTTTATGCCTCAGTTTGCTCAGCAATAAATGGAGATAATAATTGCCTCCTTATTGGTCAGAGTAAAGGAGACAGTATCAGTTTTCCCACCTGATTTGATTGCAAAGGTGGCAGCTAAGCCAGGGCAGCCCTCAGGTATGGATGGAAACAGGAGGTCATTTACAGAGTGTGGTTTATGTGGGTGGCCCAACCGCAGCCACCTCATCTAGACAGTGGGAATAATAATAATAGCATTGACCTCCTAGGCTGGTTTTGGCTCCAATGTATTAATATATGTAATCGATTTCAAATAGTGCTTCACAAATAACATTCATTAGCTAAACACTAGTATTGTTGGTATTAAAGAGAGAAACTTGACTATCAGGGATCACTGTGGACATAAACATGTGTAACTTCCAAGAGCAGAGAGGGGGGAGAAGCCTACACTCACCTTGGCTTCCTCTCAGTAGGTATTTAGTTTGGCAGATTAGCTAGCTATAATCTTGGCCAACAGAAAGCACAACTCAAAGGGGATATGACAGGGATGGAAAAATGGGTGTTAGGAAATAGCAACAGCTCATAACTTTTACCATTTCTATGGTCAAGTACCATATTAAGAGTATATCAGCTTGGTCTTGTCCAATCCTCACATTTCTCTGGTGAGGTATTATTGACCATGTCCTTCCCCTTAGCCTCCACTCTCATCTCCGTCAAGTGACAGTAATTAATGGTGAGGATCTGTAGCTGGACGATCTAACCCCAGAGCCCACGCTCCCAAACTCTGCCCTCACTGCTTCTCAAGGGTCCACCACTGAGTGCCAGATGTCAAGGTGGGTTGTCAATATGGCTGGGGGAGTGGCTGAGACACACTGAAATTACATCGCAACCCCCACTCGGGTTTGCAGAAATAAATTAACAGCCCCAAATACTTTGATTTGCCTTGTTTAAACTGGATTTGAAATCCTGGGCCACAAGTTTCCATGGTACTTCATAAGAAACTTTGAGGGAAGCCTATTGGCACAAGTGCTTTTGAAAATACAAAATACCAAGGGATCTTTTACCCTCAGCTTAGAAAGAAAGGAAAGAGGTAAGAGAATATTTACCTATCAATTTTTATAAAGTTTAGGTTAAACCTCTAGGTATTTTTTTTATGGAACACTTCATAAATTTGCACATCATCCCTAAGCAGGGGTCACACTAGTCATCTTTACATCGTTCCAAGGCTAGTGTATATGCTGCCAAAGTGAGCACAATCTATACTTATTCCTTATATTTATTTTTGTCTTAGAGAGCAACTGAATTTCTAAGACTCCTTACTAAAAAAGTAATGAAACTCCTATAATAGTTAGAGGGTCTTTTCATAATTATCTTCCATATTAGATCATTGTAACCTACAACTGTATTTCTATTATAGAACTTACACATGTTGAAATGTTGTGAAGAATTGTGTTGGGCCCCTCAAAGTTGTAAAATATGCCACAGAAAGTTGAATTGCTCACCAACCTTGTGATAACTAATCTGCAACATAGGAAAAAGTGCCTACCCTGTTTATTTCACAGAGTTGTCAGGAGCAAAAGAGATCATGGAAGTGACCAGTGCCTTGTAAACAGTACAGAGGTAACAAACCCAAAGGGGTATTACTGGCTATAGAAGAGAGGCAGTGTGTTTGTGCAAGATTAGTATTTCCCATTAAATGTTCTGATACTTGGTTGTGAACCAAGAAATCTTGTGGAAGTCACAGCACATTCTTACATCACAACTGAGCAATGTGGAAAGAATACTGGGCAGAATTAGTCAAATCTTCCTGTTGCTAGGCCCAGAAAACAATTGGATTTATCTCCATACTCCTCCTGAGAACTAAAACCTGACTGACTAAGCCCAACCCTTAGAACTAGAAGGTTATTTAGTATCTAAATCTGTCTCCAACTGTGGGACCCTGTGCAATTCCCTCCACCCCACTAGTAAAGTGGCATTTAGTAGGTGCTCAATAAATATATGTTGACTAACAAACTGACCCCTAGACCTCCTGTTCCTCATGTATAAAACTAAAAAGGATGGTGAGTGGATATCTTAAGTAATTTGCGAGTTTAAATGTACAGAATTTGGGTGCAATTCAAAAATATTGTCCAAAAGGAAATGAAAGTCTAAGGAGATTGGCTAATTGTGAAGCTGCAGGCAGGTCATTTGGAGGGAAAACCCAGGCCATCCTATTCCCAGATAGCCTTAGAATGTCATTCTCTACTACTTTGCTCTCATCCATCCCTCCTTCTCTCCCCCAACACCCCCAAATCCCCCACCCGCCACCTTTGGTTCTAAATGGAAGTCTGCTTAGAAACTTATCTTTGCACCAAATGTGGATTACTTGTAAATCCACTAGTGAATTGACTAAGATTAGTAAAAAGCCTTTTAAAAACTGAAATTATTTTTAAACCTAAATAAAAATGCATCGCTAATAAGTTTGGAGCACTTTATAACTATTTTAAAATATCAAATACTCCCAGCACACGGCCCTAAAGGTGCCTAGGGAAAATAACTATATCTCATTTTCCAGAAAGGAGAAAGCAAATCCCAGTGGTGTCTGCTCCACGCCAAGCTGAATTTCCTTACAAAAATGATGTAGAGCAAGCAGAGCTGTAAACCAACCCAGGGTAATGTGTGTCTTTGAACCAAATCATCTCCAAATGCCCTGGGAAGTGCTTGCAGGCTTTGTTTGTGCTGCCCCACAAGAGAGACTTTTCACAAAGGGACTGTTTTGCAAAGAACAACCAGCGCTGCTATTTTAAACTTGGGGGTGGGAGATTGTATCTGGAACGTTTACACAAGCGAGTGCTGATTGACATCTAACCCCAGGGTTAGCCTGCTCCAGCTTCCAAGTAAAGCAAAGGGAGGGACTTGCTTCTGATAGCTCTTGAAGCCGCAGCAGAGTTCTCCAGCAGTATCTGAACTTTGCAACCCGGGCAGAAAACCCTGCCTAAAAATCCTAAACAAGGGCAGGCTGGTGATGTTTGTCACCCAAATGGCCTTGGGAATTAAAGGGATGTCAGAAAGCTATGGGGGACACTTCCTGAGACTTGAGCATAGTCAGCAAATACAGGACTTAATGGATGCTAACCCAGTGCTCTGCCTCTGCAAGTCTGTGTGAGTGAGTGTGTGTGTGTGTGTGTGTGTGTGTGTGTAATCCCTATTACTGCAACCAGGCAGTGCTGCCTGATTGTAAGAGTCTGGCTACCTGGGCTCAAAACCTTGCTCCACTCTTAGCTAAGCTCATAACCTCTCCCAGGCATCAGCTTCCTCATCTGACAGCAGGGGCTGTACCTGCACCCCATAAGGCTATTGTCAGTGGTCAGACGGGCTGACACACAGAGTGCCACATGGGCCATTACTGCTGCCATGCCTGTTTTCCCCCAGAGGCACCATGAACTCCCACCAAACAGGAAAGTGTCTCTCACCCAAGTCCAATAAAAAGCAGAAACAACTGTATCTCTCTGCTCAGAGTGTTGGGCTTAAAAGAATAATCATCATCATCATCATCATAACAAATTGTCCACCACAAGCCCTCCAATGCTTTCTGTAACATTATGGGTTTCATGAAATTCAGAAAGAGAAGCAGCCAGCTGTGATCAACCAACGAGGCAGGACAGAGAAAAGTGGGCCCCTATGGAGGTAAATTCCACCACCACCCCCAGGACTGTTATTTTAAAAACACAACCCTAAATCTTTCCAGGAAACCCAAACACAGCCAAGCCGGCTCAGCAGGGGGGCGGAATCACATTTCCCCTTTCCTGACCTAAAGTTTAAAACTAACTAGAAACATTGCAATGACTGCCAGTGGCCAGTTGGGACTTTTTAAAAAAATAATTTGCGTGATCAGGATCTGAAAAATAAGAGGTTGAAACAGTGCAACATTCAAACGGGAGACAAAAGAGAGAGAGAAGGTTGGTTACCAGCTACCTCCTGGGGCTTTCAAAGACTGCAGTGTCATCCCGGTGGAAGACAGGGAGCGAGGTGCTCACCTTTCGGTAGGAATGAAGGAATCAGCACCTTAAACACTGAATTCTGAGAAAGCCTCGGTTACTGAGCTCGCAGCCACACAGCTCTGCAGAGCCCAGTTCTGCCGGTGGGGGATGGGAAAAGGGAGCAAGTTTCCACATGTCTTACTGCCACGGTTTCAAAAGCAGATAAAGAAAAGCCACTAACCTTGCCTCCTGTCCGGGAAGCGAAGCGGGCCTGGCTGAGGCGGCCCCCCATGGCAAAGCGCCCCGAAGTTAAGGAGCTGAGCCACCACAGAAAGCGTTGCAAGCCAGCTCCTCTGGGCACATGGCATGATGCAGTTGTTGGGGAGAAGAAAAGTCAAAAAAGTTCTAGCCCTCAGCTCCAGAAGTCAAGTCCTCGCCCGCGGCCGAGCAGGCAGATGCGGGGGGGCATGGTCAGGCGCGGGAAGGCGGCGGCCGCAGATGCCCGCGCGCTCCCTCGGCGTTTTTAAGCCGAAAGGGGCTAGACACCTTTTCCCCTCCCTCCTCCTGAGAGGGCAGTGATTCGGCTAACAGTGTCTGCTTTCGGCGGGAGGGCGCAGCCCACCCGGGTCCCCACCCCTCCGCCGTCCGCATCCTCCCCCGGGACCCCCACCCCCGCGCGCCGCGCCGCCCCGCCCCGCCGAGCGGCCGAGTAGGGGGGACCCCGCCGAGCCGGAGGCCCCGCCAGCCCCTCAGCCGCCGAACGGCGAGTGCCGCGGCGGGGCGGAGGGGACCCCACTCCCTCCAGCCTCCCCAGCTCGGCGCGGCCCCTTCCCTGCCGTCCTCCCCCAAGTTCCTGAACTTTCCCTGGCGTTGCTCTCTCCATCAAGAATCCCACTCAGCGCCGCTCTGGGATTCTCCCCCAGGGCAGGCTGAGACTTCCATCTGAAAAACCAACAGGCAGTTCTTCTCTATGCCAGGTCGCACAAAGGGAAGTGGTCTGAGCCATTCTGCTCCTTTGACCTTGGACAAGCCCCTTCATCTGTGCCACGGGGGCACTGGCACAAATGCTTGTGGGCCCCTCTGAGGCTGCAGTGCTCTGTGGGGCTTCCCTAGTTTTACCACCCCCTCTTTCCTGGCTCACTTCCATTCACCAAAAGGAAGCCAGGAGAGCGGAGGAAGAAAGTCAGCCCAAGAAGGTGTTAGGTATTTATCCAATTTACCTGAACAGGTTGCCGGTGGAGGGGGCATCCACTCATTCAGAGGTTCCAGCTTTTACATCAGTGAGCCAATGCCACACACCAGGGCGCTAGCCAGGCGTCCTGAGATTTTACTGGGCTAGTCCAGCCAAGATTTTTCACAAGCCTCCTTCTTCTATAGGAAGAATTTGGCCATGATATTGAGATTTCCCTGGCTGCCAGCCAACCGCATGTGTTCAGCAAAGGTCTGGGATGCCAACTCACCCAACCTTGCATGGGGACAGGACAGCCAAGTCAACTGCAGTGGCCCAAATGCAAGGGGGTCCTCACAGGCCCGGGATGAATTGAAGGACTTCAAAGTGGGATACAGAGACATCAAGACTTTTCAAGGGGTATGTGTTAGTTTCCTGTTGTTGTTGTTACAAATTATCATGCACTTAGTGGCATAAACAACTCAGATTTATTATCTTTCAGTTCTGGAGATCAGATATCTGAAATGGGTCTCACTGGGCTAAAATCAAGGAGTTAGCACAGCTGCATTCCCTTCTGTAAGATCTAGGGGAGAAGAGGCAAGTTTTCTTGCCTTTTCCAAAGACTGGCAGAATTCCTTGGCTCACGGCCCTCTTCCCCATCTTCAAAGCCAGAAATGGCCACTTGAGTCTTTCTCACATCACATCACTCTCTCTTCCTCCTCCCTTTTCCACTTATAAGGACTGTGATTACATTGGACCTGCTCTGACCATTGAGGGTAATCTCCTTATCAGCTGATTAGCAACTTTAATTCCATCTGCAACCTTAAAGCTCTCTTGCCATGTAACAGCCCCTTTTCCTGTTATATAAGTGGGTCAGGGGGGACAGCAGGCTCACAACCGGAGTCAAAAGAGATTCAGACCAGACAGGCATGATGACCTGACAGAAATTTGCAAGGGCATTGAAGAACCACTTTGGGCTAGGACTCTTTGTTTCTTTCCCTTCCTTCCCCTTCTTTGCTTCCCTCCTCCTCCCCCTACTTCTTCTCTTTCTTCTCCTCATACTCCCCCTACTCCTCTTCTTCTTCTTTCTCCCTTTCTTCCTCTTCTCCTTTTAATAGCAACCAGGATCTCATTCAAAGGGCGAGATCATTCCTGGCTCCCATTCCCTGGAGAAGAGATTTGTCTCTCAGGCAGGAACCCAGAGGACCCTGGGGTATTCCTGAGTTCCACCGATATTAGGAGTGATCAGGGATGATCCATTGAACACTCTGGCTTCACAGTTTAATCCCTTCAACTCTAAGGGCATTCCCCTTATTCTCTCCCTCACCTAACTCTCAAGACCATAACCAGAAATAGCTATTATCCTTAAGTCACCCAAGACCAAAATCTTAAAATTATAAAATCCCACTAACATTTCATATTATCTTTCAAACCTTTATACTCAGTACCTTGGGTCTCCAACCTAGCAAGGACTTCCAGTCCCTTGCTCTCTCCATCTTTGGTTTTATGATAATCTATCAGCATCTCTCTGGCCTTACCACCTCCTTTTCTGCCCAGCCATACCCTAAGATTTATCTCCTTAAACCACTACTTTCAACATCTCATTTCTTCCTCATCAAAATCTAACTTTGTTTTACCCCAACTGCTGATTTTCTTTGCTCTTTGTTTCCAGGTGCTATTGAAGAAACTAACATATTTGCACCTAATGGTGCAGCCATCAGTTTATGTCCCCAACTTCAGCAAGTTCTCAATGTGGCTCAGCACAAATATACTTTCTGCTGCCATTCTAACACCAAGAGTGTGTTAGAATACATCCTACTCTTTCCAGAATTTACAAAATATCTCCAAAGCTTGGAGTTTCCACAGGTTGAAGAGAAAACTAAATCTTCCTTAACTTTTTATCTGCTCAATGAGAAAAGGTAACAAATTCCCTTGGTGGCCGAAGTTGATAGCAATGAAAAGGGCCAACTACCTTTCTTGTCCACTACAGACAGCAGAACCATGAATCACTACAGAGTCGCCAAAGTATCCCTGAGCTATGCAAACATGCTGCCCTTGAGGAAAAACTATAAAACCATGTAAGATCCCAGAGTTAAGTGATAGCTAAGACAGTAAGCTTTTATTGCACACTGACTATATACTCGGTGCTATGATAAACACTACATTAGCATTGCTTTATTTAATCTTCATAAAAACCTCATTAGGTTTATTAGTATCCCCATTTTATAGCTGGGGAAGCAGTTGGTGAAAGGTTAAATAACTTGCCTAGGATTATAGCGCTATGAGATGGAAAATCGGGATGAAGTAGTAAAGTTCAGAGAAGTTAAGAGACTTAGCCAAGCCATTAAGCAGATTCAAATATAAATCTGTCTTAGTTAAGGCCCCTAGTAATTATCAGAGTGCCTTGTATAGTTGTTTAGTTCATTATGGTTAAGTATTTTCCATGTGAAAATACAAATTGTGACAAAAGATCTAAGATGCTTCACAAAGAGCTCCCTCTGTTTCATTAGCAAATAAGGGATAAAAAATGTTCATACTTTCCTAATAAACCCTTAGAAGCACAAGGGATGGCTGAAGTTCAAGCAAAATTAGCTCAATGCATCTTTCAGAGCTGTCATTAACACTGGAAGGACAAAACAAACTGACAGGGACCCAGAAAAACCTGACTTGGTCCCAAGAATCACAAATGAATAGTCCACAAGAAGAGACTTCACATCTGTTAATCTTGCCTAAATACCATAACCACCATCTCATAACAAAAATCATCACATCGCACATTATAGTTTGTAAGCTGCTTTTCCCAAGCCAGGTCAGAGGGGAGAGGGGAGAAAAGTCTTCTTCTGAGGTTTTCAAGACTAGTTAGATCTTAACTCAGCTTGGCAGTTGAAAAGGATTGTCTTCAAAAGTGAAATATTTAAATATTGTTGTCAGATGTACTATTTTCTCAAACATTTTCGCAGCTCTTCTAAGAAAATGAAGGTAGATATTTTTAACCCTCAGGAGTGTCGAGTCACTTTTTTTTCTTCCATCCAAGGGTATTGGCTGTGTAACTGGATCAATAATCACCACTACCCACTCTGCACATCTCCAAGCCCCAGAAAGTTTACTTTCCTGACTCAGCTTGAGAACCCTAGAATCCATTCGTTGCAGATTTTGTAAAGTTATCTGGCTTTGCATTTAAGTAGGTGCCATATGGGACCATTCTTCTGACACTGTAATTAATCAATTTACTTAAAGAAACAATGTCATGGCAATGCCCTTTTGAAAGCCGGGGCTGAAAAGGCTATGGGTCCCTGATTAATGAAATATACTACTGGCTGAAGGAAAACAGCACACCACAGAAAGAATGTGTAGCATTTGGATCAAAATGCTGCAGTTAATTGAGACCAACGTCAGTTTGTAGATCATCTTAAACTGGATCAAAATGAAATGTAACAGAGCTTCGGAGAGTTGGTGGAGGGATGATCCACATAGGAGATCTGTCAGAGGGATCCGAAGTGAGGTGAGAGGGGAACAAGGAACAGCTTGTGGCATGGTGTCAGCAATGTACAGAGAGCAGCTATCATGGCACAGTGCATGGTACCAGAGCCTGAGCAGAGCGAGGAAGGCATCCAACTGAGAGGGGATGTCCAAGTGCAGAGTGTCGAAATACTGGTAGGGTGAGGAGAGGTGGGGTGATGACGGCAATGATGGTGGTGGTTGGTTGCATACAAGGAGATTAATCAAATAAGTACACATAGTAAGGATAACAGGAGTCAAGTTTCTCACTGCCAGTGAAGAGAAGTACAAATATTAAAAAAGCAGAATTTGCCAGTAATGTTGGATTGGAACTGAAGGCATTAATATGAACCTATGTCATGGTTGATGTAAATATAGATGCATATAGAAATAAAGAAATAAATGTGCATAAGTTAATATGTATATGTGTGTATACATACATATATTCCCTAGGCCTGTCACTCGATGATGTTGGAGCAATGACACCCCAAAAGCAATGAGCACACCTGACACCCAGATCTTGGATTCCAAATACCATTTTACTCTAAAGGAACTAGGGCTCCTTACAGAAATGGCTGATTCTAGGGCTTACAAAATAAAAGACGAACATGAAACATTTTGTCACACCCCTAAAAACAAGAAATTACTCAAAGAAAGATGGGACATGTCAAAAGGGTAGAGGAGCTAGCATGAAAGGATTCTCACTGGCCAAATATAGGAAAGTTTCAGCAGAAAATATACAATAATGGTAATGAATTATTAGTCATATAATAAAATAAGAATCCATAAATCCATACTGATACAAGTAGATATGTGAATAGAAAAGTTGATGAGGAATGGGAAATTTATATATAATTTTAAAGTACATCCTCCCAAACATTTATTAATTATAAAGGCCAAAAGAATACCTTAGAGTGGAGAAGCCTAGCGGACATCACCTTAATCAAGTTAACAACATAAACAAAATCAGTAACATGGGAAATCAAAACCCTGTGCTACCTGATAGGATTCAGCGAGGAGAACAGCATCACTTCTGCAGTAGTTTTGCCAAAGATACATAACCTGAATCTAATAATGAAGAGACATAAGACATGCTGAAATTGAGGGACATTCTACAAAAAAACTGGCTTTTTATCTTAAAAAGGTTGTGAAAGTCAAAGAAAACCTGAAAACCTCTGCCAGATTGAAGAAGATTAAAGAGATATGACAACCAAATGCAACACATGATTCTGAATAGGATCCTTTTGTTACAAAGGACATTGCCAGGACAGCTAGCAAAACTGCAGAGGACTGAGTGTTTGATAGTAGTATTGTACTGCTGTTAATTTTCTGATTGTGATGGTTGTAGTTACAGAAGAATATCCATGTTTGTTGGGGAAATACATTAAAGTACTTGGAGGTGATAGGGCATCTAGCTGACAACTTACTCTCAAGTGATTCAGACCACAAAATATTCTGTTGTTTTTGTTTTTTTTTTTTTTGAACTCTACACTCCACTTCCAACTTTTCTGTAAGTTTGAGATTGTTTCTGAATAAAAAACAAATGTTGCAGGCTGTTCTCATTCTTTATAATGATTTAACACATGGTAAATGCTATAAAACTGGAAATTAGTAAAACCTAATAATAATGACACACATAGAGTAGAACTTAGCCAGTTAAGTGCTCGTGTATGGTCGCCTCTGTGCAGCTGGGCAAAAGCCTCCATGCTGGCAGCTGTAGACTTCAGCATTATCAGACAGGTCCTGTTTTGGTCCTCAGCCACATGAGGACCCTTTCTTTCACTATGCCTTGAAGATTGAGTCTGAATTAAAGAATAGTGTTCCTATTGTTCCCAAGGAGAGGAAGAAATTAGAAATGGAATGTATCAGGGAAACTTTGAGTGCTACTGCCTTAGCAAAAAGAGAATACTTCATTTATTTATTCAATAAATATTTATTGATTGCCCATTATGTCCAGGCATTGAGAATATAGCAATTAATGAAATAGTCAGAGACTCTTTCTTCATACATGCATGCATATGCTCTAGTTCGGGGTTGTGGGAGGTAGGGAGGTAGAGGGATAAAGAATAAACCAGTAAATACATAATATGTGAGCTAGTGGCAAGAGCAATGGAAAATAATAACAAGACTAAGGAGGGCCAGGAGTGATTGAGAGGGGTAGGTTCCTGTTTTATATGGGGGCAGGGGGGTCAAGAATGGTCTCTCCAAGAAAGATGATATTAGCAGAAATATAAAGGAAATAAGAATCTGAGCAACAAAGATATCTAGGAGAACATTCCAGGCTAAGGAAACAGTAATAACAAAGACTGTCAATTGGGACTAAGTAGGAATACGCCCAAAGAGCTCAAGGAAAAGCAAGGAGTTTGGAGTGACTGCAGGGCGCGGGCAAAGGGAGACTGCTAGTGAAGGGGAGAGTCCCATAGGTCCTTCGAGACCATAGTGAGGACTTTGGATCTTGCCTTGAGCAAGTTAAGATGCCAGTGGGGGCTTCTGAATAGAGGAGCAACAGGAATGACTTCAGATTTAAAAGGATCTCTTTGGGTAGGGGATTGAGAATGACTGTAGAGAGAGAAAGTAAATGTACAGAAAGCAGTTCAGAGGTTATTGGATTAACTCAGGTAAGAGATAATGGTGGATTAGATCAGGTGGTAGCCAAAGACATGGTGAAAATTGGTCAGATTGGGGATTTATTTTAAAGGCAAAACCAATAAGAATTTCTAATGAATTAGATGTGTGATACAAAAGAAAGCAAGAAGTCAAGGTTATAAGGCTTAGCACTGCCAATAATTGAGATAGGTAAGATAGAGGGTGGAAAATATCTGGTGAGGATGGGGAAAATCAGAAGTTCCTCTTGAGATATGCTTGGATGTCTCTTAGACATCTGAATGGAAATGTCAAGTAAGCCACTGAATACATAAGACTGGAGTTCAGAGAAAGGTCCAGGTTGGAGCCATCCATTTGGCAGTCATTACAGGTGTGTGCATGCTAATGACAGCCATGAAATAGAATGAGATTACCTACTGAGTGAATTTAGCAGACAAGAAAAGAAACATGAGGACTGAACTCTGAGGTGCTGCAATATTTAGAGTTACTAGAAATAAAAAGAAACCAGTAAAGAAGAGTGAGGAGAAGCCAGTGAGATAGAAGAATCAAGAGAGGGTGATATCCTTGAAATTGAGTGAGAGGAGCTTTGGGGAAGTGATGCAATAGCTCAAACTGGAGGTAAGGGCTGCAGAGGAGTCCCAGCTCTGCATACTGGGCTGCATGAAAGACAAAATGGAAGGGAGAGACTAAAGACTGAGTTTGTTCAGTTAAGAAACAATAACTCCACCCTTCCATAAATGCAGCTTAATAAATGTCCTTGAAATCTGACCAGATTAGAAATTCCCTCATGATCAGTGGTGGCAGGAAGGATGGGTGCCAAAGAACATCCACAGCCCCAGTCTACACTGCTTGTTTTGTTCTCTTAACCCCTGAGCTCAACCAAAAGCCTAAGAGGAGCCTGGGGTGGACCTCTCCTCCTCAGGGGACACCAGCTGAATGTCAGGGAGTCCTGCTGTGGTCTCAGAGGGCCTCTGCCTGGTATTTATCACTGCTCTTTGGTATCCTCCTGGCATCGCTGAGAGCAGAACATCAGCTGTGTCCCCAAGAAACTTCGAAGTGAGTAAATGAAATTAGTTCAGGTAGTAGTAAAAACATGTAGTTATGTATCACGTATAATGATGTGGATGCATTCTGAGAAATGTGTCATTAGGTGATTTGGTCACTGTGCAAACATCATAGAGTATACTTACACAAACCTAAATGGTATAGCACACTACACACCTAGGCTATATGGTAGAGTCTATTGCTCCTAGGCTACAAACTTGTACGGCATGTTACTGTACTGAATACTGTAGGCAATTGTAACACAATGGCAAGTATTTGTGTGTCTAAACACATCTAAACATAGAAAAGGTACAACAAAAATATGGGATAAAAGATAAAAATGAAATATCTGTAAAGGGCAGCTCCATTATAATCAATCTAATGAGACCACTGTCATAAATGTGGTCCATTGCTGACCAAAACATCATTATGCAGCGCATGATGTACTGTAATAGTATCAACCTTTTGCTTCAGCTTTATTGAGGTATAATTTGACATACAATAAACTGCACATGTTTGAAGTGTACAGTTTTATAAGTGTTGACTTATACACCTATGAAACCAGCACCACAATAAATTTTGACATACATATATACACCAGAAGTTTCCTCCTGCTCCTTTGAAATCCTTTCCTCCCATTGATACCTGCATTGCCTTCAACCACAGGCAGTTACTGTACTGTCTGTCACTAAAGATTAGGTTGCATTTTCTAGAATTTTATATAAATGGAGTCATACACCATGTACTCACTTGTCTGCCTTCTTTCACTCAGCATGCTTATTTGAGATCTGTGGATGCTGTGTATGTCGATATTTTGCTCCCTTTTATTTATGAGTTACATTCTATTGCATGGATATACCACAATTGATCTAGTCATTTATCTTGTCACTAAATATCTATTGACCATTAGAAAAATGATGGAGGGGAAACTTAGCTCAGGATGCTTGGCCTAAAAGCAGGCAGATGCGTGCGTATCACCACTCACGTTAAAGATCTTTTCCTGGAACCGAGGAAGCAAGGGCCCTAAGTGCTCCAATAATCACACTTCAACAGACACTAGGTGTTTCTCCTCAGGATAAAGTGACTTTAAAAGACACATATTAAAATAAAAAATCAGCTTTGAAGTTTACCCTAGATTACAATAAAAGATCTCCTAAGGTTTTGTCCAGTCTCAACATAGCTTGCCCACACTGCTAGAGAGAGGTGTAGGTTGTCTCCACAGCCACAAGATGAGCATTTGCATCACTTTAATTCTTTGAGGCACAGAAATACAGACTCTGTGTTCTCAGGCACCCTTTCATGCGGCCCAGGAGACAGCTGAACAAGGGCTAGAAGCCTCTGCTAACACCTTGATCCGTCTCAGCCACCAAGCTTTCCAAATGGTGCCTGCGTGGGCAGGGAGGAGGCCTCTGTCGTTGCTTTATATGCCCTCTGTGTGTTAGAGATAATGCTCTGACTCACACTATCAGTTGCCTGTTTTGCTGCCACCCTAAATCTGTACTGAGTCTCCTGAGAGGCCTCCAAGATCAAAGGGACATATTGATTCAGTCACTACCTCCTGGAGTAAAACCATGGCCATGATCAGATTAAGGTGTGTGATCCATCTTTCGAAGGTGAGAGGGGTGATATGTCTATGCCTGATGAAATTTTTGAAAGCCAGTGTGAGAAAATTGGGTGCACAGAATATGTGGATTAAATACATGGATTAGTATGTAAGGCAGAAAGAAGTCTGTGAAAGACTCACAAAAAGAAGTGATGCTATCAAGCAGTGAATTAGCAAGCCGGCAACTGAGCTACATTGCATGCAGTGAGAGTCAAGTTAATTAGATGCTGATGATTGATTTTCTACTTGATTATAAACTGTAGGTACAGAAACTATGTTTTATTCATTTCTGCATTTCCCTCAAAGATGCCCCTGGTAAATAAATATTTGATTAGAGGATGGTTGTGTGGGAGGGTGACCTACTGGGGAATGTTCTGGGGAGTGACCTGCTGAGGCCCATAGAAACACCCCTCTATTAAAAGGAGTTGGTTTCCTTGCCTAACTCCTACCTGACCTTGGGAAGTAGATTTTGGTTTTAGTATTAGACTATTCCCTCCTCTCTTTGCCCTCAGGAATAAATATTCTACTTTGTAGATTTGCAGAAAGCAAAACTAACTATTTAAATAGCTACTTAGTTAAGCAAAAAGAGGTTTGTTAATATTGACCTAAGGGACATTTGTCACAATCGATACCTCAGCAGAAGGTGGGGCATTGGTCACTGCTCAGAGGACTATCACCATATTCTGAGCACTCCCTCTCTGTCGTTTCTGCATGTGGTTCTGGCTCCAGCATTAATCTTGGAGAATAGACAAGGAAAAGGAACCAATGGCTGGCACTCTGCTCGTGAGGATTTGGCAACTGAAATCCAATTCTAAGTCCACCAGCAATTATTTTTGGGGGAAGGGGTACAATATCTATAATTTAATTCAAGATATTTTATTATTGATAATACTGGGGTGTGTTATTTTTCATTTATACCCTAGAAAAAAGAATATGAACCTAGAGAAGGGTGGTAATATGTAATCAAAAGTTCATGCTACAAGTCAGTGACTAAATGTACTTCAACTATCTTAATCTCTGCTAAACGCCAGATGTTTCTTAACTAGAATGTTCAAGAGATGTGGTTTGATTAAGATATTATAGAGACAACCCCCCCAACCTTGTATAAACAGGATACAAATATCTAGCAAAAGGAATTTCCGTTTTCAACTTTGATGGAGTAATAGGGATGCAATTTGCCTTTTCAACTCAAACAACTAAAAAAATTAGGTGAAATATAAGAAACAATGGGTTTCAGACATTGGGCAATAAGCAGCACAGGACATTAATCCAGAGAGAAGGCAAACAGGTGATGTGACGCCTGCGATGACCGTCTGACTTTCTAGAGAGACTTTCCAGGTTGCAGTGCAGGGAGGGAACGCAAGACCCGGAACAGCGCAATAATCTCTCTGAGTTGAGGAGACAGCGAGGAATTGGAGGACGGTTTGCCATGATTAGCTTGAGACATTTCTCAACAGTAGAAGAGATGGAGTTCAACAATTACAAAAAGGAAACACTTAAGCCCAGATCATGAACCTTAGGGACTGGGGTAGGAGAAAGTTTGGAGATTCCAGAAGGGGTTCCAAGCTTGCCTGCATGCAGCGCCCCTGAGTGAGGATGCCTGCATGGGAGGACTGGGCATGAGGGACCTTCACGATGAGACACTCGACAGAGGGGTCCAGAGCTGAGCGCAGCATGAAAAGAGAGAGGCTGCTGGTGGAGCTGCCCAGTTTGTCAGGGCACTCAGACCTGGGCAAGCAACAGCGGCAGGGTGCCAGCAGGGCAAGGGGACCAGGGCCCTCCGGCTCTTCTCTGGACTACGTGAGCCCTAGGGTAGAGCTGAAGAGGAGGAGGTCACCAAAGTTGATTGGTCTTACTGCCTCTCCAACTGAGTCAGGGGAGCCTTAAGCCAGGTTTAATCTGATTTAGAAAAATACTGAAATGTGATCAGTTTTGCCCTCAGAATGCTGTGAAGTAATCCAGACCCGTTTCAATATCTTCTGCCAAAACAAGTCCCCATTTACTCTTTGACCAGGAACCCTGCTTGTTACCCTGACTCCAGAGGCCCCCTTCCCTGGGGCGAAGGTCAGGGGAGTATTGCCTCCCACACGTGGAGAATGGCTACTGCCAGGCTGTGAGTGTGTGGAATGTGCAGGGGAGGAGCAGAGAAACGTCTGAACGGAGCTTACAGATTACCGCGGGGTATTCCAACCGGGAATTGCTTTCTTACTGTTACCTTTACGTTAGTGGTCAGAAAAGGAATTAATGACTCATTTGTGGGTTCAAGCTGCATATAATTTTACAGGCCTTATGTCAGGAGCTGGGGATACAAAGATGGATTAGACATGAGTATAGTTCTCAAGAAGTATTCAGTTTAAGCCAAGTATGGTGGCACACGCCTGTGGTCCGAGCTACTAGGGAGGCTAAGGCTAGGATTGCTTGAACTCAGGAGTTCAAGGCTGCAGTGAGCTATGATGATGCCGCAGCACTCTAGCTTGGGAGACAGAGTGAGACCTCATCTCTTAAAAAAAATTGGTGGAAAAAAAGAAATATTCAGTATAGAGGAGAGATAGTTAGTGATTATTGTGTTTGTCTAAGACAGTAATAAGCCCTATAATAAATATTCATGCAAAGTCCCATAGGAGAAAAGAAAGAATAATTAATTCTCTCTAGGGAATACTGGAAATAACTGGAATGACAAAAATCCTTCAAAAGGGAAATAATGTGTGAGTTGAATCTTGAAGAACAATTAGTAGTTCAGTAGGCAACAGGGATACGAGAGAAATGACCGTCTGGCAAAGGAATAATGTAGTGGGCAAAGAGGAGAGAGAAATTGCGTCAGAACTTGGGGGTGACCCGTGGGCTCGTGTCAGCACAATTCAGGTTGGGACGTTGTAGCTGGAGGGGAGGGGATAGCAACAGGGTGCCACACAAGGTGGGACCATATTGAGAAGACCCCATATTCATATTCAACTGGTATGAGTGAGTACAACAGAAGTTTTTAAAAATGTTTACCTATCTCTATACCTATAGGTTGCCCACTGCCCAAGCACCCTGAGCAAGCCCTGCCTCAGGCTTCTCTGGTTCTCTCCTGAGGCCTCCTTCCCCGTCTCTCTGTGATTCAGCAACTAAAAGGTGAATCTGTGGCATAGCAGGGGCTTCTGTGTATATTTCTGCTCCTATTTTTAATATTTCCACACTTCGTTTTTCTTTTTTCTTCAGAAGTAATTCATTTGTCTTCCTCGAGTATCTTGAGTTGGAAGTTTAGTTCATAGGTTGTTTAACGAGTGTTGCCTAATTTTGAAACATTTGGGGGCTTCTAGTTGTCATTCTTTCATTGATTTCTAGTTTCATTTCACTGTGTGCTGAATACATATTCTAATATGATTTCAATCCTTTGAAATCCTTTGAAACTTTATTTTGGTCCAGCATGTGGTCTCCTTTGGTGAATGTTCTATGTATACTTGAAGAAAATGTGTCTTTTCTGGTTGTTGAGAATAGGGAATAGAACTTACCGTTAGGATGTGTTCCTTCCTGAGTTTCATCTGAAAGCCTGGACTAATTACTTATGCCCTCGTACCTTATTGGGTTGGAACTTCAATCTCTGTTGTCCTAGCAGTGAGTAGCTGTTGGAATATCTGCTTAGCTGATCATCCCTTCAAGTCCTGTTTTCTGCTGGATATCATGACGTCCTGCTGTGCTGTGGTAGACAGACTTGGAGATGGCGCCCACCGGTTCCTGCCTCCTAGTAATCAGACTCGTGTATAACCCCCTTTTCTTTCAGTGTGAATTGGACTTATTGACTCACCCTTAAAGAATAGAATGTAGCAGTAGTGGTGGGAGGGTCGCTTCTGGTATGAGGTTATAGCAAGACTACAGCTTTCATGCCAAGCACTCTCTCTGTGTCAGATCACTCACCCTGGTGGAAACCAGTTGCCATGTTGTGAGGCAGCCTGTGGAGATCCCCAGAGGGTGAAAGACTGAGGTCTGCCAACAACCCTCCAAGGGAGCTTAGAGTTAGTTTCTCCTCCATACCAGTCAAGCCTTCAGACAAAACTACAGCCCAGACTGACAGTTTGACTGCAACCTCATGAGAGACCTTGAGCCAATGGTACTATGCTGCACCGGGGTTCCTGACCCATAGAAATTGTGCAGTAGTAAGTGTTTGTTGTTTTAAGCCATAAAGTTTTAACGTAATTTGTTATTCAGAAAGAGAAAACTAATACAAAATATGGCCAGTGGAAATGGAGAGAAGTAAACAACAGATTCAGGGAAAAAGAAGTTTTGTTTCGTTTTGAGAACAGGCTAGCAGAATCTACTAGGTTGGCTTAGATCGAACGTAAAGGAAAATGAGAAATAAAGAATGATTCTTGGGTGTTTAGCTTGAACAGTTACGTGAATAGTAATGCCATTAACTAAGATTGAGAAATCCGAAGGAAAGTTAGCAACCGCGTGAAACTGTCAAATAGCAGTTGGATAGACAACTCTGGAATTCTGGAGATGAAGGGCTGGAAATACAGATTTGAAATAATAGCAGAATCAGCCTAACTGGTTGTGGTCAGTAGGTGAGCTGATGCAGATAAAACCCTTTGTGCAGGGTACACAGTTACCTGTAGTAAGTAATATAGGATTGTGTCCCCCCAAAAGATATGTTCAAGTCTTAACCCCTGGGACCTGTAAATGTGAACTTATTTGAAAATAGGGTCTTTGCAGAAATAATTAGTTGAGGTGAGATCATATTGGATTATGACAGGCCCTAGTCCAATGACTGGCATCTTTATAAGGAGAGAAGACAGAGACACAGAGGTGTGCGCAGAAAGGAGAATGCCATCTGGAGACAGAGACACAGATTGGAGTGATGCAGCTGCGGGCCAAGGAATGCCAAGGAATGCCTTAGAACCAGCAGAAGCTAGCAGAGATCATGGGATGGGCTCTCCCCCAAGGCCTCCAGAAGAAACCAACCCTGCCAATGCCTTAATTTCTGTTTTCTAGGTTCCAGAATTGTGAGGATAAACTTCTGTCATCTTAAGCCACGCAGTCTGTGGTAATTTGTTACATCAACCATAGGAAGCTGATACAGTATCCAAATAAATGTGAATGGTTCTCATGGCTTCCGTTATTATTCATATTGTGTCTTTGTTGTGGTTATATGTCCAAACACCTACTGCATTGCTTTGTGCATCATATGAACTCAATTCATGATTATGATAGAATAAAAGATCTGTAATATGTACAGATTTAAAAGAAGTAATGCAGTGTGAGGGGCACCTGCGCATACTCCAAGGAGGACTAGAAAGAACATATCATTTTCTTCTATCTGAAAACCCACTTTGCATGTAGCATTTCAGGATCTAGAAGTTCTGACTATATGTCTCCTCTCTAAGCTGACCTCAGGAGGGGTTTCCTGTCCTCTTATCCAGGTGCAGCTCGAGTTCTTCTGCCATACTATAGTCTTCCCAGAATGAGCTATCCACATGATTACAGCCTCCTTCAAACTCGCATCCTTGTCTTTACTTACCCATGAATTATATATCACATGGTTTAAATTATAACCTTATATATTTACTCAACTGTTCATGTCATTATATTATCTCTCTAATTAAATTATAAGTACCTAGAGGTCAGAAGTACAACCTTTATCTTTAAAAACACAGCAGAGGCTGAGTGTGGTGGCTCACAACCATAATACCAGCACTTTGGGAGGCTGAGGCAGAAGGATTGCTTGAGGCCAGGAGTTGGAGACTAGCCTGGGCAGCATAGCAAGACTCCATCTCTACAAAAAAATTTTAAAAAATTAGCCAGGTGTGGTGCCTTGCACCTACTGTCCCAACTACTTGGGAGGCTGAAGTGGGAGGATCTCTTGAGTCCAGAAGTTCAAGGTTGCAGTGAGCTCTGATTGTGCCACTGAATTCCAGCCTGGGTGACAAAGCAAGACCCTATCTTTAAAAAAATAAAAACAAAAACAAACAAAAAAATTGAGACATTTTTCACAGATATATCTCCTGATCACATCTTGAAACTATAAAATGAGGTCATATTTTTATTGCTATCCCCAGTGATCATTTTCTAAGCTTCATCCCAAAGACTGTGAAAAGTCCATCCCTACCTTGTCTTCTACTTGCCAAGAAACCACAAGAACCCAGGAAGAATGCTTGCATGTGCTGCAAAACTGCAACCCGCTGGTTGCTTATCCCTTCTGCCAACCTCATAAACTTTGACTAGATCACCTAAGGATGCCTGAAAACTGGAAGTCACAGTACAAAGTTCCAAACTCTCTTTTTCAGGCTTTTTCTTGCAGCAACAATCCACGCTAGGCATGGATTCAAATCTCCTCTTTCATTCCCCGAAACAGAGCTAAGACCAGGCAGTAGTGTTTAAAAAAAAAAAAAAAAAAATCTCTTAACACTTGGAGAAGGAGTGACACAGAAGGCTGCTTCTTCTGCTTTTCATCTTGGCTGACCTGAGGGGTCACAACTGGAGGGTTGTGACCTCCTTCCAAAGGAAAGCCCAGCCTGACCCAGACATCTGCACAACCCAGAGTCCAGCCCTCCAATTGCCTGGGCCCAAGAGCAGATGAGGCCTTCTCTTTTGCAGTCTAAGGTCCAAAGCTTGTTCACTGACACAGGGGACATTTGTTTCCTTTAGAGAAGAGAAATACATCATTTCTAGTCACAAGGTGGATTTTACCCTTCAAAGAAAACTCGGATCAGGACTTCTCTCTACCCCCACTGTTACCATCATTAAGCTCCAACCTAGACTGCTTCAGTAGCATTTTTCTAGCTCCCAGCTTATACCATGGTTACCTTACAATCTTTCACCACACAGCAGTCAGTATAATCTTTATAAAGTGTGAATCAGATCACATAATTTCCCTGCTATCTTACTTTGGATTCCCCCTGAATCAGATCCAGAGCCAAAAATTCAAGTGAAAGTAGTTTACTTGGGAGACGACCTCTGGGAATACTGAAAGTGGAGTAGGGAAGTGGGATAGGAAAGAGAAGAAATCCAATAAAGGGTATATGGTCAAGCAAGTTACCACTCTCCCAATTAAAATTTATCTCTAAACTCTGGGAAATAGAATAAACACACATCATAGTTACTCGGTCAAAGGGACAAGGAATCCAGGATATTTGTACATCAACTTCCATCAGTGGTTGGTTGTAAGCTGCCCTGAAAGTTGAGAGTGGGGGCTTAAATTCCCAACACCTCTAGGCTGCCCCACAAGCATGCAAAGCAGCTCTGGCTTCCAGAGAAAGGCTTTGGGGGAAAGAGTCACCAGGGTGGGACTTGAAAGTCAAGCTGACAAACAGGGAAATGGTGTAGGCAGGGCACCAACGGCATGTGCCATGCCTACTTAAATCCCTCCAGGGGCTTCCCTTGTGTCGTCAATGCAATCTGAACTCTGAAGCACAGCTCTAGGCTCTCGCTTAGCATGGTCTCTCCATGTGTCACTGCCCCCAGCACGATCTCCCACGCAGGGTTAACTCTGGATCTTTGCTCTTTGCCTGCTAGAAGGACCTGACTGAATCTGTCAGCCAACTGTTGTTCTTTGGAGTTGAAGTAAGAGAAACTTTAATCACTTGCAGACACATTAACTCATCTTCTTATTTAAAAAATGTTCTTCTATTGGAACCCAGAAAGACAAACGTGAATCCACATCTGTCTCCCACTGCCTCCAATCCTCACAAGGCAGATGACCTGCAAAAGGAGCTGGTACCCTTTGCTGCAGAGCTGCATGTGTGCCTGGCCCAGGACTCAAAGAAAGCTGAAGGAAGACATCTGGTAGAAATCTGAGAAGCCATGATCCCAGCTGCTGCCCAGTGCCAATAAAGTAGCCAGGAGATCACTGAAAATGTGAGCAAGACACAGCAGTGCTGGTTGCCCTGCAGAGAAACGGCTGCCGCTTCACTTCCACCCCTGCATCTTTCAAGTCCTTGATGGCAGCACTAATTTCTGTAAGATTCCTCCAGGTGCATGGTATGGCTTTGGTTTACTATTTTGGTGGTGAGAGGCATTCTAGTAGCTTCTACTTGGTCTTTCTTACCACAGTAGCCCTCACTCCATGGGCCAGGGAGCTAAGGTGGGGATTCCGTCAGTTGTTGAGTATTTCAATTATGCATTCTGGACCTGGGTAAATAACCAGTGTGGCTTTGGGGACCCACTGAGTCCACTGTGTGACAGAGCTTAGCCAAAACTTCATTGATCACCTTATGTCCATAAGCATGGTGGATCACATGCAATGTTGGGTCTCCAGGAATTAGTGTCAGTTCAGAGCCAAAGTCTAGCTATGTCTCCTCCTCAATCCCAAGTCACCCTGGCAAAGGAATGCAGGTTCCTTTGGTGAAATCTAAAGGGGATGATTGCAATACAAATTTCTGGCTGTGTTTCACACTCCTCCTCAAAGGTACCTGGCCTGCCCTTTATCAAAGGGACACTGAGTCTGTAAACTGGCTCAAGTCTGGTAATTGAGGGGCCACATCTTGTTACCATGATTCCATTCAGACTTCGGTTCACAAAGCCGAGAGACTTTTTTGCTTATACATATAAGTAAGACTTTATACTAGGTTGCCCACCAATTTCAGTTCTAGGGGCAATGGTCAGTTAGACAACACTGAAGACCTCTGTAGGTCAAACCATTCTGATTGTTGCTTCCACTTTGCTGCTCATCGTCTTAACTTTTCCTACCTCACTTCTGGTAATCCAGTGCCACCACCGGGCCCCTGCCACCCTGGAGCCCCACCATCGCCACTGAATTCAAGGAGTCTGGTTCAGTGAGGGAAGTTCCCACTTCCATTTCTGTCCTGCTACAGCAGCTACCACAGAGGTCTTTAAGGACGCCCAGAGTCCTCTCATGAATGTGTTTCTTGCTGCCTTGTTGAAAGGAGTGTCCTCTCAACCTCCCTGAGCATGCAGTTAGAGGTGGGTGAGCAGATCTTACATGGTAAATCTACTTTATGATTCCTGTTGTCCCAAGCCTCATGGTAGCGTCCCTTATAGTGTGCCAAGGAATTTCTGGCATTTCAATTTCATTTTGTCTAGGATACTTTGGGTCCGTGTTTCAGCCAACCAACAAGCATACTGTTAGAGCCACTTCCTGGAGCTTGAGGTACCATCCCGAGTCTAGAATCTCTGCACAGTGTACTCATGTCAACAAATGTGACCAAACCAACATTATGTTCCTTCCACCCTGATGCAACATTCTTAGGATCCATTCCCTTAAATATTCCCAAGTTCCATCAATAAAATTGGCAAACTCTTTTTGTATGCAGTGCACTTCCTCAGGGGTCACACTTTGTGTCTTATTCCCTGGGGCCTGCCAGCACTTAGTCTTCTTATACCAGTGGAGGGAGGTCCTTAGGAGGACCAAGAGTCCCCTGCAAGGCACCTACCTCAGCGGAGGACGTCGCAGTTTCTTTAGGCAAGAGGAGGCTAACCTCCTCTGATGGAGAGCAATATAGTGCTTTTTAAAATACTGAGAAAAGATTTTTCACAAAGAAAGTTTGGGAATACTTTAGTTGTAATTACATTGAAAAAAACAGGATGATTGTTAATTCCAATGGAGACAAGAAAGAAACCAGAGTTATTTAAATATGAAGCAAAAGATTTTGTTAAAAGAGTCAAATGTGCCTATGGGAAGAAGAAATACAAAGGGTCCAGCCATTGGGGAGCTGTCATTTTTCATATTTTTCTCTTCAACAACTGCTTCTCATTTAATTGTTCTAAGGTTGGCCCTCGGCATCAATATTTTTAAAAGCCTTCCCCCTGGCTTTCATGTGCAGATGGCTTTAAACTAGGTTCAGGTATAGCTTAGGCAAAAATAAAATATTTTAAATATGTCAATTCCCCTAGAATTAGACTTGGATATCCTATAAGAGTGAATAGTTAGGGGGAACTTGTAACTTGCCTTCTAAGGATTTTTGGATTGCCTTCATAAGAGGATCCCACCTGAATGCAGACTCCCATCAACAGGTCTGTCTTATGCTCATACATGTGAAAGATCTGGGCTCAGCACCAAGAGCAAATAACAATGACAATGATACACGCCCTGTCCACAAGAGGATGGCACTCTTTTAAGTGAGATGAGAAATACACAGAAGGAGCTGCAGCACTCCTTTCTCGAGGATGTATGCCTCAAGGGATGTGCTGATAGAGGGTTGTATGGTCTTTGAGAGGGGAGGAAAAGGATACCTATTTCTTAGAGGATTATGAAAAGCATCACCAAAATGATAGCATTTTGCCTTAAAGTACAAGTAAGGTTGAAATACATCAAAATGGGGGAAGAGGGGGAACATTTGCAAGAACATTTTTAGCAAAGGCATCAACTAAGAAAACAGAGATCGCCATGTGTAGATCCACAGTGATAAAACTTGACAAGCAATCAGATTAGTGGGGCAAGGGTGGGAGAATGGGCAATGGTTGATTTAAAACCAGACCACTGAGAAAGACATCCCTTCTCTTCATTTTCCAAAAGGTAGATCCTCCTCAATGATATCATCAAATTATACACTGGCCTAATTTTCCAATAGGAATGTATATGGTAATATTTTGATAATATTTTCATGGTACACCTAAATGATACCATGACCATGACTGTTATGCCTCACTCCCTGAAGTGTTTAGATGCTTTTTGAGCAAAGCATAGCCTGTGCTTTTCCAATAAATGGCCTAAAATATCTTTAGGTCTTGCTAGAAAAGACCTTATTTGAAAAGGGATTTTTGCTTCCATAGCGCAGGCTTAGTTAAGTGATACTATAAATTCCTGCACATGATCTGTGGTTCGTTTTCAGAGAACAGATTCAGAAGTGAAGTGTGTTGTAGGCGTGTGAGCACCCTGGCAGCACTCTCAGAGGGGCACACTTGGAAACAACCTCTGCGAGGGCTGCGGTTGTGTCTTGTGTTGGCTAGTACTCACTGCCTGGCATACCTCAGTAGCATGTGGCCCTCAGAGTCCAACATGAAGAAATGTCACCAGTTGGGCTTCAGTGTGATTTTAGGGGAACTCAGCAAGGTCCCTTTCTCAATATCTCCCCGTGTGTGATAAACACATTGGAGATTAATTCTTCTTTGAGGTTTAAAATTTTTTTACATGGAATGTTAGAACTAGAATAAAAGTTAGTTCAGAGGTTCTCAAACTTAAAAAAATAAATAACACCTGGGAGAATGTTTGTTTGAAATATAGATTCCTGGGCTCCTTTCCAAGCCCACTGAGAATCAGAATCTCTGGGCCTGGTGCTGGGCTGTGGCAAGGGCTGCAACCTGAATTTTTTAGCAAGCTCCCCAGTTGACTTTTGATGTCACCTACTCAGCATCTGTCTCATCTATCTCAATTCTTTCCTTTTACAGATGAGGAACCTGAGACCCAGAAGTGTCTCTTGACTTGGGTATCATTATTTGGTTCCTTTGTGTCTCATTATGGATGCCCTGTTTCTGGGCTCCCCCTTTCAATATCCAAAGTTCCTATTAAATTAGAATGCCCGTTGGAGGAGTCTAGCCTGAAGCTTAGTTGGGAGGCATCTGAGAACACAGTTCCAAACGTACAACCCTTGTCTTTTACAGTTTCCTTCACCTCCAGGATGGGCTCAGGACAACTAGCAGGTGTCCCCAGATTATAGCTCAGGCCTCTGAGGGACCTGGAGTCTCTCTCAGCACAGCAGTGACGAAAGTGGCATCCAGAAGCCACGAGACTAAACTGCTCCACTGCAGGTGGGCATCAAAATAGCCAGTGTGCCAAGGTCTAGCTTTTCTGAACTTCTCCATCCAGGCAAGGTTGAGGGAGTCTTAGCCATAATTGTGTGAGCCACAGCCTCTTAAACTTCCTAAAAAAGGTCTACTAATCTGCCAGTTAGAGTGATATTTAGATAGAAGTTGTTTAATGATACTAACAGCTCTGCTGTAGCTTATCTGGAGAGCATCTAGAGAAAGGATTGGGCTTTCTGCTTAGGAAGATGCATTGCACCAATGCTCAGAGGAGGGGTGTGTCTGTAACACAAGAAAGAATAACATGCTGCTTCTCTGTACACACTTCCAACTCCCACCTGAAGGAGAAGTCCCTTGAATTGTTTTCCTAGAAGTGAGAATGGGTTCATAATGGATCCTTTCATAGTCTTCTATCAATTCCCTTTCTGACAAATGGCCTATGTTTAGACCAGTGGTGCTCAACATTGGGGAAGGAGATGTTTGCCCCCAGGGGATGTTTGACAATGTTTGGAGACAGTTTTGGTTGTCACAACAGGAGTAGGGGTTGCTACTGGCATCTAATGGGTAAAGGCTAGGAATGCTGGTGAACAAACATCCTACCATATAGCCCCCACAACAATGAATTATCTGGCTCAAAATGTCAATAGTTCCAAGGTTGAGAAATTGTAATTTAGCCTAAAGTGACTACTCAGGTTAGCGATGCAGCCTGAGGACCCCAAGAGGCTCAAGCTCTTTGGTGTGTTGGACAGTTATTTAATTGACTCTTTCAGCTTACTCCATAGATTTCCAAAGAGTGGAATGTTAGCCAATATCCCTGAATTCCTTTCTAATTCTATCACTGATTTGCCAGCTGAACTTGGATAAGCTACTATACCTCCCCCCGACTCAGTTTCTTTAGTTGTCAGAAGTCTGTGAGTATAGCTTCCTAGTTGTACTCATATCCCCTGTCCCAGCATCTGCCTCCTGACATAGT
>CM052439.1:156268742-156383878 GCA_028533085.1 Varecia variegata | reverse complement strand
AACCATCTCCCTCATCTCAAGACTTTTAATTTAATCACATCTGCAAAGCTCCTTTGGCTACATAAAGTAACATCCCAGGGCCTATGGATTAGGATGTAGACATACCTGGGGGGGCATTATTCAGCCTACCACCCACCCCTTTGTTGAAAAATCTGGAGATAGAAGAGTTGGACCCAAGTAGGGAAATGAAGCATAGACCAAGAGATGACACATAAGAGTCAAGAGACTTAGGTTTTAGACCTGGTGTGGCTACTTCCTAGTGACAAGACTCTGGGTAAATCCCTTCATCTCTTCAGGCCTCCTCTGCAAAATGCCAGGCCAAAGCAGGTGACTTCTTACATTCTATGACTATGGGCTCCCAGTGGTTATATGCTAGGCTACGCTTTCACTCCGTCCTTACTCATGGCTTCATGTGGCCCACATGGCTTCAGGAACACAAAAGCAGCCCAAGAAAAGGTTTCAAGATCCCATATTCTGCCACCATGAAGGACACAGTGCTTCTTACTGCTAACAGAGTTTACCTGTAGGCCCCTCCTGGTCTCAATTTAGGTGAGAAAGAGGACAAAGAAGAAGAATATGTATGTAATATAACAAACTCTGCACCTTTCCACCTTTATGGTTTATTCAAATACCAACATAGAGTAGCCTTGAGACAACAACAACAAAAAGAATCTAAAACTGGAATATCCCATCAAGGTATAACCACTTATTATCCACTCACCCCTTAAAAAATAAAAGAGAAATAATAAAAGAGTTAAAATCATTGACCATACATCTGGCATGAATAATTACACTCTAGATAACTTAGTCATGCACAAGACTAAACAAAAAATACAGTCTTAGACACCAGTAAATTGCACATTCATCTAGATTAAGGGTTTTAGCTGGGCATGGCGGCTCACACCTATAATCCGAGCAACAAAGGATTGCTTGAGGTCACGAGTGTAAGAACAGCCAGGACAACATAGTGAGGTCCTATCTCTTAAAAAATGAAAAAAAAAAATTAGCTAAGTGTGGTGGTGCACACTCCTGAGTAGTCCTAACTACTTGGGAGGTTGAGGCAGGAGAATCACTTGAGCCCAGGAGTTCCAGGCTACAGTGAGCTATGACTGCACCACTGCACTCCAGCCTGGGTGACAGCGTGAGACCCCACCTCTAAAAATAAATAAATAATAATAGAATGAGCATTCCAGAGAAGATCAAAGTAGAGGACTTTCATTATAGCCTGTCTTTCAGCCTGCCTGGCAAAGAGCAAGTAGCCAATGAGTGTGAGATGAATTGAATCAATTTCCCACAATATTCTTCATAATGTGTGAATATGTACATGTGTTTTTGGAGCAGATCAAGTAGATATGTCCCTGGGTAAGACTAGATAGAAGCACTGAAACACCAAAGCTGTGTATGTGTGGGGTGGAGGTTATTAGGGTGAACATACCAAAAATTTAACAGCAGAAGGCTTTTAGGGTATGCCCTAGCTTTTTCTTGTTTTTCAACAGCTCCTTGAAATATTAAGAGAGGGAGGGTGGGGGAGAGAGAGAGAGAGGGAAAGACAGAGTGAGAGAGAAAGCGAGAGAGGGAGAAATTTCATGGAGATAAAAACTAGTAAAAAAGAGGGTAAAGGTGAGGCAAATAAAACAGGGATAAGAGGTGCCCACAGAAGCAACCTGTGGTTTAGGAGGAATAATCAGGGCAGGGCTGATCTTCGTTTTAGCACTGATCAAAGGAAGCAGTCTTGAGTTTGGTTTGGTTTTAACTAAAGCCCTGGCGCCCTCTAGCGGGACGACAGAGTAGTGTCTATAGCGGAGTGTGTTCTCTTCGCAACTGTGTTCTTTTCTCACTTCGGAATCAAAATTGCTTGTTTCCCTTTATATGTTTTGGATACCATGTTTCTTGTTTTACTTAAGTGTTTTTATCTCCTCTTATTGAAGGTCGCATCCTCTTTATCTCTCTAAGTAAAGCCAAGAACTCTGCATTACCCCAGGAGTGAAGACAGTTATGCTTAAGATACTTCTGTTTCAGTTTAGTCCCAGATTCTGAAAACATTTCAAATTTCCTAAGCAAATCCTTAGAAGTGTAACTAACACTAGAGAAATTGACCTGGCATTTAAATCAACTGCAACTTGAGAAGTAATTCAAAGGGTTTCCACTCATTCCCTTAGAAGATTTCTTAGAATTTACTTCTGTTGTTCTGAGAAATATCTGATAAAAGGTTCTGATTATAATAGTAGTGGAAATAGGAGATTGATGGTCCAAAACCGGCCATATGGTATCCTCTGTTCCACCTGCATCTAGGTAAAGAGAGAGTGGGATATATGTGATCAAACAATTTGTTGAAGTGCTTTGGGCTAGACAGATGGCATTTAATGTCTGTGAAGTCTGCTCACCAATTATATGCTGTTTAGCTCCACTTCTAGGAATACACCAACTGGGGGCAACACTCCAACCCAGAGTTCTGTTATATGAAGATCCTTCGAAAATTCTGACAATCACAGACATCGCATAAGCGATCAGCTAATTAAAGAAGGAAACGCGGAGCTTGCGTTTGTGTACTCGATAAGCACCCATCATCACATTTAGAAATAAAAAGAGGCCATTGTCATTGCTTTTTAAAAAGGAAAGTGGGCAGGAGATTCCACAATTTTAGAAATATCCTTGACCAAATGGAATAATTTAAATGCTAAGTGGGACTGAGGAAGAAAGGAAAAAAAAACTTCTAATCGTAATGCTCGGTAATAAGAAAGGAAGAGGAAACGCAAGTCAAAGCAGACTTTCTCCCACAACAAAGGGAAATACGGATTACGCCGATTTCCTACTGGGACTTTGGAGAGGAAAAGGGGAGAGTCGGCCGGTGGGCTTCGCCTGCCGCCGAGCTCCCCCTCCTCCCGGCGGGGGCGCGGCTGGGTTCAGCACCTCGGAAAGCGCCCCATCTCTCCGCGCGGGGCTACGCATGCTCCTTGCGGCCGCCGCCTCGGCAGTGCGGGTGCCAGTGGAATTCCGCGAGCGCCCAGGCACCCCGCTCGGAGTAGACAACAGCTGAGAGACCGAGACACTCGCACACCTCCAGGCAGCAGAGCGAGGTGGGCGAAATCTACGCGCTCCTTCTCTCAGAGGACGGAAACCTAGTCCAAGCAGCAACGGAGGAAACCGACAAAGGTATTTGCAAGAGGAGCGGCCCCACGCGCTCTTGAGCACCGGGGTGAGTTATGTGCCAGTGCCCAAGTGACAGCGGAAACAGAGGCGGGAGGGGAGTCTGAGTTGTAGAGTGGGAACCTAGAGACTCCGAACTTGACCTGAGAGCCCTTGGATGCCAACCTCTCGCCTGAGAAGCTGCACTCCTCAACTCTGCTCCAAAGCAGAGGCTGAGCTCTACTACTGCGCCCGGGGTGGTGCTGTGCGCCCGGACCGCTCTATCTTCAGCAGCCACTTTGAAAGCTCCCGCGCACGCCCCGCGCGCTCACCTGGGGACAACAGCCGGGCGAACCGTGTTCCCTTACGCCTTGTTCCCCAGAAGCACCTGCGCATTCAACTGGCTGCTGCAGCCGCGATAACCACCATGAATCAGGCAACTGGAGGGGACAAGCTCGCAGAACTCTTCAATGTGATCCCGGACCTTCTGGAAGTGGCCAACACGAGTAGCAATGCGTCGCTGCAGCTTCAGGACTTATGGTGGGAGCTGGGGCTGGAGTTGCCGGACGGCGCGGCGCCGGGGCATCCCCCCGGCAGCGGCGGGGCAGCCAGCGCTGACACTGAGGCCTGGGTGCGGATCCTGATCAGCGTAGTGTACTGGGTGGTTTGCGCTCTGGGCTTGGCCGGCAACCTGCTGGTGCTTTACCTGATGAAGAGCAAGCAGGGCTGGCGCAAGTCCTCCATCAACCTCTTCGTCACCAACCTGGCGCTGACGGACTTTCAGTTCGTGCTCACCCTGCCCTTCTGGGCAGTGGAGAACGCACTTGACTTCAAATGGCCCTTTGGCAAGGCCATGTGTAAGATCGTGTCCATCGTGACGTCCATGAACATGTACGCCAGCGTCTTCTTCCTCACTGCCATGAGTGTGGCGCGCTACCACTCGGTGGCTTCGGCTCTTAAGAGCCACTGGACCCAAGGACACGGCCGGGGGGAATGCTGCGGCCAGAGGCTGAGGGACAGCTGCTGCTTCTCCGCCAAGGGGCTGTGCGTGTTGATCTGGGCTTCGGCCACGCTGGCCTCGCTGCCCAATGCCATTTTCTCCACCACTGTCAAGGTGATGGGCGAGGAGCTGTGCCTGGTGCGCTTCCCGGACAAGTTGCTGGGCCACGACAGGCAGTTCTGGCTGGGCCTCTACCACTCGCAGAAAGTGCTGCTAGGCTTCGTGCTGCCGCTGGGCATCATTAGCCTGTGCTACCTGCTGTTGGTGCGCTTCATCTCCGACCGACGCGTGGTGGGGACCGAAGGCGGGGCCGCAGCAGCCCGGGGAGGCCTGGCCGGAGCCAGCGCCCGCAGACGGTCCAAGGTCACTAAATCGGTGACCATCGTGGTCCTATCCTTCTTCCTGTGTTGGCTGCCCAACCAGGCGCTCACCACCTGGAGCATCCTCATCAAGTTCAACGCAGTGCCCTTCAGCCAGGAGTATTTCCTGTGCCAGGTGTACGCGTTCCCCATGAGCGTGTGCCTGGCGCACTCCAACAGCTGCCTCAACCCCATCCTCTATTGCCTCGTGCGCCGCGAGTTCCGCAAGGCGCTCAAGAGCCTGCTGTGGCGCATCGCGTCTCCTTCGCTCACCAGCATGCGTCCCTTCACCGCCTCTACCAAACCAGAGCCCGAGGATCTGGGGCTGCAGGCCCTGGCGCCGCTCCACGCCACCGCCGAACCAGACCTGCTCTACTACCCGCCAGGAGTGGTGGTCTACAGTGGGGGGCGCTACGACCTGTTGCCCAGCAGCTCCGCGTACTGACGCGGGCTGAGGCCGAGGGCGCGCTGTCGGGGCAAGATGGCATCCCCTGGCGGGGAAAGAGGCGAACGGACTAGGGGACGCTACCGCCTCCCACCCGCAATCAAGAAGTAGGTGGGACGAGGATGGGGAGAAACGTGGAGAAGCAACTTGTGAACTGGGGAAGGGCCTTCTCCGGAGAGGGCGTGCTGCGAAATCAGGTGAAGAGAGGAAGCCGGCAAAGGGGCGGCCGGGGGCGGGGTGGGGAGCAGCCGGCACAGGGCCAGGCCACCAGCCTCCGCTCTCACCCCCATCCTCTCCTTCCTCTATCCACGGTGTGAGGGCACCCGAAAGGGAAGAGAAGCATCAGGAGTTAGAGAGATTAGGGCACGAGGGAGTCGAGTGTAGCCAAACGATGCGTAGACAATTGAGGGCATTTGTTCCAGCGACTTCTATGAAGCTTTGAAAGGGCGTTCGAGGTGCATCCACCAGGGAGCCGCCCACACAGCTCTCCTTTGCGCCTTGGCCGGTGCGCTGCCGCAGCGCCAAGGTCTGACTTGCCGCGTGGCTGCTTCGGGAGCCTAGAGCTTGGAGGCAAGAAACCTTTTCGGAGTTGGGAGATAGGAGTGACCATCTTGGTGGGCCTTTGGGAGAAATGGCGAAGGAAAGGCACTTCCCATGGAGCCATTGTATCTTTTATCACTTCGGACTGGGCTAGCGGGAACAGGCTGAGCCCGACCAAGACTCTGCACGGCCTCTGAGCTCAGATGTCACCAGGGGCAAAACACCTGTCACCAGCGTGGGAGAGCGACTCTCTGGACAGTGGCGTTGCTGAGGGGGGGAGTGGGTGCGGTGTGCTTAGAGGGGCTGAATAGAGAAACCACTTCAGGCTACTGCCCCTAAAGGGAAAAGGGGGCTCACGTGCGCACTGGGTGACAGAGCTGGAAGTGGAGCGCTCCGTGCGCGCTGGAAGCCTGGGAGCTCCAGTTCTCCTGAGAGCAGTCTGGGGTCCTGGAGGCGTTGTGTGCTCTAGTCAGCGTGCTGCAGGTGAGCTGGGCCCAGGAGCATCCTGAAAGCGCCAGTGGGAGTAGGGGCACTTTTGCGGCTCCTCCCCCTTCCCCCTTTGGGAATCGAAATTCCCCTTTTTTGAGGCTTTGGACTAGCAAGTAGAGGAATGGCTCCATGATTTTTTTTTCGGGGAGGAGGGTGGGGGATTGGGGGAGTTGGCTTAGATAGAAGAGCAAGAATGCTACAAGAGGTTCCTGGAAACCAAATTCCTAGAAGCTGGAGTCTGATTTTTCAAGAGGAGGGGTGGAGTGGGAAATAGAAGACTCAAGTAAAATCTGTCCTAGAGGGAAAGAGTACAGGAGAAGCTATTCTGAGGGTATCTCCAGAATTTCAGGTGTGGGGTTCTTAATTGCTCATATTATTGGTAAGAGAAGGTAGGAAATAAGACTTTGCACTGGACACTACCTTCGTGAAGTTCATTTATTCTAAAGAGTGCTTTGCACATTGAGCAAACATGATGAATTCTTCCCTAACCTCCAGTCTATGGGGCTGTCCCTGAAGAGCGAATCATATTTCTCATGACTACTCTGGTCTGGTTGCAACAGTTTAAGATGTTAAGACCCTCACAAAGTCCTTTCTTGAGGCTGTTCTGGGAACTAGGATCAAACATGTGGCCATATGCCAGCTTTGATAGAGGTGCTACTGTTCTCTTTGGCAACTTTGGGGTCAAGAAACTGGAAATGCAGGCACCTACTGGCATGGTTATTTTAATACAATAAATAATCATTAGAAAAACATATCTGTTTAAGTTGCCTCTTGAACAGTACAACTGTTTAGTAATTTGGTTAAAAATGTACTGTAGTATCTGAGATTTAAGGCTCAGCTCCCACATCTCTTGTCCTGCTTTCTGTAACATGACACAGTGCAATTACTGAAACTCATCCTTCCCACAAACACAAAACTGCCTGATCTCAATCCTGAGCAGTCTTGAGAAGTTTAGCTGTTTTAGAAAACAGAATAGTGCTTTTGCCTTGAAATAGTGAAATTCATCTTTCTTTGCCCTTTGGGAAGAAAACTTATTGATACTGATATTGAATAGCCACTGGGCCAGGAAAAATTGTAATGTAAGCCCCACAAGTCCCCAAAATACAAAATAAATTAAAAAGTAAACACTGGAAAGAACTAACAGTAGCATGGCAGCATATCCATATATAACACTGATACTGGACTCTTACTGAGAGATTCTTATTAAAGCAACTTGCCATTTCGATTCTGACAATACAGTAATGTGTGGGTAGCTCTGAATTCTTAGGGAAGTGTGTTGAAGTGTTGCTTCTGCTACCACAGACACTAGAAAAAAGAAGGAGCTGGAGGCGAGGTCTTCATGAAAAAAAAAAAACAAAACTCTATGAAAAGGGTCACCTTGTCCAAATCCAAAGCTGAGAGCTTCTGAGAACATGACAGGAGGGATCAAAGACCATGACTTCTGTCTACCATAAGGACAAAAGTATCAACAAGGAAATGGTCAAATCAGTTGAAATCAGCAGTCACTTTCTGAGTGCCTGTTGTATGCCAAAGCCTGTGCTGGGTGCCCAGGTCACATGCTTGAACCAGACACATTTCTGACTTCTACATGTAGGACAGACAGCCATGGTCACAGTACTGTAAGACAGGGAACAATGAGTAGAGTGACATAGCAAGACTAAAGAAAGTACTATGGGAACACAGAGGAAGGAAAGATTGGTTCTGCTGGGGAGTTAGAGACTTCCTGGTCAAAATACTATTTGAGATGGGCCTGGAAACATGGACACAATTTAGGCAGAATGGAGGCTGGGCTGAGGCTGGGGCTGAGGAGGTAGAGAGGGCATTTGAAGATGAGGAAATGTGGTGACCAAAGGCTTTGAGGTTAGAATGTCAAATGCTTGGTTGGGGAAGCAAGAAGCAAAGCTGTGTGGCTTCCCTTTCTTTTAGGATTTCCCAGGATTTCTATCGAGAATATATGTGCCCCTGCATTTGTTTTGTTTGTCTGGGAACAGGACTTATTTTTTTGCCAGAAAGAACATGTCATTGGTATACTAGAACAAATACTTGGCTTCCCAAAGGTGGTTAAAGGCTTTTTAAATTGGATTCCATCCAGTCATTCAAACCTCTATGGAGTTGAGTTCAATAAGTAAAGTGTTTGCATATTTGAATGTGCATGTGTGTGTTCATGTACATGTGTGTGTGTGAGAGAGAGAGAGATGCCTGCTTTAGCCCCCTTCCTCAGCCCCGTAGCCTATCCAATGTTCCATCTAAAAATAACTTCACTTGTAATAAAGCCCATGCCCTGGAGTTGGTCAAGGATGGCTATGTTTGACTTCTTGGGGGTCCAGGTAGGAAGGCTTTCAGCTGTGGGTCACCTTCCCAGCTTGCCCGTCCATTCATTTCCAAATCTTCACACACCAGAACAGTCCCTGGAGAAATGTTCAGTGAGTAAACACTGAATCTCACAGATGATTCCATTGCTAAACCTTGCAGAGGCCCGGTATAGGTAGGAGAAGCAACAGAGCTGGTTTGATGCTGTTTCCTTTGTCATGCTGAGGGCTGTGTGACATGGTATCCTCTGAGCATTTGCCTATCGAGTTGGGAGCAGGTGTTTTTCCTGATCACTCCTCTAAGTCAGCCATGAACTGTTTTTCCAGGATGGATGAAGGAGGGGGAAAAAACTGGGGGAGGCAGGATAGTTTTTCATATACTTCATGAGAAGAATGAGATGATTTCATTTGGGAGTGACTGTGCTAATAGAATAGGAGGACTTGACTGAGGGCAGAAAATGAGAAGTCCCTGTGCAGAGAGGGGAGCAAGGCTTGGAGGTTGATAAGTGAAACGACAGTACCCTCAGGCCTGAGAAGACGGCCTAGCCTGCTCTGGAGAGCACCGGGGATCTGGAGAGAAGGGGGTGAACTGCAGGAGCCTGGGGCACCTAGTGTGGGATGAGGACGCTGCGTGTCCTGCTGGTGACGAGGGTGAGTGGTGGGCAGGAAGAAGTGGCCGCTTCATTTTAAGTCCCCTGCCCTCCACCCTCCCGTCCCCTGCACACACACAGCAGAAGTGGCCAGATCCTTAGGGGAGCCCCAGATGCCTGGCCCCACTGAGCACTGCTCCAGTCACAGGTGTGATAACCAGGGAGCAGCAGAGAGCAGGCTCGTTAAGCAAACAGGAGGCAATCAGGAGAACTGCAGCAGCAAGTGGAAGCCCGAGCAGGAGCAGGAGGAACAGTGGGTGTGAGACATCAGGGATCAGCCTTTTGAGATCGCGGGAGAGATGAGGAGGGAGAGGGAGGCTGCAGCCCAGACTGACAGTGGATCCACTCCTTGGCTGGGCTCTTAGGCTGGTGGTCTTTGGTAGAGCTGCCCTTAGACCTGGGCAGCCAGGCTCCTGGGTTTCACCATTAGAGGACCTCGCTCTGCCCTTGCACCTTCTCCCACCTTCTAGATTATGCTCCAGTACCTGAGACCTCAGAATTCCCCATCCAAAAATTCCCCATCCAAATGGCCCTGAATCTATTTACAAGGGCTTCGTGTGTCCCTTCCTGAGTCCACCCTCCAGAGGGCTGACCAACCACTGCATCTGTGCCCCCTTAGGTATGAGGGGTGCCTAAGGGGGTTCATTTGTTGGGGGGGTAGAAGTCTCTGGATGTGAGGACACCAAAGTACACACAGGACTCTCCCAGTGCTGCACAAAGAAGGGTGGGGGGAGCAGGGAAGAGGGATGGGCTGTGGGCGTGGCCTCCAATCATACTGCTGCCTCTGCCCCTGCCAATGTTAGGAGTGGGCCTGCACCCCTTGTACACCCAACAGTCATGTGCAAGAGGACCCACAGCCTGCCGAGGAACAGAGCCTACTTTCTCTTCTCAGGAGCACTACCCCAAATGAGCTGACATGGCAGGGGCCTGGCCATGCTACCGAGCCCACCATTCTACTGTGCACTAGGCAGACAAAAGCAATACCTTAAATCCCAAATGTCCCAGCTCTCAAAAGTAGCTCATGTCCTTTCTCCCAATTCCTTTCCAGCAGCAAAGTTTGTGGTCAGTTAGAAGTTCACCCAAGGCAATGACTATATACTACAGGACTCTGGATGAAGTAGGAGAAGGAACTACACAATTTCTTTAACTTCTAAACACAGGTGGGCCAGTCTCTATTCTGTACTGATCAGGCAGATCTGGAGTTGTGTAGGCAAACAGGTAAGGCTGGGGCAGATTTAGGGATGGGAACAAGACAATGAACCTTAACAGCAGTGACGGTAGCTGGCTCCCACTAGGTGCCAGCCATCAGGCCAAATGCTATCCATACACGAAACAGCAGAACCAAAGAGCCTGGGATCAAAGCCTGGCTCTATCTCTTGAAAGCTGTGTGGCTTCAGACGAGTTATGCAATGCCCCTCTGCCTCAGTTTCCTCACCTACAAAATGCAGATCAATAGCAGCACCCACCCCCAAGATTGCTGTGTTAACACAGGTACAACACTTAGAACAGTGGTAAGCACTCTGTAAGTGTTATGTTGCAATCATCAACAACTCTCTGAGATAGGATTTTTTATCCCAAATGTATAGATTAGCAAGCATAGCTTAGGGAGGCTTATTAGTGTGCTTATTACCAAAGCCAGGATTCAAAACCTGCTGGTTCCAAAGCTCATGACTTTTATCAAACCGTGCCGTCTCCTGAGGCTGCTGAAACCCTCTCCACGAGAGAAGCAGTTGAAGGGTGTGGTTAGTGAAAAACTGCTTAGCTTGGAGGAGAGATCATAGGAGAAATGAAAGGCTACTTTTTGGAGGACTTTCATGTCAACTCCAGAGGATGAAACAAGGGAAATATAGGGAAGTATTTTACTATGTCAATGAAATGAACTGTTTTAAAGTGGTGAATCTGCCAGCATGAGTTGTTCAAGCAGACTTGTCAGGGGTTCCATAAATGAATAGGAATTAACTATAAGCAAATTAAATATGAATAAATTAATATAAATCATTAGCAATATTTTGAATATTTGTGAATCTAGTGACATATATGACTTTCCAACTATTATATATATGGATCCCTGGTTAAAAAGATAAAAAACATGTCATAGAACACATCCATGCATCATATGTCAGATGAGTCTGCCTCTCAGGTCTCGTGAAAGCCTGAAATGATCTGTGGGAAACAGACCCGGCCTCTCCTACCCCTGCACTGAGATACAGTGAGGAAGGCGTGCGTAGGTGCTGCCACCAGTGCGTGGAGGCACGGCCCAAATGATGCCTGAAATATGGGGAATTTGTTGTGCAGAGGACTGGCTGAAAGTGAAAGGTGGGCAGATAGCTTGGCTGAAGTCACAACACTGGGCATCCAGTGGGCAGACCTTAAAGATGCAGAGCTCCAGAAAAGATTGGCTTCCTGCCATGTGCCCCACTGTGTCTGAAGTTAGGATCAATGTCTCTTTATTGACCTAATCCACGTATCTAACAAAGAGAGCCACAAAGCAACAGCCGATCAGTGCCACTGTGGAGGCTGTGATCACCACGACGACGACGCTCCCGGCCACGTTGACCAGAAAGCCCAGGCCACCTCCGACCAGGATCTGAGCCAGCTGCACCATGCAGGTGAGGGCGGCACAGTCCATGCCCTTCCCTCTCCCACTGTCGTCCGGGCCCCCTCCGGGAAGCTGCTGCCTCTGCAAGGGAAGCACAGGAACAGTATTTGATCTACAAGGAATTTATATTTAGGGAAGAGGTCTGCAAAATATTTCTATAAAGAGCCAGGTAGTCAATACCTCTGGCTTTGTGAGTCACCCAGTCTTGGTTGTAACTATCCAACTCTGCTCGTGTGCAAAAGCAGCTACAATCTGTAAATGAACTGATATTCCAGTATAACTTTATGGACATTGGTATTTGATTTCACATTATTTTCACTTGCCACAAAATGTTATCCTTCTTTTGAATTTTTCTCAATCATTTAAAAATTTGAAAGGAATTCTTAGCTCATAGACTGTACAAAAACAGGTGGCAGGCCACATTTGGTCAGTGGGCCACAGTTTGCCAGCCCCTGACTTAGGGCCATGGGGAAGCTCCACTCTCCTGCCTGATGCTGTTTTCTCTACCTGTGACAAAGTCTTAAATTCCACCATTAACACATATAAGAGTTGAATGGTTAATAAATGCCATATTATCTCTTCCTAAGAAGCCAATAAATACATGTACTGGAAACTCAATAAATATCCCATTCTTCTTCTTCCTTAGTGTTAAAAATTCAAGTATTTGCAGAAGGACACTGAATCACTGATATTTAAGAGAAGCAACATCAAAAAGCATTTCAACCTTTCAAAATATGGTTGGTATTTGGTTAATATATTAACATTTGGTTAATATTTGGTATTTGGTCTGAACTGGTTGATACTTTGCCATTTATTGGCAGCTCTTAGGTGCTAGGCCTGTACAAGGTTGTTTTGTTACTTTGTTTCGTTCTCCCACCTCTCTAGATGTACGTATTATTATCATTATCCCCATGGCAACAATAATAATACTAGTTGCCATATTTTGAGTCTGTGTTAGGTGCTAGGTAGGCACTATGTGAAGCACATTACACACACTATCTTGTTTAATTTTCTGACAACTCTATAAAGTGGGTATTATTATTTCCATTTTCCTCATAAAGAAACTGAGGCTCTGAGAGTTTGATGTTTTTCTAAACTATTAAGTTATTAAAAAAAAAAAGCTTTGTGCAGAAAAATGCATTTATCCTTTGAAGTAAGAAGGGAGAAAAAGGAAAATCATACTTGTTTGATTATCATTAAATAATCCTGGCAAGGTGAACAAAAAGCTAGTGAGTGATAGCATGTCGGGGCTCGGGGGAGACAGGAGAGTGTGGAGGGGACCGCGTCACGGTGTGCACTTTGCCTGTCACTGGGGTTGTTGAACCATGTGAACATATTACTTCATCTAAAAACAACTCATTCTTAGTGCTGCTTAACAAACAAGTAAGTTACATCCCCAGTGTCACCCAGCTTCTGAGTGCGAGAGGCCAGATCTGAATCCAGCCTTCTCCGAGTCCAAAGCATGGGTGTTTCTGCCTTACCGTCCTCAGAGGGACAGTTCTTTAATGGCAACACCCCTGTCATGCACTGGAACATTGGTGACAATATTTGCCAGGGGATGTGGACAGCCACAACTCCTGTTTGAAAGATTTTAACTTCTGGTGCGGCTCTGCCCTGCTGCCAGATCAGATGGTGGAAAAGAAGGTCAGATTTGCAGCCACCTGGACACGTGCTCAATGTTTTTACAGTTTCACACTGGGATGGATTAAACGCGATGTTATCTCTGTGCCTTTTATTAACACACTGCTGCTCCAGTTAAGGAACTGCAAGCCTATTTTCATGGGGCAGAAAGCTGTACATGTTGATAAGAAGAGGTGGTAATTTTTTTTAGCGGAAATACTGAGATTTAGTGTTCTTATAAGGACTGCTCATGCTTTCCTCTCTAGTGGGGTTTCAGAATGTAGATGGAGTAGGACCCTCTCAGAGCAGCACAGTAGGGAGGACACCGTGGCTCCAGCTTTCCTCCTTGCACAAGGGTCTGATGCACTAACACCTGGACTCCCAAGGACAACATCGCCTGGGAATTTCTACCCTCACCAATAACTCCCAGAAATTCCACCGTGCACCTCTGCAGTGGCTGGGGGCAGGGGACCTTCACTGTGGCATCCGGAACTGTGGATGCCTGGGGTGTTCGTAGAAAACCCGGGTCCCCCTTTCTTTATCTCTGTGTGATTGTTGGCTGGTTTCTCAGCATCACCAAGCCCCTTTTTCCTAATCAGACAAATGGGAATAACACTCCTTCCCCTCCAGCTCCCCAGGTGCACAGGGGTTGAGAGTGAGGCGGAGGGGAGGGCTGGGCTGTGGGCATGCTTGCTCCAGACTGCAGTTACGACTGGTGGGGCATTTCAGTGCTGCTGTTTTGAGAACACTTACCTTCCTGCTCTGCTCTACACGTTCCCACCAAATCCCCCCTGGCCTTCGGGTTAGTCTGGATGTTGCCCAGGGCAGAGGTTCAAATGACAACACACCTCCTGCTCCTCCTTGCGGTGGTACTCAGCAATGAGGTTAAAGGGCACGGTGTACAGAGTGCTGGACATTACACCAAACAGGGAGCACAGGACCAGTGTAGAGTAGACATTCGGGAAGAGCCCGATAAATCCTGTCCCCAGCCCAAACAGCAAATATCCCATGAAGTAAAGACCCTTTAATCCAATGTATGATCCCAATACTTTCTGCAAGTCTGTGGGGAGAAGAGAGGGAGATATTAGAGCTGGCAGTGCCTCACAACATTTAATAATTTCAGACAATCCTTTCTGTGGAAGATTCACTTTTTTAGGAGATTTCCTTTGATACTGAGTCAGGAACAAAAGAACCTCCTTATCTGTGGATTGAAAACAGCTGGCTTTTGGGATCCTTTGCATAAAGGACAGCTTAAAATTGCCTTGCTAGGCTGATTCTCTTTTCTACCAAGAAGGACCTGACACTGTTTAGCAGACAGCTAGGTAGCAAAAAGACACAAAACTGGTGGTAGAAAAGCCCACCTTGGCTATGGGACCCTGGGGCTGCAAGACATAGGAGAAAAGTGGAGGTTATTCTAATGCAGAGAATTCTGCATTAGTTCTGGCCCAACAGGACCAAAATAATTACACAGGCCTATCGTGGCCCTACCACCCAAAGTCAGGTTGCGGAAAATAAAAACAACCAGATTTTGCAGAATGATCCAAGTCATTCACCGTTTCTCAGCCCCCATCAGAATGTAGTGCACACTTCTAAGAAGGAGATAAAGGATATGCAATTATCTAAAGACACTTTCCCAGGCTGGTAAGGGGCCCCCACCGCACGTGGCCCCTCGCCAGCTGGTTCCCTCACTCTCGGTGAACATGCTCCTTAACTTCTCCACATCTCAGCTTCCTCATCTGAAAACTGGGAATGATAAAATCCTCCTTCGGGGTTGTTGTCAGGACCAAATGAGGTAAAACGCCTGTAAAAGCACCCAGCCCAATGCCAGCACATAGAAGACATCCAAATAATGTGGCTATTGCTGTTTCAGCACGGCTGGGCTGAAGACGGCTGGCTCTTCCCCTCCCAGCAGGTAAACTTGGCTTGATTATATAGTGGTAGAGCTGATTTTTAAAAAATGAAAAATTCTGTTTTAAAACATTTTACAATCTTTTCCACAATGGTAAGGAAAATCCCTTAAAACCCTTCATCTTCCTTTTAAATCAGTTGTTTTTAATCTATACATTCCTTATCTCTCCCCTGCCCCATTCTACTGGAACACATGAACTGGGAGAATAAATGATAGATGCTTGAAAGATGCCTATCCAAGAATGAAACTTGCCATATCTCTATTCAAATAATTATTGGTCTTACACCTTGTAGACAAGCAACCTACTATGTAGTATCTTTGAATCCATTATGAAATTAACACAGTCTCAGGTCATCTGATGGAAAACAAAGCTCTGGAAATGACAAGCAGGCAACACTGCTTCCTCTATTAAATTTATCCCATTTGTGGAGGGCCGCTGTTGAGGTTGAGAATGAAAGCAGTGGAAAGCTAGGTCAGTTTCTGTTTGCAGAAAATGTAATCTAAGGTGTCTCAGTACTTAACTGATACCCTCAATACTCCTTAGGGAAATGCTCTTATCCAAGTGTGTAGGCCACTGAGAAGAAGGCAAAGAAGGATAAAGAGATATTTGAAAACCTAAGAAACTTTAGTACAAAGATGGAATGTCTGACAAAGAGTGTTTTGTTCATGAAGAGCAATCAATAAATTTCAGGGCCGAGCTTGCCTTGCCCTCTGACGGGTCTGATGCCCAGTGGTGGTCACATCCTCACAAGAGTTTCTCTTCAGGACTGGAGGGAGATGACAGGTGTAAGCACCAGCTATGACATGAACAGTTGGCTGTATCCCCATACTCAGCATCGCTATGCAAAAGGAGCTTGGGCACAAGTCCCAATGACCATCCTCCATCCCAGCAGCCAGACCGTCCTGCCAAGCTCCAAGTGGATAGAAACGTGGGATCTGCACCTGCTGTTGTGTGATGACCTCAAAATAGACGGTAATAGAGTGAGCTCTGGAAGTGAAGGAAATGACTGATTCTGCCTAGGGTGGCTTAGGGTGCAGGGGGAAAACTTGAACGATCTCACTGTGGAAGTAAGATTATGCTGGGTCTAAGAGCAGGACTAGGAGCTGTCTAGGTGGGAAAGTAGAAAGAGGTAGAAGAGGAAACTAAAAGCAGTAGCAAATACACAGAGATGAGAAAGTCTGTAGTGGTCATTGGGGGTAGTTAATTGGTGTGGGAGTGAGAGAGGCCAAAGTGTGAACCAGGCCAAGCCGAGAAAAGCCTTGAACGCCAAGCTCAGGACTTTGACTTTATCCTGGGGACATGGAGACATAGTGCCTGAAGGTCCTAGAGCAGGATGCGTTGGTATTTTATAAATAAACTTGTGGTTCAAATTCACAATGCTAGGGATCCTATAGATTTACATATTGATATAACTTTGGAAAACTGTTCAAATAATAATTTATTTTATACACAGAGCTTTTAACTAGAAAAGGCCTAAAAATAACATGCTTCTTAATTTTGAAATGCCATGAAATTCATGCGGGAATTCTAACTACACTAGTAGAACAGTACCTAGTAGGGGTTTTTTGACAAAAAAAAATCAAAATTGACACAAAATTAAAATACGAATTATGTGTGGAACAATGTATTCCTGTCACAAGAATGAGGATAGTAGTAAACTGTCCCCTCACCCCTTACAATCACAAAGGAATGGAATGGACAATTTATTAGAGCCTTTTAGTTTAACACTCTTTGATTCTATTTTAAGTGCTTGAAATCATCCTCCTGGAATTTTCTTAGCTCACACACTCTTGAGGGTAAGAAAGGAGTTTGCTAAAGAAATGTAAGCTTTGAGCTACCACTTGATTATCATAAATTTTAGAATAATAAATTTTATGGTTACATGATTTGGGGAATCATGAACTTCTTATATGTTCATATTAGGTCCTCTTTTTCCAACTGTGCTAAATTTTCAAGAGATCTTGAAGCAGGTTTCCTGCTGTGCTATGGGTAGGTGAAGGGTAGGACAGGGCCCTTGTATAAATTCACCCTTTTCCCCCATGGGAAGCGCACTTCAGGGACAGAGTGCCTGTCCCCGAGAGTAGTAACATGGCATCTTCCCCACCTGGGCCGTGCCCCTGCTGTCCCTGCGCCTAAGGCCCAGAGTCCTGAGTTGGGGGTCAGCTCTTCCTCACAACCCTGGATGAGCAGAGCTCCTTATAATTAGGAGCCAAATTTCCACTGCAAGCAGGGGAACTGCATACATTTTTCAGGCCAGACTTTTCACTTAATTCAGTGTCCACGGAGCTCGGAGATTTCCATACACATTAGCAAAGGAAGCACAACAGGAGCCTGTGTGCGACGCTCTGGAGCTGTAGCACACCAGCTTGGGCTTATTTAAAATCAATGGCAGAAATTGCTTTGTTCAGTGTCCTCACAGCTGAGACAGGTACTTAGGGGGTTAAGCAGCTTAAGACCCCATGGAAAGCTGGCACCTGAGAAGAAAAACTAGTTGTTCTCAATCCTGGGACAGTGTTCCTGTAACATACCACCCTGCATATCTGAGCTAGGGTCATTTTACATGGTCATTTTGTCACCTATCATATAATTAACCATTCTTATTTTGTGTCATCTACAAGTCTGATAAGCATGTCTGTGAAACGCCACCAGTGAAATTGCTCCAATAGAACATGGACCTGCTGGGACTCTATTCCTCATTTACCCAACACTTCATCTCGTTTACAAGATTCCCTTTTATTTTTCAGAGAAACTTGATCAGAAACACACTGATTCCAAGTACAAAAAAAAAAAATCACTGAGGAAAATGGCACTTAGAATTCACTATGAAAAAGGATACTTCATGGAGTCCTTTCTAAAGGAATAGTTTTTCCTGACCTCCATATATTTATCAAGAATCTGGTATTTAAAAAAGCAGAAAATATTAATAAATATAGAAATATCCAATCCAAGTTCTGCTATTCCAGAGCCCTTTAGAAGACACCGTTAGGAGAGGGAGACTTACAAGAGTAAAATGAGGAGAACATGGAGTTGATGCACAAGCCCCAGCATCCAACCTCCACCCCTCTTTCATACATGAGGAACTCTGTGGAGTTGTGTGCGCTGTAAGGATCCCCATCGTACACAATCTGAAAGAGAGGTTTGGGGCCGTTAGGGTACAAATGCAGTGTGGTCGGAACTCCTGCTCATGCACTCGGCTTCTCCACCCTCGGGGAGCAAATGTTCCTCCCTGAAGGGCCCTTCCTAGGGCGCAGAACTCATTCTGTCATGACCAAGTCACCCCTTCCATCCTATCAGACCTCCATTCGGGGACAAGCAGGAAGTCTAATGCCTACTGCTTCAAGTCCAAACAACACAACACTCCCCTGGATCCTGAACACCCCTCCTTCCTCCTAGCGTCTGGCCCCACTTGACTTAGGCAACCCTGACACCCATCTTCTGGTACAGCCAACTGGCTTTTGACTCATCACCACACATACCATTCCTATTACTGCTTGGAATGCTTTCTCCCTCTTCTGTATCTGTCCAACTTCTACTCATCCTTCAAAACCCAGACCATACTGTGCCTCCTTTCTTTGAAGCCTTCCCTGATCACTACAGCTCATGCTGATTTTTCCCTATTTGTTGTATTAGGTCAAGAGAAGGAGGCCCCATAGTGTCCTCTAGTTACAGGGTGTAGTAGTGTGTTTCTAGAACCTGTAAGCCAGTTTCTTGACAGTACTCTTTACTACACTCTAACTGTGCCCATCCTAGAGGTTAGCCTAAAAGAAGCTCAACAGGTGCTGATGGAGAGGTGGATGTGTGAGTCGGTGAGTGTGTACACAGACAGTTCATCACCTGGCCCATAAAATCTGTGAAGAAGAGCATGTTGGACAGGAAGGCGGTCCATCCAATGAGGTGGCTGATGCAAAGGTAGCGGTAGTGGGGAGGCATGCTCACCAGCGCCCTCAGCAGTGACTTCATGGTCATCGCCCTATGAGTCTGGAGTAAAACATGAAACAGTGGTGTGACCTTCAATGCAGACACTCCACCAGCTCTGGCAGCCAGAGCACACACCCACGCTACATATCTGTCAGTCAGCTGTCTTTTCCCAGGCATAGCTCTAGGTTTCCATGGAGCAGACTCATGGGAGGTATTCAGTTAAGGCATGTGTGGCTGCTTCACAGTTTCAAGCCCAGAATGGGGCCTTGGTACCCTAAAGGCAAAGGGACTGGGAATGATGCCAGCGTGGGGACAAGATACAAGTGATATCTAGCATCCTATCTTTGAATGACAGAACTGCTGCACGAGGACAAAGTTCACAGACCTAAGCCAGGCCTTAGGTGATTATAATTCTTAGATTTCTTGATCTGAGAGCATGGTAGGCTGAATCCAAGATGGCTGTCGTGATGTCTGTCCCCTGATGTCACTTCCACAATTATATCCTACATAGCAAAGGGATTCTGCGGCTATAATTAAGTTTACTAATCAGTCGACTTTGAGTTAATCCAAAGGGAGATTACATGGGTGACCCTAACCAAATACCTGAACTCTTGAAAAGCAGAGAGTTTTCCCCAGCTGGTAGCAGATAGGGAAGTCAGAGTGATTGAAAGCACAGGGATTGCAGGGTTTGGATGTGGAGGAAGCCACCTAGAAAGGACCTGAGAGTGGCCTTTAGGGGCTGAAAGCAACTCCTGGCCAATAGTCAGCAGGAAAGCAGGGACTTCAGCCTTACCACCACAAGGAGCTGGATTCTGCCAACAACCTGAATGAACTTGGAGGCAGACTCTGCTGACACCTCGATTTCAACATTGTGAGACCCTGAGCAGAGAGCCCAGTGGAGCCCACCCAGACTTCTGATCTCAGAACTTGAGATAACAAATGGATGTTGTTTAAAGCTGCTAGTTTTGTGATAATTTTTTACGCAGAAATAGAAAATGAATACAGAAAGCCATCAGCTCTCTGTTCTCAGCCAGCTGCCTCCTCCTAGGTTATGTCTCTGGATCCTGCCAATAGCTGATACATGTTAATGAGCCCTGTGTTAAGTCAGAAGTGAGAACAATGTAGAACTTAAATATATACATTTACGTATACACCTACAGACACACGCATTCACACATAAATATGAATGCATAAGCCCCATATTCTTTAAATTAGATTTAAATTATGTTAAAACCAGAGGCTACAATTTTTGGGTTTCAGAAACCTGGAGAAAATGAGAAACTCTAAGCTATTAACAGATTGTTTTGAAATACAAAGAATGAAACAGCCTTTAGCATCTTGTCATATGAGAGAAGAATAAAACCTTAGGAATATTAATCAGTCAGCTGCCCTAAAGATCCTCAGACTATAAACATTAAACTGGTGGGGTAATGGGTCTTTCTTGTCAGATTTTTATTTATTCTGAATCTTGACATCATGAAATTGAGTCCTGGCTGGTTTATTTATAAGACAGTCTACTGAGATTTTTAATAACTAGAACAGCATATTGTTTTATAACTTTTAAACCTCATATGATAATGCTTTTTACTTCTTTGCTGCAGAAAATTATATTTACTCATTTTAGTTTTGTTGTATAAGTCAATTCTTAAAACTTTATCAGTCTTTTACTATGTAACCCACTGACTATAGACTGTACTGATTTTCTTATACTTAATCAATATTAAAAAACTATAGACATTCCCTTGGAGGTAGGAAAAACAACTGTTCTGCATAGAATATGGGACCTGTCAAAATAAGTGATGATTATAACAGAAATGTAGCACAGAATTACTACTTTTTCTTCCGCCACAGGAAGAAGCAGATAAAGGTACAGCCCAGGGAACAAAGTCTGGTTTTCATGCCACAAACTAAGTGATTCATATTCACTTTCCTTCTCCTCTTTCCAAAAAATGCACAGTTGAGGAAGTGAATCTGGCCAGTAAGGATTCAGCTTCATTCAAAATATTAATTTATGCTTCTGACTCATACATAATTTTCAGACTGCTTTCATTGTTAAACTAATTTCTCCTTTCTCCCAAAAATAGATACAAGCTTTTAAAATGTGCCTAGGATTTCTATGGAAGCCAAGAATGTAAATATTCAAAGCCCCTTTGGATATTTTAAATTTCAGAATGAAAATTCAGCTGGTATCTTGTTCCTGACTCATCAATTCCCTTGGTAAATCCCTTTCAATGGTTCCAAGCCCCTGGGAGTTGTTTTACTGCATTTACTTAGCACCTCTGTCAGCTGGAGATTGGGTGGTTATGGATTTATAAGAGAAAAAGGCAGTCATGGGGGTGGAGGAAGAGAACTTCACAAAAATACTCAGAAGGAGACTATTTCAATGCTGGAGGGAGCAACTGAAGGCATGGAGGAATTGGAAGTAGATTTTATGGGATCCAGTTTGAACCCTGAAATAATTCAGGCCTCTTGCCATTAAAAAGAAAAATCTCAGTTCTCAAATTGCACAGCCACCCTTATTTTGGAAAGCAATGACGTTGACAAACAATGGCAGGCCTTGCAGCCTTGGGCCTGGCCCTGACAAAATGTAAACTTTCATTGCTTAGCTGGAGACCGCCCAAAGATGCACATTTGAAAGAGAAGTGCTGGGTGCTTGGCTTTGAGCCTAAGATATGTTATTCTGTTCTTTATTCTTATTTTATTTTGGTTTTAAAACCAAATAACAAAACCATTCGGAGCCTACAGTGTTGTGTATGTAGCACATGCTAGAAAGTTAGTTGCAGTTGATGTATTTATTTTCTTACTGTTGTGGAGGGTTTCATGCCTTTTAAAAGGCTTCCACTCACTTGATTTCATCTGATCCTCACAACAGCCTCTGAGTGGATGAGACAACCCATGCTGGGTGACAGCTGGCGGGAAGTCACAGTCTATCAAAGGGGCAGTCATAGAGGCAGGTCATCTGTCAGGGTAATATGTACGTATCTGTAGTAAAACCCCTCCTTGTTTTGTTCCTTAAGCTGTCACATTATTTTTTCTTTATTCTCATTAATTTTTCATTATTTCATTTTTTAAAAGGTTTTGTCTATTATAGAAATGTTGGATATACTACTGCAGGGTTTAAAAATAGAAAACTAAAAGCTTCTATTAGTCTATCACCCAGACTTTTCATTTTTGATAGATTTCCTTTCTATTTTTTCTCTATATGTGCAGCTTTTTTCCCAAAATGGAGATTGTTTTATGTATATATGTGTGTTTTACCTGAAAAGTTAAAAAAAAAAAACTTCAAAAAAACATTTTTTTAATGATCGCGTGGGTTTTTAATGTATGGACATTCCATGATTCCTCTGCGGCCCTGCAGAATTGCACTGCAAGGGGACTCCAGGCCAACCTGCAATCTCAGAGTTGTGATTTGTCTGTGAAGGAGGGGAAGGGAGTGCAGGTATTTCCCCCAGGCAGCCTGGTGTGGGGAAAGGTGGTTGAGCCCAGGTCTCAGAAGGAAGACCTAAATTCTCCTATTTTCTCTATTTGCGGTGTGATAAAGATGAAATGAAGATTTCCTCCCAATAGCCTCTTAGTTCTTCCTTGCACTCTTACAGTTATAAAAAAACACTGCACTCATCCTTACATAGGAGCTACTGGTGGAATTGGATGAATAAAAGATTATTCTCTTCTATTGTATTGTCTTCCATTGTGGCAGGGGGAGGGCAGGCTGGTACATGCTGCAACTCCACTCCCAGGCAGTCGTGTTCATAGTGCTAATGGAAAAAAGGCCAAACTCTGTAAAATAATTTAAAGAGGTTTATTCTGAGCTGAGCACATGTTTTCAAGATGTTGTGAGAAAATGTGCTAGAGGTAGCTGTGTTACAGTTTGGTTTTGTATATTCATGGAGATAAGAATTACACGTAAGATCATAAGTCAATACGTGGAAGGTGTACATTGGTTTGGCCCAAAAAGTGGGGAGAGGGACAGTTATAGGTAGGTTTAAAGATTCTTTGATTTGTAATTGGTTAAAGACAGGAAGCCTTCCCAGCATTTACCAAAACTCAAATGATGTATTAAGTGAATTGATGGCCTGCAGGTGTGGTTTACACTTTGCCTTGCATGGCTTTAGGTCCTATTAATCTTATTGTTATAAAAAGTAACTCCAAAAGGGAGGGGCCTCTCTACTCCTCAAGGTGGGCAACTCAGCTTTAAGGTTTTTCTGGAGTCCCCTCGGTCAGGAGGGGATCTATTCATTCAGCTAGGGAGCTTAAGATTTTATTTCAGTTCAAAATAGAGTGAGGCCTCCTTTCAGTAGACCCTGCTTAAGTAAGCATTTTGCCAATTCAAACACAAGCAATGTTGAAGTTTACTTTTGGATTAATTTTGAAAAAATGCTAAGCAAATGAATAGAGCAAACAATACTTAAGGGAGCCCTTAACCTTGAGAAAACTGTTCACGGACTTTAATAACTGGCAGCTAAGACTTGTTGCTTTTATTCATATACATAATTAAATAAAAGGAAATGAGGTTTCCTACTGACTATGAGTAGCAAAAATATTTCCTTAAAATATCATTAAAAGAAAGTACAGTTTTCAAATTTTATAAACCACTTAGCTAAATGCAATGTGATATCCTATATTGAATTCTGGAACCGAAAAAGGATATTAGTGGAAAAACTGATGAAATCCAAATAAGTCTGCTGTTTATTTAATAGTATTTTACCAGTCTTAATTTCTTAGTTTTGACAAATGTGTGTGGTTATGTAAGACGTTAACATTAGGGGGAAGCTGGTGAAGGGTACATAGGAACTTTCCTATCATTGTAACTGTTTTGTAAATCTAAAATGGAAACATTTATTAAGAAAGTAAAACAATACATAGTCACACTTTGCTAAACAGTAACTCTGCAGGGCAGGGCAGGGGCAGGGTCCGTGGTGTTCACTGCAGTCTCCTGGTGCTCAGCACTGGTCCCAGAAGGGGTAATTAATAGTCACGGAAGGAATAAATGAATGAATGCATACAGTGTGACTTGTTCTGATCGTTCTTATTATGCACCCAAATAAATTCCAGCAAGAGCCATGACCATTTTGCTCCATTCATTCAATAAACAAGTAATGGAATATTTGTTGCCAGCTTCCTGCATAACAGGCATTGAGGTAAATGTCAGGGATGGGAAAGGACATCTGCCCCCAGGGAGTCCCCCACCATCTAGTGGGGAAGACACAGACAAGTTAGCAAACTCGCATAGGTGTGTAATGGCTCCAACACAGGACAGGGAGCCCGGCACTAAGGGGCCAGGGCAGGCAATACAGAGTCCTCAGATACGACTAGGGATTTCCTAGGAGGGCAATACAGGGAGGGTATGAAGATGATAGAACCACATTCATTTGAAAATATTTGGTAATCCATCTTTCCCATCATTTTTAATTATTAAAAATGCACTCTCCAAATCCTGTCTTCCCCAGCACACCAAATTTGCCTAGATTTTAATTCTGAATTTGTGATTCTTTGTAAAAGAAAGTAGACTTATGCAATACCTCCTATTTGGAAATCACTGAGCCAAGTGTTTTCACCTGCAATATTACATTTAACACTTAAAAATCTTCTATAAGGGAGATAGTAATTATCCTCACTCTACAGATTAAAAACTGAGCTCAGCTGGGTTAATTTACTGAAGGTTACACAACCACTAGGATGAGGTGCTAGTGAGCTATCAAAGACTAATGATTGACCTCCAATAGCTGTTCTCCCTTTTTTATGAGTCATGGAAGTTTTAGTTGGGTGTATGGCTTTCAACTCAAGGCTCTATTCCCTATGGTACCTGCAGTTTGGTGTGGCCACGTGGCTAAATTTTTTTAGCCCATTGCCTAAGTAAACAGAAGTGATGTTTGTAACTTTTGAGTTGTGTCCCTAAAGGGAAGGAGCATGTTCTTGCCTTTCCTCTTTCCTGCTGGCAGAGACATAGACTTAACAGTGATAACTGGAGAAGCCATCCTGGACCTCAAAATGAAAGCTCTGTGTTCAAAATGCAGAGCCATGAAAGAGAAGGGGTCTGAGTCCTTGTGGAATCATTAGTTCCGCAGCCCAGAACCAGCCACTTGGACCTTTACAGGAAAGAGAAATGAACTTCTAGCTTGTATAAGCCATTGCTGTTGGGATGGCCTCATTCAGGAGTCATGCTGGGGACTCTGACCTGATTATTTCAAAGCCTATTCACTAGCACTTTTTGTAGTTCCTGGCAATTTTTATCTCTCCTACACTCACTCACTGGCTCCCCCAGATTTTTGCCAGTTTTCCCTCTACCTCCTTTACAACTAACTTGTCTTCCAAACTACAAACCTCCTAAACAACTTCCTGCGTTTGGGAGCAACCTCCTAATCACCACGGGATTCTCGCAGTCTTTGTACTGTCCTGCTCTTTACTGACCCCCCCTCTCCACCTGACCTTCGCAGCCACACACTCCATCCTCCTTTGACCTCCCTTGACTCAGTCGCTGGCACTTCTCCTTCCTCCCATACTCTCTCTCTCTACTTCTTGGAAATTTCAATCACTTCCCCTGGTTTAGGTGTCGTCTTTGAATCTCTCATGGCACTGACTCCCTTGAGCTCAAAACTTACCTTTCTTCCTACTTTGAGGCATGTCCACCTGGTATTCCACTCGCAGCGGAAATAAACTCATTGATGCCTCCATTTCGCAGCCTCTATGCCTATGACCAGTCGCCCTGTCCTCTGCGTTACCTCCCAAATGTCGCTCCTGCTTCACCTCTCTTTTATTCTCATTGCCACTTCCCTGACCCAGGCCCATTATCATTATACTTCTTATCTGGGGACATTACGATACCCTCCTGAGTATCTCTATACCTCCTATAGTCAGCAGCCAGATTAGTATTAAAAAAAAAACAAAAACCAGGAGTCCTCTGTTCCACTAGTTTTGATGAATTGCAGTCATCTACCTAATAAAGTTTCAGTTCCTATGCTGGCATAAAGTTTGCCTAACTATATTTCTAACTTTACAAACTCTAGGATCAACTGTACCACTTACACTTCCTCCAAACATGCTTCATATTTTCTTTTTTAAAATTTTTTTTTTATATCTATGGCTTGCTGATGTCCTTCTCTCTATCAGGAATATTCTTCCCCCAAATCTCTATTTACTCAAATCCTAAGCATCACTCAAGGTACAACTCAAAGGTGATCTCTTCCTCTTCCATGAAGTCTTCCTCTGCTTTGCTTATGGACGACCTTTCCCTCCTGTAAAACTAATAGCAATTGTTATCATGCCACGTGTGGCCACCTGGAAACCTGTGCCATTTGGATCCCCTGCTGGAGAAAGCACAGTTGGCTGACGGCCCCAGCTGCTGCCTCTCTGGATCCACCACCTCTTCCTACCATTCCTTTCCCTGCTGTTCCCAGGCAGTGACTAGGCAAGACAGGGGCACTAGTGTTAGCCCACTCCTATAAGACTTGGCACTTCCTTAAGGGGCCACTTTGGCTGGAGGACTCCCTCTTGTCCAGGCTGAAACTTTCCTAGAACTGCACTGCATCTGAGAGGCTTCCCGCCACATGCTCCTTCCTTTCCCTTCTTTCCCAGGCGTTTGACCTGCATCACAATATGAAGATGTCCCCTGCCTATTTGTGTGTCATCTCTTGTTATCCTTCATGCTGTTTGTCCCAATAAATCTCTTGCATGTCAAATGTTGTCTTGGTGCCTGCTTTTTAGAAGATCTAAACTGACATATCACTTTTACAGCATTTACCATGTTCCATCTCAGTTTATAAGTAATGGCTATTAATCCATGGGCACAGGGACTGGATGTTAGTCAATTTTATGGTTCCCAAATACCTAGTTCAGTGCTTTGCAAAAACTCAGTACCCAAAGGTGTTTAATGAATAATAATTATAATATGCTTATATACTTATGTAAAGTTTTAAAAAACACCTTTACATGCTTTATCTTAGCTGAACATTCCAATAATCCTAAAAAATAGACTGGCCAAGCCAACAAGAGAAGTCAGCTTCAAGGGGAGATGAGACTCACTGAGCTTTGTTTGAAAGTTGTTAAGAGGTCAGATTGTGTTCCCTGTTTGTGCTTAGAGCAGCCAGCATTTTGTCAGGCTATGTGACAACAACACTTAAACCTTACTCTGCGGTGGGAACTACTCTAAGCAACTTCACATGGATTATCCCATGTTACCGGCACAAAACCCCTGTAGGCAGATGGAATTATTTTCTCCTTTAATAGAAATGTAAATGCCCAAGCTCTTACATTCCAGAGGTGCTAGAACCAGGATTTGAACACCCATGCTCTTAATCTTTAGTCTATCCTACAGCAAGTAACTGCTAGTGATTTGTTGAAGGAGTAACATAGGTCAACAGCTAGAGGAACCAAGATTTAAACCGAGGTTTTCTACAACCTCTTTGCCAATAAGGGAATCCTTTGTATTATACTATATCTCTGAGGTGTTGGCATTCAAACTCAGTTTGAAGGAGGATACAATTGTTTCATTAGGTTGTCCAGTGGAACCTTCTACAATCATGGGCATGTTCTATATCCACACTGTCTTATACAGTAGCTACTAGCCCAATGAGGCCATTGCGCATTTGAAATGTGGCTAATGCAACTAAGAAACTGAAGTTTTCATTTTATTTCATGTGAATTAATTTGAATTTAAATAGCCCCATGAGGTTAGTAGGTATTATATTGGTCACCAAATTTCTAATCTCTTCCCTGGCCATTTCTTCTGAACCTAGTCCCATTTCTCTGGCATTTAAGCTTATGAATTCATTGTACAGTTCACTGAAAATGGGCTAAAATAAATATTCAATCAACTCACACAAATTCAACATGTTCATCACAGTCACCAACCCAGCGATACTGCCATTTGGAGGAACAAATTTATAATCCTAATCTAAGAGGATATTTCTTCTGGTCTGAGGATGGTTCCAGGCTTCTCTTGCGATCTAACCTTTTACAATTGACTTTAGTTTCCCTGGTCTGATGCTCTGAAAGGAGTAAGAAACAGCAGGACCAGAGGAAAATACAGACATTTTTTCTTTGAGGTGCAAAATTTTAATTCCAAAAGATAATAGCTATTAAAGGTGTAAGGATTCAATTAGACTCCACAAAACTTTTCACATCAAACAAGCAAACAAAACAAAGAATTTTAAGAAGAAGAAGGAGGAGGAGAAAGAGGAGGATGAGGAGGAGGAGGAGGAGGAGGAGAGGAGAAGGAGGAGGAGGAGGAGGAGGAAGAAGAAGAAGAAAGAGCAAGAATAAGAATAAGTTTTCCCAAGTTAAAAAAAAAAAAAGAATTTGCATCTTTACCTGTTCAGCAGGATTTTTGGGTTTTTCTCCCTGCATTGCCAGCTCTGGATTTACAAAACCCTTTTTAACTTTCTTGATAGAACCATACTGATACATTCCATCTGACAATAGAAGGTCCTGGGGGGCCTGCTGTGGGGGAATGTCCTTTGCAACATCTCTAAGTGGAGCTTCAGGGATGCTGCACAGATGAATAGTAAAACACAAAGTGAGCATCAAGGAAGAGAAGAGGAACATGACCTGGAATTCTGTGCCCAGCACTCTTCCCAGTTCCAGATGGGCCCAGTCTATGGCACCCAAAGTGTAACCCAGGGTACCTCCAAAACCTGGAAAACAAGAAAGACCTGTATTAGCATATTTAGCAAACTATCTTTCTTTCCCATCATGCACAGACTCTCCCCTTCAGTGGGAAAACTCCCTGAGGACTGCTTAGGCAACCTGGATATGACTGGAGAGGCAATACAGCAAGAGGCTGAGACACCTGCAGCCAGGTAGTGTAAGCTCAAGTCCTGGCTCTAGCATTTACTTGCTGTGACCTTGGGCTTCCTCATCTATAACATGGGGGTAATAATAAAAGTGTAACCTACTAGTAGGTTCATGATTTGAAAACAGGAAGTGTTCAGAATCAATGTTTACTAAGCACTTGCTAAGCGCCGGACACATGGCAAGTTCTTAGTAAATACTGCCACCATCAGGGATACTGTGGCCTTTCCAAATTGTATTCTCGATACTGCTTTTGAACTTAAATTCCAAAACCAATTTCTGACAGCAATAAAATTAAATTATTTGTATCATAACGTATCTATTATTAATCTTCCTAGGGTGGTACAAGTATGCAAAGATCAAACAGCCTCAAAAGCTTTTCTGCTATTAGAAGCTCAGGGTGCTTGTTCCCAGTTGATAGCTACAGGAATAACAAGAACAGAAATTTAAACATGAATTTTTAAAAATCCTATTATCATCCCACAAGACTCCAACCTGAAGTCTTTTTAGCACTTGTTTTATCTGCTCATGCTTAAATACAGTGTTGCCAGAAGAACACTGAGGAGAGGTTCTCAAAATCAATGCCACACTAATGATCTAATATTTGAAATCCCATTATTAGTTATTCATTCTTTTGAGATTCTGTTTTAAAATACATATGTTCTTAGTATGGGTAAGACATTACACTACTCAGCACTAAAGTAGTAATTTTTCCTCAGATGTTACTTCTGGTATAGACATTAACGACTTTTGATGAAGAGGGGCATGTCTCATGGAAGACATCCCAAAGGATGTCTAGGGAATTAAGGAATTGAATGCCAAACAAAAGCTTACGTAGGGCTGATCCTCCTGTCAAAACCCTTTAAAAGTCAAACCCCATTCATGCCTTACCCAACACAAATTATCTACCTGAACAGATCAGCTTTCATTTTTGTTTCTCTTGTGTGAGTGAAGTCTCCATTTTATTTCTCAGGTAAAGACAATGTCCTCACAAACCAGGGAATCAAGGAAGAGAACAGAATTTAAGGAGTTCCTATCTCAAACCCCAAACACCTTAACTTATATAAACTCTGACCCCAAGAACACAAACCTGAATGCCAAGTACCATGAATCCTAATTATTCAGAATACTAGGAGAATGGATGATTTGGGTCATTTTACATTCTGGTTAGTTGCAATTTAACATAGAGACTATTTACAGATGACAAATATCTAATCACTGGATTACAAAAATAAAGCACCTTTAGCATGCCTGAGTGTAAAAGTGTTTTTAGGCAGAATTATAAGAAATTGTGACCAAGCGGCGGGGGGGGTGGGGAGGGCGGTGTATAAAGTAAGGGATATATTCTCTGGAAGCAATATGGCCAACAGTCCAGTTATGGGGGATGGGCATATACATAAAAAGATACATGACAGATGATGGTGAAATGCCAGGATCTGAGAGGAAGGGGAGGTCCCCAAGGCAGCCATAGCCCCATGGCTGATTCGGAAGGAAGTTCTGGGCCTTATGGTGCCTCTGGCTATTATTAGACAATGACTGTCTTTATTCAACTGTGGATATGCAGAAGGTGTCAGAAGTCATGTGTCAAGCCAAGGAATTAACCAATAAGAATGTATTAAACATTTTCCCTCTCCCGTGTTATGACACCCAAAAATGTCTCCATTGTCCCAGTTGGGGGGTAGAAGGGTGCAGGTGTAAAATGGCCTCTAGTTGAGAACTCCTGAGCTAAGTCAACCCTATGACAAACTTACACATTCCTTTTTTGAAACTATTTATAGTTTGTAAACAGATCAATGGTTGTCATATTGCCATCCAATTCTCCTGTCATTTGTGCCTCTTGTGCCACTTGTGCCAATAAATCTTTCAATTTATTGTTCCACTGAGCACCTTTGGTTGGGGGAATGTAGAACATAAAACCCCCTGTCCATCTGAAAGAAACAATATGTGAAATAAATCCTTTACTGTGCAATGGAATGGTAATTTTATTTTATAGATAAAAATATATAATATAAATATGATGCTGGATATGTATTAGAGATTGATTTGAACAATTGAGCTCTACAGTTGGAAGCTTTCCTCGTCCAGTTGTATGTCTACTGGTTTAGTTCAATAAATATTTACTGAGCACTAATATATGTGAAGGACTCTACTAGTTTCTGGGGATACAAACATAAATAAAACACGGTTCCCCATCCTCTTCCTCAGAAGATGGTTTCAAGTGGGAGAAGCAGATGAGTGGGAGAAGCCACTTTCAAAAACCTGTAATAAATGATAAGCCGGAACTGTGAGCTGGGTACTTGAAGGGTAGAGGGGAGTTCCAAAGAGTCAATTGTTGGTGCTCAGTTAGTGGTATCAAGATGATGTTGATTATTGACAATTATTATAGGATTTCTCTTAATTAACAATGAAAGTTAAAAGAGTTCAATGTGGCCGGGCGCGGTGGCTCACGCCTGTAATCCTAGCACTCTGGGAGGCCGAGGCGGGCGGATTGTTCGAGCTCAGGAGTTCGAGATCAGCCTGAGCAAGAGCGAGACCCCGTCTCTACTAAAAATAGAAAGAAATGATCTGGCCAACTAAAAATATATATAGAAAAAATTAGCCGGGCATGGTGGCGCATGCCTGTAGTCCCAGCTACTCGGGAGGCTGAGGCAGTAGGATCGCTTAAGCCCAGGAGTTTGAGGTTGCTGTGAGCTGGGCTGACGCCACGGCACTCACTCTAGCCTGGGCAACAAAGCGAGACTCTTGTCTCAAAAAAAAAAAAAAGAGTTCAATGTATCACTGAATCCCAAGATTTCAGAGGTAGCAAGAGTTTTGAAAAATTAGATAAGAAAGCTGCAGACTGCAGTGGTTCAGTGATGGAAGAAAGAAGGAATTGGGAATTGTGACTGATTTCTAACCCAACCTTCGTGCTGTCTAGTCACTGGGCACTTCTCCTCTGACAAATGCAGGTGGTGATGCCTCCTTATCTGAGTTTAGTGAGGGTTAGTACAATGATCCATGTTAAGCACCAGCAAATATAGTGGCAGAACCAAGCCCCAGATCAATCGCCCTGTCGACTTCCTACTGAAACCCGAATTCCAAAGCTTCCCACAGAAGCAGGGGAAGACGGCTACTGCACCGAACTGGCTGAAGACAGCCTGCCTGGAGAGGCTGAAAGGATGCAGTCATTCCAGGACCAGTGATTAGAATCGGTGGCTCATTCTGAGGGTGGAGACCCACGTTTACCCCGACCCTATTATGGCATGTGGCAAATATTGTGAAAGCAAAATGTACCTCAGACTTGGAAAGGGTAAAAATTGCAACTGCCCAATCTTTAAAATAGCATTCTAGAGCATGCTTCTTAAACTTTAATGTGCACCCAAATCACGTGAGCATCTTGTTAAAATGCAAGTTCTGATTCTGAAGCTGTAAGGTGGGGCCTGAGACTCTGCATTCCTTTCAAGCCCTCTGTGACACCAATACTGCTGGCCCAAATAGCACTCTGAGCAGCCAGGTGACAGAGCCGTTCCCAACAAACCTGCTCCACCCTCATCTGACATTCTTGAGCAATGGGATTTTGTTGTCATAGGATATTTGACCAACAATCTATTAATACAACCAATAAACCATGATAATTTGAAGTCCTATAAAATTAAGGTAGTTTGCAGACATTGATATTAATAAGATTCTATGATTTGCATTAAGTTTGTGTTGTCTTGTGGAGAAATTACTCCTAAAGTATCACAGAGGAGTTATAGCTTTATTGTCTTGTAGGTTAACCAGGTTTGTATTTAACCTAGCTTTTTTTTCTTTTGCCCATCATACACATACATACACATACACATTTCCTGTAAGAACTTGAGGAAACTGTTCTTATGGCTTCCCCATTAATTAGTTAAGTAAAAACCTTAACACCTGCTGTAAGTAACTCAGAGCATTACCAACACGCTCTTCTCTGAGGGAAGGGAAAAAACAGCAAAACTGTTTGTTTGTCCCAAAGCTACTGTGGAATGTAGCTGCAAGTTACAACAGTACAACAGGACATGCCAGGAAGGTATAGTGGGCCACTGGGGAAATTATTCTAATAGAATATTAAAGCACTGGAAAGAAACATTTAAACCTTATCTATTTACGCCTTCAGATACGATGACAGCCAGTAGAGGGCTGTATGGATTCACTGAGGGCTTTCCTTTTGCTTCCTCTGCTTAAGCCAAGGATTTTATCTTCACAGATTGTCTCCCAAACAAAGCGCAGTCATCTTAGCTGCAACAAAGGCTAATAGTTTTAGCATTTTACCAACTCCTGCATCTACATCCAGCCTGCGTTTATCTCTACTGCCAAGATCAGCCTCACTGGGGTCCCTGGAATCAATCACCAGGCTATTGAATAACCAGGAGCTAGAGCATTCAAAGGACATCTGCTGCCACCTTAGATAACAAGCCTTTACAAAGACGGACCCAGAAGTGATCCAGCAGGCTGCTTCCGCACAGAGCCAGGCTGTGTTGTCAAACTCAGACCAGAGCTAACCTCATGAGAATAGATGGCTTCAGCAGACAGATGTCACATTTTGCAACTAAGGACACAACATGAACAATGGCCCATCCTGGAACGTCCAAGGATATAGAAATACGGACAACTTTTTCCTTTAGTCCACAACTATAATAGGTAAAATGGGAAACTGGGGAACTGCCAGGACCAAGCAAAGAAAAGAGTCTATCTCAGTGCGACTCTGCCCCGACCATGCGCCTGTAATTGCCTCCCTGCCCAGGCTTAGTGAGCTCAGCACCAGCGGTGACGCAGCTCGAGTGGAGAGAGCTAACCCCGCTGCTGGCTACTGCACTCTGAAGGCGGCCAGGCTAAAGGTCCCGCACATCCATGGGGTTCGTGAGATGGCAATTCTGATTCTTTCCTCCATGTTGAGGAAATGGCATTGAAAGTGTCAGATTAGGTGTATGGTGCCTACCTATGCCCACCATAAACACACCGAATCCTGGAGAGTTAACATAGGTACCAGTTGCTGTGTCTATGTGTGAGTGTGTGTGTCTGAGTGTATGTGTGTAAGAGTATGTGTGTGAGTTTGTGTGTGTGTGTGAGAGTGTGTGTGTGAGAGAGAGTGAGTGTGTGAGACTGTGTGTGCCCTTGGCTTCACTTTCTTGTCAACAGAAAGCAATGAAGCATGTACTCCCACCAGGAACGGTGCTGGATACTTGGGATGAGGCAGTGAGCAAGACAGATATGACCCCTGTCCTCTTGGAGGCTGAGTACAGGGAAATCAACCAAAATGATACATGTGTTCTGGTCAAATAGGAAAGACATGAGCTGATCTGATATTTCTTTAGATTTACAAAGCAACTTTTCAAAGATGGTGAGGTATGTTTAAAATATTGCCCACTGTTGCCATCCACGTCCCTCTTACCCCAGTATTTCCTCTTCCCATCGAGCCCTTCCTTCACATTCAAGCTGGGCCAGGGTGCCTCGCTGCTTTGGAAACAAGATGTGACAGTAGAGAGTGGAGAGACAAGAATGGGTTCCCTTGCTTCTAAGCTTCCAAAGCCCTTAGTCTGCAAAGGCATAGAAAGTTAATTCAGCAGAAAATGTGCTTTAAGAACAAGGCTTCCAGACAAGGCAGAGCGTTCATGACAGGTGCACACATATTGGTGAGTCCCCAAGGCAGTGGTCCTGCTCCCTGCTCGACAGATGCTTCTTGATTGGCCTTGAAACCATCTATACTAAAATACTGGAGAGCCACAAGGTATAAATAGTAATCCAAGTCTGATTTTTATAGAAGTATAGACATAGCCAGAAGTTAACCAACCATTGTTCCCTAACTTCCTTACTGCTGTAACTCGTTACTGCTTAATGGCACTGTCCTCCCTGACAGGTGCAAGATTTGTGACTTCCCCCACTGCTCCTGTGGATAACATTGCTATTGGAAAGCCCAAGGACTTGTGCTTCTACAGATAACGTTACCATTACAAAGCCTAAGACTGGTCTTTGAAGTGTTAATATTTTTCAGACTCTGCATTCCGTGGGGACCCATTGATGCCATTCAGACCCGTGGATAGGCTGTGGGAATGGATCCAACAGACTTGAGACCCCTTCCCAGGGAATCTCCCCACTGAGAAGACAATCTCTGCATCCCAGCCCTATGAGTTCATCCCCCACCAACCAGCAGACCCAATTCCCTAGCCCTTTGCCTGCCAAACTATCTTTAAAAACCCTTTCTCCCAAATTCTCTGGGAGATGGATTTGAGAAATTTCTTCCATCTCCTTGCATGATGCCTGCGATATTAAACTCTTTCTCTGCTGTAACCCCTGCCGTCTCAGTGTATTGGCTTCCTCTCGAGCAGCGGGCAATGAACCTGTTTGCGCTGTAACAGCCTGCTCCCCTCCCCCGTTTCCTTACCCTTGCTCTCTAGAATCTGCCCCCAAATAACCTACCTGCACACAAACCTTCTCGTGGGCTCAGCTTTTAGAGGAATTCAACCTAAGACATGAACCACATCTTTAGTTGGCTGGCTGGTTGGCTGGTTAGTTAGTTGGTTTTTGTCTCTAGTCTACCACTAACCAGCTGTGTGACCTTGGGTTTAGCCGCTTTACCTCCCAGCAATGCAGCTTAATCATTGGTAAAATGGGGACTGTTAGAATACTCATCCCATTGGTATTTTGGGGGCACCTTCCATATTCCAAGCACTATTCAAAGTAGTGGTAATAGAGCGACAAACAGGAGAAAAGATATGTTGGTTGCAGAGGCAGACGGCAAGCAATACACAATTGAGTACATGACACAATGCCAGGTGATGATGAGTACATCTGTGAGGAGGGGCTATGCGACCAGACACTGTAACCTGGTCATGAGGCAAGGAGATGAACCAAGACAATTGGCACTTGGGAAAGAGCTTTCAAGCAGAGGAAAGGGTGAGGAAAAGCCCTCTGGATTTCCTCTTCTCTAACCTGCTTTGAGTCCTTTGAGAGTCCTGTTGATCACATTTGAATGGAAAGGAGATGGTAGTTTGGTGACATTAACCATTTTGCCCTAAGTCACCCTTGTCACCCACAAGCTGAAATTCTTTTATCCTTGCTTTCTGCCCTGGCCACATCCTTTCCAAGCTGCAGAATGAGGAGATGTGAAAGTCTGCCACTGGCGGAAACTTCAAAGGGAATCCAGCCGATGAAACGAACCACTCACCCAGCAATTATTCATGAATGAGGAAAGGTGAAAGTAGCCTCACACATGAAATACGGCTCCTCTCTGCTGTGCAAAGAGGTTTTAGTCAAAGGGGCTTATGTCTCAATTCTACTTTTAAGACTCTTTTCTTGGTCCTACATGATTTCCTAATCGGTGCATTTGTTACATGTTAGCATTTTGGTGCATACTTTGAAGTATTACAAAAACAAAAGTTAAAAGAGGCTGAGCCTAACAAGTTACCCATTCTTCTTCCAAAGATGTAAGTGGGGCAAGTTCCTCACTGAGTCATTTACACATAAAACTTTTGCAGGCCTGGTGGGGACAGAGAATATCAAGTCAATATAAAAATTTTGTTTAATCCTTTTGGATGGTGCCTTGCTCTGTGCCTGTGACCATCTGCCAGGTAGGTAGTAACTGCCGTGGTGGAGAGATTCGCACCCTTGTGAGGGAGCGAAAGTTCAGAAATGCTAACCCACTGGAGAGTTAAGAGGAAGAGTCAGGGTCTGAACAGGAATGGCCTTTCCCATCGTGCCTCATCTCAGCCTCCCACCAAGGGATACTGCCCATTGCCAAGAGCAGGGTCTTAGGTTCAGTGTAGCAGAAAGGTGCTGGGTTAGAATCTTTGGGCACGAAGGAGGAATCTCCTGCCTTCCCTAGTGAGTGTGGGGCTGTTAGCTCACTGGGTTGCACAGCCTCAGATGCACCCAGCAGCAAAGGGTCGGGGGGGTGAGAAGATGCAGGCGGATCCACCAACCCCACCATGGCTACCACACATGCCAGGGATGGAGGAGGGTGAAGTTACCTTTAAGTACAAGAGACAGAAATTGGAGGAATAAAATGTCTCCCTAGAGCCAGCTCTTTTCTTTAAAAAGAGCCTTTTCTACAAAAAAAAAAAAGAAAGAAAGAAAACCCAAAATGTCAGAAATATGCTGGGAAATATTTTGGTAATGAACCTTTTGACCCTTATTTGTAAAGCATTTGGAATTGTTGGGCCAGAACTATAGCTCTGAAACAAATAAACAGAATTTCAATTTACTGTGATGATTAGATTCCTTGGGTGAATGGTATCTTGCTGTGGATAAAAACCAAAATGGGCCCTGACACTGAACATGCCTTTGTCAGAAAATGCTTGTGTCAAGTAGAACGCTGAAGGCATCTCTTTGCCAAGTTCATGCACATTCAGGAGGTTTGGCGTGTGTGCAAAGACAGGGCAGAGCGATGAGGCCCTGCTTTCCTGCTTGTTATTTTCCACACGCTATCTTTTAGCATGGTCTTCCATTCAGAGCGAGGACGCTACACTGGGGTCTCATATCCACACTTAACTCACCAGAATTCAACTACCACACTTTGAAAAGAGGGAGAGCGATAGAGAGAGACATAGAGAGCAAGAAAGACAAGAATAACATCTTCAGAAGCAAGCGTGATCCTATCCTCTACTCCATTAATTGAGTCCATGCCCGGGAGTAAACATTAAAGGAGAGATGAATACATATGTATGCATGTTCATACACACAAAACTAGGCACACTGTATGCTATGAGTGATCTGAGAGGTGCTTATGAAAATGTATGTTATCTGGCTTTATCACTTAAGGACTTTAGAATTTAAGCCTTAAACAAGGTGAGGCCACACTGCCCTGTTCTACAAGAGGAAGATATTGTTCTCAGTTGTTTTGCTATTAATAGTAGGGGAAGGAACTTGCCTTGAGCCATCCACACACCCGAGTGGTCCACATGTGACCACAGACGCACACTGGAGACAGTTGGCTGAGGCTCAGAGTTCAGAGCTGGTCATGAGACAAAGTAAAGTAATTAAGTGAGCATATTGGTCTCATTGATGCAATTTGTCATGCAGTTTATCTAATCTGATGTAAAAATGCACAAAATACAAACACAGTTATGAAACCCTAAGGTCTCCATTTATACAACTAACATTTCTAAGTGCCTGTTATCAGCAAGGCAAGGAATTAGAAGCCATGGGGAATTTTCAGGTGAACCCTCACGGGGGGAGTCTACAAGTCTTGTTGGAGAGATAGGTAAATCCATTGTAAATTACAATACAGGGGAGAAGGTGAATAAATGTGTGTCAGCTAAAACTGTCAACAGGCATATAACTTTCATATATAATTATCTTTTAATTACTTACTAATATACAGGACTCTGAAAGCTCTGGTTGTCATTTTCTGATAACAGTCTTGGTCTTTGTTCTGATTAGGCTAATACTCAGTTGTGTTTGCATTTTATGTGATAGCTACCATCTTTTGCCTATTCAAAAATAATTACCCCTTCCTCCATGCTAACAGAATCCTAGTTTGGTTTGAGGAGGCACCCCCACCCCCACCCCATCCCGCCCAAACCTCACTTTTCCCCAGGCCACCAGATGCTCAGATGACCTGATTCTGCCCAGTGAGAAGCGAGCAGAAGTCTGCAGGGTTTCTCGAAAGCCTTTGCTTTGTCACTTGGAGAGAGTGTAGGACCTACACTGTAGGCTTTCCCCACCTTCCTTCCTTCCTCCCGACTGGCCTCTCCCTTCCTCTTGTCTGGAAACCAACATGATTAATGGCCTTGCGGCAACCACCTCATATCCAGGAGGCAACGTATCGATGAAGCAGCCAAAGAAATATAAAATTGCCAGCTCTGACATCCAGTTGCAGACCGAAAGCCAGCAGACGCCTACTCCCAGACTTGTTAAATGAGGAAAATCGCCCTATGTCTTTAACCTGCTGTTATGTGGGCTTTTGCTACTTGCAACCAAACCCCTTCCTAACCAGCCCACTCCTGGAGCATACGCCAGGGACGATGGGGCAGGGGCCAGGGGCCCGGAAAGGTCTCCAGGAAGTCAGCCTGGCTTCTCGTGCGGCAGTGCTGGTCCCCCAAAGAGGTCATCATATGCACAGAGCGCTGATGGTCGCTCACTCACATATTTCTTAATCTCTCACTTATGACACCGGTGTTATTTCTGGAGCATGCCCTTCCCTCAAAAAGTTTATGATGTAATGAGGGTTATTAGAAATGTATACAAATAACTAGAATGTTTATAGCAGCACAATTCACAATTGCAAAGATGTGGAAACAACCCAAGTGCTTATCAATACATAAGTGGATTAATAAAATGTGGTATATGTATACCATGGAATACTACTCAGCCATAAAAAATGATGAATTAATACCCTTGTACTATCCTGGATGGAGCTGTAGCCCATTCTTCTAAGTGAAGTATCACAAGAATGGAAAAATAGGCACCACGTGTACTCACCATCAAATTGGTACTAATCGATCAACACTTTATGGAAGTAACATCTATAGGGCATTGGGAAGGTGGGAGGGGGAGGAGGGATGGGTACATTCACAACTAATGGGTACGGTGTGTGATGTCTAGGGATTGGGCACGCTTGTAGCTCTGACTTGGGTGTTGCAAAGGCAATACATGTAACCAAAGCATTTGTACCCCCGTAATATTCTGAAATTTAAAAAAAAAAAAAAGGAAACTCCAGGCAAAATAAATTGATTTAAAATTTTACAAAAAGAAATGTACACAAATAACTACAATGGAAGGTAGAAAATGGCAAACACCAAGAAAGACATAAGAAAATAGCCCTTTGGGACTGGGCTGTAAATTTAAGCTGGGAGATAGTAGAACGGTTTCCTCAGGGAGTGGGCAAAATTCCCCCTTGCCAACAACTACCCCCATCCCAGGACAGGGACTGGGGGGATTTTAGAAGACCTTATAAGGAACACTATGCATGAGAAGTGGAGAACTGCTAGATTGAGACACAATATTCAGGGTCTCTAGCAATTCTTATGAACACAAAAAGACCTTTTATGCTTTTTCTGTTTATTTAAAAATTCTAGAACATCTCTAGTATGCAAAGAAGGAAAACGAAAGGGATTGAGAGAGGAGGGAAAAGAGAGAAAAGCAGGTGTGCTCTGTCCACATCCCATCTTTCCCAAGCTTCAGAAGCTGGGCTCAGTGGCAATGAGGGAAAGAGTGAAAGAGCTCTGTTATAGACTGAACTGTGTCTCCCCGCCCAAGATTCATGTCTATGCCCTAGCCCCCAATGTGACTGTATTTGTAGACAAGGCCATTAAGGAGGTTTTAAGGTAAAATGAGACCATAAGCATGGAGTCCTAATTCAGATAGGACTGGTGTTCTTATAAGAAGATGAACACGTGCACAGAGGAAACGCCATGTAAGGACATAGTGAGAAGGCGGCTTTCTGCAAGCCAGAAAAAGAGGCCTCACCAGAAACCAACCCTGCTGGCACCTTGATCTTGGACTTCCATCCTCCAGAACTGCAGGAAAATAAATATCTGTTGTTTAAACCGCCCAGGCAGTGGTATTCTGGCATGGCAGCGCAGGCAGAGGCTGGGCTGTATACAGGCCCTAAGGGGAGGTGAAACTTCAGATGGTAAACTACAGCCTCAACCGTCTCTTCCTGTTGGAGCCATCTACCTTACTGAAACCTTTATGTTCATCCACTCGATAAACTTTTGTGCTTTGATCATTTTGTGGATGGAGCCCCTGACCAAGTTAGAAATTAAAATGTGGTATATGTCTCCATGGGCAGAAAAGGAGAAAGGGACTTTCAGTGTGAGCAAAGACCCAGAACCTAGAGGAGAAAGGGCAGGCTCCTTCGTTTGTTCCATTAGTACTTGTTTTGAGCATCTATGATGTGCCAGGCAATGGTGGAGAGAGAGGTGCTGTGAATAAAACAGACCTGGCCTCTGCTTCTGGGAACATGTTGGGAAATTATTCAGAGCACAGAGAATGTGGAGGGAGTATGGGAAGAGTAGAATGGGAACAGACATTGGCAGCTTTAAACCCTGTCTAGGAATTTGTTCTTTATCCAGAAAGCAAATAGGGAGCCACTGCAGGTCATTGAGCAGGAGAGTGCCCTGGTCATAGTTGGCTTTTAGGAATATGAATCTGAAAGCTGTCAGTTGGTTCAATTGGAGTGGGAAGAAATTAGAGATTGGAAAAAGAGTTGAAGGATAAATACTAAGGCTCAGACAAGATGTAGTGAGAGCCTGAACCAAGGTGACATCAAAATTAAATGTGTTTGCTGCCACCAAACCATATACTAATATCAATAGAAAATCTCAAAATGGATATATTGTCTTAAACTCATAGAAATACTATTGTGTTGGCTTTGGAAAAGTTTCCAAAATACAGCGTTCTATCTTCTAATATCAGAGGCAGCAAAGCAGAGGTCATTTGCCCTGGCCTAACACTGTTGTAAACTGGAAGTGGTGATCACATCACCCAGTGTCCTTTGATCAATAAACTCTCAGTGTGTCAGGTTCAAAAGCCAAAAAGGCTCCTATGACCTTCTAATTAATTTCAGCAAATTATGATAAAACAGAAGGAACTGTGAGGTCCAAGTTAGGAGAATGAAGTTTGAATCTCTATTTAGGGACCTTCTAACCATATAGCATGGACAAGCTACTTAATCAGTTAACCTCCCTCTTCCATCCCAATCTGCAAGCCTCAGCTAAATGTTTAACCCACTGGCTCTCCGGGATAAAAGGCCATGATTTGTAGTTTTGCCAATTTCTGTAATTTCAGTACTCCTGTCGTGGCCGATTTCAAGCCACCAATGTGATGTCAACCATCTCACTAACTCCCTAAAAATCTAACAATTGATCCTCACAAGCCAGCATGAGCCAGCGCCGGCATACACCACTGCTTCCAACGCTTAGCTCTCACATCTGAAAAATGGGAATCACACACCTCCACATAGCCATTGTCAAAACTGAGATAATATAAGAGAAAATACTCAATACAAGGTTATTAGCAGATATGAGGTATTTGATAAATATTCGTTCAAGATTTACTGAGCACCTACTATGTAGCAGACACCATTCCAGGAACTAAAGATTCAACAGAGAACAAAACAAGGGGTCTGCTCACCTGGAGTTGACGTTCTAAATGGGAGAGATAAATAATAATGAAAAAAGATAGATGATAGGTAGATAAATGACAGGTAGATAGGTAGATAGAGAGGTAGAGATAGATAGATAGATAGATAGATAGACAGACATTAATAGATTAGGTAGATAGCCAGTCAGTAGCCTGGTAGTGATAAGTACTAGGAAGAAAAATCACACCAGTTAAGGATAAGGGGAAAGAGGAGCGGTCATACTGTTTTAGATATGGTAGCCAAGAAAGACCTCACTGATGAGGACACGTCTGATGAGAAACCTGAGTGGAATGAAGGCATGACCATGGGCTTATCTGGAGAAGAGTGTCCCAGGCAAGCTGAGAGCTCGTGCCAGGCCTTGGGACAGGTGTGGGCTGGGCACACCCCAGTGGCAACAGGAGGCCAGTGGGGTGGGAGCACCTGAGGGAGGCGACGCCGGTGGAAAGTGCGTGGGAATGGAAGCCAAGAGCAGAGGTGAGGTGGGGAAACATCTCAAGCCCTGGCCATGTATTATGAGCCTTGATATCTCTGGAGTCGTGGTGGTCCAGGGCCAGTGAGAGGTGGGGCTGGACTCCTCCTGCCCCTCTGCCTTCCCTACATGGAGGAGGAACTACTTGCTCCACTGGTGAGACCTTGTTCTTTTCAACTATTTAAATGTTTGTGCAAATGACAAATATTAACCCAACGGCTTCCATGTGCAGGCCCCATTTTTGCTTCTAGAGATAGAAACTGGGAGCAAAACTTGAAACCTTGCTTCTCATGGACCTACTTGGCCATGGAAGGATACAGAATACATAAAACAAATACATTGGCTGAGCTATGACGACAATCAAATCAGTGGGCTGACAGAGTCCCCTTTAGATATGAAGAATCCTTCTAGGCCAGGATGCCGCTGTCACCTATACATCACCCCCAGTTCTAGCACAGTGCTAACTGGTGCTCAGAATAATGTTGCTCCAAATGAAAGGTCAGCAGCAACCAAAGGAGGCCAGCAACAGCCCCAGGAAATCAAGAGAGGCCCCCATTGTTCTCCTGGCACGGACTTTTTCAAATCAGAAGCTGAGGAAATGCCAACTCTTTTTATAACTAAGAAATCTCTAAGATGTGGGGAGTTCTGTTTGCTTGGTTTGTTTCTATTTTTGTTTTTTAAATGTTACTCTCAGGACACTTGCCACAAAATCAACTCGAGTCCTTATTAAATAAAATGCAAATTTCTAGACCCCACCCCAGACCCACTGAATCATAATGGCTGGACGAAGTGCCCAGGGAAGTGCCTTTTCAACCGTCTCCTAAGAAATGCTGATGCTACCTTGCTGATGCTATTCGATCTGCTCTAAAGCAAAAGTAAAGTGCACAAGTCTTCTTTTCATTGCAGTTGTAATTGTCTCCACAAAGCCTTCTTAAGACTGCTCTTATGTAAACTTCCTTTGCGAAAACTCTGCAGCCCTAGTCACAAGCTGACTTTGTTTAGAGAGATGCACTGGGAGACAGAGCCCGTGTGATGGGAGCAGCCCATCAACTGATCCATTCATTCAAAAAGTTCAGAGACGCTGGATGGCCTCAGCGGAAGCACCTCCCTGTCTGGGGAGCTGAAGGAGAGACTTTCTGGAATATTCCCTACCTGTAAAGAGGGCATGGTAGTGGAGGCCCCTCTCTTTGTCTCGATGGGAGCAGACATCAAATAAGTAGGCTTTGATGGGCCCATCAATGAAGTCAGCAGCAAAATCAAAGAGAACCACACCTATCATGGTGATGCTTATGGCCCAAACCAGCTTCCTCCTTGGGTTAGCAATCAAAGCTAAAAGAGAAATAAACATCAGTCTCCTAAATCCTGCTTTAGAATGATCTGCATTTTTTCTATTTCCACCTAAACTGCCTGTCATCAAATCATCTCCCTTGCTTTCATGTTGCTTTGTTTTTCCAAGGAAAAACAGCTTCAGTATTTCTTTCAGGTTTCAAAAATTATGCAAGTGAATGTCTAGAAAAGACAAATGCATAGAGACAGAAAGTACATTAGTGGTTGCCTAGGGCTGGTGCACAGGAGGCGATGAAGAGTGACTGCTAATGGGTAATGGGTTTCTTTCTGGGATGGTGAAAATGTTTTGGGGATGAGAGAGGGGTGATGGTTGCACAACCTTATGAATATACTAAAAAGCACTGAATTGTACACTTTTAAATAGTACAATTTTTGCTATGTGAAATATCTCTATAAATAAAAAATTATGTAAATAATTCCAACAATATAGAAAAAGCTAAGGGAAATGCTTCCAATCCCAGCCCCAGCGAAGGTTATCTTTTGAGACATCCCTTTATGCACTTCTGCATGCACAGGTGCGAGCGTGCGGCGGTACCCGAACGCAGTGCCTCTCAAACTTTGTGCTTAACTGTCACTTGGGCGGTTGCTGGACCCAGTTCCCAAGACTCTGATTCTGCAGGTCTGGGGTGGGCCTGAGAAACTGCAGGTCCAATAACCCCGCTGACGCTGCTGCTGCAGCTGAGGCCACACTTTTCAATAGCACTGAGGCAGGAGAGATGTAGTGCAGGCTCATCGATAGCCCACTCCCTTATACCTGTTCACTTCAGTTAATGAAGTGCTTCCTCGCAATTTTTAACAGCTAAATCATATTCATCCTACGGATATGCTACAATTCATTCACCCAATCTCCTATTGAAGCCTTGCTGTCAGTTTATTTTTTAAACTTAAGAATAGCATGGAAAACATTCACGTTTAAAAAATCACAGTATCAAAATAAGTGAAAAAGAAGCCTACTCTCCACTTCTCACCTCCAGTCTTTAGTACCCCTCCTTAGAGGCAACGATTCTCATCAGCTTTTTCTTCATTCTTCCAAAAATATCCTACACTTACACCTTTATGCCTTCTTTTAAATCGATACAGATGATAACTGATTATCCTGCCTCATAATCACCTGTTCTGCTAGTCTGAGAGTTAATGATCTAAAAATGTGTGCTATTTTTAAGTTGAACGATTCTTTTTTTCAGTACAGCTTTTATGTTCTACCACCAATTACTGGTTAATTGGAAACTGATTAATGGCTGGGAAAAGTGCCTACTATCAGGTTTGGTTTTGTCCAGAATCTGCAATGCAAAAATGTTCCCTTGAGCTGACAGGTTGGTGCCCTGTACCCACTAAAGGCTCTACATAAAACTACGAACAGAATTAACTCTCATTTGGACACACAGGTGATTTGTGGTAAATATTTACGGAGCTATTTGGCAGCTGGTCAATTTGATGAAGTATTAAATAGGGCAGAGTGGGCTCAAAAAGAAACTCAATTGATAAATATGTAAAAATGTTTCATTTGGTAAAATAGATAAAAATTTAATTCTATCTTAAAATCCTCACAAGAAAAGATGATGTATGCTGACGTTTCTAGAAGTAAAGGCTCCCTAAGCACAGGATATGGGTCATTCAAAGGTGGAAGTTCATCGTAACCTAGGCGAGATCATCAATTCTAGCTAATTTCTACGAAGTGCCAAAGAAATTCACGTTCTCCTGCTACGGAGTTGCACAGTAGGACACGTATCCCTGCCTGCCCACCTTGTGCAGTCCACTTACCGGATGTAACAGAGTCCCCGTTGAGGTAGAGAGCCAAGCCCAAGAGCATCATGAGACTCAGGGTGAGGATATAGGGTCTCCGGCGGCCCCACCTGGACCGGCAGTGGTCACTGGCTGATCCAACCACGGGCTGCAGCAGGAGCCCCAGGATGGGGCTGAGGAGCCACACCATGCTGTACAGACTCTTGGGCAGACCCACACTGAGCAGGACTGGGGTCACGTAAGCTGCCTCCACCGCATAGCAGAACTCCCGGCCGAACATGGCCATGCTGTGCATGATCAGTCTGCTCCTGGGTCTTTCAGGTGGCCCCACAGAGCCCAGGGGGCCGACCTCAGCTAGGGATTTATAGGTGTGGAGGTCACCCTGCCCACTGTTGCCACCCATGGCCACTGGGTGTGGAGCGTTCCTGCGTGTTCTCGGGTTTGTGCACTGAACTGGATTTGACGTGGAGCCTGGCCAGGCAGCCAACAGAGATGGGCGGGCTGGAGGAGGGGCTCAAATTCTTTCGTGCCTCTAAGATCACAAGTTATGATGAGAGGAGGGGGGTGCGGGAAAGCATGACAGGGATTAGCTGCTGTGAGCCCTCCGGCTCCTTCGAAAGTTTGAATGTTTTTCTAAAGGGATCATCCTTTGCAGTGTGCTTTCTCTCCTCACTCTCGCTCTCTCACAATGACACATGATCCCACACACGGCCTTGAGATAATAAAGCTTTATTACACAGGGGTCAAGTCAAAATATAAATGAGTTGATATCTTTTTATAAACTTCTTTTTATAGATATATTCTGTCTTTTCCTAACTCCAAAGTTTTCTACACACAGAGCTCAGGAGTCCAGTAACTAGACTTAAAATGGTGGGAGGCCGCACCCTTCCTCAAATCACTCGCTCTCCTGTAGCACCCTCGTTTTTTTCCCTCATTGCACTTAATGCATTTTATAATTAGCTAGTTCTGTGCTAATTCCATATCCTATGTTAGTCTTTGATCTCCTTGAGAGCAGAGATCAGGTCTGTTTAGCTCATTTTGGTATCCCCAGCACCTACAAGGATAGGTATGATACCTGGCACCTAGAAAGTTTTCGATAAATATTTGCTAAAGGGATTATTGAATGAATAAAATATATATACATTTTGTGGTGCCAATCAAGTGCTTGTTGAGGTAAGGGCTCCCTCACCACAGAATATGGTTCATTCAAGGGTGGAAGTTCATTGTAACCTACGCAAGATCATCTGTCCTAACCAATTTCTATGAGGTGTCAAAGAAATTCATGTTCTGCTACGGAGTTGCACAGCAGGACACGTATCCCTGCCCACCCACCTTGTGCAGTCCACGTACCTGATGTCACAGCGTCCCCGCTGAGGCACAGAGCCAGAGCTTCCCCCAGGTAACCTGGGCTTCCGGGTCCAGGTAACACCACCTTTCCCGTCATCCCTGCAGCCCTAGGAGTGGTCCCGGTTCGTTTTTGCTCCCATCTGGGTTGCCTCACTATCCCCCAGGCGTCTCTGCTCTTTCACCACTAGTGTAATTCTCTATATTACATTTCCTCTGTTTTAAAGACTTCCAGTGGGTCGTATTTTTCTTGCTGGACCCTGATTTCAAATGAAAAGTCTGAGTTGTAGAGGAAACATCTTACAGGAAGGGCCCTAAAAATGGTTTAAGAGCGAGACCTAGGGTCAGAATATTAAAGCTTAAATTCTGATGCTGCCTCTTCCTAGCTGCTTATCCCTGGGCTAATCACTTTAACTGGTGTTTCTCAAACCATGTGTCAAGGTACCCCAGACATTACAGTGAACTCACAGAGGTCCCTCAGGATATTTAGAAATTTAAAAATCCCCTTGTGATTGACTGTTGAAGAACAACTGAGATGCTGTAGGTGTTAGCCCTTATTGGCTGCCTACCAAACATCCATTCTCCACTCTGTCCAACCTGATGGAACCTGGATTAGATTCTGGAATCCAACCCTCCCTCACATGCCCATATGCCAAGAAAAAGAGGCACGGTCGGTGGTGCTGGGGTCGGTGGTGCTGACGGGCAGCTCCACACAGGAGTCAGGCACCCAGCAGAGCCAGCTAGATATCTGGAGGGCTGGGAGTTATCTGAAGGAAACCCTGAGAACATTTTCTAATATTCCAGTTCAAAGACACAAACTGAATGATTTCCTTGTCAAATTAAAACGGTCAGACTTCTCTATCTAAGGACATTCATTTTGGTAAACAATAGAGCCCAAACTATTTCAATGACTGATAAAATGATATTTAAATGGTATTTAAAGGACTTTCTTGAAAGTTTACAGACTTAAAAGCATGGGTATACTTCAGGGAAAAAGAGTTTTATTTAATAAAAACATATATTAATTCATTTAAAATAAGCATATAAGTATCTTAATAACAACAAATATATTCTATCAAGTAAATTGGAAGGCAGAAAAACTGCCACAATTGAGTATAAATACACAAAACATTTCAAAATCAAAAGCCCTGATGATAAGCATTTTCAACATTCAATCATTACTGTGTAATCAGTGTCTTTAGTTGTTTCTTGATTAGAGTAGTTGGTGGAGCACTGTGATTCTGTTCTTCCATGTTTCCATGCACACAATTTTATGTACTATTCTATACTGTAAATGCAGTATTCAGATTCACTGGAGCAGCAGGCCTGGAAGTTAGAGATTAGCTTTCAGGTTATTATTTTCAATGATTTTATCTAAGTTAAGCTGATCAATCTCTTCCTGGTTGAATCCAAATTCTTTAAGTATCTCCTTGCTGTGTTCTCCTACAAAAGGATCTCTTTTGGAAGAAGGGATGGCAGGGGTGTTGGACAGCAGAGGTGCAGGGCGGGGGCTCACGCCCTGCTCCTCGTCAGTGACAAAGGAGCCCCGTTCCTTGTTATGATCATGATGGACAACCTCTTCAAAAGTCAGAACCGGAGTCACACACGCATCTGTGCCGTCAAAGATTTGGCACCACTCTGCCTTTGTCTTCTTTGCAAATGCATCTGCAAACTTCTTCTTCATTTCTGGCCAATCCATCATGCTCATCTGATTGGGAAGTTCATCAGATTTCAGTCCAAGTCCTGAGAGAAAAATACAATTTTTTAAATTGCTATGCTTTGGGTAGAGTGATTACAGTCCACAAAAATGAATGTTGAGCCCACCATGCTGTCTTGAATAAGATATTCAATGAGGGCTTCTCAAATGAGACAAGAAAAGCAGTTCAAAGTCAGTTTGAAGTTGGATCCAAGGCTGGAGAGGACAGAGGTAGCAGGTGCAGCAGGACTCGAATCAGACTAGTCATTGCCAAAATTTTGTTATTTACATTTCATCAAAAGTAGTCTATTTTTAATGGTCTACTTTACAGAAATTGATTTCTTCCCTCTGAGTACGTTTTGAAAAAGAAATTTCCTCAGGACATTATTATCTGTCCTATTGAATTAAAGCAACCTCATATTTTATATAATGCACTCAAACCCTATAAAAAATAAAATTCAAACAATTTTATACTTGACTATCTCAGTTTTTAAGGAAGAAGCCTGAAGACAAATGAATAAATTCAGGATTGCAATTCTATAAATAATATCCGTTTCTTTTTATCTTGGTAAAATGAAAGAGCTGGGCATGGCCAGGCATGGTGGCCCGTGTCTACAGTCCCAGTTACTTGAGAGGCTGAGGCGGGAGGATCACTTGAGCCCAGGGGTTTGCGACCAGCCTGGGTGATACAGCAAGACTCCCATCTCTAAAACAATAAAATAAATAAGTAATAAATGAAAATTAAAAAAATAAAAAAGAGCTTGAAAGAAGTCATATATTAAGAACAAAGGGTTTGTGAGATAGCCAGAGACTCATGTGAACTGTTCCCGCAGCAGATATGACAGAACGTTATCAGCAGCCACTCAGCAGCGGGGCATGCAGACTTTCCTCTCTGGCATGAAAAGGCCTTGAAAGGCCACCAACACCACAGTGCAGAGCAGAGGGAAGCAGCCACCTGGGGACTTAGCAGGAAGTCCCTCCAGCTCAGGACTCCACCTGTGCTTCCCTTGCTGACCATGTGAGCCTAGCCCCGCAGAGACACTGAACACCAGTGCTCATTAAATTATGCCCAAAGGGCCACTGTCCAAGAGTTTGGTGTAACTGTCACTTTTCTTCCCTCATATAAAAGGGGTTTTAAATGTTGATGGTTAAGTGTCAAGTGATAATGAAAAGATGTTTTCCTTACGTGTAATAGTTTATGTAAGTTTAGCCAAGTTAATCAAATAATTCTCACTTTCATCATCCTGTCCTCCTCCACCATCAATGGCTAACTGTAAGGTGCTCTGAAGATGCCAGAGTCCCTCCAGAGGTAAGAAGACATGAATACTGCAGCCTCTTCTCAGGGTTTTGAGGGATGTGAGAAAATAAGGAGTAGTCACATAGTTCTGGATATTTGTGAACAGCCACCTATGGGATATAAGTAAATTTTTCTTTGTAGTCACTTGTCCCATTCAAATGCCAGGACAGATATGAAGCCATAGTTTCAGGTTATCATTATAAGTTACAAAGAAATGTTTCTAAGAATGTCTTTCACTTGGCTTTCTCTTTCCTGACTGCCCCAAACTCTGTGACTGAAAAGCATATAAAATGAGCAGTTAGTGAAAAGCAGTGACACAGATCATAGCTACTGTTAGAAACATCTTTGCATGGTTTTTAAACAGATTTTTTAATCAGAATCATAACACTAAATAAAGCTGGAGCCAGTATGTTGTCTAACAAATATTATACTTGAGATTACACAGGTCATAGTTTGTATGCTGGAAAAATACTGGAAATCTAAAGACCCCAGGTTCTACCCCAGCTCTGACACTCCAGCTCTTCCACTGTCGATCATCCCTTCTCAGCCCACAATCTCCCATCCTACCCACAAAAGGCTGTGGATGCAAAGATAGGTGGCTGCACAAACAATCAGGGAGATTACAGAGCTTAGACTCAGCAGGAGAAAACCCAGGAGAAGGTGATCAGGAGGTGAGGGGCTGGAGCAATTACTCTGTTGAAAAACGTCGTTTCATTTTTCAGTATTTCCAGAAAGGCTCATTCACTGAGGTGCAGCGTGGATGCTGGAAAATAGCACTCCACACACGGGCGTCTCCCCGATTATCTGCGGCTTCGCTTTCTGTGGTTTCAGCTACCCTCAGTCAATGGAGGTCTGAAAATACCGAATGAAAATTCCAGAAATAAACAATTCATAAGTTTAAACTGTGTGCCGTTCTGAGTAGCGTGTTGAAATTTCCCACCATCCTGCCCTGTCCCTATCCAGTATATCCACACCGTAGACACTACGGACCCTTTGTCACTCAGGAGCTGTCCTGGTCATTAGGTATCGCAGTGCTTGTGTTCAGATCACCCTACTTCACTTCATAGTATTTGAAGTGAACTTCAAAGTATTCAATACTACAAGATGAAATGTAATAAAAGTACTAAATATCCCACACAAAAGGCATTATTATTTTTCAAAACCCTCAGCTGTTTTATAGATTAGTAAAATTACCTGTCAATTTAAAAGATGGGGGAAATGTCCCATAATATATTGATGGATAGAATTAGGTTAATTAGAAAGTGGATAGACAATAAAAGACATCATGGATTTTAAAAGGCCCCCAAATAGAGGCTAAAGAACCACAGCAACGTTACCCACCTTTGAGCAGCAGCTTGTAGAACTGGGGTTCTATTGCCCCCACAGCCATGAACTCCCCGTCCGCTGTCTTATAAGTTGTGTAGAAAGGTGCTCCCCCATCCAACACGTTCTGTCCTCGAGGTTGTGTCCACAATTCTTTAGTTTTCCACAGAAAAGAACTTAGATAAGCTGTTCCTTCCACCTTTGAAGAAGCAAAATATAATATGAATCAAGATAATTAAAGTGAAAAGCATGATTAATTCCTATTTGGGTTTTTAAAAAATATTTGTGTAAAAATGCTTATTTTGGAGCATATGAAGATTATATCTAATTATACAACTTCTTTGATATTTCTAGAAAGCAAGTTAGAGCGAGTTTATGGCAGAATAACAACTGGCTGCTCTATTCAGCCTTCTGTAAGACTTAGAAGGAATTTATTTTGTTCTCCCTGTCAAATAAGATTGGCAAAATGTTGGTAATTTTTGAAGCTAGGTGAGAGTACTTGGAAGTTCATTATTCTCTACTTTCATATATGTTAAAAACTGCCAGGATAAAAAGTTAAAAATAAAGCAAAAGGGTTTTCAAAAATCCATCTTCTTATCTTAATATCTATAAACACATACACACAGATATATGAAGCATATCACATTTTAAAGGAAATCACATTACAGTTAAATTTAGCTTATTCGAGCTTGACTCCAATCCCAAGAAAACCATATTTGAGTATTTAACATACCTCATTTTTAACAATCACTAGAAAGTTACAAAATAAATTTAGCAATATGGGTGGCAGGTGTATAGGTTTTCTCAGTCCTGACAAACTAGTTTGGGCATGTCACCTTCCCAGGGAGTCCTGAACCAACAGAAGTAAATCCGCACGCTCAGGTACGATTATCACAAGGCTCAAACTCCAAGGCACTGAGCTACCTAAAGAAGACTTCCCAATCTTTATGGCTTTTATGATCCTAATGATTCCAGTACCCCAGGGAGAAGGCCATCAAAGCATCCTTGTCTCAGAGGTTACCAACAGAGGGGGCGCCGTTCCAACTGCTAGCTTGAAATTTCTCAGTTACTTGGTGTGAAACAACCACAAAATATATCTTTGGATACATTCCAATTTTCCCTGCAACTTGAAATCTCAGGCACACCTGAATTTATGGCTGTGATATCTGTCATCACCAAAGTTGAGTTCACATAAGTGGCCTATGGCAGTGCTTTTTTTTTTAAGACTGGGTTACACAGATCTTAGAGCATTCCACATTTATACACACACATATACATATGCATAAATATGTACACTATTTTAAATATAATAGTGTACTTTATGATGCTTATGTCTAATGCTAAGTATATATTTAGATGTGTCCTATACCAAATTCCGACACATCAGAGCCTCAACTTATTAACATTTATTACTAGCTTCTCCTTCCAATTTTGCATAAATTTGACCTGGCCTTTGAAACACTATTAAGGAAAACTTTTGTTCTGCATACGTCTTTTCCCCTATTAATTTGGGCCTGCTCACACAAAACCCAATAATTTAGTACCTATTATATGCGAGTACCTGCTATCTGTTCAGGCCTTACCCCTGTCAAAACCTCTTAGTCAATGGGGGAATAACAAACAAACTTGAAGCAAGTCAGGTTGTCATATTAGAGAGAGTTTTGACAGAGAGTTCTGAATACTGCTTATTGGACTTTTGTATTCAGGCCAAACAATGTGAGAAGTTTTTAAATACTGTAGTGAAACAAGATATTTCTCTTCTACTTCATCATAAATGAAATATATTCTGAAATTTGAAGCAAGCTACTTAAAAACTATAGATATTTCTAACTAATCCCTGTGACTTGCAATTTTTCTAACATTGGGTCCAAAACAAAATGTAGTAACAAACTGAATACTTAGAAGGTGATGAGAACATCACTCATAAGCCCTAACTTCAAGTGTTTGTGTTCATCAAAACAGCTTCATTGGTCTGACAGCAAAATATATAAACATTGAATATGTAAACAGAACATAAAATAGATTTATGCTAATAAAATACCCCTTTAACCTCTTTTGCACCCTGGATGTCCTGATGAGATACAGGTGCACTAATAGTTACAGGTCTAGTTTGGCCCACTCAGGACAAAAACAGGCTGTGATTGAATCCTATCTTTACTTAGTGTCACAGGAAGGTATAGGACAAGAGATAGCAGAAACAATCCTCATCTCACCGTGAGGCCTGACGGTAGCTACCCGTGCACCTGGCTTCTCTTGCCCCCTCCCCCACACACCCTGAATGCTGCCACAGACGAGTCCTTTGACTCAGGGGAACTGCAGCCTCAATTCCCCACCAACCTTGGAAACTGTTCCAGCATGTAGGCCAGCACCCAGCAGTCCAACCCTCAGCACCCCCCAGGTCAGGTGTGCTCTGCTAGATCAGGGGTAAGTACAGCTAATGGACCCCACATCCCACAATTATCTTAACTATGGTTTTCAAGGAAACAGCACTATGAAAAGTCTTCACAAGCAGGCCTGGGTCAAGGATTCTGCTGCCAAGGATTTGTGAAAACTACTGGCCTATAAGAAAGTATCCACCTTCCCCTAATCAGTTTTTACAACTGTGTCATAAGGGTTCCCAGTGATGAAGAAGTAATTAATACAATTTACTGATCAGTTTGGCCTTAATTAGCCAACAGGAACCTGAAGAAAGTTTCAAATAGGCTAACACCTTACTATCTCCTAATCATTATGTAATTCTGATTAGATATGTTCTGATGAAAGCAGCAATCACCTTCTATTTATATTTGACTATAAATAATCAATTGCACGTATTTAGTAAATTATTACTAGATGACTATTTAGCCTTATATTCTCCTGAACACAAGGTTTGCTCTCAGTTCATTCCTTCTGGACTCCAGGGACTATGCCCACTGCAGGCAATAGAGGGCAGAGATTCAAAGCTGGAGCTTTAGGGTCAAACTGCCTGGGGGCAGTGCTTCTGACCCTTCCCACCACCTGTTTATTTGTATATTTTTTAGAGACAGGGTCTGGTTCTGTCACCCAGGCTAGAGAACAGTGGCACAATCATAGCTCACTGTAACCTCGAACTCCTGGCCTCAAGTGATCCTCCCATCTCAGCCTCCCAAAGTGCTGGGATTACAGGTGGGAGCCACCGTGCCCAGCCCTCCACCTGCTTTAGAAGAAGGCAGTTGACCTTTCTGAGCTGTAAAGTCTTCAGTGCCGTATGGCAGTGAGCGCATCTCCCTCGGGAAGCTGTGTGGATCAGAGGAGGGACGCCACAGGGAAGGCACCAGCCTTGAGCCTGGCAGGGCGCGATGTCAAGCCAGTGCTGCTCTCTCACACTGAGCCTGTGCCAGGACCGCACCAGGAGCTGCACATATGGGATAAACCACACTCTACTGCTGCTGAAATACACTTCAGAAAGGGGCACAGAGGGCAATGAGAGATGTGCCCTGACGACAGTATCACAAGGCACAGACTCAGAACAGGGTTAGGCGTGATTCACCCACAAGGAGAAGAAGGGAGCAGAGAGTCAAGGCTTCGGAGATGAGGACACTCTGGTGAATGGATTTTGCAAAGGTCAGCAATGACCCTATCCAATTGATACCTCAGTCTTTAAACTCTTGAGGCCTCCCCCAACATTTGAAGCTCTGCCCATTCCTTTTCCTTGGTTTCCAGGACAACACTCCCTTCTGGTTGTCTGCTTCACTCTCCTCAGCTTTTGCTTCTCTTCTCTGTCCAGTGCCCCTTAAACACAAGTGTTCTGTCCCCTTCCCTAGTTGGCCACACAGTCTCACATGGCTCCCAAATTACTCTCAAATGACTCCAAAATCTATTTCTAGTCCCTAACCTCAAGGATTCCACCCAGATATATGAAAGGCACATCAAACTCAAAATGACCAAAACTGAATTCCTTTCTTCTAGTGAAATAATCACAATGACAAACTCGCACAGAGTGCCTGCTCTATGCCAGGCACTGTTTACACACTGGACGACGGATGAACTCAATTCTCTAACAAGGCTGTGAGGTAGATGTCATTATCTCCATTTTACAATAGAAACTGAGACCCAGAGACGTTTAGTAACTTACCCAAGATCACAGGGCAGGTAACTGGCAGGGCTGGGATGGAGGCAGCCGGCTGCCAGAGTCTGTGCTTGTGACCACTGCTCCACGCTGCCTCGTCCTGCAGTAGAGTTCCCGCTGGGTGCCAGCGACACCCACCCACCAGGTCATCCAAGCCAGAAATATGGGCACCAGCCCTAATTCCTCCCTCTTCCTTCCCTGCCATTCCATCACCAATTCCCAGCAATTTTACAGCTCAAATATCCCTTAAATCCAAACCATCCCTACCATTAACTGCTTTAGTACTGCTCTGATCTCTTCAACAATAACCCAATAACTGGTTGCTCTGCCCCCAGCCTCATCTCCCTCAAATCCATTCTCCATCCCACCCCCAAATATCTGTGAAAATGCAAACAAGTAGTGGTACTGGATTGGACTCTCTTACCAACTAGCTGTGAGACCTTGGGCAAATGACTGCGCTTCAGTTTCCTCGTCTTTAAAATAATGTATTCCAAATGAAGCTGTTGTTTCAAGGATTAGAAGAAATCGCACAAGGAAAAGAGCTCAGCAGAGCATGAGGAAAGCACCTGATGTATGACAGTTAACAAACAGAAGCATTATGATATCGGACCATCCCCCACATAACGCAGCAGGAAGGTCTAGACAGGAAGGTCCATTTTACTTCAGCATCCTCAAGAATGTTCTCTACCTACTAAGGGAGACTTCTTGAACTCAGTTTTAAATGAGGCTTGCTTGAAAACTATGTTCTAAGCACAAGAAATAACTTGGGGAAAATATAATGTAATACAATACGATACAGGAATCAGGTAAGTCACAAAAATTTTTGAGAAATGACTCCACAGATTATCAAAAGATGACATTCTGACATATATTAAAGGATATGAGGCTATTTTAAAGAAAAGGACATCCTTGGTAACTTGGATTCAAACTTCAAATTTCATTTATCTCTTGTTCAAAAACAGATTTGAGGCAACCATACATTGTACTTAGGAATAAGTGGCAGGCCTATCATTTCCCCCAGTTAATACTTACCATATTCGCATCAATGACCTGACCTCTGCCCGAGCGTGTGCGTTCAAAAAGAGCCATCATAATGCCCAACGCACACATGAGGCCACCACCACCAAAGTCAGCCAGGAGGTTCAGCGGCGCATACGGATTCTCACCACTTCTGCCAATTTTGGATAGAACACCTACATCATTAAAAATAAATCTGTCTCTTTCAAATTTAATGTCTCTTTTAAATAAATACATGAACATTTTAGAGGAATAACCAGTCTCTCTAGTCACTGACCTAAGTGAAAACTAGTACATAACACTTTTCCAAATCTGAATCTATTCAGCAAACTTATAAATAGGCTTTCGGACAAGACAGGCTCCTTATTTTATTGCTTCATTCCTCTCTAAAACTTTATTCCAACTGACATTTTCAAAATCTTACTGCTAAGTTTTTACTTACTGAGTTTTGAGAAAAAAATGATTATATTGTCAATTTATATTGTGGCTTGAAAACAGCATAATGCACTTTAATTCTCATTGGAAAAAGATGTAAGAAAATAATCATACATAAGAAAAAGAAAAGGGATTAAATTTTAAAATAGATGTGAAAAGCCAATTCTAGACCTGATACTTTCCTCAACCTTTAAATGTGTACTCACAGAAAATCTGACATTTCCTTTAGTCAACAACACACAGTTCTTAGAATTCTAGAATCAGGCCATTCTCACAGGCAAAAATCCTAATAAAGTGATATTAGGACCTCAAAACCACGGGTTTTTTCCAGTGTTCATAGAGGTGTGAAATGATGACTCAGGCAGTGATTCTCAACAGAGGTGGTGGTAGGGGGCTGTCAGAGTGAAACTATAGCAATGTTTTCAAACTCCAGAGGAACCATCCCTACTACCAGTAAGTCTCTTAACTCCCCCCGGGGCTTGTCTGAGAATTGACTCCACAAATGCTACTAGTAAGAACTTATTATCTTCCAAATATGTTAAGATAGGGGAGAGGGGAGGTTGAGAATGATTGTTCCAAGACCCAAACCAACCCATTTCAAACAACCATGTTCTCCTTATTGATTCTGATAAATACTTAAATCTTCACCTTTAAAAATTTTTGTTAATCAATGTACCTGTAGATCCTGACTAGGAACACTCAAGTGTAGAAAAATTATTTTTTCTTTCAACATACCTGACAAAGCCAAATAGTTGATATCATGGCCAGCTAACCTGGAGAATCTTCCTGACTGGCCAAATCCACTCAGCCTGGCATAGATAAGCTTTGGATTCTCCTGCTGCAGTATCTCTGGGCCAAGCTGGAGTTGCTCCATGACACCTTAAGAGAAAAGTAACAATTTTTTTTTTTTTGTTTGTTTGTTTTGTTTTGTTTTGAGACAGAGTCTAGCTTTGTTGCCCGGGCTAGAGTGAGTGCCGTGGCGTCAGCCTAGCTCACAGCAACCTCAAACTCCTGGGCTCAAGGGATCCTCCTGTCTCAGCCTCCCCAGTAGCTGGGAATACAGGCATGCGCCACCATGCCCGGCTAATTTTTTCTATATATATTTTTAGTTGGCCAGATAATTTCTTTCTATTTTTAGTAGAGATGGGGTCTTGCTCTTGCTCAGGCTGGTCTTGAACTCCTGAGCTCAAACGATCCACCCTCCACCCGCCTCGGCCTCCCAGAGTGCTAGGATTACAGGCGTGAGCCACCGCGCCCGGCCTGAAAAGTAACAATTTTAAGAGATGAATTGAGGATGGGAATAATTTATTTCTGAGGAGAACATAAAATAGTGCTCTTGCAAGTAATACTATTATAACAACAACATTGGTTATGGGCTGATAGCATGTTTCCAGCAGTTAAGGAGCAAAAGAGAAAAATCACCATTTCTGGAAAATGTAGCTTCAGGATGTTATTTCTTCTGGCACTTCCCTATTTCCCTCTAGGTATGCAAACCCACTCAACCCCCTGAGCAGCCATCTCATCCCTTTAGTCAGTGGCTTTTTCCCCTAAGTCCCCATCAGCATCTACCACCTCCTACCTCACACTGTGCTTACATATGCACATACCCATCTTCCCTATCAGCTCAGGAGCTCCTCCAGCACACAGGCCCCTAGCATCAGTACCTTCCCGAAAAAGGCTCAGTACATACCCTTGGAAAGGTTCGCTACAATAGCACCTGAAAGCTGTCAAGCTATTAACAAGCATTCAGCCATTTATTTGCGAAACACCCAGGAAACTCACACCTAAAGTCTACTGGCATTAAAGGTAATCAAGGTTACATAATAAACTGTCTTCATCTTTCTAAGGCTATAATAAATCACAAGAACGCCACCTACATAAACACCAGCTACAACCCTCACCTGGAGGCTACAACCTTCCTCACAGCTCTACCTTCCTCATAATTACAAAATCTTGGACAAATTAACCATGCTGAGCCTCCTTCTTCTTCAAACAGGGCATTATTAAATCATGATATAATCCTAATTATTAAATGATTATTGTTACAATCTTCAACTATGGTTGTGAAGGCTAGATGAGTTAATACAGTTCAATAAGCTCGGCGTTTCATAGCAGACATTCAATTCATTCACCGGACATTTACTGACTTCCTGCTATCGACCAGGCAATGCTTTAGATTTGTACTGGAGCAAAATTACTCAGGCAGCTGTCTGAGAAAGAACTGGAGTGATACTAAACCCAAATACCAGTTTTTAAAATGCTGTCACACTACTGCCAAGGCAGATTTAGCAGGTATGGAAAGAAGGAATCCCAAGTCTGGTAAGAAAGAATGACTGGATTAATGATCACTAAAATCAGGTGGGGTGAAAGGAAGATTGGAGTCAAAGATGAAGTACAGGTTTCTGCTTCAGGCAACTAGGTGGATATTGTTCCATTCACTGAGATAAGTTACACAGCAGGAGGCAATACCACTTTAGGGGGAAAGAGGAAAGGCCCGGTTTGGGATGTGTGGAAGTCGTCTGGGGGAGGGCCAGATGGCACCGTCCAGGACCTGTGTATGCCAGCAGTCTGCAGATCTGAGAGTGGGGCACAGTTACAGATTTGAGCATCACCTGTCTATAAAAGGTGAAAACAAAGGGAATGGATAAGGTGGCTCCAGGGAGCAGAGCGCAAAGTAGAGAAATGAGTTGATGCTGAAACTTGGGAACACCAGCATTTAAGGCAGGGAGCGTAGCCTGGCTCCGCGGGTGGTTTGAGAAGGTACCACCCCCAAACAATTGCTAAATGACTATGTGCCTATGTGCAGCCTTCTGGGGAGAGAATCTATGGCTTTCAATAGATTCTCAAAGGGCTCAAGACCCTCAAATAATTAAGAAAGGCAAATACAGAAAGGTTATGAGAAAAATGGAGAGACTTGGGAAGAAGTCAGAGCGGCAAAAGGAGGAAATAACAGCACCTCAGAACCTGTTTTGGAGAATCGTCTCAAGGGACGAATGATCACCAACAATATCAAATGAGACAGAAAGATCCAGAAAGGCTAGGACAGACAGGGGTTCATGTGGCAACAGGGCAAAGGTGTGGCGGGCGCAGCCTCAGTGAAACGGCCAGGTCCCCTCTCTTCTGCGGGAAGCTTCCCCTCGTCCAGCCCGCGTCGGGCCGCGGGCTCACCGTGGCGGAAGGGCTCCAGCAGCACGTCCGCCCGGGCGCACATGCGCCGCAGCACCGCCGCTCCCCGCGGCCGCTTCAGGTCCAGCACTAGCGAGCGCTTGCCCCGGGACAAGCGGCTCACGTCGCCGTTCGCGCCGGGACGGTCCACGCGCACCACCTGCGCCCCAAAGTCAGCCAGGAGCATACCGCAGAACGGGGCCGGGGCCAGGCCGGCCAGCTCCAGGACGCAGATTCCCTTCAGCGCCATAGTGGCTTCCAGCCGCACCTGAAAGACAAGACCGAAGCGCCCACTACCGCGACAACCGCCTGCCTGCCGAAGCCCTGCGCAGGCCCCGGCGCACCGCCCCCAGCGCACTCCCTTCCTCCTGCGCCTGCGCGCGCCCGCGGAGTCTGCGCACTGGCGCGCTTCCCTGCGCCCCCTATCGGGGTCTTTGACTGCAAGGTTGGTCGCTGGTTGCTAAGTCCCTGGACTGCTTTCCTTTTCTTCTGGCCTTCAAGTCTTAAATGGCAGAGGCTGACTTTGGGAGTTCTGCCCAGTCACCGTCTTCTGAAGACGCTTTGATTCTCACCGTGGCGATTCCGAGCCCTTGTGCCATTTGAGCCCCTACTCCTGCCCGACCCTAGAGAAATGAAAGTATTAATACATAAATACGTAAAAACAATGCAAAGGCATTCCTTCCACATGTTGCAGGTTGTCTCCTTCACTGCCCCTACTTCTTAGCTAGCTACCCTATAATTTCATCCAGAAGCAATTTGGGATCCCTCCTAGATGCGTTCATATTGAGTTACAAACTTTGTGGGTTACATGTATTAAAAAAAAAAAGTTCAAGCTACACTAGGGAAACTTAGAAGAACTTGAAAGGGTATAGCCGATGCTCATGAGAGCTAAATGAGAACGTTAGAAATCTTTTTTGATTTGTCATCTGCCATGTCTACGAATAATCAACGATTTCCAGTTTTCCACTTTAATGTACGATCTTTTTAAAAAATACAATAAAATAAATAATCGCAAATCAATAGTCTCACTGCTTTTACAAATCACTTTCTCTCTTGTAGGTACAGTGTGTGTGTAGGTGCCCTAGCATAATTTTTGATGTCTCTAGGAATTTGAACCGAGCCAGAAGTGGGTGCCAGAGAAATCTCTGCACTAATCCTTACTATTGGTGGGTTTATGTATTTTGAGCCAGGTGATAAAATCAAAAGCAAAACTTGGCACAATTGTAATCAAGATCTTTTAGCCAAGGCTTGATGAGTTTTAGAATTACTTCAGGTCTCTTGTGGCTTTCCCTATGAGGAGTTGCCTCCCACTAGAGGCAGGGACCTTCTCTTTTCCTCCATTTCTGATGTCCTCCTTGCCTGTCTCTATCTCTTGTTCCTACCTTTGTTCATGCATAAGTTTCCTTACTCTCACCTCTTTCGTTTTTATTCTGAGAAACTTAGAAAATTACAAAGAATGATACAGCAGATACCCAGATTGATACATTAATATTTCATCCAAGTGAGCATGGTGGTTCATGCCTGTAATCCTAGCATTCTGGGAGGCCGAGGTGGGAGGATCGCTTGAGGTCAAGAGTTTGAGACCAGCCTGAGCAAGAGCGAGACCCCTCTCTATTAAAAATATAAAAATTAACCACATGTGGTGGTGTGTGCCTGTAGTCCCAGCTACTCGGGAAGCTGAGACAGGAGGATCACTTGAGCCCAGGAGTTTCAGGTTGCTGTGAGCTAGGCTGACACCAGGGCACGATAGCCTGGGCAACAGAGTGAGACTCTGTCTCAAAAAAAAAAAAAAATTTTCATCCAAATAGTACACATATAGCTTGAGCTTGAGCTAACACCCAGGATCAGATGCATATGAATCAGAGATCTTACCTAGCATCAAGCTTTACTAATAAAGATATGGGTCATCAAAAGGCTCAGACAAGGCAGAGAGAGGGCTGGGAAATCTCACATGACTCTTCAGATCCTTTCTTCCTGCACAGGACACATACTCTTTCTAACAGGCTGAACTGTGTCTCTTTCTTGTGCCCCCTCACCCCACTGTTCAAGAGGCACCAACTTGTTATTCTAAAACTCAAACATTTATCTTGTCTCCCATATGAATAGTATTTCAGGATAACTAGTTAATGAAAGAATGTCTTTCTTTAACATTTTCTCTATTTTGCAACTCCCAATGAAATAGTAGATTTAAGCTATAATCATAAATGGCTGCTAAAAACATTAGGCAAAAAGCAAATGGGGAAATGTCTCAGTCCATTCAGCTGCTATAACAAATCACCATAGACTGGGGTGGCTTAAACAGATATTTATTTCTCACAGTTCTGGAGGCTGGAAAGTCCAAAATCAAGGTGCCGGCAGATTCGGTTCTTGATGAGGGTACTTTTCCTGCCTTCTCATTATGTTCTGTGGCAGGCTGACCCTAAGAAGACCCTTCCTCCCTATAATTCATGCCATTGTAAAACTTGAGTGTGGGCTGGCCTAATGACTTGCTGCTAACCAGTAGAATGCCACAGGGTGATAGGATGCCACTTCCATGATTAAGTTCAGTGATTGTATCCTCTGTCTTGTTAGCAGACTTTCTCTATTGCCTTCTCAGCTTGTATGCTTTGATGAAGTAAGCAGTCGTTTGGACAAGCTTAGATGACTGAAGAGCTGAGGGCAGCTCTTAGACAACAGCCAGCAAGGAACTGAGTTCCTCAGTCCAACAATCCTCAAGGAACTGAACTCTGCCAGCAGCCTTAGGTAGCGTGGAAGCAGATCCTTCCCCAGTCGAGCTTTCAGATGACCCAGCCCTGGTCTGCACTTTGATGGCAGCCCTTGAAGATACTCTAAAGCAAAGTTCCAGCTAAGCCACACCTATTCTGGGCTCCTGACCCACAGAAATTGTGAAATAATGAATGTGTGTTATTTTAAGCTGCTAGTTTGTGATCGTTATGTATCGGTAGATAATTAAAACATGCAGTAACTAGTTTATTCCTTATAACAATGCTTTAAGCGTCATGCTAATAGACAGCCCAGTTTTACAAATGAGGAAACTCAGGCACAGACATTAAGTAACTTGCCCAAAGTAACTCACTTACACCAAAAGGGGAGGGTCTTTTTTTCCTACTCCACAATATTGCTGTGACACCAAAGAGTCAAGATGAGTGACGGTGTGGGTGTGTTTTCGTTGTGTTGATGTAGGGGAAATGAGGGTAGTGAGCAGTTGTAAGGCAGTATACAAATGCAAGATGTTACTATGTCCATTTCACTGGGTTAACACTTACCATCCAAACAGAAGGCATGCTTCTTTACCTTGCATGGGTCCTACAAACATTTGGAGAAGAAATGGGGGATGTATAATCAGCATTAGCTAACTGTGAAAGTTGCAGATACCAAGATGAAATCACTTTTGTTAGATCCAAACAAAATAGGGCTAGGAAGCTCCCAAAATGAGAAGGCTTATGATCCCATGTCTGAGATAAGAACTGTTTGTAAGGACTTTCTAAAAACCCTCTCAGGTTATTCACACATCTCCTGCTTTGATAAGGTTTTATCACTAGACATTCCTTAGGACCCTGTAATTCAGATAAGAAATGTCTGAAGAACACTAGCCCAGTAAAGGGTTCTCCATCAATGAACTAACAACAGCTCTGGCTTTGAACCTCTGGAAGGAATGACCTCTGTTTCTAAGCAACTTATGTAAATCTTTTTGCTAATAAAAGCTCTCCTTACCCTTCCCTTACTTAAGGGATGGGTGGTTTGTCACTCTGTGCATTCCACTTATAATCCTTTTTTCTATTCTGAAGTAAACCCAACATATTTAGAGATAATTTTCTCTAGTATTTTTTATAAGGTTGATATAATCAATCCTTATCTCCAAAAGAAGGAAAATGTGATCCCCTCAAAAACCCCCAGTTTTCAACAGATTGATTTTTCCTAAAACATTGACCTGATTACATCAATCCATTGATCACAAATTAACAGTGATTCCTTAGCTGCTAATTTAAGTGCAGGCCTCATCTTGGCATTAAAAGCCTATGACGTTTCTTCTGTCCTCTACTTCTAGCCTTATGTGCCTTAGCCTTCCATGAGCAATTCATTCCAGATGGACTGCACAGTGTGCTGTTGTCTATACATAGCCTGTAGTTTCCCTGTTTCTCTGTCTTTTTCCATACTATTTTTCCCTGTGTGGAACACTTTGTGTCTCATAGTGATGAATCAAAATCCTACCTATCTACAGTTTTTCAGGCATTCTCAACTATTGCTAGTAGGAGTGCAGATTTTTTGGAGGGCAATTCAGCAATATTTATTTATTGGCAATGCTGAACGTTATCTGAGCCCTGTGTTCCTGGAAAAGCACTTAAGAAATCCTGCCATCCTTTTGTTCTGGGAAATGTTTGGCTTGCTGCAAAAAATCACTCTTCCTTTTATGACTTAAAACTTTCTTGTTAGCCTAAGACAGGGCCAGACACGGACCTTCTAAATTCCTACTTTTTTTGTCTCATAAATGTTAGCTGATATGTTTGTTGAAAAGTTTAATGTGAACAAAATGACAGCTAACTTGACTTGGCCAAACTTTACTAAGGTTTCTCTCCTTTGCTCAGGCCCCTCAACTTTGGCCCACTTTGGGCACTGGGACATGGAACAACCTCTCCTTAATGGCCCCTCTGGAGAACTGGTTGACCTAAGGGAAAAGCATTCCCTGGTCCTCTGTCCCTTCATGCCTGCCACTCATCTCCTCCCCCCCACTTGATTCTTTCTAGCCTTATTTACATCTCCCTATAAAAGAAAGCCAGTTTCTGCCAGACCTCTGAGCTGCAGATGTCATGGTCTCAAGGATCTCATAGATCTCAGAGCCTTCTTCCCATTGCAATAGTCTCCTTCCCCTAATCAGAATAATCCTTTTGAATAAAGTCTCTCCTTACCTAAGGCCAAGTCAGTTTTTGGGGTTTTTTTTGTTTGTTTGTTTTAATTTTTTTTTTTTTTTTGAGACAGAGTTTCACTCTGTTGCCCAGGCTAGAGTGCTGTGGTGTCAGCCTAGCTCACGGCAACCTCAAACTCCTGGGCTCAAGTGATCCTCCTGCCTCAGCCTCCCGAGTAGCTGGAACTACAGGCATGTGCCACCATGCCCGGCTAATTTTTTCTATATATATTTTTAGTTGTCCATATAATTGCTTTCTATTTTTAGTAGAGACGGGGTCTCGCTCTTGCTCAGGCTGGTCTCAAACTCCTGAGCTCAAACGATCCACCCGCCTTGGCCTCTCAGAGTGCTAGGATTACAGGAGTGAGCCACCACGCCCGGCCCAAGTCAGTTTTTTATTTGACACTATTAACAGCTTTAAAAATGTCTAGACTTTTTGACCAAATAATTCCACTTCTAGAAATTTAATCAAGGAAAATAATTACATGCATACAATTTATTTTTTTAAAAGAATGGTCATGACACATTATTTTTAATTTTAAAAAAACCTAGAAACAGCAAAAATACTTCCCAAAACAAAAAGGTTAAATAAATTATGCAGCCATTAAAATTATGTTTACAAATGGTCCTTAATAGCATTTGAGGGTTCTTTTAATATGGTAGGCCAAACCAGAGAGCAAGATACAAAAAATATGTAAAAAGCTAATGTCAAGGCGGGGCACGGTGGCTCACGCCTGTAATCCTAGCACTCTGGGAGGCTGAAGCAGGCGGATTGTTTGAGCTCAGCAGTTTGAGACCAGCCTGAGCAAGAGCGAGACCCCGTCTCTACTAAAAATAGAAAGAAATTATATGGACAGCTAAAAATATATATAGAAAAAATTAGCCAGGCATGGTGGCACATGCCTGTAGTTCCAGCTACTCGGGAGGCTGAGGCAGTAGGATTGCTTGAGCCCAGGAGTTTGAGGTTGCTGTGAGCTAGGCTGACACCATGGCACTCTAGTCTGGGCAACAGAGTGAGACTCTGTCTCAAAAAAAAAAAAAAAAAAAGCTAATGTCAAATGATTTGTTTCATTACTATGCTTAAGGATAAAAGTCATAAATATATGCAGAGAAAGAATGAAATAAATGCTTTAAAATGCTAGTATTATTTAACATTTGGTGGGATGATTAATTTAGTATAATTTTATCCTAAATACTTTTATGTATTATGTAAGTTTTCCATAGTGGATATTTTTATATAATCTGAAAAGAACAAGATATTTTTAAAAATATAACACTCCAAGCATAACAAAGCAAGATATTGTCCCTGGCCACCAAATATTACCTTTTCCACAAGCTTTTTTAATGCTCTCACCTGGATATTATTTCTCTCCCCTGTGACTCCCCAGCCCTTTGCCTTCTACAGCTGGTAAAACAATCTACTTTACATTGTATCATCCATATACCTCATCTACATCCATGTACCTTTTACCTACAGTCCTCTATGAGGCTGAAAACTCAGGGAAGGTAAGAATTGTACTTTAAGTGCCATAGTAGCACCTGAAGTAGCACAGTATCTTGCATAAGATAGATGTTTATCAATTCTAGCCACGTCCTTTGGAGTTTACATTTCCATATTCCATCCTCTGAATTATTATTTTTTACTTCAGCTTTTATTCATGATATGCTCAATAAAATTCCTTCTATATTATCTATTCGTTGTCCACAAGTCAAATGTAGATGTTTGACTGGAAATATCTGCATTTCTACACTGGAAAATCACCCACACTGATCATTATATGAAGTAGTTCTATACTGTTACTGCACTTCTGCAGCAACCCACGTGCTTCGCTTGCAGGGTTGCTTTTACTTAAGGTTTGGAATTTAAAAGTTGGTTTATTAGATGAGACATTGAAATTTCCTAGCCACTTACCTACTGTCTCCTTTTTAGCCCCTCACTTTTAGCACCTCACCTGATTTCACACTTGTGAAATCAGCCTTCCAGGTGTAATTCTGGTCATAGGTAAAATTGTGAAAGCATTGAAAATCATCTTGACCATCTCCCATCACCCTTGTAAATCACTTTTTCTCATACCTAGGACTTATTTGCAAGCCTAAGATGCTTTCCAGTTGCCCACAACCAAACGTTGGGCATTTCTAAGGTGAAAACATACAAAGACTTCAGGTGTGTGATGAAAACCCCTTCCCCTCAGAGATATTCAGATTGTATCAGGGGATCCTCTAAATATCAATGTCTTAAAAGGTTGAAATTATAACAATAATTGAAAAGTGAAGTTTTTTGGAGACAGATGACCTTGCTCTATCCCCATGTCACAGATTTGCATGGCTGTTCACATCATATGCATGAAAATATTTTAACTTTGTGCTAACCACAGTGACTTGCAAATGTATGACTATTAAAAACATTAAAAAAACAATGCATTTAAGAAAGGTGTGTTTATTTCCATATATTGCTTATTACATTTTTCTTGCCATAGTTTTATCTAAACCCAGCTCAGAATCTTCTTCTAAGGCACGTATTAGTAGCGTATGCTATTCAGATACAGAATCCCTTTGGTCAACATGCAACATTCAGATATCTCTTGGCAATATACTTCTACAAAATATTTACAACATTTGGCAATAGTAAACCTTAACCCCACGATCCCACAGCCCAGGGGAGGCGGGGGGCATATACAAAATCATTACTGGTCAAACACTAATGTAATATCCATTCACTTTAAAACAGCATTATATGTGGATTCAAGAAGAATTTAAAAATAATTGTGGGTCAAATGTATGGAGGGCATTGAGTTAGCCCATAGGGCAACCCTAATTAGTTCTCTCTGCCTCTGGCTTTAGGGGTAATCAATACAAGTAAACCTGTAGTTTAAAAGTCTATGTGGAAATTCAGATTGTAATAGAAAATAAATTAAGGACTCATTACTTCAAAGGAAATTCATTATATAATATTTTTCAGATAGGCATCTCTCTAGTGCTTTTTTTATTATTTTTAAAAGTGTATAGCTGAAGTTATCTAGTGCATTTTAAATGTGATTCAACATCAGAGTAAACACATATTCCAGTGATGCTTTCTTTGCCTAAAATAAACCAATATGGAGTATTAGCTTGGGGCACTATCTTCAGAACTTATGGTACATTCTTATGAATATCCTTCTGGTAGCAAATTTAATCCTTCGATTTTGGGGTAGGGAGGCATAAGCCAAAGCCAAGTGGCACCTCCTATAATGCCTGTTACAAACAAGCTGCTCTGTGAATACTGGTTAAATACAGTAAACAAGGAAATCATATTTTTTATTGAATAAAAGATTAAGACATTTTCTTGTATGTTTCTTCAATGAAATACTCTTATATTTTGCATTTGTTAGTTTGAATGTATACAATTTAGTTTACAGCCCCTTCAACATGAAATAGTGTGTCTAAAGTATAAATATATTGGGGTAATTTTGAAATTAAGAGAAAAGAATGTGGCATCTGTCCTATATGGATCTCAGCTCACCTCAGCTGGTTCCATAGGCCACAGTCAACAAAGATCTATTGTAATTCAACAAATACAATAGCAAAGAGTCAATCTGATAAGCCAGATCTGATAAATTCAATTCTGAATCATGAGAAAATACTATTTCTAAAAATGCAAACCATTAAAAGTCAAGATTTAATGACAGAAGTATCTTTATTTTAAAAAAGGAGGAGCCAATTATTTGTGGGCATTGTAAATACTTTCACTATCTAAAAACTATCTGGAATTACTAAAAGAATCTATATTTTATTCATGAATATTGACCCACTGGACCAAAGTGTTATTTTCCAGTTTAGGCTTTACGAATGTTTCTGGTACCTAGGTCCTGGCAAGTGCACTTGTTCTTGCCCCAGTCCCAACATGATCACTGCACCCCAATCTCTGAAGTGTTACAATGAATGATGAACCAAAACTTCAGGGGTTCCTGAAAGCTGGTATTAAATTAAAAACAAAGCAGCCAAAACTCTTTGCAAATGACTTCTCTGATGGGAACAATTATTTCCAACCTGTGTCAGAGGAGAATTCTCTTCTAGGTGCCTAGGGAAGAGTGATAAAAATGCTGAGTATATTAGTCAAGGTCATCTGGGAAGATTGTTTTGTGGTTTATTCTTCCGAGCCCCTGAGTCATCCAACATTATTGATATACCTGTAGCATGATTATCAATGTAACTAATACATTTTTCTTTAAATACGGCATGTAACACCCTCACCTTTAATGTTTCTCAGATCATAACTTCACTAGCTCAGCTACGAGGCTTCCCCAAACTGGAGCTATCCTACTCATATTTACTTAGTTTCAAAGAGCAGGAAGCCCGCAAAGGTGGAGAAGCGCTGGTGGTCCCCATGGAGAGCGCCATTGCCCATTCTCAGCCAAACTTCATCCCCTTTGGCTAGCTTCAGCACAGCATGGTTGCTGGATGTATCTGATTTCCCCTTTGTTTCATAGCTGGAAAGGGAAAGAGGCAAACACTACTTAGTCTTTGCAGTGGACAGCCAGCTCGTCACCAAAATCTGTCTTCCTCCTCTCATGTGCTTAAGTATAGTCCTGTGATTAAGCTCTCTAAACGGCGTGTGAGCAAAAATGACATGTGCCACTTCTAGGGCTGGCCAATAACACTCTTGCAAATATCCCTCCTTGCTTCTTCATTATGACTGTCTGGAATGTTAATGACAATGACTAGAATGACCTTGGAAAGCCATAGGTTGATGTCTAGGTTCTTGAAGACTATATAGAAGAGAACTCTCTCTCTCCTGCCCCAACCTGAAACATCCACTCTGGGCTGTTTGAGGAGAAGAAAGTTCTGTTATGTTTGAGCCATTACATTAGGTATTTGTTACAACAGCCTGGCTTCCCCCAACTAATCTAGATTCTGGTACTGCAGGAGAGTGCTGCCATGACCCAAATGAAACTATGTTGCATTGGCTGATGGTCAGGCAGGGAGCAGCCAGGAAACAAATGTGTGTTGGAAAGCAGAAGACCCATGTTATGCTGTGGCAAAACACTTGGGAAAACGCAGTAACTTGGAAGATAGGCCTATTGCCTGTACGCTTAGTAAAGAAATGACTGCAAAAGCCAAAATACTCTCTGCTGCTTTTGAAAAGATGTTTCTGAAAAATATGACCTTAGACTAGAACTGACATGTTTGAAGCAGAGGAAGTCGAGTCTAGACAGTTGGTGCACAATAAGGTTGGAAAAGCCAAGTGTTTTTATACCTGGAAGAGCAGAGGTAAAGATGATAAAGACTTCTCAGTCAATCAAATAGACACAGCTATGGCACACTCTGATGGATTAAAAATGTTGCCTTTTCTTTTTGGCATTTCAAGTACATCTTCCCACTCAGGCCAGGCTCCAGAAGAAAACATATCAATTGTCACAAGTCGTCAAACATAATCGGGAAAAGGTAACAGCCACAGCGTTTTTCAATTATAAGTCATAGCCCATTTAATTGTGGGAAAGGTGTTGGCTCTCTGCCTCTGTGCCACATCCTGGGCTAACATCAGAGTAAAGTGCAATATTTCTTTTTAAGAGAAATGTATTCCCTAAGGAGCCCTGGGGCTATGTTGATAGGATCGGAACAGCAGCACAGCGTGAAGCAGGGAACCTACTCCCAGCTCTCTCAACCTGCCTGCCCAGAACAGATGCCATCAACAGAGCTAAACCTAAGCCTCAGGCAAAGGGCGCAGGACAGTAGGAAAGAAGAAATGGTAGAGAGAGGGGAAAAAATAATAACTTGAGAAAGGAATCCAAATGACTGGCCATGGGGAATGCTGCTAGTAATCAATTCAAGGCCTCTTATCACCCTGCTGATACTCAAGTTCATCTGATTTATTTCTTCCCAGATAGTAATGATTGGCATGTGGCCATATACTGGTATATGAGGGCTCTCACTGAGGACAGGGGCTATGCCAGGCTCTGTGATTCCTATACACTTTCCTGTCATTGGGCATTCTTTGAGCAAACAATGGGGACATTGATGAGAACTGTCACAGAAGAGACCACCTACCTGTACATGCTGAAGACTGTATTGCCATTGTGCATAAGGTACACATACACTTCCTCAACATCCTCGTGCTTCATCATGCTGAACGTGAAGAAATACACACCTGAAAAAGGCAAGTATTCATCCATGTTTCTATGAACATATTTTACCTTGAGTACCTGAAGATAACACAGAGATAGGCCAAATGACTTCATACTTCTTTTGTTGATATTCTACATAGCGTGTAGTTTCTTCTTGGCCTTTGTGTGCATGAGTGTCCTTTTTCTGCTCACTTTCAAAGTGCTTTAAAATTTTTTGAGACTTTCTCAATGTGTACATTATGTATCCCTAATAAGATTAAAAAGTCTTTAAGGGAAGAAGTCTACCTTACTTTAGCTGTAAGTGCCTTGTCCCCTGACAAAGTGCTTAGAGCAAAGTACATGCTATTTCTAGGTATAGGTTAACTGTCGTCAGCATCTACCACAGGACTCAGACTGGCAAGGTACAGAGCCTTGTGGAAGAGCACGTGACGCTGCATGGCCTGACAAAATGAGCAAAGTATAACATAACAGATGACTATACTCGCCAAAGAAACCAGCCAAAGATAAGGAAATACTGAAGCACAGAATAAATGTTTACTAGTTCTAAAGAAATAGCTTCAGTAATTTCTCACGTTATTCATTGTAAGTCGGTGAAATTATGTACAATAAACAGAAAGGTCCAACTTGGATTCAGCAACAGGACCTTGCCATGAAAAGTCAGTATCCCCCTCATTTGAAAAAGATCAACATATTTTAGGAGATTTGAGTTTTCTTATAAGAGCCTAGGGTTCCTAACTGAAAGCAGTTAATATGACCTGATATACTCTAAATGCCAATGCAGAAGATACTTTCACTGAATGATTAAGAAGAATCCAGGCCAGGCGCGGTGGCTCACGCCTGTAATCCTAGCACTCTGGGAGGCCGAGGCAGGTGGATCGCTCGAGGTCAGGGGTTTGAGACCAGCCTGAGCAAGATCGAGACCCCGTCTCTACTAAAAATAGAAAGAAATCATCTGGCCAACTAAAATATACATAGAAAAAATTAGCCGGGCATGGTGGCGCATGCCTGTAGTCCCAGCTACTCGGGAGGCTGAGGCAGTAGGATCGCTTAAGCCCAGGAGTTTGAGGTTGCTGTGAGCTGGGCTGACGCCACGGCACTCACTCTAGCCTGGGCCACAAAGCGAGACCCTGTCTCAAAAAAAAAAAAAAAAAGAAGAATCCAATAGTAGACAGACATGCTAAAAGAAAAATCTTTTTTTTTTTTTTTGCACCCAACCCCACCAGAAAAATCTTTCCAACTCTAAATGATCTTGGATTTGGGTGTGCATTTTGGAAAGGTGAATGGATGTAAGTCATCAAGCTCTTATTGATTTCCATGTTACATTTTCAAACTAATGACCTTTCAAGAGAAAAACCCAGAAACATCTAAAAAAAAAAAAAAAAAAGCACTGGACAGTTTTATTTATTTTCCAAAAGTGCAATCAAGTAAGATAGAAGCTATAATGTGCCACATTGATCCATCTAGTTCTGAGTTAAGTCGAACCAAATGAGGAAGTATGATTATGCTTTGTCTAGTACCAGAAATGCATATTCAACGTGGTGGGATCAAAGGAAACGGTATAAAAATTCATCTTGCTCATTCATATGCCTAGAGATTGGCCCACAGATGAAAAGTAAAGGCAGATAAAAATTAAAGAACTCAAAAGAAAGTAGTGATAGGTGTTTAGTTTTTCACATTTCACAATTTCATATTAGACACACACGACAATTTTCAGTGCCTCAGGAAGATACAGCTGGAATCAAAATGACAGGAAAATATATTGGTTTTCCTAAAAAAAGATGAATACTATAAAAAATAGATTGCAGAAACATTTTAAAAAGAGCAGATTAAGAAACCAGATGGTGAATAAATGAAACGTCTAGAGTTGGAAATACAGAAGTGGATGTATATTACATCCACACATGGGTTTCCTCTGCAAGGGAAGGTACTGAAACCAGGGACAACACACCTGCACTGTAATTCCAGGTCTTTGTACTGCTGTAACTGCAAAATTCAGCCTTCTCTGTTTCATCACTCCCAAAGTCAGAAAAAATAAAATAAAATAAAATGGCCTTTTTGCCATCTATTGGATGAGGTTGAAACAGAAAACTATGGGAGTCAAATGATGGTTGTTATTGTCAGAATGATGTCCAGCCCAAGAGAGTTCCAAAACACTAAACTAAATCCTTAGGCTTTGATTGTGAAGCCATTGAACTCTGTGAAACCATTGACCAGGTATAGCTAGGCACTAATATAATCTGTGGCACTGATGGTGTCTAACGAAATAGTTCTAGGAAAATGATACTAACATAAACCTTCAGAGCAGAGCATATGAGAATGTTCAAAGCTGATTGAAATGTGATGAAAGATTGCTTCAACCACTTCATATGTCCGTTCATTTCTGACTTAAGCTGGGAGGAAAATAAATCCAGGCACACATTAAAAGTACTTGTGACAAATCTAACATGACTGTTTAAAAAAAATAGGGTCAGGCACTCCTTGGGGTGGTGGCAAGGGGAGGACACAGTTACGACATTTATACTATGAGAATTATGTTCTAAGGACTTTCAAAAGCTGAGAAAACTATGCCCTCTTAGGGATTATTTGGTTCAGTTCAAATCAGAGCTAATAATCTTAATAACCATGGCCATAGTTTTTAAAGGCATTTTTGTCTTTTCAGATTCTAATTCATTTACTTTGAAATCCAACAGAAACCTATATGAGCTGCTTGTTTTAACCTGCAACAGAAAGAATGTTTAACTATCCTAATGTCTTCCTTTATTTATTCCTCCCCCTTCATACTTCCCTCCTTTCCTCCCTCCCCCCCTTTCCTTCCGTCCTTCCTTTCTTCCTTCTTTTTCTTAATTACTAGATTGATTAATTCAGTCATTCATTTATTTTTACATCTCACCTGATACTGGGGCCCCAAATCTACCAGTCATGACGTCAAAGAAGTTTCCAATGTTGGTCTCAACACTGCTGAAGATAATTCCACTGTTCTGATTGCTAAAGTGAGTTGCTAGAGAAGCCATGAACGCAATCTACAGAAAGAATTGGTGGCCAATTAATTGGCGAATTATCTTAAAGAAACAAAGTTTTTATACAGGTTAATTTATGGCAACGTTATTCATAACAGCAAGATTGGCAATAATGTCAATTTGTGGAGAAAAGTAAATAAATTATGGTAATTTCTAACATTTTAATGCCATGCAGCCAGTACAATGATAATGTATAGCAACAGTTCTGAACATATGTTTCCAAGATCATTAGTCTTTGAAATGCTTTTGGAAATTTTGAAATTCTATTATCAAATAATACTGGAAAAATTTAGATAAATTCTCCGCCAATAGCTATTAAATGCACATTGGCATATTAAGGATCTGAGAAACCCAGCAATCAAACATCATTTTAGTTTTGTTAACCCTGCATTATTTTTTCCCCAAAAGAAGTCTATTAATTCTTATGGAATAAATTCTTCAAATACACTTTGAGAATTCTTGATTTTGATCTAAATATGTATACATAAATAATGGACAAATATCTTTAATACATTGTTTACTTATAAAGCAGGCCGCACAAGGTCATTATGGCCTGAGAATGGACATTGTTAAGGGTGTCTGTGTGGGTAGTGTTATTATTTGGGCAAATTGAGAAAAATAACTGCAACAATATCCACAAAATTATTAATAGCAGGTCTCAGTAGAAGTTTCATGGGAAATTTTTCCTTTTTTCATTACACCTATAATTTTCAAATGAGCATGTATTAATTTTATACTCAGAAAAAAGAGATATTAATTTTAAAGCTATAGCATTGTATTTCTTTACATGAAGAGATATTCAAGACATATTGTCATTTGTGAAATAAAGAAATAATATGTACCATTATGTTCCCATTATATTTAAAAGTATTATGTGTGTGTAAGTATGCATAAATCTAAAAGTTATGTAATTCTGTGTTAATAGTAATCATCTCTGGACACATTTTGTTATTTTTTACACAGCTGATTTCTAATTTTTTTAACAATGAAAAGTTATCATGTGAATAATCTTTACAAGGCACAAAGAAATGTTTCAGTTATCTAAAATTTAGAAAAAATGGTTTAATAAAATGAATTATTTATTTGAATATTAGAATAACTAAGATTTCTGGGGATGATTTTACATTAAAAAATGTCATATTAGAACAGTAAATTTAGACTTAGGGGAAGAAGAGAAGCCATTTAATGCCAGCACCCATTCCTGGGACTGATTACGAATACTTCATGTGTAACCTTTTATGAGACATTGAAAGCCTCTGTCCAATCAGTGAAAAATCAGTGAAGAATATTAATTTAAGAAACCTGCTCATGGTGGCAACCGAGAGGCTCTATGAGTTTGGGAATAAAACTATCTCCTGGGTTCAAAGATATGAGATTGAGTCCCAGCTCTATTAATTCTGTGTCACTTAGCAAGTCATTTAGTATTTGAGCACCAAATTTTTATATCCCCTAAGTGGAAAATGGGGCACTACTATTACTTTTCTTCCCCCTCCTCCTACTGCTACTGCTACAACTATTGTTACTACATCTGTACTACAGATGTCCAAAGACAGTGTTAAAGTTTCAAATATTAAAAATTGACAATAATAGAAGAGCCTTAGGATAATTCCACCTGTCAAGAAATGCTTTGGCTCGAAACCTCCACTGGAGAATTAACTTTGAAAGTCAATGCCAATCCTTTGTCCAAATGAGTCACTGGGACTGACTGTGAATTAGATTAATAAATTCTTTAACTTGCTGAGTTTATTTGTCTTCAAAGAATGTGAAGTCCCCTCCTTCACACTCTGCCTAAGACCCAAATGACTGTATTGTGGTTTTAGGGTAAAATAGTTGATGGAGCAAATTTAATAATTGCCCAAAGTGTTCTCTACCAAACTGGCTACTCAAGGGCCCTTTAGCCATGGTTTCATCATTCATAGATTCTGGGTTAGAGTTTCTAGCCGGGAGATGTTTATTGTCCATCTTAGTAGATACCTTAACCTGCCATCTCCCACCCTTTTCTTTGTAAATTTATACTGGCATATATATCCCAGGTTGCTGAAATTACTAAATGGCATTCATTAAAAAGTTACTAAAAACCAAAAAAAGCATTAGAGTAACACTTAACTATTCAAGTTATTTTAAACTTGAAAAACCAAAGCCCAGAAAAGTGACGAAACTTATCCAAGGTCAAATAACAACCATGTATGCCCAAATAAAAGGCAAAGTTTCCTCTGTTTGATCTTTCAAACAAGAATCACTTCATATTCTAGTTTTTTTGAAGTCTCTCATGTTATAGGATTTTCTCTCAATTACTTTATTTTAGCTAAAGTCACTATTTTGGGAAGACATTAGCTAAAAATGAACTTAATTTTAAAAATGCTAGTCTTCAATATTGATAGAAGTCCCCTGAAAGAATCAATTTTAAAATATTAGCCAAAAGAAAAAAAAATTAACCCAAACTTAGTAATTTTTCTTGGTGACCTAACCTCACATTTACAAGTTTAAGATGTTGTTGGCAACAAGAATTTTAAAGGTCATTTAACAGAGAAATGGACAGTGAATAAATAGGACTTGAGTTTGGGGTAAAATATACAGCTTTAACCTCATAAATGGATTTTTAAAGCTATCCTAAAGTGAGTATGATCTTGTCCAGAACACTCTGAGTGGATAACTCAAAAATAAAATGTATCCAGTTGATAAAGAAGATACTGGCAAGAAAAGTTTAAATAAAAATTGCATCACAAAATCTGAGTTGACAGAAAATGATATGTATTAATATCCATGTATGTGATTTAAATATGTAAATGTAATAAAATTAATAAAACATTATAAGTAGACATTTCGTCATTTATGTGTCTAAATATTTATATATTCAAGTTGGCCCAAATCCTTTTTATCTAACATATCTTCTCTCTGGAGAATAGATGAGTTCATATTCAGGGATGCCTTGGATTTTGGTCCTATGAGGAGGTCGGATTTCACTCTTCTTAAATTTCTCTCCTCCCTAAGAATGATTTCAAACCGTCTCTTTGGACAGCATGGGCCCCATGCACACGTCCTGCATGAACGTGGCGTGCGTGAGTGAATGCACGCTTAGATTTACTCAAGATTGATGATGGCTACAGGAAGCACTCAGACCTGATTCCCGGCCACTTGTGGTCAAGAAAGTCTAGAAGTCATGAAGTGGTTTACCTGCAGTTCTGGTGGAACGCCAGGGTAGCCCTTCTCTCCTTTGGGGCCGTGATGCCCCCGCTCCCCTCGAGGCCCCAGGTCACCTTTGTCACCTTTCTCACCTTTGGCCCCTTCATGGCCAGTGGCTCCATTATTGCCATTGTTTCCGTGGTTTCCTTAAACAACCAGACAACATCATGTGAGAAAACCCAGTCGCTCATGCTCACCATTTATTTTTAGACAAACTGTCCAAACTGAATTGTAAAAGGGACCATTTGAAACAATCCCAGATGCAGCCCAGGGGACCTCTTTTAAACAAGGCACTAGGCTCTGAAAATAGCCTTAGATATCCTAAGGCTCCAAAGCCTGTTTAGCCTATAAAGCAAAGCTTGGATGAAATATTGTGTAGAAGACTGATTATCACATTATAATTTAAAACAGCAAAGATTAGAAGCCTAAATATCCACCAATACTGGAAGGGCTAAATTTTTTTAAATGGCATATTCAAGTAAATGATGCTACATAGTCATTAAAAAATAATGCTGAGCAAAAATATTTAATGATATATAGTGATATTCATGATATTTTTAGATTAAAATGTTACGAATAAATAGAGATAGCATAATACTATTTTTATTTGGAAAAGTTATGTATGTATATATTACATCCATAGGGCAAAAAGACTAAATTACATAAAATATTTAGTGATTCCTTTCTAAACAGATGAAATGTGAGTGAGTTTCATGCAATTCTATGTATATTTTCTATTGCTTTGAAGTTTTCTACAAATTTTATATATCATTTTTATAACTGAGGAAAAAGTAAACTCATTGATTAAAAAAGTCATAACAATAATTTTGAAATCAAGAGTTCAATATAATTTCAACTCTTCAATTTGCCAGTAAGAGATAATTTCTGTGCCTGTTCCTTATTTTTATATTTGCCTGTTCCTTTTGCTGTTTATTTTGCATGCTACCTTTGATCAGGCATCATACCAGGCTTGCAATCCTTCCAAATGGGTGAATTTTGTTTGACAAGTTAATGTATTCAGTGACAAAGCCATTCCTGATGGGAAACATTTAACCAAGGCCAGCCTGTCCTGTAGCCTCAGAAGAGATGAGACCTGAGAAGATTTTAGAAGGGTCTAAATATCCCCCACTCTACATCACTGCACCTGCTGGCTGCTGCCCTCCTTGGGGGGCAATGACATAGCCAGTAATCATAGTTTAAAGTCTAACACAGGATTTTCTGATCATAAATTTGGTTTTGTGGGAGAAGCTACTCAAAATTACAAAAAAATTAAACCACATTTGATAAATATTAACACCAATGAGGGTAAGTCAGAGAAGAGCAGGTGGACTTTGGCTAAACCCTAAGACCAGGTCCTACCCCCAGGAATTGACCTGAGAAAGAAGAGGACAAAAAAAATAAATAAATAAAACTCCAACCCAGATAGGTTTCGGAGTTCTAGGATAGAGAGGACCTGGGCTGCCCTTTCCCCAGCTGACCCAGGGTAGCAGCAAGCTCCCAGGATTCCTCTGAGCTGGGGACACTGGCGCATTAGAGATGGCCAAAGTGTTGGCCTAGAGGGGCCCAGTGTAGCTCCAGATCATTCCCTGTGCCACCACGAGTTCCTGGAGTGGAAAAATGTTTCCGTAAGCCCAGGAGAGGCATGAGAGTCAACTGAGAGACAGCTGAGTACGTGGAGTCCCTGAAACAGGTGGAAGAAAAGCTTAACTGAACCTGGAGTCACACAGAAAGATGCACAGCCCAGCGAACGGCACCATGAAGGTAACTGCAGCTCAGTCCAAGTAAGCTCTTCCCTCTCTCCTGCCAGGCTTCCTAAATCCTCTGAAAGCTATTAACAGATACAGTGTACTGTATAAAGCCCATTATGGCAGAAATGCTGGAACTAAGACAATGTCCCGGTGAAGATCTAGTAGTTTCAGACTCAGTGCTGGCGAAAGCATCCCAGCCTATTACCGTGGTACCCCAGGGGGCCTAGAGCCTAGTGGACTCTGTGAGTGGTGCAGAGAATAAATACTGCAGGGTTTATATTGTTCTACCTACACTGGCTTCAAAAACCCAGTCCCCACCCAACTCTCTTTTTGTTGGGTTTGCCGTGTATACACTTTGCATCACACACAGGGGGCCCGGATTACCTAGGTCTGCCCTTGCCTCCCGTTTTGGCCCAGTCTGCAGTTAGACTGGCAGCACATCTCACTCGTCCTTACCTGGAATGCCGGGAGGGCCTGGTGGCCCAGGGGGACCTTGGTAGCCTCGGAAGCCGTAGTCTCCATGACAACACTTGCTGCAGTCTGGGGGCAGTGCACCGGTTTGTGGAGACTTTAAAAAGATAGAAAGAGAAGCTTCAGGGAAAGGTACTTGTGAGCAATGAGGATTTTTATATTTCCTCTTGGTCCTTAGGTTAGTTTAACTCCAATCAACCCACAACAACATCAGAAAAGGTGGGATGGGGGAGATGTATCCATGGCACAAGGTCAGGGAGTAGCTCAGGTGAGTCAGTGATCACAGGAAGAGGCGACAAGAAAGTCAGTAGCATGGGGTGGAAGCAGGGTGGTATTTCTGGAAAGTTCCTACCTGCTGCTGCTGTGACAGCAGAGGAAGCAACTTCTTTAGAAGTGGACTTGGAAGCCTTTTCTCCCTTTCCCAACTGCAAATAGCCTCAGATGGAGCTAGATTGAGTAGATGACTCTCAAATTACAAGAATTATCTCCCTCAAACATAGCTGCTAAGCACTCACTGCCTGCTTGATACTGGGTTAAGAGCTGGATTAAGAGTTTTGGAAACCCTGAATTATAAACGCTAGTTTTTCAAATAGCCACAACACACTTACATTGCCTTAGGAAATTGGGGAAATAAAATATTCTTTAGTCTAACAGAGTGATTTATTTATTTATTTAAATTGACAACTCAAACTGCATATATTTATCATGAACGACATGTTGTTTTGAAATATGAACACATTGTAAAATGGCTAAATCAAGCTAATTAACATATGTATTACCCCACAAATTTTTTTTTGCCAGTGAGAACACTTAAAATCTACTCTCTTAGCAATTTTCAAGAATGTGATATATTGTTATTAACTATAAGTTCAATATATTTTTGTTGATTATCTACAGCTTGAAACAACTTTTACTTCTTCTTCATAAGTATTTAACAAGAGTTCTGTTTCACACATTCCACTTCAAAATGTAAGATGGTAATCCCACTGTTTGAACCAATATTGAATGAGCACTTAGTGGGTATGAAATATGCTCAGATATGACACTGAGCTACATGCATATTTATACGAAGATAAATTTCTAGAATTTGTACTTCCTGTGAAGGAGCCAGAGATCTAGTGGAAGTTGATTGGCAGAAGAGTTCGGAGTTGCTCATGAAATTTGAACTGTCATCTAAATTGGCAACTTGCCTTTTAATTATGTCATATAAAATACTTGTGAAAACTTTCCTAGACATCAGTCATAATTCAACGGTCTTTTTAAAGTAGCATATCGTTGCTAAGGGTTTCCATCAGGGAAGGAAGGGAGGGAGGGTGAGAGGGAAAGCACAAGGGAAAGAGAGGAAGAAAAAATTTAAAATTCAAGTTTTCTCTATCACTAGAAATTCAAGCACAAAACTGGGTCAAGGCTTCACATTGTTGAACAGTTAGGCCTTACTTTTACTTTTTTTAAAATGAAAAATGGGCTTGGATTTTGTCCTCATTCTCTCATCCCTTTTCCTAAAGTTTTCCACCAAACTATTCCAGGAAAACACCAAACAGCTTCTGTAGTCCAGGCATTCTCCTGCAACAGCTCAGAATTCAAGTCTTGAGTGATCAGGAGCTATAATCTAGAGCTAACTCCTAGTCTTCTCTTCAGTTTACCAGGCCCAACCCTGGACAGGTAAGAGTCTGTGAAAACCTTTTGTGAAACTGGTAGAGGAAAGAAAATCAACTACAGCAATCACTCTGAGTTGAGGGAGCTCAGGCTACTTGGAAAGCCAAAGAAAGACACCACGGCACCGCCCCACATCCTAATCCAAAAATGCAATCTGAGAAGTAAGTATCCATATTTCCTGTTATGGTTTTGCTAATGTGAAATACAGTTTTTGAAACCCCGGAAATCGAGGGCTCTGCCAGTGATGAATTTTTGAGATGAAGAAGGGAGGAGACAGAGGGAAAGTCCTGAAGTGAAACCATTTGTATAAAACAGAATGGAAATACTGAGATGCTTAAGAATGTTGGAAAAACCACCAGACTGGAACCAGCATTCTCATCTCGGTTCTGCATGACCTCAGAGAAAGTCACTGCTCCCCAGACATCATTTTCCTTGTCTACTAAATTAGAGGACTGGATGAGATGGTGTTGAGGCACAGAAAATGACTCCCCAAAATATGATGCTTTGGCACGCTGAGTGCTTTGAAAATGGAAAGGCCCCAGAAACAAGCCTCAGATCTAAGGTGAAGGGAGGACAGAAACATCCCACAGAGCAGAAGAGCGAAAGCTGGCTTGATTTTGACTTTCAATGTGAATCCAAACGGTGAAAGCCGGGCCCCACAATCCTTCTGAACTTTGGGGTTTTAAGCAGGAGGTGTCAGAAGAGTTACCCCAGGGATAACTGGCTTATGGCCAATCTTTTATTAAAAAAGAAGGAAAGAGAGAAAGAAGTCTCAGATCCAAGGTCTCTCTCTGATCTTCTCCTGCCTCTCGGTCTCTCTGATCCTCTGTCTGGAAGCACCAAGAGAAACTCTCTGGAATTTCCTTAATCTTACTGAGAAAGCTTCTTTCCAAAAGAGATGCAATTGTTTTAAGACCCCCTCCTTAGGAATCTCATCAAATAGCCAGGAAAGATCAACCACCCAGAGACTGGGAGTTGTCACCAAGCCCAGACTTTTCATCGGTTTTCCTGAGGCAGTTCAGAGAGATGACTGGGGAGGCTTTATCTGCATAATAAGACAGCTTTGTTCACCGTGAGGTTCCACCCTTACCTTCCCCAGGGCTTAAAGGAACTGCTACATTCCCGCCTCCCTCCTCTCCTATATACAAGGGTATATAAGCATCCGCACTCCATTGGGTTACTGGGTAATCATTGTCGTGTGACTCCCCTGTGCTATGCATGTTAAATAAATCTGCATGCCCTTTCCTCCTACTGATCTGCCTTTTCTCAGTCCATTTTCAGGGAAACTTCAGAGTATGAAGGAGGAAGCTTCCCCTCTTCCCTCTTACAATGGTCATGCATTTTCTTTCTAGTTCTATGATACAAACAAAAATACTAAAGTCTTTCCCAAAGCCTCAAATAATAATTTAGAAAGATTTTGTTTTCAAAGTCTAGTTGCTTGGTACTAGAGCTAACCAGGACTGGGGGTGCGTGCTCAGGCTACTTGAGGGCACTTCAAGAGCACAGAGCTGCCACCAAGACAGTGGGAGACTTCTGGCTACTACTATTCGGACACCTCCTGAGACCCTCCTATGCCCTGTCCTCACGTTTCCCCCTTTGACCTCGTCTTTCAAAGTTCAGTCAAATGCAACAATGCTTGTGAGTCTTTTGCTGGACTCTCAGAACAAGTTGGACAAGATGTGCTAATTCAGACATTTTTCTTAGGTAAGGGAGAGATTATATATACGCAGTTACCATCTATGATCTTCTTAAGTTTATCAGCCCCTTTCCCCAAATCAGGTGGAATTTGTACGTGGAAGGCATGCACATTTGCAGCATGGGAGGACAGGGGTATGTCTAAGACAAGCTCCATCCATTTTGTATTACTAGGTGGAGGCCTAGGGCTAGTGACCCAGAATTGAGGTCTGCTACTGGTAAGTGACAGCTGGGAAAGTGAATCCATGGTTCCTTCTTTAACCCAAAGAAGACGGACAAAAAAGGAGAAAAGTAGGAGAAAGGACTGGGTGTCCAGGAAGAGTAGGGGAGATTGATGTGAGTGAATGACAAAGACGCTGCAGAGAAGAAAATGCCAGGAAAAGGGAGTCTAGGTCTGCCCACCCCAGATCCCTGCCCACTCTACTCCACCACGAACCCTACAGCCAGAACTATCTTTCTAGAACACACATCTGATTGCCTCGCTGCCCTGCTACGAATGAACAAACAAACAAAGCTTTTGCTAGCAAAGCAAAGTCGAAGCTCCTTAACCAGCTGGCGGAAACCTTCCCAGCCTGGCGGAATCCTTCCCAGCCTGGCACTAACATTGTGTGATGTGCCCCCCACCACACACACACAGCCAACTCCTCACGGGCTCTTTTGAGTCTCTGCTGTGACACATTGATTTTTTCTTTTAAATCTCTGCTGTGGATAGCCATTCTTTTTGTCTCATCTTTTAGGATCCAACTCAGGGACCACCACCACTCTGAGACTTTTTCCTAACTGCCTTTTGTGTATTGACCTTGTTCATCACATGGTACTTAATTAAACTTAATTTAATTAGCAAAAATTTATCCCCACTAGATCCCTGCACGATGGCTGGGAGATAGGAGCGCAGGCATGTTTACCTTTACATCATGGTCCCCATCCTACAGGGTGGCACAAAGTAGAAGCCCAGAGAATGCTTGGGGAAGAAATGAATGAAGAAAAAGGAGAAATAAGATAAAAGAAGAGGGTTGGGGGAAGTAGGCAAAGAAGGAAGAATTTATGGTGAACAATTTTAAACTTCTCCACATCCATGGGTAGAAGAGTTGTATTGAAAACTTCTAGAATATCAGTGACTCTAAATCTCCTCAATATCTCCCACTGGGGTTTGTTTGAAAATACTTGAGGAACCCGGGATTAGAAGGGTGAAGGAGAACTGTGATTTGGATTTCAGTTGCCTGCTACATGTTGGTTGCCAGGAAATAACGACCAATGGCAACCTCTAACTAACTGCCTTCTGTTCTCTCTGGGGGCTCACACTGTCGCGGCCAGGACGGACACCATCTATTGAAATGGGAAGTTCAGATCAAGTCCTGGATAAAAGTGAAGATATCTTCACCACTAAGGAAAATGCAAATTAGCATTAATCGTCCTTTAGCCAAAAGATTGTCAGATGAATGGACGAATCTCTAAAAGTGACTTTCAAAACGTAGGATATTTCAAGTTTATAATTTCGTCCGTGGCTCCTTAAAGAAGCACTTTTCTCTTGACATAGCCCCACAGGATGGTTTGAGCAACTGCATTGTGTGGTCAGGTTAGAACTCCCAGGTTAGTTGAGATCTGTGTCTGATTCTATGTGTAACCAAATAATCAACCCAAACTTCCCAATTCATGGCAGGAGAGGTTTAAATTTCAACCATGTGAAATTTTTAGGATCTACTTAATGCATAAAAGTTATCAATTCTTGTAGTCAAACCTATTTATTCAAAGATCATATAATTCAAAGTAACTTGTCTTGCCCCCCTCCGTGTGTTTGTTTTTTAGGATACTAAATGCCTAGAAGGTAAGTCAAATCTGTTTCTTCCTGTTCTTAATGTTTTAGATTAAATTGAGTTTCACTAATTTGCAATTCACCATACTGAAAGCTTAACTCACTCCCAAGCTACCCTAAAAGAGTTAAAGATATTTTCTTATCTGCTGAGCTTATACCCTGAGATGTCCTCCGTAACTATCAGGCATCAAATCAAACTATAATAATTAAAACAAAGCATAGCAGAAAAAAAAATCATATGATAAGGTTTGTATTTAAATACATAGTCTATTTTAGATTTATCTTTTTAAACAGGCTAAACATAGAGGATTAACATCCTAGAATGCTATAAATCAAATAAACAAGACTGGCCTGAAATGTCACAGTGAACTCACACATCAAAGTGAAAAACAAACTTTGATTGCTTTTGGCAAACTCAAAGAGCAGCTTCTCTCTGCTGGAAAGGATTAAGAAAGCCCAATTCTCTCAAGAACAGCAAATGGTTATCTGTCTATCTGTTTAGGTCAGCACTCCTTTCCTCACCAACAGAGCAAGAAAGAAATCAAGCCCCAGCATGGCAGGAAGCTGGCTGCCCGGGTTCCCCTTTCTGACAGGGGATACTACGGCCACTTTTTATCCCATCGCATCAGTGCTGCCTCTGCTGACTTTCTAACAGAAGCCGCCGTCCCTCTTGTATCCCAGAGCAGTCCGGAAGGAGACCCACAAGCAATTTAGCAAACTTCTCCAAAGCACCGATCCCAAGGATCTTAGCCAAAGAAAGAATAGCAACAACAGCAGCCACAAAACTCATCAAGCTTTCACAGAAACCCTTAGAAGAGAATTCCGAGTACCTGGCCCCAGAACGTGGTGATCTGGGCTAGGTCATCTACCTCGGGGTGCAGTAGCTCATCTGGTCTCAGGGATTTTAGGTCTGCAGAAGTGTTATTATCCACAATCCCAGTTTTAGGATGGCTCCTCTCTCTCACTTTCTCCCTCCTGGAGCCGCTACGGCCAGTCTGCTGGTGGCTTTGCACTATTCTTGCCACCACGTTATTAGCTCTTCTGCTCACCTCCATGTACTCATCTTGACACAGGCAAAATGGGAGGAAAAGCAAAGCCAGCATGTACCAACAGACGAGCTGCCTCCCGAGCATGGTTCTCCACAGAGCCACGGGGCGTCCTGGAGAAGACAGCGGGGCTCCAGGAACGTGGTCTCCTCGGGCAAATGCCAGGGCTGGAGCCGAGAGCTGCAGCAGCTGGGTGGTTTTATACTTTGGTGTGTAATAAATAAGGCTGCAGTCTCGCCAGAGTGACAGCAGCCCTCCCCCCGGGCAGAACAGTCCCCATTCATCACTTTCCCACACCACAGGCAGGACGGATTTGTGTGCACAGCCCCCAGTTGGCGGGGTTCGTAAATGTCACACCTTGGCACGTTTTTTGTTAAAGTGTGAAGAAAACATACACAACCAGCTGGAAACAGAGAGCATGTGTCCAGTGGTTTGCTTTCGTGATTAGACATGGAAAGGCTGTGCATGCGTGGTCTAAAACGCCTTTTGGAAAAACCTACCCTCGCGCTTGCCAGGAAATTCGGGCTTAACTGCATCAGTTCCGTCTGGAATGGCAGTGGGAACCCATTCAGGGCAATCAAGAGAGCTCTCGCTCTCAGGTTGTTCGGTTTGCATTTCCCCACTCTGGCACACTGAAAGTAATTCATTTCCCCTTCCGGATGCCAGCAGCAGAAGGCAGTTGGTTGCCTACGAAACACTGAGCTGAATTCAGATGCAGAGTGTCTGGATTTAGCAAAAGTATTTCCCTGTCCTAAGCTTTATTTCCTTTTCCTCTGAGTTTTCGAAAGCCAAAGTGAAATTGAAGTTAACCAAGTCACTTGTTGTCAGATGAAGATCCAAAGCCCTGTTCTGTGTTAAGAGAAGGTTGTCTCAGGCTACGCTTCCTTCTGAGATATTCTCGAGTAAAATCAAAGCAATGGAGAGCGCCCAACGAAACACGCTGTCCCCAACACAGCAAGACGGGATCGAGAGAATGATCCTTTCCTCTGATTTAGTTGCCATACTTTTATTAATTTGGCCAAAAACCAAATGGACATTTGTAACTTCTTCACAATAATAAATTAAGAGAATTTATACAGTTTTGTCATTAAAAAATGCTTCTATTGACATATGATTTTCTAGTATTTCTAATACTCATTCACTTACTTGAGAAAAAGTTATTGGCCCTCTATTAGAGGATTACAGAGACCCTGGGACTTTGAGGAGGATGGGTGGCAAGTGCCTGGCGGGGACGAGGGTGGCACTATGAGGAAGCTTGGAGAAGCCCGCCTACTGGCGAAGGAACAGAGCAGCTGGAGAAAGGGCAGGGGACACCGAGCTGTGGACAGCTGCCCTCCTCACTCAGCTGAGGGCCTGAGAACCAAGAGACGCCTCCACAAGTGGCCAGAACTGGCCAAAGCCAGCCTGGTCACTCCCGCAACTGCCAGAACAGCTGTCTCCAGAGCCCACATTTATACATAGAAGGGGTCCGGTGCTGGAGACAGAATGAGAGAGTTACTCTGTGAAATAAAAGCCCTCCAGGCCACAACGTAGGGGACTTGGGAGTCGTGCTTAGTCCAAGCAGTCAGTTCCCACCTGGGGGGGGCAGAAAAAGCTAGGCCATTCCCACTCCACGAGTCTACCTTGGGGCGACTAAAATCTCCTGCCTGGAGGATTCCTTGAGTGCCGTGATGTGCACTGCTGCAAGGCAGATGCCTGGGCAAGGGCAGTGCATCAGGCTGTTTCTGGCATTAGCGCCTATTGAGGGTGTTTTTCACAGACCTGGATCAAGAGATGGGGGAAAGATGGCGCCTGTGTTTGGAGGGCAGGCAAGCAGACGGGGCTTTGCTGTGGGAAGGAAGGCCCAGGGCAGCATCTCAGTGGGGATGCGCCCTCATCAGAGAGGCCTGGAGAAAATGCCACCATGCAAGCAATGGCTCCGAAAACTGGGTCACCTAATTCACCAGTGTTTTCAGTGCTGTCTCTGGGTCTCGCCATCAGGCCTCTCCCACAACATGGACCGTCTGGCGAAGTAACTACAAATCAGCCTCTCTGACTTTCCACCGCATTGAGACTTTCCATGAGTGTTTTTCAATCCTGTCATCTATTCTAGTGGCTCTCGACCCTGGCTGCACAGGGGAAAAAATCAGGGAGCTTCTAAAAATATCAGGGCCTGGATCCCATCCCAGACCAATTAAGTCAGAGTCGCTAGTGCAGCCTGGGCATTAGTTTTTAAAAAGTTCCCGCAGACGATTCTAGCGCACACCAGGATTAGGACTCACTGACCAGTCCTCTTCTTGACTCAAAGGAATAAGTGATAACAATGTCTATAATTTGTTGAGTGTTTACCATGCACCAGCCAAGTCCTCCTTTGCTTAATCTCACTGATTTCTCTCGGCGAACCTGTCTATCACCCCGTCTTACAGATGAGCAAACAGAAGCTTAGACAGGTAAAGCTTAGAGACTTGCCCAGTGATGGACTTCGTCTCCCCTCCGAGTGCCCTCCTGCTTCCTACAGACAAGTGGGGAGAGCAGTGAGAGGCCGGCGGCAGCGACCAGGAGGCCAGTCTGAGAGTTGCCAGGGGACTTTTCTCAAGAATCTGGGGTTGAAGAGTGTTCCGGGTTGAATGGTATCTCCCCAAAAATATTAAAGTCCTAAGACCTAGTGCCTCTGAGTGTGACCTTTTTGAATATAGTGTCTGTTGAACTAAATTAAAATGAAGACTGGGCCTGAAAGATCCCTGAGCAGACAAAGCCAGTTAGGCCCCATAAGTGACCTTAACCTTGCTTGATTTGCAAACATAAGCAAAATGTAACTTGAGCTATTTTTTGTAAATACCTATATTAAAGAAAAACAGAACTCAGGCTCAACCAATCAGACGCTTTCTAACAGGATAGACTAAATAAGACGACTGTATAATGTAACCAATCAAATATTTTCTTTGCTTTACTTCTTGTTTGTTTTATATAAGGCCCCCTGCCATGTCTTGTGTTTCCTTAGTGACACTCCTGAACTTCTGGTTGCGAGCTGCCTGATTCATGAATTGCTGTTTGTTCAAATAAACTCTTTAAAATTTTATTGTGCCTCAGTTTACTTTTCAACAGGTCATTACAGATGATCAACTTAAGATGAGGTCATTAGGGTGGACCCTAACCCAATATGACTGTGTCCTTATAAAAAGAGGAAATCTGGATACGGAAATAGATATGCATACAGCGAGAACACCTTGTGGAAAGGAAGGGAGGGATTAAGGTGGATGCATTTACAAGCCAAGGAACACCAAAGACTGCCAGCAAACCATGAGGAGGTAGGTGAGAGGCAGGTAACAGATCACCTCCTCACAGCCCTCAGGAGGAACCAACCTGCTGACACCTTGATCTCACACTTCAAGCCCCCAAAACTGTAACACAATAATAAGTTTCTTTAAGTCACCTCATTTGTGACACTGTACCATGGCAGTCTTAGCAGACAATACAGAGAATGTGTATGAAAACTTAAAACAAAACAACTCCAGACTCTACCACCTTGTGCATGAGGATATGGTAATCTGAAAATATGTAGCCAATTGCTCAAGTTCACAGATGACGAGTGACAAATCTAGGCCGAGGAAGAGTCCCCAGCCGCTCGATACAGGTCTCTTTTACTTCCTTCCAGTACTTTCCCATTAGGTGCATTTTAAAGCTTAGTTTATTATTAAACCTTATGTGCAATTATCATAACTTAGGGTTATGATCCAGGATGTCCCTTGTATCTGGTTTTCAAAGATGTGAATAAGAGTTGGACGTAATTTCTTGCCTATGGATTGAATATCAAAAACGTCTAGAATCTATGCCAGGTAAATTCCCAGGAGAGCATGGAGTCCCAGTTCTGCATAGATATCTCTGGCTATGAACGCTCACAGAGGATGCCTGTGGACATCGGTCTCCTAAGACACACTGGGACTGAGACTGCTACTGTATCTGGCTTACCTCGGGCCCAACGGCCCAGCCAGGATGTTGGCACAGCCACTAATGTGAGCAGCAGAGGTGCAGATGCATATGGATATACGTGTAAGAACCCAGTCCCATGACTCAGCTTTGCAAAGCAGAGGCAAATATTTGTTTAGCTTTACAAGGGAGGCTGTTATGAGATGTGTAGGTGCCCTGTGGCCTACCCCACGGTGCTTCACTGTGGCCTGGGCAAGAAGGAGATCAGTTATGGTCTGGCCAAGGGACAGTCAAGAACTGTGTTAGATTGAACGTGTCTTTATATCAGTGCCAACTTAAAGAGTAGCTAAAGAAGGCAACTGTTTGATGACTTTCGGGAGCAGTAGGAGTGTGACCCTCCTCTCTCCTACCTCTTCCCACTGTAAGATACTCCCTGTATTCAGTGCACTGAATTCCTAGATTCTAAAATCAAGGCTTAATCCCTTTGATTTAAAGGAATTAGAGATTTATTAAAATACAAATAAAATTAAAATACTCCCTAAGTTGAGGTAGTTTAGGTGTGCTGGTTGTTTATGTCTTAATGTTGAAGGTTTTTTCAGATCATTTCCAGAGAAGTTTTATTTGAAGAAAAATTAAAAGAAAGAATCAGAGTGTGTTCAGAAAGAGAACATTGCCTCTAGATATTAGCCATTGCCATTCAAAGAAAAATGGGTTTGTGCTTGTCACAGTATGGAACAATATCAGGGGAGGAACATGAAAGGGAAGTTGGTCAGCTAGTGAGAGTGTTGTCACTTTGGCGGAATTACATGTCTAGAGGCAGATCCTCAATAAGCAAGAGCAGCAAACCCACTGTCAGTGTCCCAGGAATGGATCCATCTCCAATGGCCAAAATAAAGCTTTCAGAGACTGATGTAAAAAAAACAGCATTCAAATGTATTCATTTCTAATGAAGAGTATAACTCTTAAGGTGATTACATGTTTATGGAACAAGTTCTCTCAGTAGTCAAATCTATGCAGGAAGCCAAATTTTAATCAGAGACTTGTGTGATAAGCATGATATTGTGTGTGTGTGTGTGTGTGTGTGTGTGTGTGTGAGAGAGAGAGAGAGAGAGAGAGAGAAAGAGAATTTGTTGGATAATATTAATGGCTGGCAAAACAGAAACCACATCAGATATTTTAACAGAGAAAATTTAATATAAGAAATCACACAACACAGAGGTAGTAACAGCAGGAAGCAACCATCTCCTAAGACTGGGGAACCAAGGGAAAAGGTTGATGTTATCGGAATTTAGAAGGTGGAAAAAGGGGCCCTAGAGAGCTGTGACTCAGACTTCTGAGGAGGGGGCATTGCCCAACTAAAGCTGGTACCTTTATCGGGATACAATGAGATTACTTCTGGGAATATAGAAAGATGTTCACCTTGAACCAACTGCAGCTACCAGGAAAAGGGTCATTGGTCAGACTACAGCACAAAACAGCAAGCAAAAGGAAGAGCAAGTGTCTTCTGCAACCCCCCACCTTCTAGCACGCCCCGTTCATTGACAAAGAAGAAAAGTAATTTGCAGAACACAAGTTCCAGCATCCCACAACAGAATTTTGAAGGCTGGGTTGGAGCCAAGACACAATAGCATGGTTTTGGTAACCTGATGCAACAGTCTTCTCTCTAGGAATGTTCCTGTGACAGCACTTGGAACACATCACCCAAGTTGTTCTGTCTGAATTCTCCTTTTGTAAATTTTATTCAGATCATCTCCATTTGTCCTAACAATTTATTTCTGCAGACAGAGGACAGTGTAATTACTTATACAAAAGCTTTCTTATTTCTCCCAGAAATACCTGAATTGGATTTAGGGTATTCACAAACAATCATCTTTTGAGTCTTCCTCATTAAGTTGATCTGCTAATTACATGTCGGGCACTGATAGCTGTAGTTGGTTCTAGGTCAGTGTCTTTCTATGCCCAGGACTAGCCTCGTTGTACCCTGAGAAAGGTGCCAGCTTTAGCTGGGTGGTGCGCCCTCTTCAGAAGTCTGAGTGCCAGCTCTGCAGGGCCCCTTCTTCCAGCTTTTAAATTCAGATAACATCAACCTCTTCCCTCTGTTCCTCCAGCCCTAGGGCACAGTGATTTTCTCCATCTTCTCCAGGGCTAGCCTGCCCAACCTCCTTCCGCTCATTCAGAAACTGAGGTTGATGTCTGCAGATGGAGTTAAGACAGGCTCGATCCAGGTCCGGAAGAAGCCTGGAATAGAAGCAGCTCTGACTCTCAGGAGCCCAGATTCCCAGTGCGGCCATGCTATACCTGCCTCCTAGTCATGTGACAAGGCAAACTGTGTTCACATAATGAAAGTGAGACAAGTGTTTTCTCAAAGGCCTTGCTGGGCTACAGCAAAGTCCTGCAAGATCTAAGCTAATTTCTCAAAATGGGAGATTGTTGTCATCAGAGGTGTTGTATTAGTCAGGGTTCTCCAGTGAAACAACCAATAGGATGCATATACATATATATATAAAGAGAGAGAGATTGATTTTAAGGAATTACCTAATGGGACTGTGAGGGCTGGCAAGTCTGAAACCCACAGGGCAGGCCAGAACACTAGAAATTCCAGCAAGAGTCCATGTTGCAGTCTTGAGTCCAAAAGCAGCTTGAAGGCAGAACTGTTTCCTCTCTGAGGGTCCTCACTCTTTTCTCTTAGGGCCTTCAACTGATTGGATGAGGCCCACCTACATTATGGTGGGTAATATAATTTGTTCAAAGTCTACTGATTTAGATGCTAATCACAACTAAACCTTCACAGCAACATCTGGACTGGGGTTTGACCAAACAGGTGGGCACCATAAGCTAGCCAAGTTGACACATACAATTCACATTATGAAATGCAAATAAATATTCCAGGAGAGCTGGGAACATTTGATAACCATCAAGTATAATCCAATGATACTTGTGACTCCAGAAGATAACTTTCTCAATATTCTATAGAAGATGGGATAAGCAGTTTGGAATGGGCCCATTGTGGTCACCTCATTGTCCCTCTCCCCAGTTTTCCTGAGCCCAGCCTTCCCTAGAGTTTCATAGGCCTTCCCACCCCAGCTGGACAGCTACCTCCATTGCCCGTCAATTCTTCTGATGGGTTCCTCTCTCCTGGTCTTGTCTCCTTGCCTAAAATGCCCCCCTATTCTACTCTCTCTTCACGATGTTTTGCCGGGCTTATTCAGATAATTCCACGGTGGGTTCTCTAGCAATATATGTCCAAGCTGTTCCTTTAGCACTTGGCATCATCTCTATGGCAGACACTGTTTGTTGGGGTCCAACAACTATTATTTCCTTTTTTCCTTGTAACAGAACCTTAATTTTGTTCTTCTATCTCTCTGAAGAGCTGCGTCCTAATCACAGGAAGTAAATCATGACTGGTCTCATCTTTTTGGCCAGTGATTATTTTAGGCATAGAGACCAACATTATACAGTGTGAAGGGACTTGTTGGTGAATTTGGGAGAAGGACTCCTCACTCCTAAAAAGAAACACACAAAAAGGAAATGCACCTTTTCTGTCTCTTCTTCCACTGAACAGTGTCATGTTTACATACAAAGTGGGACACTACTCTGAGGATGGCAGAGCAGAAGAATGGGAAGCACCTAGTCCTGAGTGGTGTCCATGAGCCACCGAATCACTCGATTTTCAAACCACTCAACTGTCTTCTCTGTGAGATGGTACATTTCCTATTGTTTACACCTTTGAGGTGGTTCAACATTGTCTTTATTGTGCTATTACTTAATATTCTCTACATATCTGTTTTATCTTTTCAACTAGATTAAATATCCTTGAGAGAAACAACAATGCCATGGTTACTGCTCTATAGAAACTTGTTCTGCAAGTGGCACATAGTAAATACTCCACAAATGGCTGTCCTTAGTAGAATAAATAAATGGAAAATATAAACCTAATTAATAGATTAAGTATGGACTGATTAGTTAAAGACTGCCTGAGCTCAAATAAAGCAAGTACAAAGGAGCTGAGGGATTTAGAGAGCTGGAAATCCCGCCCCCTGGGTGTCCCAAGACACCTCTTGAGGCAGCAGTGTACCTCCTCTGTATGTCCAGTTCTTTCTTCAGGGAAGCCTTCCATGACTTCTCACAACAGAAATAATGCCCTGCAGTTTCACTTCACGTTCTCTTCCTAGACACTTTTCAGCCTCCCTGCTTTGCAGTTAAGTTGAGGCCAGCTGGATTCTGGCCAGTGCATGTGGGTGAGGCGAGCCACTTCTGAGCTCAGCCTTTGAAAACATGCAGTGAGATCACCCTCCTTTTCCTCTCCTCCCACAGCGACTTTGGAGGCCATGTGCTCCAGATGGTGGAGCTATGATGGCAGAGGCTCTGTCAGCCTGAGTCCCTGAGTGACTAGGTGGAGGAGAACCCTGTGTTGACTGTTGTAATACATGTACTCTAAGTTAGTAATGAACTTCACTGTGTTAGGCCACTGCGCTTTCGGAATTAATTGGTTACTACAGGCAGTCTATATAATGTCTCATCTAATACACATCCTTAACGAGATGTTTCCTCTCTTACAAGTTCTCAGAGTACTAAAATGTCTTCTGTGTACTTAGTACTTCCCAAATTAAAATGTATATTTATCTCTTGTATTCTTTTATTAGTGTTGTTCTCCTCACTAGACCATATGTACGATGATGAGATCTTTGGTTTTCTCACTACTGTATGTCTAATGCCTATGATAGAACTAGGCATATGAAAAATGCCAATAAGTATTTGCTGATGAATGGACAGATGGAAGGATGGACGCATGCATGCATACTGACTTTCGCTGCACACTCACCTGACTTTGAGTCCCAGCTCTTCCATCTTCTAGCTGTGTTACCTTAACCTTTCTAAGCCTCAGTTTCCTCCTTAGTAAAATGAGGTTCATATCTGTCTTACATTGTTGTTGTGAAGATTAAAAAAGATGATGCTGCAGTAAAACACTCTCTTCCCAGCACAGTGTCTGGCACCCACTGACTATCAAATGTTGGCCCTTATTACAGATGAGGGATAGGAAAAAAGAGTAGAGCTAAAGAAAATTAGTAGAAAGAAAACATCAAGCCTACATATTTTTTTAATAATTCCTGCTAGTGATTAAGGAATTAAAAAATAGGATTTGAATCATTAAACTTATTAAGAGGTTTCAGATCAATAAAACCAATCTCTTCCTTTTTTTTTTTTTCAATTGGCTCGAAGAAATTTTACGTCCATTAAATTCAGCTCCAGGTACTACAGGGTGTTAGTGTTCAGTAAATAGTGTGAGAAGATTTTGTAATTTTAAAGATATTTCCTTAATTTCTTCTATTTCCCAAAGACACATTTGAAAAAATAAGGATAGATTCCTATATAGAAACAGAGATAAACATCTTGGAGGAATAAAGCTCTATAAATTCATGAATAATCCATATAAAACCTGAGTCTGCCTTGAAAATTAATCATTTGATTCAGCAAATAATGGGGCAGCTCTGTCTTTCCTGCTTTCATGGTTTGCCGCAGCCCGTTCCAGGACTCTGAAAGTATTAAGGAGGAGAATGTTTCCACATGAGTAATGCTGCTCCCAGACACTCCACCCGAACCACAAAGGGAGCAGAGCTGGGGCTGGCATCCCAAACGCATTTCTTTATTCTGAGCCTAAACTAGGCAGTAAAGAAAAGGTTTTCTTGGATTTTAAGCCAGGAGTCCACCCAATCATTTCCCATTGGTTCCTCTCTGCTGGTGTGACATGGGGCTGTCATCTTTCAGAGCCACTTGCCTCATCTGCCTGCATGCCTTCCCACAGATCCCGTCAAATGCTCATGCTCCATGACTGCATCCTTGCCTGGCCCCATGTAGGATGGACTTTGATGCAAAATTAACCAGTTTTTATGCACCCAACTGGAATGTGGGGAGGTCACCTGTTTTATGAGCAATAAAAAGCACCGAAGATTTTAAGGAAAGTGGAATCAGCTGCAGCCCATTTAATCCATTTTCCCACCCTGTTATGTTTAGCAAATAATGGCCCAGAAAGAAGGAACATGCCCAAGGTAATACAGTTAGTGAAAGTTCCAGAACCAAAACATAGGTCTGATGACTGCTAGACCAGAGATCTTCCTGCTTCACAATGGGTGACATATGTCACGTACAATGAAATGCTGCTCTTCAGCACTCAGGTGCTGAAGGGAGATCAATTCATGGTTTTTGCTGGCTGGATATCATTCAGGTTCCTAAGTCAGACTCAAATCCCACCACCCCCATTAAGACTTCTCTGACAGCAGAGCGAGTAACAGGCTGAGTATGGGAAGACCTGGCTTTGGGTTTCAGCTCTGCTCTACTAACAAGCCGTGTGGCCTTCAGCACTTTGCTTCCGCACACTGCCTCCAGAAGCAGGCCTTTCAGAGCTCCCCAGAACAGGGCCCCCAGGGAGGCCCTGGGGAACAGAGTGTTCAAAAGGAGGAAAGAGAGTTGAGCTGCTTTCATCTTCTCTTCCTGGTTTGTGCCTATCCTCTGGGAAAATGGATCTCAGTGCTCTGAAATAGTGCAGGCCTCTTGTGTTAATCCTCAACATGGTAAACTTTAGCTGGGAAGGGAAGGTATTTAAGACAGGAGTGAGGAATGAGGAAAACCCATTTTGGTCTCTCAGTTCCCAGAAATTCAGATGTTCTACCCAGGGGTCAGCAAACTTTTCTGTATAGAGCTGTAAAATAAATATTTTAGGTTTTGCAGGCCATGCAATCTCTGTCTCAACTACTTAAATCTGCCACTATAGCTCAAAATCTGCCACTGGCAATGCAGAAACGAATGAGCAAGCCTGTGTTCCAATAAAACTTTATTTATAAAAACATGTGGCAGCCCACAGGCCCTAATTTGCAGACTCCTGCTCTATTCTAAGCCTGATCCTTCTAGGGTCTTCTTGACTGAATTATGGACAAGATTGTCAGGGAAGTCACTGTTGCTTTGTAACTCTTAAGATAATGTATCAGCACATGGCAAGATAGAATTAATTTAAAAGGGCAATAGTTGATGCTTCTCAACAGCTGTGGGAATCTGTTTTTTTCCATCTATTTCATATCCTTCCTATTTGTCTTCTTTTTGTTTTTGTCTGTAGCTTCTACATCTGTCTATTTTTATCACCTCTTCTGTCTCGTCTCCCCCTATTCTCCCTCCTTTTCCTTTTTGATTATTATCATGACTCCTGTCTGCCATCTGTAGACCATAAAACATGTGTATCAATTAGGGATTTGAACGTAAGCAACAGAAATCATCACGGAATATCTTAGGCAGGAAAGACTTGCATGGGAAAGTTGTGAGGTGCTCACAGCATTGACTGGCAGCTAGAGGACTGGACTTGGAAAAATGCAGGAAAGGCAGTATAGAAGGTCCCACACAGGAAGCTGATCTCTTACTTTTCAGTAGAACAGTTGGGCTGTAATGCCACCGTCGGTGGAGTCAGACCCTGCATACTCCTGGGCACCTATAACCCACCATGATGAATTCTTAACTGACACTTTGTTCTTTGTCACTTATTCAAAATTCAAGCCCTGGGTGGGAGTATCTGACTATCTGATTGACTAATTCTAAACCGCATGCCCATGGCATAGCTCCACAGGGTAGGAAAAGGGGAAATCTCCAAAATCAAACTCTACAGGGGACAGTAGGGCATTGACTCCCACCACTGCCTCACACAATGGGGAATTCTCACCATGGGAAAAGGATATAGATTTGCATGGCCAACACAGTGACAAAAGTCAGTCGGCACAGATGAGGAATTCAAAGCCAAAGTTGACCCCTGTGTGAAACACCCACTTCACATCTGAGGGCTGACATACGAGGTGCTGATTCTAAACTGACCACAATACTGTTACGTGTGTTCTGCCTATGGGCTCAGGCGTGGGAGGGAAGTGTAAATTGCCAGCCTAATCAGACTTCTGTTCCCTGACTGTAGAAGGATTTTCAATTCATAGCAGGACGTATAAGGCTACAGATTAATCACTGACATGGCTTTATTCCCCATAGGTGGTGGGTGGGTGGCCCACATCTGTTTTCTAAGTCCATGGGGACTTTACCAATAAATTGAAACCCCAGAGACAGAAGCAATGTTCTGGCAGTTATGCCCATGCAAATCTCACATTTTCCAATATGCAGTGGGAAATCTGCATATATTTGTCTTCAGCTCTGAAACACACAGCAGCTGGAGGACAGCTGCTTAGCCTTGGGGAAATAGGGTTCATTATCCCTGACAGACACCCCTCAAAATCTGGTCCCTCTGTTCAAATAGCTGCAGTTCTGGATCATAAGCTACTCTGGGATGTATCACCTAACCTGGTCATTGTCACTAGAATTTCAGGGACATCCCTTCTCCAATTTAGTTGCAGCATCTATCAATTTTACCCTGAAATGCACAATTCTACACTTGTTCCAGAAAAATTTGATTAGTTTCCCAGAAAAGGTCCTCTGCTTTGATTGAAAATTATGCAAGGTTTTGATGAGTTCCAAGTCATTATTTTATGGTTTCACAATAGACAACACATCAGGGAGGGGAAAGATGGGGGAATGAGGAAACACAGAATCAGAAGCATACAATTCTAGATGTTCATCATGATCCATCCTCTTTCTACTGTCTCTTACACATGCTTATACATATTTATCACTCCTGGTTTTACCTGTCCCAGAACATACATCTTTATACCCAATGCTTGCACTGGAGTGCAGTTCACCCTTTTTAGTTTTGGCACTATTTTTGACAGCAGAATTTTGCTTATTAATTTTTATCAAGACTTTTATGTTTTAAAGAACCAATCCATGTGCTTGATGCATTTTTATGAATTAGAGATACAATACAGACAGAAAAATAACAGGAAAAAATGCAAATTTAACAAGTTCAAATAATAACCTACTAATGCCATCAACAGATTCAAACCACACCCTTAATGGAATGTTAGCAGAGGCCAACTGAACGCAGACCTTGGATTCCCTTAAAAAGTAGAATACTTATTAAGAATATTCAGGAATTTCTGGGATAACACTTACTCTTATGTTTCAAATTTTTCAAACTTTAATCCCGCCAATGTATTTTCCCCTGAAACTATCAAAGCACCTGCTAACCACTTGATTGACATGTGACAAAGAATGGTTCAAAGACCGCACTTTAAGAAGTACTCAGGCTTCATGTCAAGTGTCAAATATAATGTTTGAGCCCTAGAACCGCTGGCTTTTTGGTGGAAAGGAGCTATAAGGATAATCTAGAACAATGTTGAAGGTTGTAGGCTGTGTGACTCAGAGTCACCAAGGATAAATGTGTGAAACCGAGTCAAGCAGAGAAGAAGGATGACTATGAACTTGTAACAGAGTTTTAGACGTGGCTGGCCTTGTTCTTTGAGAAATAGTTGGCTTGGGCCAGGCACGGTGGCTCACACCTGTATTCCTAGCACTTTGTGGGGCTGAGGGGGGAAGATTGCTTGAGGCCAGGGGTTCAAGACCAGTCTGAGCAACATAGCAAGACCCCCTTCTCTACAAAAAATAGGAAAATTAGCCAGGCATGGTGGCATGTGCCTGTAGTCTTGACTACTCAGAAGACAGAGGCAGGAGGATCGCTTGAGCCCAGGAGTTTGAAGTTGCAATAAGCCATGATGACGCCACTACACTCTAGCTGGGGCAATAGAGTAAGACCCTTCTCAAAAACAAACAAACAAACAAAAGAAATAGTTGGCTTAGGGACAGATGATACATAGGGACATTCATTATGCCATGAGGACCAAAATATCTGACTGTTTCTAAGACATTTCTTCCTAATTTACTTTTTCCAGTCTGTTCCCCACAATTTTTGTTCCTATAACCCATTCTCCAGAAAGATGTGCCCTTCAACAGTTCTGGAATATTTAATGTGTTTTCTAATTATTCTAGCAAAAATCCTTTACTATTAGTAGACGGCTCTTTCTGATAACTGGGTAAGTTTCTCTGAGTCCAGGAAATCTGGCTTTACAGCAGTGAGAAAGGCTGGAGGCCGGGAGTATATGGTCCAAGTTGGCCAACTTTATTCCGTAATGAGGCATCCCTGTCTGTGAAGTGAGCCAGGAGGTACCTCAAGTTCCTAGAGGCCACAGTTCCTCAAGCACAGCCAGGTAAACACTTTTCTTCCCACTGTAAACATGCCAGTCTTGGGGGATGCTTCCAGGAAAAGGGCCTTTGGTTGTTTTTCTGGGCCTCAGCTCCTCAGCTTCCTGTGCTCCAGTCCTGGATCGTCTTTGATGGGAATGAAGGGATTCCCCTGGCTGGTTCTCTGCGAGGGCTCAGCCTGCCCAAGCATGTGCCCACAAGTCTGCAGACACTCTGCTTCAGCACGGAGAACAGTATCAGGGAGTCCTCTGGGAAGTTTCAGCGGCGTTTATTTTCCCATCGTATTTTCTTTCCCACTGTGGATCACCTGAGTCTTCTTTTTGTTTCATGCCCAATTCCCCAGCCCACCCCTTTACGTTTGCTCATTTTCTTTGAAGTGCTCTAAAGACCATGTGCTCTTCTTGAATTCTGATTCTGTCACTGTCAACTGTGTGGGGCAATGTTCCCCTTGGCCCTCTGAAGGTTCGCTACAAAATTACTGACAAGATGCAGATTCATTGGAGAAAAGGTATACAATTTTGTTTAACGTGTATACACGGGAGCCTTCAGAATGAAGACCCAAAGATACGGGGGAAACTATCCATTTTTATGCTTAGGTTCAACGAAGTATGGACAGCTATATAGAAATAGGATCGCACAAAAGGGTATGATCTAATGCTAGTAGACTGGGAAACCCAGCAAGGCTTGTCTGTCTGGATTCTTTCTGGCCTCTCTGAGCAGGCGTTCCTTCCCTTTGGACGTTCCCTGAAATGGCGGATCTTATGAACTACAGTCAAACAAGGTAGGTCAGATCATTTCTTTACGGCCAGTTTTTACACAGAATATTTTTAGGTTTTATGGCTGACTTTCGAGGAAAGGGGTTCTGGTTTCTATGACCCACCTCGGGGGAGAGAAATTATAGTTTCTATGGCTAACCTTCAGCGAGAATAGGACTGAGAGGAGGCAGGAGAAGTTCAGAGAAAAACCTTTGCTTCTGAAGCTGCTTTTGAGGACTTCATTTTGCAGTATTGTTTTCTGAGTTCCGACAACCGAAAGTTGCTGATTTCAGGGTGGAGGTGGAGGAGTAGAGCGAAGGAGTGGGAGAGAGAGACAGCGAGGGAGGAGCAAGGAGTAACACGGAGACCTGCTTAATCGCTTTCCTGTCCTATTTCCTGCCAAGATCAATCTGTTTAACACATTTTGCTTCCACGGCTCATTGGGCAGCTACTCAGTGCACTTGCAGACACTCAGTGGTCCCAAAGACATGTCATTCTCATCAGAATATGATAGCCTTCAGCCCAGACAAGAACCCGAGTAAGACAAATGATGGGCTGGCAGGAGAAGGCTGGCTGGAGAGCAAGGAGGTGGAAACAACACCGGCAGACAAGCTCTGAGTTTTCCCTTTCGCTAGGACCTGGTCCAGTTCACAGGCTTTGTCCATGTGTTAACTTGCAGAAAGTAGACTTTCAAAGGCCACTGTTGAAATCACAAATGCCCTAACACACTGTTTGTCATTCTGCATGAGACAGCCAACTGTCCTGTCTATTTTGACCAGTACATCTGAGAGGAGACCCTTTAGGCATACGCAGAGTCCTTTCCCACTCTGTTTGAGGTGGAAAATGGGCACCATTCACTCTCTTTCCCTGTCTGGCCACAGATGTTTGTTATATCCATAATAGCGTTGCCATATTGCATTGCTATATATACATGTATAGCATATATATATAGAGAGAGAGAGAGAGAGAGAGTTGATCCTTGAACAACTTGGGTTTGAACTGTACGGCTCCACTTATAGGCAGATTTTTTTCAATAAATACAGTCGTCCCTCCACATCCACCAATTCCCCATCCAAAACCAAGGCAGATCGAAAATATAGTATTCTCAGGATGCAAAACCTGCAGATACGCTGGGCTGACATTTTGTATACACAGGTAGTGCAGGGTGGACAGCGGAATTTGAATATGTGCAGATTTTGGAACAAGGGGCTCCTGGAACCAATCCCCCATGAATAGCGAGAGACGACTGTATTGACTACTCTGAATCCATACATTATTTTAAGTGAGGAACTCATGCTATGTATTTTGCTTCCCTAGAATCTAGCACTGTGCCCAACACAAAGCCAGCTTTCAATGGATATATTTTGAACAACTGAAAAAAGAGAATGAATATCATATCTTCAGCAAGACAGCCACAAAGATGCCCAGTGATACCTCCCCCAAGTCTGCACAATGGAATCAAAGTGTTAGGTGCTGAAAATAGAAGTTGACCAACACATAGTCCCTCTCCTCCAGTGACTCACGGACAAGAGGAGAAACAAACAATTTCCGCCAAGTGAAAAGTTTTTGTGGAGGGTTGAACTGGGTGCAGGAGGGTAGTGGGGAAGCTGGAGATGCCAAGCAGGATTCCTCCCTCCTAATAGCTGCTCTGATCACCCAGGGCTGCCATAACCAAGTGTCACAGACTGGGTGCCTTCAACGACAGAACTTTATTTACTTATAGTGCGGGAGACTGGAAGCCCAAGATCAAAGTGTCTCAGAGCTGGGGTCTCCTGAGGCCTCTCTCCTTGGTTTGCAGAGGTGGTCTGTGTGTGCATGTATCCATCTGGTGTCTCTGTGTGGCTAAATGTCTTTTTCTTGTAAGGGTACCAGTCAGATTGGATTAGGGCTCACCCTAACAGCCTCATTTTAACTTAATTAACTCCTATCTTATAATAGTTAGTTCTAGCTGCTGTAACAAACTACCAAATACTGGGTGGCTTAAGCAACGAGCATTTATTTCTCACAGTTCTGGAAGCTGGGGAGTCCAAGAAAAAGGCGCCATCAGATTCAGTATCTAGTGAAGCTCAATACCTGGCTCATAGGCAGCTGTCTTGTCTCTGTGTTCTTACACGGCAGAAGGGGCCAGGGAGCTCTCTGAGGTCTCTTTCATGGGGGCACTAATCCTACTCATGAGGGCAGAGCCCTCCCAAGGGAACTACCTCCTAATACCATCACCTTGGGGATTAGGATCTAATGTAAGAATTTTAAGGGACTAGTGTATATATCTCCAGTATTTGCCAGAATTGAGGGTAAATGAAGGAAAAAAATTTATAAACTCTTGTGTCTGATTTTCCTGCTTTCATTATAATCTGCCTCTGAAATCCGAAGTTACACTTTATGAATTGAAAACATTTATTTTCATTAAGACTGGTTGTCAGGTTGTAAGAGTGATAGAGAGAAAATTGCAGATAAATTATATAATTTTAAGAAAAAAACAACAACAAGAATTTTAAGAGACTGTAAACATTCAGTCTATAAGACCTCTTTAAAGACCCTATCTTTAAATACAGCTACATTCTGTGGTACGGGGGTTAGGGCTTCAACATGTGAATTATGAGGGGGACACAGTTTAGCCAATAAAAATAGCCATGGCCCAGGAAGAGCCTGGACCACGCCTCAGGCCCCAGCATCTCTGGCTGCAACGTACAGCCAAGTCTACCACAAGCACCTCAGCCTCTGTGCTCAGGCCCCTCTGTCTCCCCAGAACACGGCAGGCCCCTGAGCGGTATTACTAAAGAAGGAAGTGGCAACCTTCTTTAGTGCCTGATTGGAGGGTTACTTGTCATTAAATTATATTCTTCTAAAGGCACGATCATTGTATAGAATGTGACTACAGTATTTAATACCAGCTTTCCCAAAGAAGTGTCTTAAGCAAATACTTCCTAATTTAAATGACATCACTGTCTGACTCTATAGCAGGGGTCCCCAACCTATGGTGAGTTGCATAACTATTTCATTACATATTACAGTGTAATAATAATAGAAATAAAGTGCACAATAAATGTAATGAGCTTGAATCATTGTGAAACCCTCCCCCTGCCGCCCACCAGTCTGTGAAATTGTCTTCCATGAAAATGATCCCTGGTGCCAAAAAGGTTGGGGATCACTGCGCTGTAGGATTGGCCTTGAGCAAATTGATAGAGCAAAGGACAGTCATGCTTCCATTAGCAACGGGCTACTCCTGAGAAATGCATGATCAGGCGATTTTGTCTTTGTGCGAACATCATAGAGCGTGCTTATGCAAAACTGGATGGTACAGACTGCCACACACCTAGACTCTGTGGCATAGCCTATTGCTCCTAGGCTACGCACCTGTGTGGCATGTTACCATACTGGATACTGTAGGCAATTGTAACACAATAGTATTTGTGGTTCTAAACATATCTAAACATAGAAAAGGTACAGTAAAAATATGGTATAAAAGATAAGAAATGGTACACCTGCATAGGGCACTTACCATGAATGGAGCTTGCAGGACTGAAAGTCGCCCTGTGTGAGTGAGTGAGTGGGTGGGTGGTGAGCAAATGCAAAGGCTGGGACGTCACTGTACACTACTGTAGACTTTGTAAACACTGTACACTTGGGCTGCACTAAAATCTTTAAAAAAATAGTTTTTCTTCTTCAACAATAAATTAGCCTTACTGACTGAAACTTTTTTATTTTATAAATGTTTTAATTTTTTTAACTTTTGACTCTTTTGTAATGACACTTAGCTTAAAACGCAAACCTATAACTGCGGAAATATTTTCTTTCTTTATATCCTTATCCTATAAGCTTTTCTCCATTTAAAAATTTTTTAATTTATTTTTGACTTTTTAAACTCCTTTATTAAAAACTAGGACACAAACACACACACACATTAGCCTAGGCCTACACAGGGTCAGGATCTTCAATATCTCTGTCTTCCACCTCCACGTCTTGTCTCCCTGGAAGGTCTTCAGGGGCAATAACATGCACGGAGCTGTGATCTCCTGTGATAACAATGTCTTCTTCTGGAATACCTGCCGAAGGACCTGCCTGAGGCTGCTTTACGGTTAACTTTTTTTTTTAGTAAGTAGAAGGAGCACACTCTAATGATAAAAAGTACATTATAGTAAATACATAAACCAGTAGCGTTATCATTATCAAGTATTACGTACTGAACATAATTATATGTATATCATGGGCAGTGCAGTAGGTTTATTTACACCAGCATCACCACAAACACATGAGTAATGCGTCGTGGTATGACATTATGATGGCTACAATGTCACTAGGCAATAGGAATTTTCCAGTTCCACTGTAATCTTATGGGATCACTGTCGTAGATGTGGTCTGTCATTGAGTGAGACGTCATTACGCAGCGCGTGACTACTTTTTCACGTGTACCTTGGCCTTTGTGGACCCCTCCATTACTTCAGAGTTTCCTTCCTCCCTCTTCCCCACGGAGGTCTGATGTTTCCCTGCAGCCTTCCTCCTCTTAGAAGAAAGAACCATTGTGTTTGCCGATAAACCAGACACTGAGGAGGCATTAACCTTCCCACGTGGGTTATGTTTTTACAGAGGAAATGACATGGTGATTTTAACTCAAAAGAATAAATGCCTTATGATGGAATTTTATTTATTCATGCTCGGCACATAGTAAATGTTCAATAAATACCTGCCCAATGAAGAAAGTTGCTCTTTCCTGCTCTATTGCTGTTACTAGCACCATGGCCTCTTAAATCCGTTCCTTAATCTCTACTCTGACCTTGTTGATCAAAATAATTTTCCACTGTGTCAGCAGGATCTGCCCATCCCCAAATCTAAGCCTGATCACATCCCTTCCCAGCTCTGTCAGTCAAGGTTCTGCAGAGACAAAACCAATATATATAGAGAGATTTATTTTAAGGAATTGGCTGGTGGGATTGGGTGAGCTGGCAAGTCTGAAATTTGCGGGGAAGATTGGTAGGCTGGGGACCCACAGAAGAGCTGCTGCTGTAGGTCAAGCCCAAAGACAGTTCTTCTTCCTCTGGGGACCTCAGTCTTTTTCTCTTAAGGCCTTCAACTGATTGGATGAGGCTCACCCACATTATGGAAGGTAATCTGCTTCACACAAAGTCTAGTGATTTAATTGTTAATCTCACCTAAAAAATAGCTTCACAGCAACGTCAGCCAGCCGTTTGATAAAACACATGGGCACCTGGGCACCTGGGCACCCTGGCCTAGCCAAGTTGACACATAAAATTAGCCATCATACCTGCTTAAAGGCCTCTAGAAACTTCCCCTTCAAAACACAAATTTCATGATCTGCTGGCATTTCAGCCTCAGTGTTCAGCACTTCCACTTCACGTCTTACACTCCAGTAAGGCTGCCCCATAGGCAACTGTCCTTTCTGTAGCATCCATTTATTCCACCAGTTCCGTGGACAAATACTTACTGGGCACCCCTAATATACCAGGTACTCTCTAGGCACGGGGCACACCAAAGTCAACAAAGACACACACCCCTTCTCTCAGAGAGCTTGCATCTGTCAGCATTGCTGTACTCACCCCCTTCTGTGTGTGTCCCTGGCCAGGCAGATCCCATGCGTCTGTCTGCAGCCTCCACTGCACCAGTAAGCATGCGTGTGTTGTCTACAGTGTGCAATTTTTCACACAGGTAGTTAGGTCACCAAACTAACCTGCAAATCCTCACTTTCTTAATTTGTTCCAAACCTGAACTAAATTTGTATCTTGAGCTGCCATTACCGTTGGAACTAGGAGCAATAGTGTCAACATAAGACATATTTGGTTAATTTAGTAATAATTCAGTCACTTCAAATATGAACATTTTCAACTTCAGGAGGCTGCCTTTTCCTATCCTTTTTTCCCAGGGTGACAACTAAGGACTTGGAAGAAAGTTTATATCTGAAGGTCATAGCTAAGCTATGCCCTTAAGGGCAGAGAAAACTCAAGTGTTCTTCTTGGTCCCTCTGGGGCCAGGGGAGACTTGCAGGACTCTCTCAGGCCTCAGCCGCTTCCACATCCCTGGCAGCCCTTTCTGTTTCTCTGGCATGTTCTGGTCTCCCAGTTGGGTGCTTCCACGTGCTTCACCCTAGGAGTGAGGTGGAGGTTTTCTCTGCTTTCGGAAGGAGCAAGAGAAAGAAGGCTGGGGGTGAGAGTCTGAGGCTGCAGGACAGTTCTAGGGAAGTTTGGCAAGGCCGATGGGGAGTCCTCTGATCACAGTCACCCACACCAGGAACGGAACTGCCTAGCGTCCCGGCCACACTCAGCCCTGGGCTGGGAGTAGCCGGTGGAAGACTAGGCTCCGTGGGAACCCGATGATGGATTTCTGAGCACAGTAGCTGGGGCTATTGGTCACTTACGAGATAAATAACAAGATCCAGAGTATTTCCAAAGCATTGATTGCATCATCCAGATTGCAAAAGAGGTCAAGATTTTTTGAGGAGCCATTTATAGCTAAGGCATGGTAAGGAGATAGAGCTAGACTACATTTGGCTGCTAGAAATGCTTCACTGGTTCATTTGGTCAGAAAGTCATTCCCATTTTCCAGGCTCCAGCTGAGTTTATCCCTGCACTCAAAGAGTTAACATTTTAGTGGAAAGACAGGTATTCATTTTCAACAAGTGCATAATTACAGATATATTTATATATGCATATGTGCATGCATATACAGTTTTAAGGTAATTGAGGCCTTGTATTACTCACTTTCTACACATTCTCTTCTTGAATTCTTTTTTTTTTTAGAGATGAAGTCTTGCTATTTTGTCCAAACTGGTTTCAAATTCCTGGGCTCAATCTGCTACCATGTTAGCTCTTACTGAATTGTTTACATTGTAGTGGATTTTTGTGTAATTAAGAGTGTGGCAGTGATGACAACAAATGCCTCTGTAGCTGTGGTAATTATTTAAAATGTCTAATGCGCAGCCCAGGAATTGGCTTTCTTGTGATGCCCACCTGTCAGGCGCTAGCACATGGCCAAGTCTCATGATGGCTAAATAAAGGTGAAAATCATCATGGAATAAGGAAGAGCGAAGGGTAGGCTGGATCTCTGAAAGGGAGTGTCACCCACCTGTGTCAGTATCACCTGTGAGAAGAAAGAGATTTGCTGAACAGAGAGCTAATGATTATTTGCAAATTAACTTTCTCAAAGGGATCGTTTCTGACATTTGAATGTGAGAACCGCTGTCTTGAAATGTGCCATCTTGGTGCTTGTTGAACTTTGGCTTATAGGGGGCTTGAGGCGTGGTGTTGGTCTGACCACATCACTGTGGACACAGGTAGCAGGCAGCTGATTGGTTGGCTTGAATGTTTCTCTGACAGTGTTTTGGTGAAATGGGTGTGCCCTGAAATGTACAAACCCAGCATCTGCCTGTCCTACTTGTCAAGATAATCGCCATGCCCCCAGTCATTATGGACCAATATTTTGTTGTTGTTGTTTTTTGTTTTTCTTGAGACACAGTCTCACTCTGTTGCCTGGGCTAGAGTGCCGTGGCGTCAGCCTAGCTCACAGCAACCTCAAACTCGTGGGCTCAAGGAATACTTCTGCCTCAGCCTCCCGAGTAGCTGGGACTACAGGAATGTGCCACCATGCCCGGCTAATTTTTTCTATATATTATTTTAGTTGTCTAGCTAATTTCTTTCTATTTTTTTTAGTAGAGACAGGGTCTCGCTCTTGCTCAGGCTGGACTCAAACTCCTGAGCTCAAATGACCGCCTGCCTCGGCCTCCCAGAGTGCTAGGATTACAGGCGTGAGCCACCATGCCCAGCCTGTTTTGTGTTTTGTTTTTTCTTGCCCCTAAACACATCCTGTGGTAAGGACCAATATTTGAATTATAGTCTTTTTATTTTTCTGATGCCCCTAGTTTTTATGGGTAGGGGTCCTGCCTTCTTCATCTCTCAGAAACTAGCCCAGTGACCGTCACAGATTATTGGCCCATTCTCCTCCGCCACCCATGCCCCTCAGAGAAAGCTCCCCACAGCTTTGTTAGGTCAAGGAGATGCTCATATCTAAGCCCCGTTGTTTCAGGCCTCGTAATCAAGGGAGGCAGTCATCAGTTTGTCAAGGAAGGCTCTATACAAATGGGCCTTCTGGTGCTCTGACCACGGCCATGAAGTCAGGTCCCAAATGTGATTCACAGCTGCTCCCTCCGACCTGACCACAGGCCACATGGCAACTGGCGAGCCTGGCAGCGCAGCCAAGCCACTCTCAGCAGCCCACTAGTGAAGCTTATTCTCCTGGTATTACAGAGACATCTGCAAGATTCATTTTGCCCTGCAGAGTAAGGAAAAGAAAAATGCCACATACTGGCTTGCTTGTTAGAAATGAAAGACTTTCCATTGAGCTGAGCCATTTGCTTCTGAATAGCAATGTAGATGAAGTCATTCCGCAGCTGGAGCCCCTGGAGCCCCTGCATCCCGAGAAGCCCAGCTCCCAGAGGAGGCTGTCTGGGCCCCGTGTCATCTTGGCAGATAAGAGGATGTAAGGACGAGCATGCTGAGCAGTTGTCTGTTCAAAACTTTTAAACACAAAAAATGGGGAGACATATGGGATTGCAAAGAACTTCTAAACTGAAAACATTGCAAAACCCTAAACTGGGTAGCAAGTTAAGATTATTAAGATTGTGTCCTTTTGAATCTTTAAGAATTAAGGGCCCATTCTTTGTCTTCCATGGAGATGTCGGGGTTCGGGTTGGTAATCTTGTCTGTTCTTGGTTCTTGGTGTGCTCTTGGCTGACGAATGACCAGACACACAAAAAGCAAGGCAAGAGTGAAATGAAGTTTATTGAGGAAGGACAAAATAGGTTTACAGAGCAAGAGTAAGATACATTAATAGGTTTACAAGTAAGAACAAGATACATTTGCCACGGAACGGTGAACGGACCCCTCTATCATAACAAAAAGGCCTTGGTTATGGTCTGTGGTCTTGTTTTATAGTGTCTGGATTGGGCCCTCCCCATGGTTCAGACGCCACCATGAACCACTTTGATGGGCAGTTGGGAGTTATATGACCTGAGTCTTACTGCGCATGTGGATCTCCCATGATCCTCTCTGAAAGCCCATTTGTGGGGGTGAACTGCAATGTAGATTTAAGCTAATGTCATGATAATTAGCCTTAGGCTTTCCTAGGTCACCTTCCAGACCCTATTTTACTTTTGCATTCTTTTGCGGTTGGCGTTCTAAGTTCTGATTGGCAGATTCGTAGGGTATTCCCTCCTCCCCCAGAAGTAGCAATTGCTCCGTGCTGCCTTTGTCCCCAGGAGGGTCGGAGTCCCTCATGAGCTACCTAACAGAGAGACAACACTAGTCCACCTAAGACATTCATTTTTACATCACAGCCTTTTTCTTTGGTCCTTCTCTGGGGTTTTCATGTAGGGTTTCTGGATTTCATTACACATTTCCATCCCTCCAAAAAATTATGACAACCACAATAGACCAAGTTTAAAATGTCCAGAGCCAGAAACTAATCTGTGGAAAATTATCCTAGTCATCAGATGGGTAAAACTCCAAGTGGAGGGAGGATTCAGTTCTCGTTGGTGCATAGTTAAAAGGGAAGTCTCTCGCAGTGTGTACTGAATAATGCACCACGTACAGACATCAGTGCTCCTGCATCACGTCTCCCAAAAAGACAGGTTGAAGACTAACCCCAGTACCTGTGGATGTGACCTTATTTGGAAATAGGGTCTTTGGAGATAGACTTAAGATGTAAATTAAGAGAAGGTCATATTGAAGTAGAGTGCATCCCAATCAGATGACCAGTGGCCTTATAAAAAGAGGGAAATTTGGACACAGACACACATGGAGAATGCCATGCGATGACAAGCTGAGATTGGAATGGTGCAGCTGCAAGCCAAGGAATGTCAAGGATTAATGGCTGCACCAGACACTAAGAGGAGGTGAGGAAGGATTCCACCCAGACTTTCAGAGGAAGCATGGCCCTTTCGACTCCTTGATTTTAGACTTCTAACCTCCAGAACTGGGAGAAAATAAAGTTTTGTTGTTTCAAGTCACTCAATTTGTGTTGCTTTGTTATAGGAGCTCTAGGAAACTGATAAAACACCTTATTTTTTTCCCTTTTTTGATAGGAATCACATGAAATAAAATTCACCCAAATTCCTGTGTTTTAGGGCACAAATCTATAGTGGTAAGTAGTACAAGCAGCAAATGTATGGAAATATGTATTTTGTGCATCCTAAGTAGCAATCATAATACACATGTTTGAATCAATCATGGTAGAGTAAATATTGAATTTTTCTATTGTTACTATATAAAATGAAATTATAAAATCATTATTGTATGGAGGGGCAATCAAAGAGTATAAGAAAAAGTATTCAGAGGTGTGTGAGACTATTATTTAATAAAAATGTTATGTTGTTTCTTGACATTTGTGATGTTAGTGGTATTAAAAGATAAACTTAGGCACATTAAAATTGTAAAGAGTTTATTTGAGCAGACAGCAATTCATGAATCAGACAGCTCCAGACCACGGGAGGTTCAGGGCTCCATTGAGGGAGCCCAAGTGGAAAACTTTTAAAAGGTGTTCCCAGAAGCAAGACAGAGAAAATATATTTGATTGGTTAAAGTCCCTAGTTAGAGATTAGTTGTCAGTGTCTGATTGGTAAAGTCTCTAGTTAGAAGTTAGTTGGTAGTTTCTGACTTGTAAGGTCTCTAGTTAGAGGTTAGTTGGCAGTTTCTGATTTGTTAAACTTAAGTTTCGTTTTCCTGTTGACATGGATTTGGGTTTCAGTTTACTTATGTAGGAACCCAAAGCCCTGGAGCCAACTCAGCCTGATGGACTCCCAATTAATGTTGTTTTAACAGAGGTAGTTGTCAGTGTAGTGTGTTGAATGGTGGCCTCCAAAAAGATATTCCCAAATCCTAATCCCTGGATATAGTGAACATTATTTGGCAAAAGGGTCTTTGCAGATGTAATTAAGTATCTTGAGATGAGATCATCCTGGATTATCCAGAAGGTCCTAAACCCAATGATAAGTGGCCTTCCAAGAGACACACTAGGGGAGACAGACAGAGGAGGAGGAGGCAGTGTGACCACAGAGGCAGAGATTGGAGTGATGGAGCCACAAGCCAAGGAATGCCAAGGCGTGCTGGGGAAGCCACCGCAACCTGGGAGGGGCAAAGGATTCTCTCCTAGTGCATTTGAAGAGTGTAGCCCTGCCGACAGCTTGATTTTAGACTTCTGGTCTCCAGAACTGTAAGAGAATAAATTTCTGTTGTTTTAAGCCAGCTAGTTTGTAGTGATTTGTTACAGTAGCCATAGGACACTAATACAGTCAGCTTTTTAAAATGTTATAATTTGTTATGATTTCTGCTCTCATTCTGAATAATCACTTCCATGCCTAATTATATATTCATAGCCTTGTATTCTTTTTCCTAAAGAGGGCCCTCTAAGTTTTACAAGCTTCAGACCCCATAAAAACTGGAGGTGTATGTTGTTACTATTTTAGGTATGAGTTTAGTCCCACAACACCAAGGTGAAATTCAATATCATGTTACTTTGTTTAAAGGCGGTGGGAAATGCAACCCCAGTCATATTTAGGGATTCCCTTCCCCTTCCTAGGGGCATCTAAGAATCCAAAGAGCTTACATTTGGAAACCAGAAACTCTAGACACAATTCCTCACTGGTCACCACTGAGGTGCTCTGATTTATGTTCCCCATTTGAAGTCAGAAAAGTCAAGTGCCTTGCCTTCATGTTCCCCGAGCCAAGCAAAGAAGTAGGGATGTTCTGCTTCAGTCTCCAAGGCCTCCACTCCAAGCTTTCTTCTTCTACGTCCACACGTGACCCCTTCAGAAACCCCATCACTTGTCTTAGCAAGCTATGTGGTAGTGGGGCACAAGCCGCCACCAATTTAGACACCCCCCAAAAGCCAAGTGACCTCTGGAGTCACTGGAAGGCCTGTCTTTTCTCCCCTGGGCCCAGCCACCTGCCTGTCCTCCACTCCTAGCACCTGACTGTCTCCCCTCCCCCTTGGGGGCTCACCCTCCTCCAACAGAGGCCTTGCTGGGAGCTGTCCCCCGATGCCCAGGAATCGCTGTCTTCAGTTCTAAGACACAAAATCTGTTAAACCCTCGGGGGTCCCCAACTCAAAAGAGGAAGTGTTGACTACTCTCTTAGGGTAGAAATGGGGAGAAACACCTTTTAGTCTTTCTCATACCTTACAAAGCAAGCGCAAAAACAAAGCAAAACATACATGCAAAAATCAAAACCCCAATTTGCCTGCCACATTATTTATTTTTTAGTTGGTGACACTGAGGTTCTTAAGGTTAAACAGCTGCTAGGAGATGAGAATTAAGCTGCCTAGCCTTCCCCCGGGGTGAGGAAAGCTCTGTGTCTGAGAGGAGGGGCCTGGGCCAGCCTTTCTGGAATCCTAACAGGACTCCGCCCTTGTTGCCATCTGACCTTCGACCTTTGAGAGGAGAATTCTACTCCCCCTTCCTGCACCAGATAAGAGCGATGGGGAAAGTCACAGCTGCTGTGTCTCACGGGGTCTTCCCACCATCCAGGACTTAGTCTGAAAGAACACAGGAAAGGAAAGGACATTTGTCAGCAACATCAGCTGCCCTGGGACACGTCATCTCCCACTGGCTCTTGCCTGGATGCTTTAGCAAAAACATTCATCAGGGGAAAAATACGCAGTGGGCATTACTGGAGGAGGAGTGAGTAGCATGCTGTCGGCCCCAGGGAAAATCTCTCCTTTCCTGAGCACACAGAAGCAGTACCCTGAGGGAAGCCTGTGTAAACCATAAATCAATTCCTTTTGCTCATTTTTCAAAATGGGCCCTTGTTAATTCTAATTGCATTTCTTTTATTTCACACAGGGGAAAAAATGAAAACCACAAGATTCCCCCTTCAAAGTATCTCTGTCCCTTTCACCTCTTCACAGCCGTCTCTGTGGCTTTATTTTAGAGCTCGGGGGACTCCATCGGTCCAGATGGCCACCACCATCTCCAAATAAATTCCCCACCTTCTGTCTCTCCGCACTGCAATCCACATGCCACACGGTCCCCAGAAGGCCCTTCCTGCACCTCCACTTGCAAAAATGGCCTTCCCCACTCAGGTGGAGGACAAAGGGCCACGATTAGACCTCTGATATGTTAAAAAGATCTTTAATTAGGAAACCATTAGGCTGAGACAGCTCCTACTGGGTTCCCACTTAAGCAGACCAAAGCCCAATGTAAACAGTGAAAGGAAACTTAAATTCAACCAATCAGAAACCACCAACTAACCTCTAAACAGGGACTTTCCACTTTAGCCAATCAAATATATTTGTTTTCCTTCGGAGAACACCTTGTAAAAGTAGTCGTCTCACCCTCCCCTGCCAGGGGGCTGCTGAACCACATGTGGTCTGGTGCTGGCTAATTCATGAAGTGCTGTCTGCTCAAATAAACTCTTTACAAGTTTAATGAGCCTAAGTTTGCCTTTTAACAGACATTATGGGCAAATGAAGCTGTGCGTTCCTTGACAAAACACACTGGATTCAGGTGAGAAGACTTCATCTTAAACTTACCCTGAACTGCTATACCTGGGCCTATTTTGCACTGAGTTAATAACACTTTAATGTATAGTTTAATTATGATATGAACAGCACAATTATGTTGCATTGCACTCTTCCTGTTACAGCATTTAAATCATAAAAGGTAAATATTTAAACTGTAGCATTGTATTCATTACCCCATTTATGCATCGCTCCCCAATTCTGATAAGCTCATTTTTAAATACCCCAAAATAAGAGCGTCACGACTTCTAAGATACTCTGTCCCAAATGCTCAGAAGTGGATGGATACAAGAGCCTGGTTTTTCATGGCACTCAGTACTGCTTTGTCAAAGTCATAAGGCTGAGAAATCCTCTTCTGCATCTACACTCCCATCCCCCTAGTCAGTTGGGAGCTGTGGTGGCAGCAGCCCTCTGGTCGGGAGCTTGTTTCAGGAAGGTTCTGTCTGGATCCAAGGTGGTTCTGCCTCTGTGAACAGCTGGACTTAATTGCACTTGTGTCTCAGCCATTGGTTCTTCTCTTTCCCTTCAGTGTAACCCTTGATAGTTTGCAAGTGCTTGTGGAACTCTTCTGTTTTATTCTCCAAATAGCCCTGGAAGGGCTGAAACTGATGCTCCAAGAAGTTAACTGAGTTTCTCAAGCTTCCATAGCTGGAAACTGCAGAGCGGATTGGAATCAAGTCTCCTGACTCCAGGCTCAGGACTCAGTTATAATAACAATGGCGACCATTCACTGACCACAGTCATGCATCACCTAACGTCGGGGGACACCTTCTGAGAAATTTATCATCAGGCAATTGGTTGTCGCAGGAGCATCCTGGAGTGTACTACACAAACCTAGATGGTATAGCCTGCTGCACACCTCGGCTGTATGGGTCGGCTCCTGGGCCACAAACCTGTGCAGCATGTTACTGTGCTGAATACTGTAGGCAAGTGTAACTCAATGGTAAGTATTTGTGTACCTAAACAGAAATATGGTATTGTAATCTTACGGGACCACCTTCATATATGCAATCTGTCGTTGACCAAAACTTCATTATGCAGCACGTGACTGTACTTGTTAGATGCCAAGCACAGCTCTCAGCACTAATTCCATTAATCTTCATATCAACCCTAGAAGGTCAGTTCTTGGGTTATCTTGAGTTCTCCAGGAGAAACCCTGAGCCAAGGATTCAAGTGCAAGTTGTTTATTTGGAAGGTGGTCCTAGAAAAGCAGCCTGGGGGTGGCGAAGTGAGACAGGGAAGGGGGACGCTGACAATGGGTGCCAGTTTCCACCGAGGTGAGTGGAGCTTACTCCCGTCAAGGGAACTCTAGAACCCACATAGAACACACACCTCAGGGTTACTCACCGAAGGGGCGAGAGAGCTGGGGTTCTACACACCAGTCCCGTGGAGGTGTTTGGGGGAGGCCCTGTGGTGCTGGAGGGGCAGTGAGGGCAGCTGGGCGGGC